>CM068744.1:7189860-7789860 GCA_035084275.1 Hydrolagus colliei | reverse complement strand
ACTGGCTTGACCACATTCACCACTGGCCACAGTTAACACATCATATATCGTAATTTTCACTTCATAGTATCACAGAAAATGTACTGCACAATAAGAGGCCATTTAGCTCATCTGTGCTGTTGCTAGCCACAGGAGCTATCTATTCTAATCTTATATACCTGCTCTTTCCCTGCACCTTTGTTGGTATTTTATAACGCTGTTCGAAATCAATTACAGGAAGAGTTTGCCTATCACTATATCAGACAGTAATTACTGAGAAGCACTTTGAGATATTTTGATGTCACAGTAAAATGGTTTAAACATACAACGTTCTTCTGTGACATTTCACATAACAACAACAATTTGCATTTATACAGTGCCCTTCACACGGGGCAGCCTCTTGGAGGCATTCTAAGTTTAAAAGATAACCTCCCTCTTTTCTTAATGCTGAGTTTATATTCATTTCCTGGCTATTTTGTGGCACATTGCTGTGTGATAATTGGCTGACGCATTTGCACACAAAATCAATCACTACACTGAACAGTACACCGTGTTCAGCGCTTTGGCACGTCCTCCAGAAGTAAACAGCATTATATCAAATATAAGGTTTATCATTATTATTATACCACAGTGCAGTGACATGGAGTAGGAATCCCAATGTATGCGTCTCACTCTATCACCCTTTGAATCAACCTGAAAAAAACAATCCCTTGATTTGGCCACTCTACCCATATCCTAAAGTGTGGACTTTTCTACTATTACTACAGAGCTACAGGTCTAATAACATTTTACAACCAATATACCATTCTGAAACTCTCAATCATCCACAAGAGAATGAACTCAGACTGAGTAAATTGCACCCTCTACAAGCATAATCGTAGCAATAATACTGTACTTGTATTTAATATTACGCTTTATTATGTTGTTGAGCATTTCAAAGTGCTTCACTGTAAATAACTGAGCCAAATCTCACAATGCTACTCAAAAAGAGAAGCAGTTTCCCCCGGCAACAACCCTCCAAATAAAATCATTCACTTTATAGCTGTTTGTGGGGCATTGCTGTGCACAATTTGGCTGCCACGTTTGGCTGCAAATACAGTCACTCTGCTTAACAGTAAATCTCCTGTGAAGGGCTTTGAGACGTGGTTAGATTGTATATCAAATACAATACAGTACTATAAGTTATCATGCCAGTGAATCACACAACTCTTGACTCGCGCAATCAGAAACAAATGGCCTATTTCCATGCTGTAGAATCTATGTAAACGTATGTAAATGTCAAACCACTAATCCTGGCTATTTAGTTTCCTTTCAAATCACTCTATATTGTATGGTTCATCCTCTGGCTCTAAAGACTGGAATGTTTCCCGTATCCTTTCCTTTACTGTGAACGTTTGTGTTTCGGGATCTGAGTCATTTCAGATGAAGGAAGTATCACTTTTTTATGCATTATTTCCTATAGATGTCCAAGTTCCCATAAAATGGATGGCACCAGAGATATTCACTGACAATGTTTACACCACCAAATCAGACGTGTGGTCTTTTGGAATCCTTCTCATGGAAATCGTCACGTATGGAAAGCAACCTTTCTCAGGTATGACACCTTACTCTGGTGCCCTGAGAACGCCTCATTTGCTCAGCGAGCTAAAGCTGCTGCCGTCTGCCCCACTATGAGAATGTACATATTCTGGGATGTAAAATGTGATACTGTATGTGATAATTGTCAGTGGGGATGTTTTCGTCTTGCAGGAATTTCCCCCCCCCCCCATCAGACTGTGTCTGACAACCAATGAATAACCCACAGCCCTCAAATTTAGTGAAAGAGTTTAGGCCCACATCACCTCCTCTGGCTATTGAAACTGCTGCTGCTTGGGTTAAATTTCAGGGCAGGCTCATACAATACCAGCTTTACTCAGCTTATAAAAATATCAACTGAGACGTCAACAGGGAGAGATTTTTTTGACCACAAAATAACCTCACCGACAATTATCATATTGAATTTTGCATTTTTTACTCGTCCATTCATTTTGCTAAACAAAAATCAGCTCAATCTTTACGTTTCTGTAGAAACCAGTCTACTCATTCTCAACTGTGTAGACCCTACAGACTCAACACAATAGTATTGTAGTTTCCAAGAAATTCTCCACTCCAAAACCTACTTTTTGTGCCAAAGCAGCTTTATAAAACTAGAGGTTAGGGTACTGACTGAATTAATTCAGTTTGCTCGACTGCTTCAATCAAATTCTGTCGCAATGATGACAGGTAGCATAGCTTGGCGGATGATAAATCAACAGGCCAGCTGACAAGCATCAGAGACTTCAGTGTTATAATACAATACTTCTTTGCATTTCATACAGTTCCTTATCAGGTTGTCGAAATGCCTGAAAGCACTGCATGGGATTTATTGTATTGGTGTAATGACTGCATACACTCAGTATCAGTAGGAGAAACGGCAGGAAATGCGTGCACATCAATGTCCTACAAACATTCATGAAATGAGTGACCAATTTTATCTGGTAATGTGTTAGCTAGGATAGTGTGGAATCAGCGCTGATTGCCAGGTCATTGGTGGGGGGGGGTGATAATTATGGAAAGGGCAGAAATGTGCAGGGTTTCATAACAAGCTGTGAAATATTTCAGACAATTCTAATACATTGTGTCATAAATTTCACTCGAATATTTTATTGCACAGTGTTCTGAGACACCATCCTTTGTGAAGGGCATAAATGCACATATAAATGCAAGTTGTTTCTGTTATTGTAATTAAAAATTGTTCTCTGTAGCCAAAGGTACCTTTGACACCACTTTGTTCTTTAAAATAGATGATGATAACCCAACGTATGTCAAAGCTTTGATGGAAGGATCACACGTAACTCCACCTACTGGTTGCCCAGATGATCTTGGTAACATTATGCTTCAATGCTGGAAGCAGAAATCAGAGGAGAGACCAACATTCAATCAACTACAAGACAGACTAATGACATGTAATCCCATGGTGGAAAATGAGGAGATGCTTTCAGCAGCATAGGAATTGAACATTGAGAAGAATGGAGGAATGTACTTAAACGTTAAATGTTCCAAACATTGAACTTAGTATGAATTCTCCATCAGTGACCATCAATTGTGGATGTTTGTTGTGAAGTATATTGATCATGCCACGTTTCACTTTACACTATATCATGTGAACTGATTTAAGATGTCTAGAAGTTGTGAAACACTCCATATCAAAATGCAAGGTTTATACAGTACATTGCAATTTTTTTCAAAGCAACAAGACATTAGTTTCTTTTTAAACCAAGCAATGTTTTTTTCCCTCATCCTGCGAGCATTTTACTCCTATGTACTTCCTCTGGACACCATTATTGACGTGCGAGTCTCGACACAGAGTGCTGACATTTATTCCACCATGTGTGGCCGAGTGCAACAAGCCACAGTCATGCGATGCTTCCACATGCATGCTCAAGATAGCGATCAGAATCGAGAACCTTTTCCTCCCACAGATACAAATACCATAAAACCTCGATAATCTGACACGGTTGGGCCCACTCACCTCGCGGATTTCGGAGTTTGCCGGTATCTAGAAACTTGCCCTAGAAACAGCTGGGGAAGGCCTGCCCCATACACCACGTGTCCTGGAAACACAGCACTGAAGCCAAAAAATGCCCGAGCTCCACCCACAGCACCGGGTGCCAGAGCGCCACCAGCGTGAACAACAACAACAACAAAAAAAAATTGCACTTATATAGCGCCTTTCACATCGAGAGGACGTCCCCAAAGCGCTGAACAGTCAGGTTGGGACCCGAGCAGGGGGTAGGGATGGGGGAGTGAACTGCAAGCAGCTGTTCCAAACTTCAGGAGATTTGCTGACACTGGAAAAAAAAATCCAATACTGAATGTATTTTGAAATATTGCCAGTTTCAGGGAGTTGCTGGCTTTCGGAATGTCAGATTGCCGAGGTTTTACTGTACACACAACATACACAAATATGCGGCCGATTCACTTTCCAGTATATCCTGTGAAGCTCTTTGAGACGTCTAGGAGATGTGATAAGCTGCCATATCAAATGCAAAGATTATTATTTTTATTATTATTATTGAAGCCAATCGTTCTACTCCTGCTGCCGTGGCCTGCGATCAGATTATTCTGCACAGCTCGGAATAAAAAACTGTGAACTTCTGACTTGTGGGGCCGTGTATCTTCACCACTTAACCCTCGTGAGGAAGCTGTGTTTCTTTCATGAAAGAAAAACAAATAATGTCCAGATGATTACAGGAAGTTGAAACAAGAAACCGGAAATCTCCAGGAGTGCCGTCCATTCCCTCGGCTCAGCGGTCTCCAGTCTGCTCAACGTCCCGGGATCACCCCCCCACTCGCACCCCCCAACACCACCACGACCACCATCAGAGCGGAGCCTTCAGCCACTCTGCCCTCAACCATTGGAATTCCATCCCATAATGCCTCCACCTCACCCCCTCCCGAGCCTCCTTCAAGTCCTGCCTCAAGATTCCCCCTTCCTCCCTCCACCTTCCCCATTCAGACCCCAGCTTGAGTACAAAACATTGACTGTCCAGCACCTTGGGACGTCCTCCTAATTTGGAAGGTGCTATACTGTACAGATGTAATTTTGTTGTTGCTGCTGCTGAACTTATTTTATTCTTGAACACCAGCACTAACAGAATAAACACAATGTTTGCAGGGGACTTCCAATCACAGGGACTTCCTGAGGAAGTAACAATGTGATTGACCCTAGTGATAATAATAATAATAATCCTTTCATTTCATATAGTGCCTTATCACGTCTTCGAATCGTCTCAAAGAGCTTCACAGGATATCCTGTAAAGTGGATTGACTGTATATTTTGTGGGTTAAATAATGGTGTTATGATACAATAATAAAGAGATTAGAGACTGAAGTTTGCATTGTTTAATACTAATAATAATAAGCCTTGCATTCGATACAGTGCTTTTCACGTCTTCTAGACATCTCAAAGGGTTTCACAGATTGTACTGTAAAGTGGATCGACTGTATATTTTGTGGGCTAAATGTGGCAGCCAATTATGCACTGTAGTATCCCACAAAGAGCCATGGATTGAGTGATCAATTTAAAATATTTTTTTAAAGAAATTATACGTGAGCAATTATGGTATCAATCCAGAAACAATAAGGACACGACAAAGCCTGATGCCTTAGTGACACATGAGTTATGAAGTCAGGTGCATATTGCGTCCAACCAGATCTATGGGTATCTATGTGTTCTTCCTATTTATGCAGTGTTGGAGATGCACAGCATTGTCAGAGTTGAAGTCCATCGATGAAATGTTGAAGCAAGGTTCGTTCAGGTTAATCTTAAATATTTAATGACACGGTTTACAAAGAAGCGAATATACAAATTTAATTTCATCATTGTTGTTGTTGTTTCCCTCAGTGTCCAGGCCAACAATCCTTCAAATCCCTCCATGGCCTTCCTGTACTCTGTTTCTACAATCTCCTGCACCCCTGTTGATCCCTTATTTGTAGGTTGACCTGAATTTATGCAATTTTGAAGGTGCAATCCAGGCCGGAGCACGCCTGGGGATTCAACTCAACTGATTCAGTAAAACGGCCCAGCATCTTGTTTGCCTTTGTTTTTATCAACTGTACAAGTTCCAAGTCCCAGTGTGGGGCCAGTCAGGAACCTTGGTGTCTTGTTCGATCCTCAACTGTCTTTCCTCTAAGCCATGACCCGCTCTGCCTTCCTTCACCTCTGCAATATCGCTCGACTCCGCCATTACCTCACCCCTCAGGCCGCTGAAACTCTCATTCACGCCTTCATCACACCCTGGCTCGACTATGCCAATGCCCTGCTGGTCAGCCTTCCCAACTCCTCCCTCCAAAGGCTGCAGATAATCCAGAACCCTGCGGCCCGTGTGCTCTGCCGCTTCAAGCTCCGTGATCCCATCTCCCCCATCCTCGCCTAACACTATTGGCTCCCCATCACCCAGAGGATTCAATTCAAGATCATGGTCCTCATATTCTAATACCCATGGCCTTGTCTCACCCTACCTCATCTCACCCTACCTATAACCCCCTACTAATCTGCAAGCCCCCTCCACTCCGCGTGCTCCACGTCCCCTGACCTATCCACCCTACCATTGGTGGATGAGCAACTCTGCCCCCAACCTCTGGAACTCCATCCCACAGTCCCTCCACCTCATCCCCTCCCTAGACTCCTTCAAGTCCCGCCTCAAGACCCTCTTCTTCAACGGTCCCATCAATCACCCCAAATCCCCCTCTTTCCCTCTGCCCTCCCTATCCCCAACCCCGGGTCTGAAACAATGACTGTCCAACACCTTGGGAAGTCCTCCTGATGTAAAAGGCACTATACAAGTGAAATTTTGTTGTTTATTGTCGTAAACCCAAAGTCACCTAATTCAGATGCGAGGGTGCCATCAATTGAGCCAAGCTGAAACAATAGACTCAAAGGGGCACTGGACTCTGACAAAGTGTTTGGGGAAACGCTGTTTGTTTCAGAAGGGAAACAAGCCAGCTATATGTTATTTGTGGATTCCTGTAGCTCAGTGGTTAGAGCATTCACCTTGCATGGAGGGCGCTATATAAATCCAAGTTGTTGTTCTTGTTGTTTGATTCCCGGCAGAGCAAAACCTTGGGCAAGTTTCCTTACTCCACATGCCTGATAATATCACAAAAAAGACAATAATAATTCAATCACTCAATCTAGGACTGTTTGTGGGACACTGCTCTGTGTAATTCACTTTACAGTATATTCTGTGAAGCGCTTTGAGACGTTTAAAGGACGTGAAAAGCACTATATCAAATGCGAGGATAATTATTAACATGATCTACAAGGATACTATGATGCATTGCAGCATTCACCAATAATTATAAGCAAAAGTTTCAGAACAATTTTCAATTTGATACCATACTATCTATCAACCAAATTATACTGATTTTCTTAAGTTATGAGTACCATAAATCTGGTGAGTGACAATTTCTCATGAGATCTGAGGTCTGAATGGTTGCACTATCAGTAAAGTGTATGGAGCAAAGTCCAAAAAAGCACAAACATCATCAAACCACATCCCCAATAGAAATGCATCACACCGCTGTGTTCTAGCAACAGGCAACAGACAACTCAGTCTCAGCTGCAGTGCACGCCATAGAGATAGACATCAGATCTATCTGATCTTGATGAAATGTATGTAAAACTCCTCCGCATCAGTACTACTAAAAATTTCCTTGGGGTGAAAAACAAACCCCTGAAAAATCTTATTTCAATAAACAAATTTGCAATCATCTAGTTCAGTGATCAGAGAACTCGCCTCGCAAGCGGGACATCCTGGGTTTGATTCCCAGGAAGGGCGAAATGTTGAGCAAGTTTCCTTACTCTATAAACCTTTGAGGTATCTCAAACATGTGATAAGACGCTGTATCAAATGCAAGGATGATTATTATGACTCAAAAAGCATCGAATATAAAAATGTTTAAAGATCTCGTTGTTTAGGCTTCTTGAGGCATTCCATTTTTGCTTATTTCTTCTTAGGAAGCACAGCCCTCAAAGATTAACATATTGCGTGAGATGAGTCTTCACATTGCATAACCTTCCATTTTAATAAAAGAAGCACCTCTATTAAAAAGTAATGTATACTTCATGTTACTGCAGAAATCCAGTGGTGAGGAGAGTCAGTATTGATGCCTAGTAAATACATGATTTCTGCATAGTCACAATGATCCAGTCATCAGTGGAGTTCAGTTGCATGAACTGCATCAAATAATTAACGAGAACAAACAAAACTGTAAATAGCCTGAAATAATTAGATTTAGAATAAAATTATCATCTATAGCCCACTAAATTATATCATTTTAATTTTAGAATTCAATACAAGCCTAAGGAAATGAATACTTTAACATTTAAGATTTGTGCACTGACATCCTGTATAGTATGTAATAAATTACAGTATCAACTCGAAAATAAATCCAGCATATATATTTTTTTTACAGGCAAGGTAAGCAACAATCATTTGAATTCAGAGCTGCAAGCAACACATTTACCCATTATAAAATGAAACATGATAAAATACAATCCTCAGTGCACACATTTACTGTGTTGTAACAACACTAAAGAGCATCTCTGCAATACTTCAAGGTCCCAAATGTTGGTTAAATTTAAGAACACAAATCAAAGCTCAGTTTCCAATTGCAACTTCAATTGAGACGATTGTTCTTTTAATTAAATAAAACAAGAGACTGGGGAATGTACCAGTTAGGAATCCTGGGAGGGTTGTTAAGGGGAAAAGGATTTCCATGCACAGATTAGCTAAGGCACTTAAATCACAAAACGTCCCAGAGATAAAATTTCCCATTAATGCACATCCCTGATAGCAGTGGCGTATAGTCTGCTATATTTCTGCCAAGCTGAGATCTCGGAGTCAAGCATAAACCTTCAAGGTTTTGAGTAAACTGCTAGTCAAGTGGGTACATAACTGGGCACTTTGTCTACCAGACTCATTTGGAGTTAGTCCAGTTTCAGAAATATGAGGATATAAGCTGCTTTGTGATACCCCAGTGGTTCATTGTGAAAGACGCCAAAGGCATTCCGAGTCTTAAGCAACTTGATATTGCCCTTCCGTGGATGTGTAAAAGTCCTCCAGAAAAGCCTGAAGATATTCAAATGTGGGCCTTTCTTCTGGATGCTTCTTCCAGCAGATCATCATGATATCATACAGCTCGTCCGGACAGTTTTCCGGGCAAATCATTCGATAGTCACGGTCCAAGTTACGGATCACCTCAGGGTTGCTCATTCCTGTAGGTCAGAGCGAGAGAGAGAGAGACAGACATTAAATGATGTTAGATGTTCATCTACAATAATCCCAACACATTTCACCATAAAACCTGTAACGTGTTTTGAAGCATCCTCCTGATGCTATGTCAAATGCAAGACTTTTTTTGTTTTGTTTATTTGTTTATCTAAATAAATATAACCTTTGTGCCCACACATCATAAGGAGAATTAAAGTCGTACTTACAAACAAATTCAATCTTTATACGTGTCTAATTCAATTTTACAAATTGCTGTTTGGAAGAGCATAGAGAAATCATTGGTAAATGTGTGATACCTACAGACCCGAGAGAGCCAAACCCTTGGGTAAAGGTAAGACGTTGTAACTTTTAACATAAATTGGTTTCTTTGAGACTACAGTATGTTCAACTGTTGCTCAAGTTAATACAGCAATTCTGCAACAAACCACCTATGAAGCGCTCCAACTCGCTATCCCACTCGAATGGTGCTATATAAATGCAAGCTGTTGTTGTACTTAGAAGTACCAGAGTTGAATATCGTTCAATTAATCTATTGTAAACATTTTCCAGTTACCAAACATTATTCCCATATTGCATTAAAAGTCCATTTATCCGTGACCCGATCAACCGTAACTTCCGTATAACCGGCACCGCAAAAAAAAGGTCCGCATTCGATAAACCAGAATTTATCCAGAAAAATGCAGTATTTGGGTATTTTGTGTTGTGTCAGTATTTTGGAATGCTGCTACTAGGTGCCTGATGGTGGCGCTAGCCCAGAATGCTGCCGGTACTGTACAGCAATGCACTCTCCGGAGTGTACTCTTTGAGAGGCAGAGCGGGGTGAGTTGATTAATTTAGATTTAATTTAGCCACAAAACAGCAAAACACACACCCACCCTGAGCAAAGCTTGCAGATCAATTCATTGGCTTTTATTTTAATAAAAAATACTCATCCCTGCAATGCTCGTTTTACAGAGTGCAGTGTTTCAACTTAGTGCGCACACACCCACAGGCATCGTAAGGCTTTTTGGAAAGAAAGTTAACTGAACTGAGCGGCCGCCGTTCACTCTCTGCTTTCTCAATAACACGTTTGCTTTCCTCTCTTCTGCCCCCAATGAGAACAGTGTCATTCAGACGTGTAACTTTTGCATTAGTTTAAAGATCTCTCTGAACTGGTCACTGTGTGTAAAATGATTAGAATTATTATTTATATATTATATTATCATAAATAAATTATAAATTATTATTTAGTCTATTATTAGTGTGCTATGTTTTAAAAAATTTAATTTTTTTTAAATAGATTTTTTTTGTGTTGGGTTTTCTGCCGAATATCCGGCAGGCGCTTTAACCGGCACTTGCCAGGTCCCGAGGGTGCCGGATAAACGGGCTTCTACTGTACCTGGATATGGTATTCTTCCGTATGTTACAATTTCGGTTAGAAGTATTCCAAAGGACCAGACATCAGATTTGATTGTGAAGGTCCCATAATTGATGGCTTCAGGCGCTGTCCATTTAATAGGAAATTTAGCACCTGTGAAGACAAAGTAAGTTGTATAGTCTGCTGTAAGTTGTCAGTTTAAATATTTTAACAAAATTTGGATATATTAAAGTCCTCCAGAACAGTGGATTTTTCGCAGGACTATTTTCCGATTCGCCAGTGAGTGAGCTTCAGAGATGGATCACTCTCTGCAGCGCAATTAACACAAAACAGGGAAGGTGCCAGAGTGTGTATCAGACATGACAATGTTTTGAAACAAAAACAGAAATCACTGGGAACACTCAGCAGGTCAAGGCGGCATCTATGGAGAAAGGAAAAGTGAGTCAACGTTTCGGGTCCACAACCCTTCATCAGAGCTGGCGCATGTACGCCGCTGATGAAGGGTCATGGACCCCAAATGTTGACTCACTTTCCTTTCTCCATAGATGCTGTCTGACCTGCTGAGTGTTCCCAGCGATTTTGATTTTTGATTCAGATTTCCAGCATCTGCAATATTTTGTGTGTTTTTTAGTGACAATATTTTGATACGGTGTCATTACGACTTAGTGTTGATTTTATTAAAAAACAAAAGCACCCAGTGGCAGATACAATGTCAACGTGGGCAAGCTACTTTGGCTAATCTGCCCCAAAAAAGTCTGTTTTCGGATGCAAGTTAAAAAGTTAGGGGTAAAAATTCTACCTGGGGCTAAATTTGCTTTATTTTCTTGGCATTTCAAAACATCCATAATTTGATAAACATTTAAATGCCATCCTAACTTTGACACCGCTTTTCTGTAGTTCTGAATGGAAATGACAAAATTTGACTTCAACATTAAGACTGAATTCAATAATTTGTCAAATTCAGCTCGCTCTGAACTGCTCAGAAAATAGAATAAATTTATTCTAGAATAAATCCAGACCCAGGCGGAATTCCTGTCCCAACCTCACAAATATTCTGAACTCTCCCTTATCATACTGTGGACTGCAGTCTCTATTTTACATTTTTCAGAGATTGTGCAAAAATAAATCGATGTAACTAATCCTCTCAGCTGTTTGGATCAGCACCAAGATTCTATTCTGGCATTCGCTTCAGCACAATGATGTTCATCTTTGCACCTTTTCCAACTGACTCAACTCCTTCACAAAACAACAATACCAACTCCCATGGAACAGGCAGCTCAAACCCTCCACTGCACCATTGTAGCCGATTGTTAGTGTTAATGGCAATGAAAAGATAGTCCTCAATGTGCCTTCACCCTGTCTCCAAAACATATCTGATTGTGGCATTTTCCAGACAATCTGTCACTATCAGAATTTGTTAAGGAAGATTGTCCAGTTAGAAACATTTACTTAATGGGAGATGGTTCAAGCTTTCTGAATGGTCCTTTACTAAGTATTTTAGTTCAAGGCTGTAGTCAAAATTAGGCCATCTAAATATCACTGGGGATACTGAAAGGATCCCATCCACCTTTTCACACTGGAATCCATTCTGAACTGGTTAAAATCACTAACAAAGACAAAGATAGATGGGATCACTCAACAGGCAAGGCAGCATCTAATAATAATCCTTGCATTTCATATAGCACTTTTAACATATTCTAGACATCTCAAAGTGCCCAAAGAATCAATCAATCAATCAATCAATCAATCAATCAAAACTTACATTTATATAGCGCCTTTCACGTCGAAAGGACGTCCCAAGGTGCTGTACAGTAAGGTAGGGATAAGGAGCAGGTGGGGAAGGGGTCAGGGCAGGATGAAGAAGAGAAGGAAAATTGACTTGTGTATTTTGTGGGCAAAACGCAGCAGTCAATTGCACACAGGAGTGCCCCACAAACAGTCGTGGATTGAGAGAGCAAATTTTTATTGTTTTTTTATCTTCTTGTGGGATTATTATCAGGTGTGTAAAGTAAGGAAACTTGTCCAAGGTTTCGTCCTGCTGGGAATCGAACCCAGGTCTTTTGCTCGAGAGGCGACTGCACTCCTATATAGAAAGCAGAACTGCTATCTTTGCAGATTAGGAGAAAATGAGAGAACGAGTAGCTGGAGTCCTTTCACTATTACTGTTGATCAAAATTGTGTTTAAGAACAGGAAATAATTATCATTGGGGTGTCTGCGAAGGCCCTGTAAGGCCAGTGCTAATCAATGCCTGATAATCACATTTTTGACCAAAATTATTGTATCCCCGGTAATATTTAGATGGCATAATTTTGACTCTTCACATACAAATGAAGATCAATTCATTCACTCTTTCATCAATGACCTGAGCAAAGTAGCGATAACATCTAGAAGGATATCAAGTGAATTATTGCTCTTTCACTTATTCAAAATTCTGAGGATAGCATAAGAGGCTGAAACTGAGACTTACCCTCACGTGCTGTGTACTCATTATCTATCACCCTGGCGAGTCCGAAGTCTGCAATCTTACAGTCCAGTGTCTCTGATACGAGGATGTTGGCAGCCCGCAGATCTCTGTGGATGTAGTTTTTCTGCTCGATGTATGACATGCCCTCTGCAATCTGCCATATAAACACCTCATCATTTAGAAAGTGACATTATGGGACAGATTGGTTATTACAATAATTCTCCAAATAAAGTTGATTATTGGTTTCCTGGCTGTTTGTAGAATATTGTTGTATGCAGATGTCTCCAACGTTCACCTACTGCAGTAATATAGTCATTCATTTCACACTAAATACCACAATTTAATTTTGACAAATTGAAAAGGCTCTAGATCAAACACAACGATTATTATACTTAAAACTTAGTTTCAAGTTAATAAAAATAAAATATGAATTGTGGTTTTACTAGACATTCCATATCTGTTAACATTCCATATCAGTTTGGCAATCTCATCTTCAGGTCAGAAGATGGTGGTGGATTCAAGCTTTATGCTCTAGACTTGAACTCACAGTCTAGTGTGACACTCCAATCTAAGAGTGGTGGATGTGCTTTATTGTCAGAGGTGTCATTATTTGGATGAGGTGTTAAAATTGGATCCTATATGCCTATTCAGGTGGCTGATAAAGATCCCATGGTTTTATCAAAAAAACAGAAGGAAGTTTCTCCCCATGTCCTGGTCAATGAGCCTCCAGAGTCATTGGTCATTCACTTCAAGGTTATTAGTTAGAACAAATAAATATTATGGTATCCCTGAAAAATACATCACTACACACCAAACTGATTACCTGTGAAGGCCTTTGAGACATGATAAGGCACTATACCTTCCAGAAATCACAAGTGAATATTTTGCAAATATTGCAAATTAGATGGCTTTTGAAATTTGCAAAGAAAATTTGCCCTTAGCACTTTGAAACCTATTTGCAAATATCATACCTATTGTGTGCCTTACAGCAACAACACGCTTTACAAAGATTATAGCTCTCGGCATCTGCATTGTAGTCACAGTGTATCATCAATCTACGTCAGATTCATCAATGTCTTGCCCAGCCACAAGGTGGTGTCTGACAGCCACTTTCACATCAGAAACTTCTTAAATTTTCAGGCATTCGTCTGTCCTTACACTCAACAGGATCATTAGAAGCTAAACATAGTAACTGCTGGAAGAAGATCTTCATCCAAATCAGGCCCAGACATATATATTGAGTATGCTGGATGTCCATATACAAACACAGTTGCACAGTGGACCCAAAATGTACTGGAAGTGTAGCACAAATTAAGTTTCCAATGCTGACTGGTTTACTTTCTATGTGTAGCACAGATACACAAAAGGCCTCTCAGTATCAGAGGCATCCCAGCAAACAATTGAAACACTCACTTGAAGATTAAACACTGACTGACCAACTTTATCGGTGTTCGATGAAATCAGCACAACATCAATGGACATTGATCAGTGGGTTCTACAAAACACAGCCTGTTTTAACATGGGGTCCGATTTTATTGCTTACAAACCACCACATTACAGTACTGAATGATGAATTCACACTGTGCATACTTGAAATGGACTTCTAAGCAACGTAATGAAATGAATCTAAATTTGGCTCAGTTGGTAGGACTCACAGGTCTGAGTGTGAAAATTATGTCTACGTGCCCAGTTTGGAATTTGAATTCATAGTTTAAGTATGCAGTCAATTAACTTTGCAGTATATTCTGTGAAATGCTTTGAGACATCTCACAGACTTGATAAGATGCATAATAATAATCTTTGCATTCGTTGCAGCACTTTTTATGTCTTCTGGATGTCTTAAAGTGCTTCACAGACTATGATGTAAAGTGAATTGGCTGTATATTTGTGAGCTAAAAATGGTAGCCAATTGCGCAGAGCAGTGTCCCACAAACAATCGTGGATTGAAATGACCAATTTTTATTATTGGTTTTTTTCTTGAGGGATTATTATCAGACAAATGGATTAAGGAGACTTGCCCAAGGTTTTGCCCGGCCTGGAATTGAACTCAGGTCACTCGCTTGTATGTTGAGTGCTCTAATCACTGAGCTACAGGACTCCACATAATAATAATTATTATGATTATTATTATTATAGGTGCGACTGCAGTCTATCCTGGTCAACATTGGATAAAATTGGATAAATCCTCCAAAGTGCTTTGTCTTCCCAATGTGAATGTATTTTTTTATAAATGATTATATTAGAACTTAAATCTTTTAAGACACACTTAAGAGATTTATCTGAAAAATCTCTGGTAGTTCAGGGAAAGTACAGTAATTCACCACAACATCATCACTTTACTTATACACAATAAATAAGTTGCACAACAATGCTTCTCCAGGAAGATCAAGACATTCTTGCAGTGAAAAGTGCTGATCAGAATATCTGCAGGAAACCAGCAAAGTGGAAAAGTTTCAAGTGTGACCTTTAGTAAGCGAGTTTGTATTAGTATTGCATCTGAAGATCTAGGTTAGTGAGTGGTATGAACAGTCCTCAGACAATGAACTCCCAAAGGAGGTTTAGCATCAGGACATTCAATTTACTGCAAAATGACCCAGAAATCAAGATCAATTTCACCAAGGCCCACAATCAGAACTGAGCACAAGTTTCAGCAAATTCCCAGCATCAGTATGATTATGCTCTAGGCTCGGGACACCACAACTATTACACAAAGGCCTGACAAAGAAAGGACTGTCCCTGGCCTTTGATTTATTTGTAACATGTACACGATATTCAAATGTTTCCTTAAGGGCACGCTGCAAAGATATAAAGCATGTAATTCATTGGTGTTTCTTCGCTGTGTGTTGCTTCTAAGCAGCATGTCCTGACAGGAAGAATGCACGGTGCACACGTTTGCTGGGAAAGTCCCACCATAAGCCACAGAGGTCACCACTCAGCACGTTTCACAAGGCAATTAGTAACATTCATGCCCTGTTAAATTGCTGAATCTGACAACAATAATAAAATTATATGTATAGCGCCTTTCACGTCGGGAGGACGCTGACATAGTATTAGTTCCAGCAATAAAAATTTTGTCCAAATTTTCCAAAGCTCACTAGATTCGGGAATTGTGCCCTTAGATTGTAAAATTGCAAATGTCACTCCTTTATTTAAGAGAGGGAGGGAGAAACCAGGAAATTACAGATGTTAGTTTAACGTCAGTTGTAGGGAAAATACTGGAATCCAACATCAGAGACAGAGTAACTGAACACTTGAAGAGGTATGAGCTTGTGGAAGAAAGTCAGCATGGGTTTGTGAAGGGTAGATCATGTCTAACTAATCTAGTTGAATTCACTAAAATGGTCAATAAGAGAGTGTCTATGGATATCGTTTACATGAACTTTCAGAAGGCATTTGATAAGGTTTCACACAAAAGATTATTACCGAAAATAGAAGCTCATGGAATCAGAGGTAACCTCGTGACGTGGCTTAGCAAATGGCTTCGTTGGGAGGCAGAAACGGAGTGTAGGGATAAAGGGAACATTCTCTAATTGACGGGAAGTGACAAGTGGTGTCCCCCAGGGGTGTGTCCGGGGACCTCAGCTATTTGCCATAAATATAAATGACTTGGATGAAGGATTAGAAAGTTATATATTCAAGTTTGCAGACGACATAAAGATAGGAGTCTCAGTAAGTAGTGTAGATGAGAGTAGGAAGTTACAAAGGAATTTAGACAGATTAAGAATGGGCAAAGCTGTGGCAGATGGAATTCAATGTTGGGAAGTGCGAGGTCATCCACTATGGACCGAAAAAAAATAAAGCAGTATATTATCTTAATGGTGAGAAATTAAGAGCTGTGGAGGAGCATGAAGATTTGGGTGTCCATATCCACAAATCACTAAAAATTACTTCCCAGCTGCAAAATGTAATCAAAAAAGCAAATGGAAAGTTGGCCTTTATCACGAGAGGCCTGGAATACAAAGGGGAAGAAATGATGCTTCAGCTTATAGAGCGTTAGTCAAACCTCACCTGGAGACTGTGTTCAGTTTTGGGCACCGCACCCCAGGAAAGATTTACTGGCCCTGGAGGGGGTGCAGCATAGATTCACCAGAATGTTACCAGGCCTAAAAGGGTTAAGTTACAAGGAAAGGCTGCGTAAACTCAGAATTATTCCCTTGAGGTTAGAAGATTGAGGGGTGATTTGATAGAGGTTTTCAGAATTATAAAAGGATTGGACAGGGTAAATACAGAGAATCTATTTCCTCTGGTGGGGGAAGGCAAAACAAGGGGACATAGTCCTAAAATTAGAACCAGGCCATTTAAGAGTGAAATTAGGAAGCATTGTTTCTATCAAAGGGTGGTGGAAATCTGGAATTCTCTTCCCCCAAAAAGTTGTGGATGCTGGATCCATCCACACCTTCAAGAGTGAGGTTGATAAATTAATAGGATGGAAGGATTAGTAGTGATCAGATCAGCCATGATCTAATTAGATGGTGGAACAGGCTCGATGGAGTGAATGGCCTACTCCTGTTCCTATGTTCCTAGAAAATGATTAGGTGTGAGATGGCTGATTTGTATCTTCCATCTTCTAATCACTTTGTTTCCCCTACTTCTTCCCAGGGGTAAGCAGAGTGTTGCATTTATGGAAACTCAGTATATGCATAAAATCATGTAAGCTACATTTAAGGAAGAGGCCATTCAGCCCATCAGGTCTACGTTGGTATCCCAAATCCACGCTTAAATCTATGATGTTGTTTTGGTCTTTGTCACTGTAGCCACTTGTGGCAAAGCATTCCAGATTCTGTTAACCCTCCTCATGAAAACAAATTTAACCTTCCTCTTAACTCCATTTAATGACAATGACAATGAGTTTATAATAATAATCCTTACCACCCATGCATTTGATATGACATTTCATCATGTCACTGAGATGTCTTAAAGCACTTCACAGAACATGTAGTAAGTGGTGTGACTGTTATTTTGTGGGCCAGTTTATGCCAATCCTGAAGACGTACATTCTGTGATGATGTGAAATGTGCTACAACAAATATAAGGATTTTAAACAAGATAACAGTATAGGACAGGAGACTTCTTATGTATTAATAAATGGTCCTTTAACACCTATTAAAACAGTGTAAATCCATGCACTGCTGAAATTGCTTTCTCTGAAATCAGATCACATTGGTCATCCCAAACTCATTCTTCGCTTAAATAAAGTAAAGTAATAAAGTAAAGGCATTAAAGAGTATCTTAGAAATGTGATGAAATAGGTACCAAAAGATTGTGTGTTCAAGCCCAGGTCAGGAATTTGAACTCATATATACAGCACTGGGACATCCTCCTAACATGAAAGGCGCTGTACAAATGTAATTTTGTTGTTGTTGTTGACCCTCCAATGCATTCCTCTGGGTGTGATGTAAAACTGAGATTCCCATCTACCTGCTAAGGGATGCTAATGATGCAAAAAGAGAAGGGATTTTCTCCCAGTATCCTTTCAATCAATCCCACCAATTTAGTCATTTATTTCATGGCAGCTTGTTGGACATTGTGATTTGCAAATTGGCTGCCATGTTCATCCACAAAATAGTCACCATGCAGAATATCCAGTGAAGTGCTTTGAGATTGCTGCTCAACATGAAAGTGTTTTCTGCCCCATGTACTGTAACCTGAAGTTCTATCTCTGAGAGGTGGACGAGAGAGGTGGAAGTTCGTCAAGGAGCTTTCAGTGACTGTAGTTTGATCAACACAAATAAATGTTCACTTCTTGAATGCGAACTTTCAGAATTAAGCAGTTCCACAAAACATTTAGACATTTCTGTTCTCACCAGTTACGGATGGAGAGACAATATTTTTTCCTCTGGAGGTCAATATGTTTCAAAAATGTGCCAATCGCAGTGGAAAGCAAAAGAGGGTGAAGTCATTTCCGAAGTTGATTTTACAGCTGATAAGAGTTTAAAGTAAAGAGGTTTCTCTGTGACTGGCCACACAACGTATGCTTCCTTATCTTACCAAAATCTTTCTAATTTTGGCAATTTTTCAGCAAGCTATTGATAGATAAACCCCAACGGTGGATTAATGATGTAGACTTACTACTTAATCAAAGTGAAGTGACACACATCTCCGCTTACTTCAACGGATTCACGGAGGGGTGTTCTTAGTGCATACACTTTTTCCATTAGTATTTCATAGCATTAGAATTTAAAGATCTCACTGCTATTTATGGGCGCTTTCCTCCTGCTTCCTCCCCCGCCACCCCCATAGCCTGACAGCTGCTGTGCTGCTATATCTACATTACTGAAGTTAAGACGTTTGATTAATGGAAATAGGATACTTTTAAAAAGGATTTTTTTTTTTTAAAAAGCCATACTGAGACCGCAGAACATTATATCTATGGAAACGGTAAAAATTGCAACTTTAAAATTGATATCACTGGCTTACACCTGTGAAACAGGAAACTGCTGGAGAGGGTATCCTTACAGTGCTTGCTTGTGATAATGCAAGAGTTGTACCACAAATTTACAGACCTGCAAACATACACTAAATCTAACACTTGATTCACTTTGTGGTGTTTGAACGAAAGCAACCTAATCTCCTCACTTTCTCCATTCTTTCACTTCTACTTTCTGCCTATCTGTACAGTGCTGGTATCCAATCTCTCTCTCTCTCTCTCTGCCACCATTTTCCTTGTTTTTTTTCTCTATTATTGATTCCCGAGCTGCTCCCTCTGCTCAGTGAACATCTGGCTGTCCCACCATCAGCTGTCAGCCATTCTGCCCCAATCCTCTGAATTCCATCCTGAGTTCCACTTCTACATTGCTGCCTGCCTTCCCACCTTTAAGGCCCACCTTAAAACCTTGGATTTTGGACATGTACTTTTGATCAGCATTCCCTCCCCTCACAAAACTTTCCTCAGTTGCTCCCTCACCCAGCTCAGGCTCTAGTTGGCTCTTTGCACACTTTGAGATGTCCTCCCAACAAAAAAAAGGCGCTATATAAATGTAAAATTGTTGTTAATACTACGGTAATTGCTTTTCTCAGTTTTCCTCTTTTATTGTATGACTCCTTGGAGCCAATCAAGACAGCCATTTTGCATCCAGCAAATGCCATGAACAGCCATGAGATGAACAACCAATTCTGTTTCCTCTCCTAGGTATCCAGTGTTCCCTATAACATTTCATCTTTCACTTATGCAAATTGTATTCACATGAATTCAAATGCATCGAACCAAACATTCATTGCACCTCCTTCTACACATATTGTATACACATCAGAGAGCTCTTTCAAGTTTAACTGGAGTTTTGATCATTGCCTTGTATATCTTCAGCTTACAGTTACTACAGTTACCAATGTCACACTACACCTGGTAATTACTGAGAAAAGCTACTAAAATAACCATATGAATGAAACAGAAGTAAAAAAAATATTGTAAATGAATCCAGCAGACTAACCTGTGCTGACATATCGATCAACTTTGGGAGCTGTACCTTAAGTCCTTCATCAGTCTTCAAGAAGTCCAATAAACTACCTGGAATGAAAGAAAACCATCATTTGAAAAAAAAATTGAAGACTTGAAGAAAACATCATTTGAAGCCCTCAATGAGACTCAGTTATGTGGAGGTAGATGGCCACAATTTTTTCCATTAAGAACAACAACAACAACAAAATTACATTTATAGAGTGCCTTTCATGTCACGAAGACGTCCCACGGTGCTGAAATGTCAGAGTTCAGGACCCTAGCATGGGTCAGGGACAGGGTAAAGCCGAGGGGAGGGGAGGGGAGAGGAGGGAGAGAGGTGGGAGAGCGGCAGAAGGCACGATCGAAAAGGAGAGTCTTCTGCCGCTCTCCCTCTTGAAGGAGGCAAGGGAGAAAGCGAGGTGAAGGGAATGTGGAATGCAGTTCCAGAGTGTGGGGCAGAGAGGCTGAAAGTTCACCCACTGACGGTATGGGGGGTCGGGCGGAAATCATGGAGCAGCCCGGAGCCCGCTTGAACGGAGGGTTCGGGCAGGTTAGTAGGGAGTCAGCAGGTCAGAGAGATAGGCGGGGGCAAGGCTGTGGATTGCCTTGAAAGTGAGGACGAGGATCTTGAATTCGATCCTCTGGGGGATGGGGAGCCAATGGAGCCGCGTGAGGGTGAGAGTGATGGGGTCACTTAGCCTACTGTGGGAGAGGACATGAGCTGCAGAATTGTGGATGATCTGCAGCTTATGAAGGGAAGAGCTGTGAAGGCTGACGAGGAGGGAATTTCCATAGTCCTATTTTGCACACAAACAGATATGAGACAAATGTCGAAATAAATATCACATCCAATGAGGCTTAATATGCGCCCTTTAGTTCCACACGAACACAAAAATAAAACGCACCATTAGAGAACATGTGTAGAGAGGACATGTTGTTCAGGAGCAGTGATATCTTCTCCAGCCCTCCTGAACTCAGATAACTACTGAAATAGCAAACTGTTACTGTACCTTTCATCATATATTCAGCCACAATATATATGGGTTCTTTTGTGACGACTGCATAGAGTTGCACCAGCTTGCTGTGGCGGAGTGTTTTCATAATGTTGGCCTCTGCTAGGAAGGCTTCCGGAGACATGCTGCCCTCCTTCAGTGTTTTAACGGCAACCTTGGTGTTGTTCTTGTAGGTGGCTGTGTGAAGGTGAAAAGAAAAACAGTCTCAAAGATAATAAAATAAACATCCTTACATTTGATACGGTGCCTGGAACATCAAAACATCTCGAAGTTCTTCAGAGGGAATAGATTTGAAATGCTGAGATCAGACCATATTTTTATTCAGGCAAACAAACGCAGCTTCCAATTTGCACAAAGCAATGTTTCACAAATAGCCATGAAGTAACAGTCCAATTTGACCTGCAGGATTGTTGGTCAGGACAATCTTTTATTTAATTGACAAAGGACCTGAGAGGGCAGACTCAGTGACAATGCAACACTCACAGGAATGTCGGCCAGAGTGAGACCTCAAGTCCTAACATAGAGCTTCAGCCCGCAATCTGCTGAATCAGGCCAGTGGTACAAAATGTGCCAACCTAACAGCCAAGTTTACAACAACAACAACAACAAAATTACATTTGTATAGCGCCTTTCATGTCGGGAGGATGTCCCAAGGTGCTGGACAGTCAGTATTTCAGACCCGAGCTGGGGTCGGGATCGGAGAGGGTGAAGGGAAAGGAGGGGATTTGGGGTGAGCGATGGGGCCATCAAAGAGGAAGGTCTTGAGATGGGACTTGAAGGAGGCCAGGGAGGGGGAGAGGCGATGGGACTGCTGGATGGAATTCCAGAGGTTGGGGGCAGAGTGGCTGAAGGCTCGCCTGCCAATGGTGGGGCGGATGGATCAGGGGAAACGGAATAGGCCAGGCCAGAGTAAGCTGAATTGTGCAATGGATTGCTCAACTATCCTTTCAGCACACATACATGGGTTTGAATCTAGCCCAGATTGACAAGTTAACTGAAATGAAAAATACATAGAAACATGGGCAAAGAATTACAAAATTAACAGTGAGGCCAGGTGAATGACAGAGAGAAACTGATAAAAAGGCAAGCAAACATTTGCTAATAGATGGTGTCCTTCCTCTTTCCTTCCCCCATTGGATTTGAAAGGATTGCACTTTAAAAAGCAGCACAAACACAATGAATGTCCTTCTTTCTTTTGTGCTGTACATTTCTATGTTTTGCAGCTTTTAACAGAATACAACAGCTATAAATGAGTGATTGAGTACCCAGAAATGAGGGAAGGCAGTGAAAGGCACGAGCAAATTCTGAAGGGAATTATGTAGCTAGTTGGAAAAGGAATAGATGGAGGGATATGAATAACAATTTTTTATGTTTTAATTGACCTCAATTAATCATTAATAGACCTCAGTAGTCTTTATTGGTTCTGTACATTTGTATTTCCCAAGTAAAGAGATCATATAAAAGGAGCTGTATCCCACTGGGTGAAATATTATGTTAAGTAAAAGAGCTCTAATATTATCCTGCACTGCAATTGAATAGTAATTCTGTAATTATATTCACTGTGAATGATGTGGCAGAATTAATCTTCAGTAAGGTTAATTTTTTACATCCTCAATCCACATTTTAGTACTTTTGTATTATCGTCTACATCACTGTCACTCTATTGAGATAAAACAATACAAATGAGTTATTCAACCAGTAAGCAGAAATTTGCTGATTTAAATCCTATGCTGTGTTAGATGATGACTGCCAGACTAACAGGAAGGTTACCGCAATTGGCCTGAGTTCACAAGTAGGGAGGGGAGGGCATACAGTAATTAGTATTTTGTGATTCCTGTTAGAAAATGTTCATGTCCATATGTGTGTATACGAACATGTAGACAACCCACATAAACATTATCTAGCTCATCTCTAATGGTCTTCACAGGGTATAATAATCCTTGCATTTGATACAGTGCTTTTCACGTCTTCTCGATATCTCAAAGCGCTTCACAGAATATACTGTAAAGTGAATTGACTGTATATTTGTGTGCAAAACGCGGCAGCCAATTGTGCACAGCAGTGTCCCACAAACAGTCGTGGATTGAAATGACCAATTTTATTATTGTGCTTTTTTTTTGGACGGATTATTATTAGGAGTGTGGAGTAAGGAAACTGGCCCAAAGTTTCGTCCTGACCTGCCTGGATTCGAACACAGGTCTCCCCAGCTTGCAAGACAAATGCTCTAACCATTGAGCCACAGGAGCTCCACATGTCTATTTGTCTATTTATAAATGTCTACTTATCCTCATCCAATTAGCACATCAAATGCATTATGATATGAACCACCCACAAGGTATTCCTATTTATTAATTATGGATGGTTGGCGTATATTTCATCGCAGACCCTGCTATCTGGCTCAGCCTTTTCATGTTGATTTACAAAGGCACTAGCTTTTAATATTCGCTGGCTCATGGAACTTGATTACTGCCTCACAGCATAACCACCTGATTCAGTCAAGATCCTGTTCAAACTGTGAACTGGGAGGCTTCCAGTACAGAGATTTATTGGGGAGCAACTATTGTACTGAGGCCAGGAGATGGGACTGATTCCCTCCATTTTAATGCAGCTAAAGCACAAACCCATCTGAGATAAGTCAGTATCATGTAAAAACTTAAATATCAAACAAATTAAAAGATACTGTCTTGAATTTTGTAAAACAAGAGCAAAATATCTAATTCAATTTGACTAAGTGCAGCATAGGGGAAGCTTTACCTGTCATCAATAATAAATAAATGGGAATAAATAGATCATAATGTGATTTCAACAAACTCTACGAAAACACTGTATATTTTACACGAATGCTACTGATGGAACTAAATTTTGCTGTGCACCTTCATCATCAAATCCACTAAACAGTACCTCCCTTCCCTTTGCTTATGTCATGGAAAGATGTTGATAAACCACTAAAATAACACTTTGTAAACCCAGTTTAGCATTTAGGTCTGGCAACCACAACTGCAGTTACACTGATAAATACTCATTTATAAACAGATCTTGTGGCTTTTGGGCAATTTAAATTCTAGGTGTATGCTTTATATGTGCTCTTGTGGCTCAGAGGTGGCCTTGCAGCCAATTTCAACCTAAAAGATCATGAAGCCCACTGATAAGCCCACATCATAAATGCAAGCCTGGAGCACTCTGATGCAATTTTCCCATCTGAGGGGCAAGTGGGAGGGGGGAACGTGCAAATACATTGATCTTCCTAAGGCCATGCGTGACAAGTGAAGGCATCCACAATCGAACTTGTGGGCTGTATATTTTAGTTCCAGCTCCCAAGACATCAGTTATAACTTAACATCAAAATATATGGTTTACAATATATGCATGCCTGTTTAATGAGAAACATTCACCTCTTTAATGCAACTTTAAACAGTTACCACAATCCACAATTCCATGTTAGAAATACTGCAGAGAACAGAGTTTTTCCAATTTATCCTGTGCACTATGGATTCCAAGACTCACCCATCCAGACCTCGCCAAACTGCCCAGCACCTAGTTTCTTTGTCAACTTCAGGGATTCCCTTGGGATTTCCCACTCATCGGGCCACCACGGCTTCTGAGGCATAGCGGTTGGGCATGGTGTAGTCAGACGATGACACAGACCATCCGAATTCTCTGAAGAAATAGTGTGGCAGATTGTCATCCATTAAAGATCATGTTCAAAATTCAGCTGTTACAATAGGCATTACCTGCACACATACACTTACTTGAATAGTGCAGAACAAGTTGCTTTAAGTTGGAGAATGTGATCCTGGGAGAGATATAATAACCACCTTGATCAAGTGATCTAATCTTGTAATGCTTCACTATATCACCATGCTTAGAGTCACAGTCCTTCACAGACAAAGAAAATGAACCTGCACAAGACAGTAATGGCAAAATGGTTAGAAGTCATCTGTTTAGTCTTAAACAATTCAATTGGATAAAGTGACAGCTTGATGGAAAACAACAACATGACACGAAAACATAAATAGCTGGGAACACTCAGCAGGTTAGCTAGATCTATGGAGAAAGGAAAAGTGAGTCAACATTTCGGGTCCATGACCCTTCGTCAGAACACATCTTGTTTCAGATTTCCAGCATCTGCTGTATATTTTGCGTTTTGGAACAATATGTCATGTCCTTGGGTTGTGGTGGAAATGTCTGACTTAAACACATGTGCCTCTTCAAAACCAATTTAGTCCCAGGTTGAATCTGCTGACCTTTCGTCTCCTTACGCTATGTACTTTTGATGCTAAGTCCCTAGCTAACGTCTAGAAATCTCCCAATGCACCACATTATATTATATGCACATTAAGATACATCCTAATAAATCAGATTCAGATTTTGCACCTGGCTTGTGATATGGCTTCACTGTAAATAACTCATTGCCACAAAAACAATTCTATATCTGGAATTTCCTTAAGACACCAAATTACATGGAAAAAGTACAAACCTTTACTGGTTTCACTCTCCCGAATTAAAAAAGTCCCCGGCATATTGCTCGATGTTAGCAGTTGCCTCTCAGCATTTTTACGACTTATTTCTCTGAAGAACCATCTGCAAAACAATAAACAGGAAACCATTCGTAGAGGTTCAGCTTTCACAAAAATCATTTTCATGGTGGTGCAAAGCCAATCTGACATTTTCTATCAAGTTATGTTTGGTGAAAAATATTGATCTATATTTAGTTCAAAACCATACAAATGCCCTGCTTGATGTCTGACAGCTGTCTGTTTGTCTGATTGTAGTTTCCTTACATTTTTGTCTCCCAAATCTCTTTTCACAATGTTGGTATCGTTCCATTGGACCCCCCCCCCCCCCTAATAAAGTCATGCTCTACTGGCAAGTCATTGCATTTTGGACTGTTAACTTACTTCATTCAGTTAAAACATATCCCTCAAGATGTTTATCCATTGACTGCAATCATTTTATTAACACTAACCAAATCGTATTTCTCTCAACCAGCATTAAGAAATGTTGGACATAGCAAATTTGTTGGTTTTCATTTAAGAATCTTTACTTTCATTAACAAACTGGGCTATTTAAGACCCAGGATAATTTAGCCTCAGAATAAATTGTGCGTCCACCATTTAGTCAAAGACGTGTGTATGGCATAGTGTAATCTTTAAGATTCCAAAGGAACTAAATGATGATGTAGACTACGATAAGCTGTTTTATCTTGTACTGAACAGTAGAACGACAGGACATGGCCTGCAATTAAAAGAAGGTAAATTCAGAACACGTCTGCGGAAATACGACTTCAGTGAGTGAGTAGTAAACTAATGGAACAGGCTCACAAGGGAGACAGTGGAATCAGAAAGCGTGGTTTATTCCAAGAACAAATTGGATAGATTTCTGCTAGAAAATAATATCTCGGGATGCAGTATATAGTTTGTGACAAGCAACTGCCAGGATTGTCGAAGGTGAACCAGATGGGCCTTTGCCTTCTTTCACTTAGCAAATTCTTATATGTTTTTGTTCTGTATTGAAAACATGGTAGGATTGTCACAGTCAGTAAAACATCTCCATAACTTTTTTTTCCATAAGTCATCTCCATAAGTCAGACTGATAAGATAGCTCAATACAGTAAAGACAAGGCTTCACAAGTGGAAATATTCAAATCTTCCTACTAATCCAATAGGTTCTTGTAATTTTATGATTTGAAGTAGGCTTTCCGCTGAAACACATATATTTTTAGTGGGTATTTTGTTCCAGGGTGGGGGTGGTTCTCTCAACAAGAGGTGGAAATTAAGTGGAAAACGATGCAGAAGTGATACAATGTTGCTCTCCAAATAAAGTAGGTAATACTTGAGAATGAGAAAGACATACGTTTCTATTTCTAATGAATCCACCCTCGCCATGAAGTTACTGGGAACAAATCCCTCCTGGCCAGATACCAACGACATTGCTTTCCACCAATCTCCTTTTCTGAAAAGAAACAGTCACAATAATCACAAAGACAGCTCTTTTTAGTGAATTATACTGTCGTGTTTTAAATTTACTGTTCCCATTTGCAAGTAATACTGGATTATTCAGTAATATATCTGTACTTGAGGTTAAAGCTTCTTCCATTTTAACATCAGGTGTTTTTTGTACAATTTATTGCATCATTACAATACGTAAATCATGACACACTATGTGTAGATATTCAATACATGATACAGATTGAGTATGTGGCATGCTGCATAAATAGATTTATTTTCTATTATATGAATAATAAAGCTTCCAACTATCTAACATTTTACAGTATTTGTAAGCTCTTCTAACAATCTCTTGCTGCTTGAGAACACTTTCTTTTATTACTGTTTTTACAGTTCCTTTTTATTCCTGTACTATGTTTACAATTGTTAAGCAGAACACCATTTACCAAATCAGCAGATGGATCATTGCTACATGACAGCACACAGATATTCCTTTCACAGGCATATTTTAATACACAATCATGAGAGAAACACATTGACAGGAATGTCTACAGTACACAAATAGCTCAGAAGGTTTCATTTACGATTACTGGCCAAGTATATAGCACAGATGTCATGCACACATTGGGGTCTAAAATCTGCAGATTAGCGCACTGTTAATTGATACTTTTATTTTGGAAATATCAGAATCTGAAATTCACACGATTTGCTCTAGTGTGTCAATTGCTGGCATTTATGCAGATTTTGACAGCTTGGGGTCTGTGATTCATAAGTTGTTGTGTTGTGAATGTGCTGAATCTTTGCAAACAGGAATCCAGTGGGTAAATATCACATGTTAGACCACATATTCAATTTTGGAGAGTTACCTAAAGGTTCTCGACATTACTTTCTTCATTAACGAAAGCTTGGCTACCATTTCTTAAAATTGCTTTACAAAAAGTGATTAATAAGTAGAGCTCTTCCCTACAAACAAAGTTTGCAAACAATTTCTGTTCATGGCACTGTATGAGGTGGCCACATTATAGTATTCAAGTCCAGAGCTTTTTATTGCCTCTACTTGTACAAAAGAGAGAAAAACAAATTGACTTACTCTGATATAACTTTGAGTTGGTCGCCTTTCTTAAATTGCAGGTCATAATCGTTGGTTGGCTCATAATCATACAGAGCTTCAACCATCTTGTCCACTGAAACCAAACACATTAAGTAACGCATTTTGTTGGGCTGGTAAGAATGTTACTATCCATTTGTTTAAATAGTATTAATACAGTATTAAATGATAAGTTAATTTCATGTTCATCCAACATTTAGAGATTCTGCACATATGGCTTTGCTTCTATGACTCATACTCAGTCTTTCCATGTGTAGATAGGAGATGGACGTGTATCTATTTTCACACATATATGGTTGAATGTTCCCCCAATTCATTATATAAAGAAATATGGTGGTGTTACATCAGGAGACATTACTAAGAAAATTTGGGCTACATTTAGTCAGAATAATGTTATAATTACCTATTATTTATGCTAGCATGGCTCTGTGGTCTGTGGACGCAGATGTCTTGATGAAGAGAATTGCCAGCTTTCTGCCTGAATTTACAGGCGAGTGAACCAATACCAACTCTGGTAAGAGCTCAACTAGCTTCTGGTAAGAGCTCAACTAGCTTATTCTCCCCACAAGGACTTATCATTCATGAGCAACCTTGTTGTTCAGCTTACTGACTGTTGTGGGTTCTTGCTCAAATAGATGACTATTGAGCTAGATCCCAAATTAATACGCAAATAGTGTTTGAATAATGGATCTACAAGTAATTATCAAGTTGAAATTAAAACCATCCCTCAAATACAGACAGGTAGCTCACAAAAGAGAAATTTCATCCATCATTGGCAATTACTTGTTAACATTTCAAGTAGTCAAAGAAATCCATAATATTATCTTGTTATGATAAATAATAATAAGTTTGGCCTTAAACAAACTCAAGATCAATTCACATTATTGATGCTCTATTTTTGAGAGAGTAATCTGCACTTCAAATCTGATAGGTTGGCTCATTTTGGATTTTGGATCATCCTTAGTGTGAGAGGGTTTCAAAGGGTTTCCTTGTAATATCTATCCCACAAAGGACATTTATTTAATTTCTTAACTTCTGCCCTGTTCTCTTGCTCTGGACAACCATAATGTTCACACATGATTGCCCAGTTACCAGCAATAATAATAAAAGAATAATAAAACCTGCATTTCATATAGTGCCTTATCACATCGAAGATATCAAATGTAAAGATTTGTGAAGCATCTCAAAGTGCTTCACAGAATATACTGTAAAGTGGAGTGACAATGTACAGTATTTTGTGGATTCATTGCAGCAGCCAATTAGATGCAGCAGTGTTCCAAATACAATCATGGATTGAGTGACCAAATTATTATTTGGGGAGGGATTGCTATCCCCGCAAAGCAATCTGCGAACAATTGGGTTCCTACTTTCTGCTAGGTAAACAGAGGCACATAGGGTAAGGAAAATTGCCTAAGGTTTCACCCCACCCAAGAAAGAATTAGGGGAACTGCCATATATATTTTCAACACAGATTATCTATCAGATGGGACTGTGAAATTATGCTCAAAGTGAAACATTAATTCTCCGTGATTGTCAAAATTGGGTTGATAAAAATGACTACTAATCTCATGACACAAGTTTCCATAAACAGCGTGAGGTTTAAAGAACCCAATCATGCAGTAGACAGACCCACTAACATGTCTACAAGATCACAAGAGATGTCCTGATGAAGAAAGCCTTTCAGCTATTGAATTGATCTCATCCTTCAAGGAACTCCCTAAGGTTTTATGATAATAGCACCAGACTGTGTCTTTAATGCATCCAGTATCTGAGCCTGAACTGCACTTCTTAATACAGTAAAAGCCAGTTCATCCGGCACCCGATCAACCGTAACTTCCGTATAACCGGCATCGCAAAAATAAAGTCTGCATTCGATTAACCGGAATTTATCCGGAAAAATGCATTAATTTTTTTTTCACTTTCAGCCGAATATCCGGCACACACTGTAACCAGCATTGGCCAGGTCCTGAGGGTGCCAGATAAACAGGCTTTTACTGTAATACATTCCACCTGCAAATTATCTTCTCTGTAAATAAATATTTCCTGGTGTCTGCATGAAAATGCCGTTTATACCGCTAAACTTCTACCCTTTTGTCCTGCTATCTTGCTTTAGCATTGTACAGTACTGTACTAGGTTTACTCCCTCTGTACAATTTACGATGAACTGAATTAACACTATTCACTTTTTCTTTCAGCCATACTTCACTGTTCCATTGAACATTATGAAAAAACAACTGGTTGGATCATTTGTTACTGTATGAAAACATTGGCAAGTCATTTTCCAGTGATTAAATCTTGCATGTGCAATCACTACATATTAACTCTCAATAATGACTTGCATTTTAAGAACATAGGGAGGAATATTTTGCAGATGGATGATCTTAGTACTTTTGGAACATCAAGATGTTCTCCGCTCTAAGTGTTTTTCCAGTTCCGGTTGGAAAGCAAATAAAGTATGAATTGTATTCAAGTTTTTAACTTCAGAAATGTTAAATGGTGCTGGTAGAAAAAGAGAAGAAACCAAACCAATGATACAAAGTAGATTGGATAAGGATTCTAGGGTGATAGCAATTTAGTGAAATGTTCAACATTCAATTACAAATTTGGTTTTAACTATCTTTGGTGAGTGTATATCCAGAGTTCAGGTTTACATTGAATAATTGAGAAGCACAAAGTTATACTAGTTTCAGAAGCACAAAATTAAACTAAGGTCACATCTTAGATGTGGAGTCCTGTATTTCAGTGGTTAGAGCACTTGCCTCACAAGTTTCGCCCTGCCTCGATTCCCGGCAGGGCGAAACCTTTGGCAAATTTCTTTATTCCACACACCTGACAATAACCCCAAAAAAAATCAATTAAATTTGGTGACTCAATACACAATTGTTTGTGATACATTGCTGTGCACAATTCGCTGCCACATTTTGCCCACAAATATACAGTCAATTCACTTTACAGTATTCTGCTTAGCGCTTTGAGACATTTAGAAGGCAATGAAAAGCACTATATCAAATGCAAGGATATTATCTGCCTATTCAGGAGGATGCTAAAGATACCATGGTACTATTTGAAAAGAGAAGGAAATTTCTCCCAGTTCTCGCCAACAATCGTCCAAATAAAATTGGTCATTTTGTGGGACACTGTTGCTTGTAAATAGCTGTGCCTAAATTACAGAGATTTATGGAAAAAACAGTCACTCCACATTACATATAATCTGTGAAGCGCTTTGAGACATCTCAACGATAAGTTAAAATCCATGCTGTATCAAATACAAGGATTATTTGCATTATTTATCATAATTAATTTGGAGGATTGTTGGCCAATTCACTGGGAGAAACTGCCTTCTTTTTTTGAATATTACCATGGGATCTTTAATGTGCACTTAAACAGGTAGATTATGTACTTCAAACTTCTAAGATTGATGTGCATATTCCTTTTATACTGTTGTATTAGTAAATTTTATCTTATATTTCTCAATATTAAATTATGTGTGTAGTTCATCTCCCAGTTGCTAAATCTCCATCATAAACTCTCAATGGTATTAATATGTGATATTTGTATACAAAGGGGAAAAAAAACACTTACCATTAGATTCAACGTTTTTATCAAAATTAACCTGCATAAAAAAAAGTGTTTTAATCAAGGACATTTCGTGTTGATCACATCAAACAAGTGTAAACATTGATGCTTTAACTGAGAAGTTACAGAGACTAATTTTCCACAAAATTCAAAGGAGTTTCTTAATATTTTAGTATTGTAACATAATAATCATCCTTGCATTCGCAATGACACTTTATCACATGAAAAATTTCAAAACTCTTCACGGTTTTTCTATAAAATGTTGTTACCATATATTTGTTGGTGAACACTACAGCCAATTTGCATATATTTATGTTACATACAATACAACTCAAAACAATGATAGGGCCTTTTACATCTGGAGGTAGTCCCAAACAGCCATCAAGTCAATGGCCCATTTTATCTGGAGGATATTAACAGGCTGATGGGGCCTCAGTTCAACATATCATCCAAAGGACGCACCTCCAACATGAAAATCTATTATAAGTGAAGTGATCAATGTCAAAGTTATAACACATACTGGCAAGCAGTATATCATTCTCCTGATCCCCCCTGCACGTTCTTTTAGATTCAATTATACTATTTTCAAATTGAGGGTAATCAGAATTTTCGAATTGAGGGTAATCTCCAATTTCAGAATTGGGGTAATCCTTGAATACAGTCCTATTTGGAAGTTGCTGCTCTACTTTTCTTGAAAAGAACCAGCTTCAAAACTGTGACTGAATTGAAGAATTTTCCCTATTCTACATCATCTTATCTTTTAAACCAAAATGTTTTGACGGGCTAAAAGCAAGTGGAATTTAAGGCTTCAGTATATAATATTTAGAAGATGGTTGAAAAAGTTTATCTGGAACTTGATCCTAATAAATTGCATACTCAGAAACGTTGATGTGTCTAAATTTGTTTGTGGAATATTACAGATTATATTTTGTTTAATTAAACAGCCAGAGGAAAACTGTCCCTTTATTTTTGATTAATAGATTCATCTATTTTTGTAAAATATATAAGTAATCCACCAAGTAAGAAGTTGTCAAGAACCTGAATTGCATATTTAAAGGACCTTTTAAAAGAGTTACATGATGTGCAACATGACTGCTAAAAGCAGTACTGTATTGTATTTGACGTATTTCAACCAAGCAGGAGAGTAGAGGCATTTTGTCTATCATTTTACACCGGACTCAAGATCAGGTCGCATCGTGAAAGAACAATGGAATATTTCATTACTCAGTGAACGCTTTGTAACAATTACTAAATAGTGACTATTCCATCTGTTTAGATTCACCAATTGAGTCAAGTGCATTTGATAATCAAAGCAAGATATTCCAATGTGGATCTAATGTGTTAACAAAGTGACATTGATGTGGAATTAGTGCTTGTAACGAAAAGAGGAAGAAGTAAGAAATCCCCTTACACAGCCTTACAAATGTCTCAAACCTGGAAGTTTTACAATATTTAGGGAGATGTCAATTTACAGTGTGTTTCCCAAACGATGAAGATTGCATAAACTGATAAACTTGAAGATGGAAGAACGAATATTAAAGTATATAAAAAGTAAAACACTTTAGGAACAAAGAATAAATACAAAGTCTTCTTTGAGTTCTACTCACATTTTTCGCAAATGGACCTCCTGGAAGAGCTCTGAGGGGTAAGGGTGGTATTTTTTGTTCTTTCGCTTGGTTCAAGTCAGAGTTTTGGTCACAGCTATTTGCACAGCCCATCCTTTCTAAACAAGTTAGAAATTAACATAATGAATGTCTGAAAACATCTGCAACTGTTATATCTAAGATGGAATTGGATTAAAAAGTTATCTTTCTTTGAATACCTAATGGATTGGAATTTTTTGTTTCAATAGAAGAAAAGGGGTAGTAAAATCAAATATCACAACCACTTTTTAAATGCAATATAATACATTTTCACACAGCAATGTCCCACAAATAATAACAACAGCAAAATTACATTTGTGAAGCACCTTTCACATCGGTAGGATGTCCCAAGGCACTGAACAGTCAGGGATCAACTATGAACAGAATGACCTAACTGGAAATGCAATTAGAAACAAATTGAACTAAACCATGCCTTACCCAGGCCTGTGAAATGCGTCAATAGGTGCACAGGGTTCTACCAGATGGGGAGCGGGGAGCGGGCAGGGCAATGGGATTGAATCGCTCTTTTCAAAGAGCCGGCACAGACTAGATGGGCCGAATGGCCTCCTTTTGTGCCGTAAAATTCTATGATTCTATGATTCTATGATTCTATGAAAAATTAACAGTCTGCAAGCTGAACTCCAGCAATAGGAACCTCTCCCTCCAAACAAGCCCCAGTTCTGACGAAGGGTTGTAGACCCGAAACGTTGACTCCTTTTCCTTTCTCCATGGATGCTGCCTGACCTGCTGAGTTTCCCCAGCAACTTCTAATTTTGTTTCAGATTCCCAGCATCTGTAGCATTTTGTGTTTTGATACAGGATTTGGGGGTATCAGTGTAGCCAAATTCAATGCCAAGTTCATATTTGTGATTATCTTGATTTGACCAAACTATCAATGCAAGTGAGTTTTCACTTCTGTCCATCTATCACCAGGGCTCCCTCTGTCTCCTTGTCCTCCTCGACTTTTTTGCTGCTTTTGACACTGTGGACCGACCACTATCCTCCTCCATCACCTCTCCTCTCACCTTAACCTTCAAAGTTCTGCCTAGAATGGCTCAGATCCTATCTCTCACTCACTGGCTCCACTTTGTCACCACAAATCGGTTCTCCTCCAGCCCCTGCACTATCTTGTGCAGGGTTCCTCAGGGCTCTGCTCCCTCTTGGTGACCATAATCCACAGCCATAGGATCAACATGGATGATATCAACTCTATCTGTGTTTATTGCCTGTGCCTATTTATTGAACATCACAGACTATGGTTTATACAGTTAGATGCATTGGATTTACGTTTCTTAATCCCCTACACCCCACTTCCAGACAGATTTCCCTCCTTACCCTGAAGGGACTCATTCACCCTGGAGTTACTGGGTTATATGGGATCTATAACATCCATGGGAACAGATAGATGGGACCTCGGTTTAACATCTCATCCAAAGGATGCCACCTCCATCAATGTAGCTCTCCCCCAGCACTGCATTAGAGTGTCAGCTTAGACTATGTGGTTGTAAATCCCAACTTGGACGACTAAACCATGACTGTTCCTGATGAGTCACAGACTAAACTGTGAGCTTGGCTAATGTGAAACGACAGCAGTCTCTGGATATTGTTGTACTGCAACATATTTATTTTCGTGAAAGGTTCCCCTTCGCCTCCAGAGCACATCAAACCTGACTCCTAATTGCTTTTCTCAAACTCGTTGCCAATTACCTCCTGTTTCAAAAGAACAAGACAAACAGACTTCTCACCAAATAGGCTTGTACAGTCGTTTTACAGTATGTTCTGTGAAACTCTTTGAGACGTCTAGAAGACATGAAAAGCACTCTATCAAATGCAAGGATTATTATTATTATCTCTCTGCCTCCACCCTCGATCCCAGGACCATTGATATCCTGACAGACTGCCTGTCAGACATCAAGTTCTAGATGAGAGCTAACTTTCTATAGTTCAACATCAACAAGACCAAGGTCCTCCTGATTGGCTCGTGCCAGCCCCTCCACACCTCAGGCACTGGCAGTATCAGCCTCTATGAATGCTCACACCACCTCACCAAGCCAATCAGGAACCTCGGCATCATGTTCGATCCTCAACTGTCCTTCCTCCCCCACATCTGCGCAATGACCAGTTCTACCTTCCCCCACCTCCTCAATATTGCCTGACTATGCCGCTGCATCACTCTTCATGTCTCAAAAAAAAACCTCATACATGCCTTCATTACAACCAGACTCGACTGCACCAATGCCCTGCTTGTTGGCCTCCCAAACCCTTCCCTCCAGAACTCTGCAGCTCGTGCACTCTTCCGCACCAGGGTTCGTGACCCCATTACACTCACCATCGACTGGATCCACTGGCTCCCGATAAGTTCAAAATTCGCAACTTCACCTTCAAGGCCCTCCATGGCGTTGCCCCCCACCTACCTCTCTGACCTGCTAACCCCTGATCAAGCCGTCTCCTCCCTCCGCTCAGCAGGCTCTGACCTGCTCCATGCTCCCACCCACCCCACCCCACCATCAGGGGTTGGGCCTTCAGCCTCTGCCCTCACTCTCTGGAAAACTATCCCACATTCCCTTTGCCTCCTTCTCTTGCCTCCTTCAAGACACACCTCAAGACTCTCTTCTTCAACTGTGCTTTCAGGCTGTCTCTGCCCTCCATTCTGCACTCCTGATTCCCACTCCGCTCCCTCCACCCTCCCACCATCCGAGTCCTTGACTGTTCAGTGCCTCGGCACATTCTCCCAACATGAAAGGTGTTTCACACATGTAATTTTGTATTGTTTTGTATCACAGTCAATGAGTTACTACAACTGCTCACAATTATAGATACACTCAATGCTGATCAACAACATTACAAGCAACCATGTGGAAACAGAAATATTCGGAGTCTATCATTAGTTGTTCTCAAACCTATTGTCCTATGGTTATGATGAGATTTTCCACAACAATTGTGGAATTAAACTTGCTCCCATTGCAAAACTGCATACGTCAAACCTCAATATCTCTTGAGAATTCAGTGTTGAAGATTGAGATTGCACCGAGGAGTCATGTCCATGAAGCAGGTTCCATCAAACTTATGTTGGTGATTGAAGTCCACAAAGATACATAAAAAATACATAGATTACTGAGATCACAGGGCACTGCACTTCTTTTTGCAGCACAAACAATGTGAGAGAACAGCTGTAACAACAACAAATTACATTTTCTATAGTGCCTTTCATGTCGGGAGGATGTCCCAAAGTGCTGAAAGTATAGTAAACTCCTGACAACTCATCACTCCAAGTGCTGAGGGGGGTGTTTGCACTGTCGACGGTGCCATCCATCGATTGAGATGTTAAACCAAGGTCCTGAATGTCTGCTAGGTGGACGTTAAAGATCCCATGGCACTATTCGAAAAGAGAAAGGAATTTCTCTACGTGTCATGGCCAATAATCCCCCCTAAATAAAATTGGTCACTCACTCCATGGATGTTTATGGAACATTGCTTTGTACAACTGGCTGCCGTGTTTCGCCTTCAAAATACACTATCAATCTACTTTATAGTACTGTATATCGCTTTTTCTATGATGTGAAAAGGCGCTATGACAAATGCAAATATCAAATGCAAGGATTATTAAACTAAGGGAAAAGAGTTCAGTTATCAGGAGTCACAAGTTAGGCATGTGTATGAATACATAAATAAATGCAGCCAGGCTATTGACACCACAATGACTTAACTGGTAGTAACGAGTTAAGATAGGGTAGTGTTAGTAGGAGCTTACTGTATAATTGCCCAAAGTTCAGTAAAGCACAAATAAAATTTTAATGATTTTATTTGTGAGTTGAAACAAGAACTCATCTCCAAACTTGAGGGTGGAAATTTGCGCAGTTTGGGAAGTCAAGCTGAAAATGGGACAAAGAAAATCTAGCTTTACTCTATTTTTTTGAGCCTTTCAAAAATGCAGAATTTGTAAAATCCTTGAATTCAGCCTTAGCTTTTGAGCCATTTTTCTGTACATCTTAAATAAATTTTAAGCTGTTTGCAGAACATTGCTGTAAACAAATTGATTGTCACACTTGCCTACAAAATACATACAGTACTCACTATACTTCATTTAAAAGGGCATACATTTTCTGATTGTAGTTTCTCCTTATTGACAAATTTTCTCCTTAAAGAAACTATTTTCACTGGAAACATTTCAAGTCAGCGGCTTTTCATTTCGAGCCGCTGATTTGAAATGTTTTCAAGCACAGAGTGGTTAGTTTAAGGAAAGCCCTACTGGGAGCAGTGGCTGAGGCAGAATCCATACACTATTAGTTTTTAAAAGATAATTAGATTTAAAAAAAGCAGTAAATTACTGGAGTTTAGATAAAGGATAAATACTGTAGGACTGAAGGGATCATTCTTTAAAAGAGCCAGCACAGACATGATAGGCTGAATGGCATTGTCTATGTTGTAAATTTCTATAATTCTATGGTTCTACACTTTATAGCAAATCCTGTGAAGTGCTTTGAGACAGCCTCCTGATGTGAAATACGCTATACAAAATGCAAGCTTTGGTTTTTAATTTATAGAAAATAGACTTTGAAATTAAGACTGCATTTAAAAAACACTGCCAAATTTGCATTGCTCTGAAATGCTGAGAAGATGGAACCAGGTCAGGGCGAAACCCTAGGCAAGTTTCCTTACTCCACACACCTAATATAATCCCTCAAAAAAAAATTTAAATTGGTCATTTCAATCCACGAGTGTTTGTGGGACACTACTGTGCGCAATTTGTTGCCACATTTTGCCCACAAACGTATAGACAATTCACTTTACAGGATATTCTGTGAAGCGCTTTGAGACATCTGGAAGATAGAGGACGTGAAAAGCGCAATGGTATATCAAATGAAAGGATTATTATTATATTTGTTCTTTAATTTTCAGACACATGTTAAGGACAGTAGGATAGGAGTAATAAAAATAATAAAAATAATAGGGATGAGTAAAAGACTAAACAGCAAGTATATAAAAAAAACTTATTACTGTATTAAAATAAACACATTTATTTTATTAATGTTGTTGCCTTTGTTAATTTTACATCACCAAGGAAAAGAATATAACATGCACCACCAAGAATATCTAGTTACACCATGACTCTAGCATTCATAGTTAAAAATTGTACCGTTGGATTGGAAAGCCTATTTGCTATACATAGGTCTGCCTCAATTAATTTTTTCATGCTATCGCTTTTTAAAAACAAAAATTTTTCCACACATACAGCAATTCACATCAAATAAAAATGCTTTATTTAAAAGCTAAAGTATTCTGTTCAGTACTACATGCACCGTCTTTGGCAATGTTGAACATTGATGGACTTCCCAACACAGTCGCGTATCATCAAAAGCGCTCCACAAAATCCAGAGAGGAATTTTAAGCAAGACAATTTGCCGACTAAAAGTGAGTGTCTCCTTTGGTAAAGGGAAGGATTTCCCTTATAAGATGGTTGACCTAGCGGACTGACAAATTATCAGGTTTTAATCCAGGTTCACAAATTCATTTTTCTCTCATTAAATTCAAGGCTTCTACATGTCCAAACGAATCAGAGCACTTTACATCCTTACAGATATCTTAATGACAAATAAAATTCTCCAAAATATAAAGTGTCACTGAATATTCTCCCAAACAGCCCAAAATGGAAAATCAGAGTCGGTAAAGTGAAGATGGTAATTTTGAATACATCTTGCAACTGCAATCAATAATGGAGTCTGATTTAAAGGATTTCTTTAATTGTTTTTATTTTATTAGAATTACCGTAAATTTTCATTCCAGAAGTAGACACCATCTGAGTGGAATTCTCTTAGGTCAGAGTATTTCTGGTTATTAGAAGGACCCATCATTTGCTAAGTTCTCTTACTGAAGAATCCTTTTAAGAAATATTGCAAATTGGACCCGAATAGGTGGATGTGACTTCAGTCTTTTGTTTTGCTTTGGGTCAGGAAACATGATCTCAGGTACCATAAATCATAAATATTTCAAAGGCCATATCGAATACACAAAACATCAGCAGCAGATCTGAATGAAAAGGATATTTGTCTCTGACTCAGTTCTCTAAAGTTTAAACACAATATGTTACATAAAACACATCTAAAATCTCTAGGGCATGATGTATATCACCCTCAATGTGAACATCAACACAGTTTTATGTTTTATGTACCACAATTCATGTTACCTCATGTTCCAATCAGAGAATAAAAATGATAAGATTCCCGCTGAGCACTCCTTAACACCGCTAATTGCCGAGCAACTTAGCCTAGCAATGGAAAACGTGAGAGTCTAGAGCTCACAGTGAAGCGAGAAAATACTGATGTACTGTGGGCCACCAGAGGATCAGAGACACTGGTAAATGCTATTTTTTAAATGAATCCATTATATCTATCTTTCTCTGGTTCCAATCAAACAGAAGTCACTTGCCAACAGGGATGCAATACAAAGTAGTGATATGGCTAATAGAACTCCCAAAGTGAGGTACAATTTAGAAACTATTATAATAAAAACTTTGTTCCAACTAATGCCTGCGCAACTCTTACCACAATATCCACAATTATGTCACTGGGATCCTTCAGCAAACGTCATTCAAATTATGCAGTGCACAGGTAGTCTCAATGCCAAACATTACTGAGATGCTTCAACTATTAAATCTTAATCAGAGAGGTTGCTCACTGGAAATTGAACGCTGGTTTCCTGTTTTGTTCTGAATGGTACACTTACGTCTTTTAAATTATTTGCCCTGTTCTGCCCAACTAAAATGTTTCCATTCAAGTCACTCAGTTTTCAACTACAAAGAATGAAGATAATAATAATAGTGACCAACATTAGAGATTGAACTAAGCCTAAGGCTTATAATTGACAGTTAGTATAATAAATGAACAATAGGTTAACAACCGACAGCTAATATAATAAAATAATAACCCTTGAATTTGATATACTATCCATAATATCATAACATCTCAAAGCCCAAATTGCCAAATGTTATAGTTGTAAGCAAATGTGACTGCCAATATTCACACAGCAAGTTCCCAGTACTGTACTGCCAGTTAAATTGGTCCTTCAATATTCAGGATTGTTAGTCATAACATCAAGATAATCTCCTTGTCTTTACGAGTAGTATTATGTGACCTTCAACATCACTTGAACAGCCGAGCACAGCCTCAATATCACAGGATAGTATCTCTGAAAATACTGTGCTGGATCATCACAGTCTAGACTGTGAGTCTGAAGTACCAACAAGGGGCTTGAATCCATAACCTTCTGAACCTAGAGACAAGAGAGCAACCCACTGAGCCAGATTGACAGCCATGTTCAAATATGAGTGTGACCATGAATGCAAGGATTGCAGATGATTCTATAATCCTTTTCAACAGCTGAGGAACATTGTCAGCCTATGCACTATTAGCCCAACCTGCATTTTTTTATCTTAACTTTATGTCGTTGTTGAAGCACTTTCAGTATTTTTATTCATTCTTGTACCAAAAGAAGTTAAGTGGGTGGAGGAGGATTTTGTGTAGATGGGAGATGTTCTCAGTTTTATGTTTGGGGAAGTATTTAGGTATGGCTTGAGATCAGGACTGATCTCAGACACAGTGAAGCCAACTGCAGCAATCCTACTAAAACATTGGCTCAGATCAGCACAGCTTCTCACAGACAGACAATCAAACCTAGAATACTCCAGGTCTGCAAGATTCATTACCACCTCACAATGTGCATTTACCCACCCACCCAACCCGAGCTTGGGGAATACAAAACAGAAATTTACAATAAGTGGCTAAATTCAAAATATTTCAAGGAACTATTCATTTGTTTACTGGGGCCACACTAATATAGTTGTGTTTCGCACACAAAATGTAGAATTCATTTTATAGTATATTCCTCATATTCAAAGCCCTCCATGGCCTCGCCCCACCCTACCTCTGTGACCTTCTAAACCCCTAACAACCTGCCCGCCCCCTCCGCTCAGGAGACTCCGGCCTGCTCCACGTCTCCCAACCCACCCACCCACCATTGGCGGGTAAACCTTCAGTCACGCTGACCCCAACCTCTGGAACTCCACCCCGCAGTCCCTCTACCTCGTACCCTCCCTGGCCTCCTTCAACTCCCGCCTCAAGACCATCCTCTTTGAACTGTCCCATCGGTCACCCCAAATCCCCCATTTTCCTTCCATCCTCCCTCTCCCAAACCCCAGCTCGGATCTGAAACAATGACTGTTCAGTGCCTTTGGACGTTCTCCTGATGTGAAAGGTGCTATACAAGTGTACTTTTGTTGTTGTTGTTGTTGTTGTGAAGCTCTTTGAGTCACCTGGAAGATATGATAAGGCGCTATATCAAATGAAGGATTATTATTATTATTATTATTATGGGTGGGAATGATTAAAAGACTGCAGAAAGCTGTTTACTTGGTTTCAATATATGAGGTAAGTTTGGAACATATTAATAATAATAATCCTTGCATTTGATATAGCACCTTTCACGTCTTCTAGACATCTCGAAACGCTTCACAGAATATACTGTAAAGTGAATTGACTGTATATTTGTGGGTGAAATGCGGCAGCCAATTACACACAGCAGTGACCCACAAACAGCCATGGATTGAAAATGATCAAATTATTATTGGTTTTTTTGGGAGGGATTATTGTTAGGCGTGTGGAGTAAGGAAACTTGCCCAAGGTTTCACCCTGACAGGACAACAAAAACAACAAGTTGCATTTATATAGCACTCAGATAGGGTGGTGACCCAGAGAACTTGATAGTATTTGAGCATGACATCAAGCCGGGAGGGTGGGGTGGGGGGGGGGGGGTGGTGGGGTGGGTGGAAGGTGACTGTAGGCACGGTTGAAGAGCAAGGTCTTCAGGTGTGGTCTGCAGATGGGGAAGGAAAAGAGAAGGCAGAGGGATAGAGGAAGAGTGTTTCAGCTTTCACGGTATAATGACTGAGTGTGCAATCACCGATGGTGGAACAGAGAGCATGTGGGAGGCCGGAGCCATTTAAGTGGAGGCACGGTATAGTGAGTTGGGGAGTAAGCAGGTCAGAAAGACAGAGAGACAAGGCATGAAAGGATTTCAAAACGAATGAGAAGAACGTGAAATCAAGCCTTTCGGCGATAAGAAGCCAGTAGAACTTGACTAGGACTGCTATGATGGGGGTACAGAGTTTAGTGAGTATGCGGGTGGCAGAGTTTTGAATCAGTTGGATTTTTTAGATGGTGGAGTTGGGCAGTCCGGCGATGGAAGGCATTTGAAAGATAGAATTCAGTAGTTAAATCTGGTATATGGTTATATTGAATGGAATTTTCTAGTTTGGAATTATGTAGAATTACATACAGAATGGAAACAGACCATTCAACTCAAGTAGTCAATGTTAGACTTTATGCTTCACATGAGCCTCCATCCTTTCTAAGCCCCTCTCCCATACCACTCTATTCACCCTCACATTTCCTCTGAAATACATCTACATCTTCTGCTTCAATCACACCTTTCGTCAATGATTCCAAATCTCACCACCCTCTGTGTGAAGAGTATGTATTGAATATAGAATAAACTCAATCTCATTGAATCCTTCGGACCCCAGCTCGCGTCTGAAACACTAACTGCACAGCACCTTCGGAGGTCCTTCCCGATGTAAAAGGTGCTATACAAATGTAATTTTGTTGTTGTTGTTTTATTGTCCTGAAACAAGATTCAAGTGGATGCGAACATTCCCGTGACACTATTGAAAAAGAGATGTTTCTCCCAGTATCCTGCCCAATAATTCTACAAATAAATAAGTTTACAACAACAACAACAAAATTACATTTATAGAGCGCCTTTCACATCGGGAGGACGTCCGAAGGCGCTGAACAGTCAGGTCGGGACCCGAGCAAGGGAGAGGGGCAGGGTAGCGGGGAGGGTGGGAGAGAGGTAGGAGGGGAGGGAGAGAGTTGGGAGCACAGCAGAAGGCACGGACGAAGAGGAGGGTCTTGAGACCAAGGGAGGGAGCGAGGCTGAAAGCCCGTCCGCCGAACTTTAGGTGGATGTTAGCATTCCAATAAAAATAATGTGACTATTCACTACATAGCTCTTTGTGAGAACTTCTGCATTGAAATTCGCAGCTGTGTTTGACTATAAATACTATACTTTACAGCAATTACTTTTGAGATATTTTGATATTGTAAACACTACAAGAATTACAAAAATTATTATTTACAATAGGCTTGTAATGTAGTAACTGCCAAACAGGAACCTCTAGTATAAGCCTGAACAAAAAATAATTTTAAAAACCTGACTGTGTACAATATAATGCAGATGTTTGAACAAAATGTCAACTGAAATGATTAAAACCACAGGGTGACATTTGTGGCATTTCATAACGCGTTCCTCATGATTGTAATCACAAGGAATGTGTTATGTTGTGTCTCAAATTTCAACCTCATATCTCAGAAGATTGATATATGCCAAATTTTAATTTGTTAAAATATAACTCCCATTTCCCCTTCCCCCCCACCGCCCACCACCCCCCACCCTCCAAAAAGTAAATTAAAAAAAATTATAAAATTCATTTACAATATTTATTCATTAAGCATTAATTTCATTTGGGTAAAAAAAAGATAAAGGAAGCAGTAAAACGACAATCTTCAATGACATGATTTTCTCTAGATTTGCAGAGCCCGTGAAAGCAATTTGTCTTTCAAAATAACAAATACGGTACATTGGCAGAGTATGAGATAAAACTATATCATAGTTCTGCATCAAGAGATGGACTAGAGCCAGATCTAGATCCAATCCAGTTACTGTTACCATATTCTGGTTTTAGATTCTCAGAGTCTAAAATTTGACTTCAACAACCACATAAAGTTAATGTTACTGACAAGATTATTGTATAAGTTTTTTCAGAGAATACTTTTTTCTGAGAGTACATGACATATTCTCAGTACATCATGTACTGAGAATACATGATGTGTGTCATCAAACATTAATCTCTGTGCTCTAAGAGTCACTGTCAGTAAATAACTTTTACAGATTGAAAGAAAATATACATAAGCCTTGAAAGCTGCAGAAAAACAAATCTACATTCGGCTTCTAAAGGACCCCCATTTCTTTTAGGTAACAGTGCAGCGACTGTGAAACAAATCATCATGAAATAGTATTTGGGAAGCGATAGGTGAAATCTAGTAGAAATACAAAACTCACATTGAAAGTATTAAGTAGAAATAGTAATGAAATGATTGCTTTTTCAAAGAGCCAGCACAGACACAATAGACCAAATGGCCTTCTTCAGTGCTGTAAATTTCTATGATTCTAATTCACAGCATTCAAAATTTGCCACACATTAGGTGAAATACATGAATATCTCATAAAAGATTCACTGACACATCTACTATGGAGTCTTGAAGCTTTGTGGTTGAAGCACTCGCCTTGCAAGTGAGAGTGCCTGCGTTCGATTCCCAGGCAGGGTGTAATGTTGGGCAAGTTTCCTTACTCCACCCGCTTAGCAGTAAATAGGAACCTGGTTGTTAGTCGATTGGTGTATCGCTTTTACGGGGGTAATACTCCCTTCAAAAACATATTAATAATAATTTGGTCACTCAATCCACGACTTTTTATGGGACACTGCTGTGTGCAATTGGCTGACACATTTCGCCCACAAAATATACAGTCAATTCACTTTACGGTATATTCTATGAAGCGCTTTGAGACTTATTGAAGACACAATAAGGCATTATTAACATCAAAAGTGAAAGAATTATTATGAAACATAAATGTTTTCAACCTATTCTTTTTAAGCCAAATAACTCAGATTTGCCACCATGAGTACAATGCAAATTCTCAATGAACCCAATTTCTGGCCCAATCAACTGATTATTGATGGAATTTAACTATTAAACAACAATAACAAAATTACATTTATAGAGTGAGTTTCGTGTCGGGAGGACATCCCATACTGATAAAGCAAGCTTTCAAAATTTGGTCTCACTTAATCAAATGTTGAAAGAAAATTGTTCGAAATATTATTGAGGTCTAGCTCTATTTTGCATGGCCACAGCAATGTAATAGTAGTACAGTATTAGTAATAGTAATCCTTGTATTTGATATAGTGCTTTTCATGTCTTCTAGACGTCTCAAAGCGCTTCACAGAATTTACTGTAAAGTGAACTGACTGTATATTTGTGGGTGAAACGTGGCAGCCAATTGCTTAAGATGTTCACTGAATGGAATAGTTTTCTTTGTTTTGCATCTTCAAGTGTATCAATGCTACACAGATATAAAGCTTATTTAGTTATATTGAGGCAGCACCAAAAATCTATGAAAACTGATGTTATCAAACATGGATCCATATGAATTTAATATCAAACTTTGCTTAAGCAAGATCAAATTGTCAGTTCTACTCACGTTAGATGATGCAATGCACTTCACATCAGTAGCGTGGAACAAATTATTTTGGTCATCCAAACACAAAATCTGGATACATGCCCAACTTGAACTAGTTATGAAGAGCCTTTCGATCACATTTTAACTCAATAATCTCCAGCATTTGTCCTTTAGTCAGAGATATGAGGAAGGGATCCCATTATTCACACTATTGCTCGTCACAGTATCACCAGTTTTAGTGGAGGCTTTACATTAGATTCATCCAATAAAAGACCTTCTTGATGGTGACAAATAGCAATGGATCTGTCTTTTGTGAGGTGACATTTTCAACTCTTTCAGTACTCCTACTCTTAACTCATTCTTTTCTAGGACCTTAAAACTGTAAACCCTCTTACTTCCTTCAAACCTCCATATGTCTGAAACAGTTAGTTTGTCTCTATCTAATAAAACGCAAAAAATAAACTAGTGGTTTGGACTAAAGCTTTGATTAGATGGAAATATCGCACAAAAAAAGACTTACTGGAGATAAAATTTTGATATCACTGGTGATAATTATTATATTATCCGACGTGCCGTTCCTGCGTTATGAGCCATGACTGTCGATGACTGCCCCAACTCTAAAAATGATGGCCGCAAAAACTGCATGTGTCAGCCATTGAGACAGTCCAGAGCGCCCTTAGACCTATCACCCCAGAGATATCGCCATTTTAGATTCTCATCATTTAATTTTCCGCCATTTCAGACCTCATGATTTCAAAGTTGCTTTTCAGAATACCAACTTAATTCAAATTATCAATGTTAAATATTGTGTGTAGATGATTTCATCACACAAATGTGAAAGCTGGGTCAATCAGTGGACACATACTTTTTACCGTTATGCCTTTGCAAGAGAAATTCAAGCAATTCATCACAAATCATAAAAACCAGAATCAGAAAAACCGAATTGAAGGAAGAAAATTACTTATATCACTTTCCACTGCACATCAATAAAGCTTTCCATCTGGTATCAGAGATTCCCCCATTTAGTTCAATCCTGAGTCCCAAACCTGTTTGTTTTAATAATTTCTTGTCTATGTTTATTTCTGTGTCTGACACTTCAGTAATGATGAATACTGTACTTAAGAACAGAAGCAGTGCTCAAGAACAATTTAAGTCCAATAAGAAAATGGGTAACAGTTTTATTTTGAAGTCAGCCTCATCTTGAAAGTTGGTCACATTTGTCTTACCATAAAATAAAAAATGCTTAGTATTGCTTCAAATAAAAGCAGAGAAACTGGAAGTGTACAAATCAGATCACTTAGGTAGATTGTCAATGTTTCGGGTCTGTTTTTCTTTAAATGATTGTCACTTCATGAGTTTTTTTTAAACTAAAAATCACCCTGTAGGATCCAATAATAAATTTGGGTCACAAATGTTAACTGTGAAGCACAGAATTTACGCCTGGAGAGAAATAGGGTCTGATGCGTCATGAGTGACTACGCCACTGGGTAACAGAATTACACTACAAAGAATTCCGTGGAGGCCTGTAGCTCAGCGAATAGAGCACTCGCCTCGCAAACGATAAGGCCTGGGTTTGATTCCCGGGGTGGGCAAAACATTGGACAGGTTTCCTTACTCTGCACGCCTCTGTTTATAGATAATAATTTGGTCACTCAATCCACGACTGTTTATGCGACACTGCTGTGCACAATTGGCCTTTGCATTTCACCCTCAAAATATACAGTCAATTCACTTTACTGTATAATCTGTGAAGCACTTTGAGACATGATCAGGACCTATATCAAGACAAGGATGAAATGCAAGGATGCAAGGATTATCACTTTGTAAGTTACAGCATAGAAATATTCTTTACGGTGTTTTTACTCAAGTTGAACCTTCATCCATTCCAATTTCTTTACCCAGAAGGTATTCAGCAGCATGTGTGTCTGAGACCAGGACACTAGAACAACTTAGCAAATATTTCAATGGTATAAAGAACAAAATGATAGTGTTGTTATTCTTGAAGGATGGAATCAAACTGTGCTTTCCTCCTTTGAACCTGTGTTGTGATCTTGTGATATTAAAAAATGGCCACTTCAGGAAGCAGCTACGATAGTAAGAAATGCACATCCGTGTCTCTGCTACTGTACTTAGTGATAAGGGTGCAGTCTGGTGCCATTTAAACATAGAATAATTTAAGTACATTTTGGATGATCAATGTCACTCAGCTAGAATTGTAACTAACTCCATGTTAAACTAGTAAAATGCGGAGCATATTAGTCTGCACAACAATATCTTAATTTAATCCCTGACAATTTTAGTTTTAAGGTGAAAACATCTGTACATGGGAGGTATCGACAAAATCTTCACATTTGCAGAGGCCCACATTAAATTAATTTGGTAATAATATTTTATTACTATATTTTACACAATACTTATGGTATAAGCAGAATTTTCAATTGTAATTTGTTGATCCGAGAATATATTCTATAAATGTGGCAACTACTGTAATAATCTTATTTTTAAACAGTCTACCACAACACTATCACATACTTATGTAAATAGCATTTCAACACTTGTTTAAATGTGATGAGCTCCAATTAGCAATACATACTGGTAAATATCCTTCAATTGTAAGGCAAAAAAACAGACATTGTATTTCCTAATTAATGTTTTTTTCCCCAGCAACAATCGATATGTTTCTTAGCGACGCCCATGTTTATATTTTCTCTGTGTAATGGATTGCTAAAAGAGGTGTTTTATAACAGAAAGGTGGGGAAATTAGATTATGCATAGACTACACATCAACATCACTCCCATAGAACATTAGGACAATGGAGGAATGCACTCACATCACATACCTCATTTTCCCTCTAGTAAATGTGAGTTGCTGAATGTTTAGAGCAGTGAGAAACAACGCTCTGCTACAGGGGGAACTTTTCTATTGCCACTGTCAGCTACTGCAAGTTAAAGGTCCCAATAGTGGAATAGGAGGAAGACTTGACCCTGTTGCCATGAAGAAAGGCAAGTGAAAATTTGGCAAATAAAATAAACTGTACAGTGAAGTATAGTGTGCAACTGCATTGAATCCCCAACAATTTGCAGACCATCAGTAACAAACTGTTCAAGGGTTTAATGAAGCAGTCCAGACAATGTGAAATTGCCATGTTACACACACAAAAATATCTTACCCTTGTACTCCGTGTTTCTGTTCGACAGAGTGAATACTGTACACAAAATTAAACCTGAACCGTGGACACCAGACGATATGTCCAAATATTCTCAAAATGAGGTGTGGGGTAAAAACAAAACACCAGTAGTTTTTTTTAAAAAACTCAGCCATAAAGTCCACAAGTTACATTACACAAGAAATTGCTAAGCAAAAGACCAGGGTCCTTTCAGTTCGGCTTCCACTATCCTGGCGATTACATGACCTCTTATGTCCCAAACATACACAAAATGTGGTTAAATGAAGCAACCACATGCTTTTCGAAACAAAAAAGATAGTTTGATTCTTTTTAATAAGTTTCGACCCCACCTATCTGCATCCTCACCATATCCCACATAATAATGATAATAATCCTTGCATTTGATATAGAGCTTTTCACATCTTCTCGACGTCTCAAAGCGCTTCACAGAGTATACTTTAAAGTGAATTGACTGTACATTTGTGGGCGAAACACGACAGGCAATTGCGCACAGCAGTGTCCCCACAAACGGTCGTGGATTGAGTGACCAAATTATTATTGGGGAGTTTTTTGGAGGATATTATTAGGTGTGTGGAGTAAGGAAACTTGCCCATGGTTTCGCCCTGCCTGGAATCGAACCCAGGTCTCTCACTTACAAGTGAGAGTGCTCTAACCACTGAGGTACAGGGCTCCAAACTGCTGTGTGAGATTAGCTGTCACGTTTCACCCACAAATATACAGTCAATTCACTTTACAGTATACTCTGTGAAGTGCATTGAGATGTCTAGAAGATGTGAAAACGCTATATCAAATGCAAGGATTATTATTATTAAATAGCCTTTAAACTCATCTTTCTCCTGAGAGTAATTGAATCATTGTTTGGACCCGAAGCGGTTTGATGCTCTGATGGGATGATTGCAGTATTCTGAAACATTGAGATCTGATGGTTAAATGCCTTTCTTCATCCAAACCTTCATCCAACCTCTCTTGTGACCTTCTGTGCGCAATTTGCTACCACATTTCGCCCACAAATATACAGTTAATTCTCCTACTCTCCTTCCCCTACCTCGATCCCTCCACCCTTGCTCTGGTCCCAACCTGATTATTCAGCGCCTTAGGCCTCCCGACTGTATATAAATGTAATTTTGTTATTGTTGTTATTGTTGTGAACGCACCAAGTAAGCAATCTGCTTTTCCTCTTATAACTTATTCAAAGTCTAGTCGTTTTTGTAATTACATAACTCTGCCTGACTTTATGACACTAAACATGTGATCGCAACTATGGGGTAGAAAATCATAATTTCTCAGAAAGTGAAAGCATCTATTTGTGCCAATAGCATCTTTTGAAAATATTTAATGAAATGGTTTCACATATTTTACATTCCAACCTACTTTTCCCCAAGTTTTTGAGACTAAGGCCTCTCCATGGATAACATTTTTTTGGGATTCAATCGTGAGGATTAACACTCAAATGATTGTCAATGGTGACTGGAGCATTCCTCCTATAGATATAAACAGCCTAGCTATCAATAGTGACTCAATCCAGAGGAGACCAGCGCAAAACAGTAAAGGTCAATTTAAATTTATTTCTGATACTGATAATGCGCCTTTCACTTTGGGAGGACGTGCCAAAGCGCTTCACAGGATATAGTGTAAAGTGACTACACCTGCACACTACAGTTTAAATAATCCTATGCTTCTCAAAGAACATCTCTAACATTCGAGGCTGAAATGATAGTGTCGTTCAAAAGGGAATTGGATAAGCACTTGGGAAGTAAAGGCATATGGAGAGATATGGGGGAGAAAATGGGAATTTAACTTAAAATAGGAGATTTTAAAAAAAACGGGGGCCTGGTCAACAGTCTCCCCAGATAAAATTGGTCATTCACAACATGGATGCTTGTGGGACACATTTGTGCACAAATGACTATAGGCTGTTTGCCTAAAAAGTAGAGTCATTACACTTTACAATAAACCGTTGAAGCTATTCGAGACATCTGCTTGATGTACAGTAGAGTAATAGGAAATATATCAAATGCTATTATTATTTTATTTATCATTATTAATAATAATCCTGGCATTTGATATAGTGCTTTTCATGTCTTCTAGGCATCTCAAAGCGCTTCACAGGATAAACTGTAAAGTGGATTGATATGTGGGCAAAATAGCCAATTGCGCACAGCGGTGTCCCACAAACAGTCATGGATTGAGTGACCAATTTGTTATTGGTTGTTTTGGGAAGGATTATTATTAGGCATGTGGAGTAAGGAAACTTGTCCAAGGTTTCGCCCTGCCTGGAATTGAACCCAGGTCTCTTGCTTGTAAGGCGAGTGTTCTAACCACTTAGCTACAGGACTCCATTGTACTGTAAAGTGAATTAACTGTATATTTTGAGGGTGAAACATATTCATATTATAGTATTATGTTACTACAATTTAAATCACTTTATAGATGTAATTTCTAAGTGGTTTTCAGTGGTGGATAAGCCAGACCAATAACGCTGTCACATTACATATGAATGGATGTTACTTTTCTTAGTATGTTTGAGCTTCCTAGAATAGCTACTTTTTGCTAGCGGTTGAAATTTTGTTCGCCGGCTATTTTGTCAAGCCATTCAGAATAGTTTTATTAATAGTCCCAATTGCACAATTGATTATAGGAATGATGCTTGTTTTACATTGTTACTTACATCCGCATTCAATTTGTACATTGATATATTTCCTGATCCTCTCTAGTTTCTTATTTCGCAAGTTGTAATCACTTGAGAAAGCCGCATCAATAATACTACATGTATAATTCCTTGATTATTTCTGATCATATATGAGATCTGAGACGCTACCATGCGTGGAAGCCGCTATACGATCTCAAATTGTTGATGTTATTACAGATTACCGTACTATTTTTGTGTACTTGTGAGTCCCAGATTATTGTGATGTTATTTCTCGATGTTATTTTTGCTGGTTGATGTTCATAATAGTTTCTACCTCAATATCAAAGTGTTTACAACTTTCCCAGTGGATATATTTAGCTACATTATTATGCCTAATCAGATATTCTGATTGTGGACATGATGCAATATGTGGTCTACTGTTTCTGGTATTGGATGACATATTCGGTATTTTATTCCTCTTTAAGATCTTATTTTCACAATAACGGGTAGTAATAGATCGGTCTTGTGTTGCTAATATGACCAATTCACTACCAATTCACTACCAATTCTTATCACCCATTTTAAATCACATATTATGGGTAGTCGATTAACTATTCAATAGTTATTATGTAGCTATGAAATGCTATAGAATATACCCAATAGTTAATGTCCAAGAATAGAGCTATAAAAATGGGTGCAGTATCAGTACGAATGTTACCCTCTGTGTTTCTAATGGACACCAAGTGACCGAGAAGCTTACTACTCTAGCTAGGAAGTGAAAATAGAATTGTTTTACCAAACTATACTATCTAGCTACCGGTGGCATTACTTTAGATGTACAACAGCATCAATAGGTGCTTCCTCTGACAAAGCCTTCAAACTGGAAAAGCAGTAGGCACATTTTGTCCTACTACCAGAGACGCATTCCAGCCCCACAGAAAGCCTACCTTTCCAGGCCTCATATGTGACCATCAACAAAATGAAGTGCATTCTCAATTTAGAATGTAAAATAACTACAATCCCTATAGAACCTAATAACATCATCAAAATGTCTTAAAGTACTCCGCAGGATTTTCTGTAAAATACAGCGACTGTGGATTTAATAATATCCCAAATAACACTTGGATTTCATATAACACTTTGTCACATCGTTCAGATGTTTTAACGTGTTTCACAGAATATAGTGCAAAGTGGATTGACTGCGTATTTTGTGGTTGTGGGCAAAACACGACAGACAGTTCATTCACAGCAATGACCTACAAATAGCCCTGGGGTGAGTGACCAAGTTTATTTGGAGGATTGTTTGCCAGGACGACAATGACGACAACAACAACAACACATATATAGAGAGGCCTTTCTCGCTGGGAGGACGTCCCAGGGACCTGCTCAACAAGGGAGAAACTCCCTTCTCTTTGTGAATAGTGCCATGGGATCTTTAACATCCACCTGAACAGGCAGATAAGCGCTCAGTTTAACATCTCATCCAAAGGACAACACCTCCGACAATATAACATTTCCCCAGCATTGCATTGGAATGTCATCTTAGACAATATGATTCTAATTCCCAATGTGCGCCTTGAACCCAGGCTTGTTTGGTCATTTGTAACTAAACACTTACAACAGCCAGTTTGCCCACACATGACATGAATCACCAACTTTATTTTGATAGCCAGGACACTGGGAGAAACTCTGTTCCCTTTTCAAGTAGTGCCATGGGATCGATAACATCCAGCTGAACAAGCAAACAATCTCAATTTGATATTTTATTAGGTTGACACTTAATATTCTGTGGGATTATATTGAACAATCTCACAGAAATGCAGTGGGAAAATGAGACGCTGATATTTGGAGATATCCTGGTATTCCTTCAAATTATAATAATAAGAACATTCCTTGGATTTGATATAATGCTTTTATGTCTTCTGGACTTCACAGAATTTACTGTAAAGTCAAATGACTGTACATTTGTGGTCAAAACACAGCAGCGAATTGCACACAGCAGTGTCCCACAAACAGTTATGTATTGAAGTGACCAATTCATTATTTTGGGGGGAGGTTTCTTGAGGGATTATTATCAAGGGTGTGGAGTAAGGAAACTTACCCAAGGTTTTGTCCTGCCGGGAATCGAACCCACGTCTCTTGCTTGTGAGGCGATTGCTCTAACTATCAAGCTACATAACTCCACCCCAATTATATTTTAAATGTTTAGTCCGGAAAGTTGTAAAGGCCTGGTTCAATCAATTAATCATTTACAGATTTATTATTTATTTATTATTGTTCATATAAAAATGATGGTTTGTTTTAATTTCTGTAAACAGAAATCAGTTTAATAATTTTCAAAAAGGCCCTATTAGTACTTTAATAATTGTAACCAGCCCATCACTCAAGCTATTTTATACCCCCAAAAAAGCTATGCTTTACAGAGTGTCTTAAAACTTTAATTTGTTGCAATTAATATTATTGGAGACATCAGTACAATGAATCTGTGTGAGTGTATCAGCTAGAGGGGCCTTTCCTTAAAACCTTCAAAGGGCCACTATGAGTGCCTTTGGTTGTTTTACATTCATCAGCATTTTGCTTGAGAGATTGACACAATACATTAAGTCTTCTCTGAAGTCTGGCATTCATACCAGGGTTTATACATCAGGAATTCGTCTTATCTGCGTGCACAACCGTGAGCAGGTTCAGCAAGAATACTAAAACTCTTGAGCAGAACATCAGAACAAAACGAAAAGGTGCATTCACACTGAGATGCAATTGGTTGGTGCTCTAACAAATCTGACATATCAAAATAGATCAGCGCGTTGCATTCCGCTATAGGCAGAACTTGTAGCACTTTCACCTCCAAGTCAGAAGATTGTGGGTTCAAGCCCCACGCCGGCAACTTCAACTCACAGTCCAGGCTGACACTCCAACATAGTGTTGGCTGTGTGCTTCATTGTTGCTGGCCTTTGATGAGACACTGAACAGAGGTCCCAAATACACGGATGTCAAAGATAATAATAATCCTTGCATTTGACACAGCTCTTTTCACGTCTTCTAGATGTCTCAAAGCGCTTTCCCATGAAACTATTTGCAAAGAGAAGGAAAGTTTCTCCTGGAAAGTGCCCTGGCCATCAGTCCCCTAGTAAAATTGATAATTTACGCTTGTTTGTAGGATATTGTTGTACACCAATTAGCTGCCACATTCACCGACAAATACATTATCACTCCTCCTTCCAGTAAAATCCTACGAAGCTCTTTGAGACATCTTGATTATGTGGTAAGGCCCTGTATAAAATGCAGGTATTATTATACAAACCACCATAACTATATTATTGGTATGCAAGCACTACAATGTTTCTATTAATTAATTTTAGGCTTTTTAAAATTACTGGGTTGTATCCAAAACTAAGTAACACAAGCCATCTTGTGTTGAACTTCAAGTGAGTTACATCACACAATGTGAGACCGTGGGCAGAGTCCTCTTTATAACCTTAGTCTATGGATCCAAGTGATCATCTTGTGTGACTTACAAGAAGACTTGACAGATCACTGGGAATTGTTTTAGGATTCAAAATTTCGCAGTAAAATTGATCAGCTGTTGTGTTACCTGAGAATAAAATTATTTTAAAATTAAAATGAATTGAAATACATAATAAGATTTGTACATTTAATTCCTAAATCTACTGTCTAGAAGGCAGTTTTGTGCCCCTCTCTCTCTTTTTCTGCCTAATGTAAGCTTTAGACTCTTTCAAAACTTTCATTTTCAGCTGCTTTTGAATTCTACCTCTTCATCCCAAAGTCAATGTTAGTTTCAGGTTTACTCGAAACGCGACAATTACACGTGAAAGCGACAGTGATCAGTGTTTTAAGTGAAACAGCTTGTCCATTTTCATTTCTCAAACCCCTCATTAGAAAGGAGCGAACACACAGATGAGATGATTCGAATGCGCATTCAGTTCTGCAACAGGGAATGCATTAAAAAATATATACAATTCCCCCCACATTAAACACTGACTTGCAACCCAAAAGCTCCTCATTTCAATTACACCTGTTGTTGGGCAAACACAGCGAAAACCCAAGCGTCAATCTGAGCCACTGAAGGAAACGAGTATTTGCTTACCTTGGCTTTTTCTGGATCCCTTCACAAGTATTAGCCCAAAGTGTAGTCCTTCATCTTAGCACCATCACAAGAGGATTAGGGCATCAATCCCATATCCAGACATCAATAGCCCAGAGAGCAGTGGGCAGCCTGGCTGGGTGGGCAACATTAACATGAATAATAAAGAAAAGAAAGCCCTCCCTCCCTGGTTTCCTGAACAGCTACAGTGATCACTGCATATGCGAGTGGTGGTATTTCCTACTCTCAACTCAATGAGCAGCGTTAGCAGACAGACAGACACCTACACACTGGCAGACAGACTGACTGACACACTAGCACGCTGACAAACAGACACACTGACAGACACTGACACAGACAGACACAGAAACAGACAGGCAGACACTGACACAGACAGACTGATAGACCCAGATAGACTGACAGACACTGACACGGACAGATTGATAGACACAGACAAACTGATAGACACAGATACAAACTGATAGACACAGACCCAGACAGACAAGGAGGAAATCTGCTCCAGATCTCTTGCCGCTGCTAACACCAAACTGAAATGTCCTTGTAATATAGTGTGGAGAGCGTTCAGCTCACACCGGAGGCTGGGGATCTGCCATCGATAAATCAGTCTCTTGATCAGCCCAGGGCTGCTTTTGGGGGACAACACTAAATTAATCACATCCACCCCCACCCACCCAGCAATCAGACCACATGCCCAGAAATTACTGCTGTTCAGAGAGACACTGATTTGTTTTTCCCCTCCGTCTCTGCACATCTGTGTAAAGGCTTTGTGCCAGTTCTCAGCAATGAATGGGAAGAAATCATTTCATTCTCTCCTCGCTGATCAGATCCCACTGTCTCTGTGTGTGTGTGTGTCTCACTGTGAGGTGGAATGTTTTTTATGGGGGTGGGGGGTGGGGGATCCAGGCTGACATTTGCCAGCCTTTCAGCTGAATTTTTAATCTTTCCAACAAGGTGAATTAGAACAGGGAAATGCAGATTCAAATCCCTCTGTGTTTCTCTCCCTACAAAGTCCCACGCCCAAAAGCAATCCCCCCCCACCCACCTCCCACCCACTTGCTGTCAAACCACTGGCTGAGATGAGAGTCTGTCGGGGTTGGAAATGTTCACACAGAGGGAGGAATCCTCAGGGTACATTTGAAGGCTTCAAGAACCAAAAGGGTATATGAACAAACAGAATCCTCCAGAAAAATGTTTTGACCTGAGCGAAGCATTTATACAGAAATAATGGCAATAATCCTTGCATTGGATGCAACGCCTGATCACATCATTGAGACACCTCAATGCATTTCACAGAATATAGAGTTTATGGAATTTTCTTATCCCCGAAACGCTGTAGATGCTCAGTCTTTGAACATATTCAAGACTGATTGATAGATTTCTTATGGATGAAGGGATTAAAGGATATGAGGATAAAGCGAGCAGGTGGAGTTAGATTAGACGATCAGCCATGATTTTATTGAATGGTGGGGCAGGCTTGAGGGGCTGAATGGCTTACTCCTGCTCCTAATTGCCATGTTCCTATACTGTAAAGCGCATTGACTGTATCTTGTGGGCAAAACGCGGCAGCCAATTGCGATATGATAATGTCTCAAAGTTTTACAGAATTAATCCATGCATTTGCTATATATTGATCACATCGTCCATAGGTCTCAAAGAAAGTCCTACGATCTAGAGTTGTGGAGGACTTGTCGAACCCTGTCACTCAGTGGTTAGAACACTTGCCTCGTAAGCGAGACCAGGGATTGATTCCCGGCGAGGTGAAACGTTGGGGTTTCTTACTCCACAAGCTTGTTTACCCAGCACCAAGTAGAAACCCAGGTGTTAGTCGATTAATGGATCTCTTTTCTGGAGGAAATAATTCCTTCCAAAAAGGTAATAAATTGGTCACTGTGTGTGGGACACTACTGTGCACGACTGGTTGCCACATTTCACCCATAAAAGGTATTGTCAATTCACTCTACAGTATATTCTGTGAAGCGCTTTGAGACATCTGGAAGATGTTATAAGGTGCAATACGAACTGCAAGGATTATTAATGCAACAAAGTGTAGTGACTGTGTATTTTGTAGCCAACTGTGACAGCCAGTTGTACAGCAATGTCCCTTAAATAACCATGATGTGAATGATTGTATTAATGGGATTTGGGGCTGGAAACTGAACGTCAGCCCTGGACTAGGAGCTCTGGGCCTTGAATCCCCAACTCTGTGGTTTGGAGGCAAAAGTGCTATCAATTGAGGATGGTGACCAATATAGTGGGTGGGGGAGGCGTGAGGTGACCATAGGCACGATCAAAAGAAGTAGATTTTTAGAAGGCTTTGAAAGGTACAGTATTTTGAAAATATTTTTATTCTCAACTTCATTTAACTGTTGACATTTAATGAGAATTTTTTGAAGCCACGTGGAAATATGTCAGCAAAAGACCAAAGAGGAAGAAAGGGAAACAGGAGGGGATGCAAGGGTATTCATGTTTGTAAACCTTGAGGAGGCAGAGACGGTTCATGGTGTTGGATTGGAGGACTGGTGGGCTGAGGCCGAAGATGAGAAGACCAGAAAGTGAATAATCATTTCAAATTGAAATGCTTTACAAATGCACGTGGGATTTTCTCTTGAATTTACAGATAAAAGCTGCCTTCACCACCAGCCAGCAGATTTTATAGCAAACTGAAGAAATAATTAGATATTTATATGACCAAAAAAAAATCATCAATGAGGTGGAGAAATATAGTGGGAGGGGGTGGGGGGCGGGGCGGAGCGGGAGGGGGTTATTTTGCTTTAGCACTGGCAAGATGGGATGTGGCTTCAGTTCACCTCTCCACATCCCCCGTGTGAAAGAAATGATGTCAGCGGAACATTCTTGCGTGCAACATGGCATACAGGAAGTGACACCAACAGCAACCTGGGAATCTGCTATTTTTTCAGACTACATTATATTCAGACTATAATTATAACATGGCAGCTGAGTTAACATGACGCATTTGGTCACCTTTATCCCCCTCCCCCTGACTCGGTCCTGGGACCTGTTGCTGTGAAGCGCTCTGAGATGCCGTCTGGTGTGGAGGGGGCTATATAAATCCAAGTTGTTGTTGTTGTTGTATGGGACACAGACAACAGCCTTATTGCAGTGATTCTCTGTAATAAAATGATTTCCATTGGTTTGAAAGTCAATGGAGAGGGTCCTGAAATGACAACAAAAATCACAAGAATAAATGGGTTTAGAAAACAATTCTTTGCACAATTCTTTGGTTAAAACATTGGAATGCTCTGTCCAAACTGGGCTTGAATTCGTTCATGTAACGCCATGGAATCTTTAATGTCCAACCGAACAGATGACCAGGGCCTAGGTTTGATGTCTCAACCAAAAGGCAACACCTCCAACATTGTAGCCCACAGCCAGCATCATATTGGAGCGTCAGTCTCATTGACTGCGAGTTGAGTAGGGCTTCGATCCACACCCTTTGACTTGTCCTGTAGCTCAGGGTTAGAGCACTCGCCTTACAAGCGAGAGACCGGGCTTGGTTCCAGGCAGTGAAACCTTGGGCAAGTTTCTTTACTCCCCGTCCCTTTTAATAATCCATCAAGAAAAAAAATGGTCATTTCAATCCACGACTGTTTGTGGGACACCGCTGTGCGCAATTGGTTGCTGCGTTTGGCCACAAATATACAGTCAATTCACTTTACAGTATATTCAGTGCAACGCTTTGAGACGTCTAGAAGATGTGAAAAGCCTATGCCAAATGCATTGTTGTTATTATATTATTATTATTACCAACTGAGCCTAGCTGACACATACATAGAACACAGAAAAATATCTCAGCTCTTTGTTTACTGTTTGACAACACAAAATAAATCCCCTTGGCATTCTCTGCTTTCAACACCTACTCATGATGAGGAATCCGGCTGTGAGACATCTGTTCTGGTTACTGTTGCTTTGGGCTGTTCCTGCTGACATCAGACAAGAAATGAAAATATGAATGAATACCAATGATGGGATTTCTTCTGTCTTGCTAATCGGGGGATGGCGTTACAGACAAAAACATTCACCCATTGCTATCAATAAGGCCATTGTACTAATCTCTAAAATCAGACATGACCCATTAATCATAAATAGTGTTCATATTAATAACACAAACTTTAATAAAAAATTACAAAATCACAACCATTTTATTGTTTAAAACAAACACAGCTACTTGAGATATGGTTAACATTACATTGATGGATGATGTTCATAGGCATCAGTTGAATTATAATCTGTTGATGACTGAAGATGGCATTTACTCGACCAGACTAATAAATATGGTATTTGAGAGGCCTGTTGATGGCTACCCACAATATTCATTTGACTGAGATTTTTTAAACAAATCTGGTAAAAAATTTTACAGGCTGCAATTTAATGATTAACAACAATCTAAAATAATAATTCTGGGAGAAACACTTCCTTGCAACTTCAATTTTGTATACTCTACAAGTTTTATTTTAAACTATATTTTTGGTCAGCTGGGTATTGACACACAGGGAACCTATCAAAATACGTAGGTTTCAAACTGGACTAATGAGAGTCCCATATGTTTAATAATAAAAATGCTTGCATGTGATGCAACCCTTTATCATGATGTTGAGACATCTCATAGCGCTTCACAGATTATACAGTACTGTAAAGTGAATTGGCTGTATAGTTTGTGGGTTAACTGGATTAAAGATTAAATAAGAATAATTGTTACTCTATCCGCAACTGTTTGTGGGACACTGCTGTGTGCAATTTGTTGCCACGTTATCACCCACAAAATATACACTTTACAGCGTATTCTGTGAAGCACTTTGAAGAAGTGATAAGACACTATATCAAATGCGAGGATTATTATCATTATCAGGAGCCAGACGGGAAAATTCCCAGCTTCCAATGATTGGTCTGTCCCTCCAATAACAATAATAATCCTTGCATTTGATATAGCACTTTTCACGTCTTCTAGACGTCTCAAAGCACTTCACAGAATATACTGTAAAGTGAATATGTGGATAAAACGCGGCAGCTAATTGCGCACAGCATTATCCCACAAACAGTCGTGGATTGAAATGACCCAATTTATTGTTGTTTTTTCGAGGGATTATTAGGCATGCAGAATAAGGAAACTTGCCCAAGGTTTCGCCCTGCCTGGAATTGAACCCAGGTCTTGCTTGTAAGGCAAGTGCTCTAACTACTGAACTACAGGACTCCAAGGCTAGCTACTGAGCCAAGGTGAGTGATGCATTGTCAATAAACCTTTGTAGTGCTGCAAACCCACCTGGCACAGGAACGGACGATCAAATTGCTATACAGAGTCAACTCAATCCTGATATTCCATTGCCAGGCACTTCATCTCAGAGCCAACTCAGCTCCAAAGAGACCTTGTTCAATCCTCTCTCCACCCCCCAGCCCCCCGAAGATAGTTACTAATTGGTGATTAGATATTTTAAACACAATCAATGAATGACCCTTCATATTATTCACCCAGACTACATATTGTAGATATTCCTAATATTCTGAAATAGACATGTTTGCTGTTTCTTCTCACTCTCTGACATTTTGCACATTTATGTGTTAACCTGTACAGTTAAATGTCACCAAGTTATTGCACCACTGAGACTGATTCTATTTAAACTTGTGCACTTTCCAGGGACTGTGGTTGGGATGGTACTCAACAGTAGGAACTTTGGCTGATTTCCTCCCTCTTTATAATAATAATAATCCTTGCATTTGATATAGCGCTTTTCACATCTTATCGACGTCTCAAAGCGCTTCACAGAATATACTGTAAAGTGAATTGACTGTATATTTGTCTCTTCAGGGCACCAAGGCCAATTGCCTCACTGGCTGCCACCACTGAAATCAGCCAATTCAACGCACACTACAATTTTCAACTTTCTGATGTGTCCAGACGAGTGCTGGGAGAGCCATTACACACCAGACCACAGTCAACGCCACAGAAATTAAAATTCAGAAAAATAAGAGTGTTCATTCGAACCAATTTACACCGTGTTTCAGTATAGCGTGGGTCTGTATATAACACAGGTGTACTTACAGTATACCATAATTGCAATGCATTTCCAGCCTCCATACCGCACAGGCTTCCCGGCAACCCATAAGAGGCTCTGTCGGGATTCAGCACGGTTCACCAGCAATAATGGTGATTTCATTGGTGACCAGCTAACCCAGTACTGACCAGCAAGCAGCCACGATAGATTATTGTGATAAGGTGGAGTCTGATTTTATGGACCCAAACCACCACTGAAGAGGTCTGACTGTAAGTTCATTTAGAGGAAATCAAAGGAAAGTCTCTTTCTAAAATATACTTGTAGGGGAGGGGAGTTACTTCACATTTTTTTCAGGACAATATTGTGTGCTGGTATTCTCTGTATGCTGTATATAACATAGATCTGACTGCTAATATAATAAGTATTATTAATAATTAATAATAATATCAGGGCCAAACCTTGGGCAAGTTTCCTTACTCCACATACCTAGTAATAATCCCTCCCCCCAAAAAACACACTAATAAATTTGGTCACTTCAATCCACAACTGTCTGTGGGGGGGACGCTGCTGTGTGCAATTGGCTGCCGCATTTCACCCACAAATATACAGTCAATTCACTTTACAGTATATTCAGAGACGGCTAGAAGATGTGAAAAGCGCTGTATCAAATGCAAGGATTATTGTTATTATTATGATCTGACTGATCGATGCAATGACAATTTTTTTCTAAATTGGTTATTGAATTGAGCACAGATAACTTATTACTTGGCCTACAAACTAATAGTCATTACACTGGACAGTAATTTTGTAACACGTGTTTTGATATTTTGACATTACAAAAAGCAAATTATTATTGGTTCATTGTTAATGATTAAGGGCGAGTTACTGTCAACAAGGTTGTTGCCTCAACAGCAGAATTGAAAACAGATGCGACGAGGGAGATTTCACCCCGGTTTATTACTAATAATTAAAAAATATATATTATTAATAACCGGCGAATAAGAATAATCCTTGGATTTGACATCACGGCTGTAACACCAAAAGTACACAGTCAATTCACTTTACAATATATCCAATGCAAAGATGATGTGATTATTACTCATTATTATCATAGCAAAACGATTGGGGAAGTTTCTGTGAAGTGTGTGTGAACCCGGCAGACAATTTGCTTCATGTCATGTCATGTCCCACAAAACTACTTGTGTCTGGGGGGGGGTGGGGGGTGGTTGTCCATTCCCCTCCTCAGTCAGTCAGTCAGTCAAGTCAGTGACTTTCCTCCTCTTGGCTTTGTCTGACCTCTGAGCGACCACGACGCTCACACACCTGTTGCCCTGCAGGTAAAACCTCAGTGGCTTGTCAGCCCACTCCCCCGCGCCACCCACCCCCACCCGGCTGGCGAGGACTATCTCTTCTTGACAGGTGTCCGGCCGGCCAGCCTCCAGCCACACCTCGCTGTCTGTGGCCAGGTCCCTCCTGTCGAAGGCCTTGGTCAGACCCAGAGCCTGGCACAGTTTGCCCGGACCGTTACACAGCTCCCGGTCCTTCAGGGCCGCGGAGGCCTTCCTCCCGAGGCCGCGTCTCTGCCTCATCGCCTCCAAGCCCAGGAGAGGCTCCAGAGAGCGGATCAGCACCGCGGCGCCCTCCCCTCGGCTGGACACGTTCAGGCAGAAGTACAAGCCGTAGATCTGATAGACGTACAGGGTGCCGGGCTTCATGTACATGGCCTGGGTCCTCCGGGTCCTCCGGCCCCCCCGGGAGTGGGAAGCCTGGTCCTCACCCCCCAGGTAGGCCTCGGTCTCCACGATCCTGCCCCCAGCCCGGCTCCCGTCTGCAAACCTCCTGACCAGGAGCCGGCCCAGCAACGCCCTGGCCAGGGACTCGCAGGGGAGGCTGAAGAAGGCGGCGGGGAGCCTGGGGACGGCGGCCTCAGGCGGCTCCAGCTCCTCTCGGGTTGTGTCAGCCATGACAGTCAGTCAGTCCCTCCCTCCCCGCAGACCTGGGGGTGAAGCACTGAACTGAAAAGTTCACTGGTCTGTCTTCCTCTAAACCCTGGCTCACAGTCATTCATTGACGACCTCACCCCCCCCCCCCCCTCCCTCCCTACTGTTGGCTCGGATTGCAATACAGTAATAATAATATTAATCCTTGCATTTAAGAATAATTCCTGCGTTTGATAATAATAATAATAATCCTTGCATTTGATATAGCGCTTTCCACATCTTATCAACGTCCCAAAGCGCTTCACAGAATATACTGAAAAGTGAATTGACTGTATATATTTGTGGGCGAATCGCGGCAGCCAATTGCGCACAGCAGCGTCCCCCACACAGTCGTGGATTGAAATGACCAATTTTATTATTGTGGGTTTTTTTGGAGGGATTATTAGCCGTGTGGAGTAAGGAGACTTGCCCAAGGTTTAGCCGTGACCTGCCTGGATTTGAACACGGGGCTCATGCTTTTACGGCGAGTGCTCTAACCACTGAGCTACAGACTCCACATAATATAGCACCTTAACACGTCGATGAGACGTCTCTAAGCGCTGCTATGAAATAGGTTGACTGTGTGTTATGTGGGTGGGTCCAACTCTGGGACGCTGCCGTGTGTGAGTGGTGCTGTATACAGTAAATACAAGTTGTTGAAACGCTGCAGCCGGTTGCACACAACAATGTGCCATGGAGTCAGTGACCAATTTTATTTGGGGGATTGTTGACCGGAACAGTGGGAGAACCTCCTTTCTCTTTTCAAGTAGTTCCATGGGATCTTTAACATCCACCTAAACAGGCAGATGGCCCTTGTTTTAACTTCTCAGCTGAAGCACGAAACTTCTGACAACAACAACTTTGATTTACATAGTGCCCTCCACGCTGGACGGTGTCTCAGAGTCCTTCACAATAAGGGATCCCGGGCCCGAGCCATTGACAGTGGGAAAAAGGTAACCAAAGGCATGGTCAAAAAGAAAGGTTTTTAGCCGAGACTGGGAAGAGAGTGGGGGGGCGAGGCGAAGGGAGTGAGTTCCAGAGCTTTGGGGCGTAGTGACTGAAGGCACGGCCGCCGATGGTGGAGCGGAGGATTCGGGGGAATGAGGAGGAGGCTAGAAACCAGTGGAACTAAGGCAATGGGTGCTGTACGATACAAACCATACCACCCAGGACCGCATTGAAGTGTCAGCCAAGAATGTGATTCCAAATCCCAAGCTCTCTTGAGGGGGTAAACTCTACCACTCAGTACAGCAGTCATAATGTGACTGGCTACACCTGTCTTCTTTGAGCTTCTATAAAGAATTAGGTCCCATTGTTGAAGGTAAAATTTACAACTGACTGCAGATATCAAAGTGTAAAGAAACAAAAGGGAAAATGTGTAAACTGAAACTGCTGCTCCAGCAGCATTCCTCAGTTTGTTGGTTTGATTATTACGAAGCTCAGGTTTTCTCCCCCTGAGAATCAGGAAACATTGCAGATATTAATTGAAAATCATCTGAAAAGAAATTGAACAATATTTAGTACAAGGCAAAGACTGGAGCATAACCTTAGTTTCATGAGCACAGAAATAAGGCAAATAACTAACATTGGCACTTTATACCAAGATGTTTGAGCCAAATAAACCATCAGATCAGCTAGTTATTATTATTATTATTATTATTATATGTTCTGGTACAGAAAATGTGCCTGGCGCAAGTTGACAACCCTTTGTGATTGATATTACACAAAGTGCTGGTGGTGTACTCTGTCTCAATCTCTTATCAGGTTTCCTCCTTACAACACATCAGGGCAGATCTACAATCAGAATGAGCCACTGACCTCCATCTTAAAATAAATTGCTTTCAAAGAAAATTGATAAGAACACAATGTTAATTAATCTTAAGCGGCAATGGTTTAAGTTCATGAACCATGACATCCTTTTCTGTTTTCTCAAGCAAAGCCCTTAAAGTACCACTTGATGGCAGCAGATTAATGGGTTTACTGGCATATTGAGGTTTCTCAGTTTGATGGAGCTTCCGAGTGCTGCTCTGAACATATTTAAAACAATCAAAGGTTCATACTGTGCCACAGAGCAAGATGATCTGGCTTTGTGTCTATGTGATGAATTTCTGATCTCAGGCATGCTATTGTGCTATTGTGGAAAGGAAACACAGACAGTCCATCTTCTCTATTCTCGCATACTTTCATGTGACTGATTATAGTCTTCAAAGTGCTGGAATAGGAGCTACTGTTCAGAAATGTCTCAAATGTAAACTGATATATTTCCAGACATCAGCCTGGCTCAGTTGTTAGCATTCTTACCTCTGAGTCAGAAAGGTGTGGATTCAAGCCCAAAGTGAAGACTTTGATTTTATAATCTATGTTATACGTTGTCGACCACGCTATTATTCTCAATACCTCTCCTCTAAACTCCATTTTCATGCTTCTGTCCTATCTTGGTTACACTCTTACCTATCCCATCATCTTCACTTTGTTTCCTAGGACATTCAGCCCTTCGAATCTGTTCCGCCATTTAATTAAATCATGGCTGATCTGTACCTGTCATCACATGCGATGTTCCTTGTCCCCCTCCTTTTCAATCTGTACATACTCCCACTCAGTGAAGTCATCCGCAGACATGTGGTTAACTTTGACATGCATGCAAATGGCATCCAACATTATCTCTCCAACTCCACCCTCGACTCCAGGAACCACTGCTGTTCTGACCAATTACCTGTCAGACATCAAGCCTTGAATGAGCTCTGACTCTCCAATTGAATGTTGACAAGACAGAGACTCTCCTGCTTAGCTCACATCAGTACCTTCTCGCCTCAAACTCAACCCTGCCGCCTCACCATCAGTGGACATGCTTTCAGCCATTCTGTCCCCATCCTCTGGAACTCCTTCCCTTGGTCTCATAGCTTTTCTTACCTATTTCAAAGTCCATCTCAAGACCTTCCTCTTTGACCATGCCTTCAATTATCTTCAAACCCATGCCCCTCTGATCAATCCCCTCTAATCTAATGGCAAATGTTTGGCCATGCTGTTCCTTGGGATATCCTCCCGACGTGAAAGTCGCTCTATAAATGCAATTGTGTTGTACAGTATTTTGATGTTGCCTTGGGCTGTTCTCTCAACGTGAAAGGAGCTATATAAATTCAATTTATTGTTGTTGTCAAAGTGAATTATTTTGCATTTCCCTATGTTAAATTTGTTCATGAAATCACCAGAGCTCATAGTATTTGCACATACTGCCTTTTGTGGACAGTGTGGCTCCTGTCCATTACGAATCAGAGCTTAAATCAGAACTCGACAGTTTAACAAGGAAAAAATTAGCTATTAAGACACTAAAAATACAATCTGAGCATGCTGATCAGAACCACACAAATAATGGATCCACAAGGAGGTGTACTTTATCCACAAGAAAAATTCATTTTAGAGACATGAGTCCATCATCGCCCCAGTAGGCAGAAAATCCAGAAAATATTGTTAGTACTCTCCTCTGAGGCAAAAATGATCCACACCCCACTTTGGCCCTTTGACCTCATAGTCTAGGCTGACCCTCCAATGCTGAGGGAGCACTGTATTGGTAGAACTGGTGCTCTTTGGGTGAGAAAGCAAACTGCGTCTCATCTACTTATTCAGGTAGAGGTTGAAGTTCCCATTATTTGAAAAGAGAAGTTTCTCCCAGTGTCATGTTCAACAATCATCCAGGTAAGGTAGACCAGGTCGCCAACTCCGCCACTTCAACTCCAAGATGATGTGGTTGGCAATGGAATATTAAAATCAAGCCAGTCCTCTATTGTACAAGAACAACTGGGATTCTTACCACTTAGCTCCTAATAACATTCAAACCAAAGCCTTAATTAGAGAGGTTGTTACAGCTGGACAAGCAGAGGGAAAGCATACCAGACAGTGCTTTCAATGGCAAGCTTGCTAGACTCCAGCAGTACCCTCAACACACACTCTAGGGTCCTCAGGCCTTGGCTCGTGCCAATTTTAATACTCTGGAAAATGTCTTTACAACCACAGATTTAAAATGTACAAGGTTTGTTATTGTTGTTGTTGAATTAGGTAAGCAGGGTGCAGCCCTCTGGGGAGAGAGTGTGAGCTTTCAATTTCATACATGTAAATATAAATTTCCATGTGTACCAAGGCACAATTGAACGCTCAGTCTCATTTGGATACTCTTAAGCAAGCGATGGGTTTTCACACATGAAGATACCCAGATGACCCAAACAATCATCCAGATAAAAAAGGGCAACTTACCTTTCATTTGTGGGACACGGTTATTCACAACTGAACCCACTATAACTATACTTAATAAAAGGTTTGTGTGAAGCCACTTTATAGTGTAAGGGTGATATCAAATAGAAGAACTATCATTACAAATACAGTCATTATACTTGACAGCATCTTTCTGTTCAACACTGAGATGTTTCAACATGATAGGCACTGTACAATACAATACAAAATTACATTTGTATAGCGCCTTTTACATCAGGAGGACGTCCCAAGGAACTGAACAGTCAGGGATTTGAACCCAAGCGGGTGGGAGCTATCAATTAAAATAAATATTATTACTGACCAGGAGGTAGTGTCCAGGAAATCAGTGATGCTTACTTAGCAGGGAGATGCAATCTATAACCAGGAAACACACATAGGAGGGAACAGCTAGCTGGGTGAATTCCATCACCACCACCTAAAGAATTTGGCAGAAGGTAAGGGAACAGTTTTGTGATGTTATGATCATTTAGCAAAAATGTGCCTTCAGCTGCCAAGCCACAAACACCAACAGAAAAGTGCCAATAAACACAGAAAGCTGGGAACTCCTGCCTTCAAGAGCCTTGAGACTATGTGAAGCTAAGCTGGGTGTTCTCGACCACACCTTAACTGATTTGAAGTTTAGCCGGCAGCAAAGGTTGGAAAACATGTTGGCGTTTGATGTTTTTGAAGAGCACATACTCCAAAGTAGTTATCCAGGATTCCTTTATGAACATTGCTGTATATCTTTAAACATCCCTACTTTTGACTGTGACATATTATCTCTGCAGTACTCCGCTGTCCAAACAGAATGAACCTCCCAAACTTCAGAAGCTTGAGAGACAACACACATCACACCACAAACCATGCACTTTGCCTTCAAATCATGCAATTAGAACTCGAGGACTAGAACTCGAGACTAGATTTGAGGTCTAGTTACACAGTTAACTAGTCTTCACAACCAGATACAGGTTCAGGGTTGTGAAGGGCAATTTTACAACAACCATGAGGAAGTTGAACTGTTATTCACAAAGGATAACGTCAAAAAGACCAAATAGACTGAAGTGCTATCTTCAACCAAACTCCTTCAAAATAATTGGATAATTATTTTCTTGAGATCAATTTTGGAAGAAATAGGGATAGATTCGGATTGAGATAAATATCCAAGGAAACAGAATGTGCTGCTGGAGTGAGGAGCAATGTTTTCTATTGAGTGAGAAGGCCAGGGTTGATTTGCTGGGATCGATGCATATTACGCCACAAAGGGTTGGCTCAGTTTTGACATTCTGTTATCAAACTTGTCACTTTGGAGACAGTTCAGCTCCAGGGAGACCCCACTTACCTCCCCCATACAGCATAGAAACAGGCAATTGGCTCCTTAGGCCTATGGCTGGTGTTTATCCATATGATCCAGCTTGTCTAATTCCAGTCTTCTTGATCCCCATACTCTACAAGATTCCTATTCAAGCATCTATCTGATTTCCTTTTAAAATAATTCATGGACTCTGCTTCAGCAACTGTTTGTGGCAGAGAAATTCACATTCCAACCACCCTCTGTATGAATTTTTTTTCAATGTCTTTGTTAATTGATATCAGATTGGAAAAACTCTACCCTCTGAGTTAGAAGTTAGAAGCGCCACATGAGGTCAAATTCATAGTTTAGGCTGGCATTCCAGTATAGAACTGGTGGTGGGTTGCAATGTCAGAGATGCGTTTCTTCAGATAAGATATCAAGCCAAGGTTCTGTCTGTCTTTTCGGATGAACTTTAGCGTTCCCAATGTTACTATTCAAATTGCAAAGTGATCTAGCCAACATACCTCCAGATACATTGTTTGGTTACTTCCTGGATGTTTGTAGGCCTTTGATCACACATAATGGCTGCTAAGTTGCCTACAAATACAGTCATTGCACTTGTCATTTCACTAGTCATTACACTTCCTGGCCAGTGGAAATAACCTATCACTACTTATTCTATAAATGTTTCATGATGTTGAAGACCTTTTCTCCACCACCTACCACCTCCTCCGTGCACCCACTCAAGCATCCTCAATCTTCACATCCATCGCCAAATGCAAAGAGGTCATGGACTTCCTTACCATCAAAATAAATAACATTTGCCAGTCAGCCTCATCCTCTTGCCCCTTGTCGCCCACCACCACCATTCCGTCTTCCTCAAACACCCCGTCCTCAGCTCCTACCACAAGTCCCATTCTGCATTTCTTCTTCCCCATCTCTCCTTCCTCCCTCTCATCCACCATCACCATTATAAAACCCACCACATGCTGCCTCAACCCCCCTTCCCACCAATTTGCTGATCAACCAGTTTCCCCCTACTTTGCTGACTGCTGACAGGGTCCCCCCCCTCTTCAAAATTGCTGTCATCATCTCCCTCCTTAAAAAATCTACCCTCGATCCCTCCAATCCCAGCCACGACTGCCCAATCTCAAACCTGCCCTTCATTACAAAAGTTTTAGAACGCATTGTTGCCAATCAACTCCATACACACCTCTCCATCCACACCCTATTTGAACCCCTTCAGTACAGAGACTACACTTGTGAAAGTCACAAACAATATCCTCTCTATTTGTGACAAATAGTAAATCACCTTTGACACAGTAAATCACACTATCCTCTACCGCTTGTCCTCCGTCATCCACCTCAGTGGGACTGCACTTGCTTGGCTCGAGTCCTACCTCACAAACTGCCAGCAGTACATCTCTGCAAATGGCTTTTCCTCTCACTTTTGCCCAGTCACCTGCAGGGAACAATTCGAAATGCCTGTTCAGGTGGATGAGAAAGATCCCACGGCACTATTTGAAAATGAATTCTGTTTCTCCTCATGTTATGGCCAGATACAATTTGGCCATTCACTTCATTGTTGTTTGTGGGCCATTGCTGTGCATAAATTGGCTACCAATACAATGTGATAAGGTGCTACACCAACAACAACAATATTACATTAGTAGAGTGCCTTTCACGTCAGGAGGACATCTCAATGTGGAGGGACTGTGGGAGGCCTTGAAGGGGGCAAGGGAAGAGGCAAGGTGAAGGGATTGTTGGATGGAGTTCCAAAGAGCGGGGGCAGAGAAGCTGAAAGCCCGGCCGCCGATGGTAGGGCAGGTCGGGCTGGTAACATGGAGGACCTTGAAAGTGAGAATGAGTATTTTGAAATCTATCCTCTGAGGGATAGTGAGTCAGTGGAGCCGGGCAAGGGTGAGCGAGATGAGGGTCATGGAGCCTGGAGCGGGAGAGGACACAAGTTGCAGAGTTTTGGATGATCTGCAGCTTATGAAGGGAAGAGTTGGGGAGGCTGACTAGGAGGGAGTTTCCAGTGTTGAGGCTTGAGGTGACAAGTGCATGCATGAGGGTTTTGGCAGTCTGAGCGTGAAGCAGTGGCAGTGTTTGGCAATGTTGTGGAGATTGTGGAAGGCAGCACTAGTCACGGCATGGATATGGGGGAAAAAGGATATCAAATACAAGAATTATGTTTTTCTCAGCTCTGGTAAAAAAAAACTCAAGTCTATCTTGATAATTGAAAACCTTTATAAAACCCCAGTCCGAAACACTGACTGTCCAGCACCTTGGGACATCCTTCCAAAGTGAAAGGTGCTATACAAATGTAATTTTGTTGTTGTACATCAATTAAGTGGAAATTTGGTATAATGGGCCATTTGGACGCAATTTGATCATGTACAACTTGATAGGTTTTCCTTTCTTTCTGAACAAAGTACTGCCAAAAAAAATTACCAAGAGACTCTGCCCATTATACAAAACACTGGTTAGGCCTCAACTAGGATAGCTAATGTTACTCCCTTGTATAAAAAGGGGCAGAAGGACAAGCCTGGTAACTACAGACCAGTCAGTCTAACGTCGGTAGTGGGCAAACTTCTAGAGTCCATAATCAGGGACAAGGTAGATCTTCACTTAGAAAGATATAGGCTAATAAAGGACAGTCAACATGGATTTGTTAAAGGCAAATCTTGCCTTACAAATCTGATAGAATTTTTTGATGAGGTAACGGAATGGGTGGATAATGGTAGCGCAGTTGATGTAGTTTACATGGACTTTCAAAAGGCATTTGACAAAGTGCCACATGAGAGACTTATTATGAAATTAAAGGCCCATGGCGTAAAAGGGACAATGGCAGCGTGGATCCACAACTGGCTGCGAGACAGAAAGCAGAGAGTTGTAGTGAGCGGCTGTTTTTCAGATTGGAGGGAAGTGAGCAGTGGTGTGCCACAGGGATCGGTTTTGGGACCATTGCTGTTTGTAATCTACATCAATGATCTGGACTTGGGTGTACGGAGTACAGTTTGCAAGTTTGCAGATGACACTAAGTTAGGGAGAATAGTAAACAGTGAGGAGGATAGTAGCCATCTGCAAGAGGATATAGACAAATTGGTAAAGTGGGCAGACACATGGCAGATGAAGTTTAATGCAGAGAAGTGTGAGGTGATGCATTTTGGGAGAAGAAATGAAGGGAGGCAATATAGGCTAGATAGTACAATTTTAAATGGTGTAAAGGAACAGAGAGACCTGGGGATTTGTGTTAGTGACTCGTTGAAGGTGGCAGGACAGGTAGACAAGGCTGTTAAGAAGGCATATGGGATACTAGGCTTTATAAATAGGGGTATAGAGTACAAAAGTCAGGAAGTGCTGACTAACCTCTATAGGACTTTGGTGAGGCCTCAGCTGGAATACTGTGTTCAATTCTGGTCACCACACTACAGAAAGGATGTGAAGGCATTGGAAAGGGTACAACGAAGATTTACTAGGATGGTGCCAGGATTGAGGGACTTCAGCTATGAGGAGAGGCTAGATAGGCTAGGGTTATTCTCTCTGGAGCAGAGAAGATTGAGGGGAGACCTAATAGAGGTTTATAAGATCATGAGGGGTTTCGACAGGGCAAATAGAGAAAAACTATTTCCACTCGTGGGTGAATCTGTGACTCGTGGTCACAGATTTAAAATAGTTTCAAGGCGCAGTAGAGGGGAGCTGAGGAGAAATTTTTTCACTCAGCGAGTTGTTCGAATCTGGAATGCATTGCCTGAAAAGGTGGTGGAGGCTGATTCGATAACAACTTTTAAAAGGGAATTAGATCTTTATTTAGGGAGAACGGGTCTATTAGGCTATGTGGAGCGGGCAGGGCAGTGGGATTGAATCGCTCTTTTCAAAGAGCCGGCACAGACTAGATGGGCCGAATGGCCTCCTTTTGTGCCGTAAAATTCTATGATTCTATGATTCTATGAACTGGAGTACTGCATCCAGTTCTGGGCACCTTATTTCAGGAAGGACATTAAGGCACTGGAAAGGGTGCAGAGGAGGTTCACGAGAATGATACCAGAAATGGGGAACCTTAGCTATGAGGACAGACTGGAGAAGTTAGGACTTTTCCCATTAGAGCAGAGAAGGTTACGCGGGGACATGATAGAGGTCTTCAAGATCATGAAAGGTTTCGACAGGCTAGATAGGGAAAAGCTGTTTCCGCTGGTAGGTGTGTCTGTGACCCGTGGTCACAGTCTTAAGATATCTACCAAAAGAAGCAGAGGGGAGGTTAGAAGAAATTGTTTTACTCAGAGAGTTGTTCGAATTTGGAATGATCTGCCTGAAAGGGTAGTGAGGTCCGATTCGATAGCATCTTTTAAGAGAGAACTAGATAGGTGTCTGGGGAAGACGGGTTTGCAGGGTTATGGGGAGAAAGCTGGTGATTGGGGTTAATGAAAGTGACTTGTTCGGTCAAAGAGCCAGCACAGACTCAATGGGCCGAATGGCCTCCTTCTGTGCCGTAACATTGTATGATTCTATGATTTAATATACTTCATAGAATCATAGAATTTTACAGCACAAAAGGAGACCATTTGGCCCATCTAGTCTGAGCCGACTCTTTGAAAAGAGCAACTCAATCCCACTGTCCTGCTCTCTCCCCATAACCTAACAGACCTGTTCTCCCTAAATAAAGATCTAATTCTCTTTTAAAAGCTGTTATCGAATTGGCCTTCACCACCTTTTCAGGCAATGGATTCCAGATTCGAACAACTTGCTGAGTGAAAAAAATTCTGCTCAGCTCCCCTCTGCTTCGTTTTGAAACTATATGAAACTATTTTAAATCTGTGTCCACGAGTCTCAACTTAGGTCTCCTCTCAACCTTCTCTGTTCCAAAGGGAATAAACCTAGCCTATCTAGCCTTTCCCCATAACTGAAGTCCCTCAATCCTGGTATCATTCTAGTAACCTTCTTTGCACTCTTTCCAATGCATTAACATCCTTTCTATTGTGTGGTGACCAGAATTGGACACAGTACTCCAGCTGAGGCCTAACCAAAGTTGTATAGAGGTTAGTCAGCACTTCCTGATTTTTGTACTCTATACCCCTATTTATAAAGCCTAGTATCCCATACGCCTTCTTAACAGCTTTGTCTACGTGTCCTGCCACCTTCAAAGAGTCGCTAACACAAATCCCCAGGTCTCTGTTCCCTCACAACCCTTAAAATGGTACTATCTAGCCTATATTGCCTCCCCTCATTTCTTCTCTGAAAATGTATCACTTCACACTTCTCTGCATTAAACTTCATCTGCCATGTGTCTGCCCACTTTACCATTTTATCTGTATCTTCTTGCAGATGGTTACTATCCTCCTCACTATTTACTATTCTCCCTAACTTAGTATAATTTGCAAACTTGGAAATTGTGCTCCTTACACCCAAGTCCAGATCATTAATATATATTAAAAAGAGCAGTGGTTCCAATACCGATCCCTGGGGGATGTCACTGTACACTTCCCTCCAGTCTGAAAAACAGCCTAACCCTAACACTTCGTACATGTTATTTGTTGGCCATCGCACCCTCATATGTGGCTGATCAAAAAAATTCTATTTTGTGCATGAATGCCAATGTGTCTCCGTTTGCTCATAACTTTCACCCACAGTTGTGAAGACTGGGCCGTATATCTGAGTTATTTATCATGCTGCTAGTTTGTGTTAACTGCCCAGCTCACTGAAGGCAGAAATATTTCAATAAATTAATGAACTGAAATCAGTGCTTCATAGAAACAGCAACTCTTTTCTTAAACTGCTCCATATTTAGCTGCCAGCCCCAAAACAACTCCAGAAGGAGTTCTGCCTGATTTGATCTTAACATTTATTTGCTGTTTTTTATTTGTTTTGAAAAGTAGTTTTTAATTTTCTTTCTTGCTATAAGATTTGTTAACAATATATCGGAAAGTGTCTCATAAATAAAGGACAAATAACAGTAAAAAAAAATGCCTCCAGAGTAGCTTGCAATTTACCTTGAAACTTTGGAACTCAATAAGTTATGTTATTTAAATTAGATCTTTAAATTATTTCTGTAGCCGATTGCTAAAATCTGGAGTGTGGTAAATGCCACAGATTCAGAGAAAATTCACTGCAGTTGAATAAATTATCCAATTGTTATTGGTAAATTAGATCATCTTCATATCCTGCAAATTCATAGTTGAAGAGAATCTTAATTTCCTCATCAAATTATGTTTTGCTATTGACTCCACAGGTAAAAATTCCCTGGCCCACGAAAGGGATTATTTTTTGGTCAACCAGGTGTCTGACATATGCGGAAACCCATCACCATGATTAAGAGCATCCAAACCAAACTGAGAGTTCCATGCATCCCCACCTCACATGGAAATTCCAGAGATGCTTATTAACAACAACAACAACAACACATTACATTTATAGAGCGCCTTTCACGTCGGGAGGACGTCCCAAGGCGCTGCACCGGAGGCGTGTGACCCGAGCTGACAGGGGAGTGTTTGGGAAGGAGTAAAACACGAAGGGGAGGTAGAAAAATTTGGGGTGGAACAAAAGGCACGATCGAAGAGGAAAGTCTTCAAACCGGCCTTGAAAGAGGAAAGGGAAGAAACAAGACGGAGGGATTGGGGGATGGCATTCCATAGGGTAGGAGCGGAGAAACTGAAGGCCCAGCCTCCGATGGTGGGGCGGTTCGGGCAGGGGGCTTGGAGCAGGCCAAGTCCTGTTGAACGGAGGGTCCGGGTGGGCTTGTAGGGGGAAAGTAGATCGGTTAAATAGGGTGGGGCAAGGCCGTGTAAGGCCTTGTAGGTGAGGACGAGGATCTTGAACTCGATCCTCTGGAGGATGGGGAGCCAGTGGAGACGGGCGAGGGTGGGGGATATGTGGTCGCGGAGGCGGGTGCGGGATAGTACATAGGCTGCAGAGTTTTGGATGACCTGCAGCCTGTGAATGGAGGAACTGGGGAGGCCAACGAGGAGAGAGTTTCCGTAGTCCAGCCGTGAGGTGATGTATGCATGCACGAGTGTTTCGGCAGCGCTGGGGGTAAGATAATTGCAGAGCCTGGCAGTATTGCGCAGGTGGAAATAAGCGGTGCCGGTCATGGCGCGGATGTGGGGGAGGAAGGAAAGTTTTTGATCGAACGTGATGCCGAGGTTCCTGATTGGCTTTGTGAGGTGGAGAGTACAGCCTTGGATGTTGAGGCTGGCAGCGCCCGATGTGCGGAGGCGCTGGCTTGAGCCAATCAGGAGGGCCTCGGTCTTACTCACGTTCAATTGCAAAAAGTTGTCCCTCGTCCAGGACTCGATGTCGGACAGACATGCTGTCAGAACATCGATGGTCTGGGGGTTGAGGGATGAGGCAGAAAGGTACAACTGGGTGTCGTCCGCATACATGTGGAAATTTACCCCATGTTTGCGGATGACGTCACCCAGAGGGAGCGTGTAAAGGGTGAGTAGGGGTTGAGGTAACTGATGAGGGCGCGGAGGTGGAGGAGTGGTGGGGGGAGGAAACCGCAGAGCGGATTTTCTCAATTTTGGACTCGAGGAAGACCAGCATCTCCTCGCAACGATCGTTTGAGTAGAGGATCTGCGAGGTGAGGGGGGGGGGGGGGGGGAGCTGGTTGGTGGTGGTGAAGAGGAGGCAGTGGTTGTCCTTCGCTTCCAGGATTATCCTGGAGTAGAAGGCTGATTTGGCGGTGGCTAGGGCGGAGCGGTAAAATTTGATGCGGTCCAGCCAGATTTGCCGGTGGACCGTGAGGCCAGATTTGAGCCAGGTGCGTTCAACTGCTCTCACTTGGCTTTTGAGGGAACGGAGGTGAGTTGTGTACCACGGTGATGATCGGGAATGGGAGACGGTTTTGGAGGTGAGGGGGGCCAGGGTATCGAGGGTAGTGGAGAGGGTGTTGTGGAGGGCGGTGGAGGCCGTGGATGGGTCAGTACAGAAAAAATGCCATTGTGGGAAAAGGTCGGAGGTTTCTAGGGCAGTTTGAGGGGGAATCTTCTTCCAGGGCCGGTAGAAGATGGTGGTGGGTTTGGAAGTGGAGGGGGGAGGGATAGAGGTGTTGCAGGAAATGAAAAAATGGTCGGAAATGGCCTTGTCTGTGATGGTGACGCCAGAGACGTTGAGGCCTCGGGTGATCACCAGATCGAGAGGATGGCCGTGGGTGTGGGTGGCAGTGTTAATATGAAGGGAAAAGTTGGAAGACGAAAGTAAAGAGGAAAATTCAGAAGAAATGGGGTAGGAGGGGGTGAAATGGAGGTAGAAATCGCCAAGAATAATAAGGCGATCAGAGGAGGCACAAAGGGAGGTTAAAAGTGAAAAAAAATCTGAAATGAAAATGGGGGAGGGTTTGGGGGGGCGATAAACTAGTAGGATTTTGAAAGAATTGTGGGAGGAGTGAGAGAGGGTGAGCTGTTCAAAAGAGGGGAAGGAACCGGAGGAGTAGGGGGATAGGGCGAGGGATGACTTTGAAATGAGGGCCACCGCCACCGCCACGACGGTTGGGTCGAGGAGCATGGTGGAATGTGTAGTTGGGTGGTGTGGCTTCAACAAGGGGGAAAATGTTGCCTGGGGTGATTCAAGTCTCCGTCAGGGCCATGATGTCAACGTTCTCATCAAGGATGAGATCGTTGATGGCCAGGGTCTTGTTGCAGACAGAGCGGACATTTTGGAGGCCGAATTAGAATGACATACACACACTCTCTCTGGAGGGATGCTGGATTCTGGAATCTATTTGGTGTATGTTGGCAATAGCCAAGGCTTGGGGAACTCAGAGTGTTTGTTGAAGTCCTGGTAGAGCCTAACCAACTAAAACCACATAGTTTATCATTGAGAACATTGTCTGGCAAGCTTTCCCATTGATGGTCCAGTTACACACTGTACACACTAAGACTTTGACTTGCGGGGTTAACAGAAGCTGAGGGTTAGGATACCCTTCACCCAGTGACAGATCTGCCCATGCAGGTCCTGCTAATGAGCTAGCCTGATCTTGCTTTCATTAGCAGTTCCATAGAATACAGAGGACTTAACCCTAACCCTAACCCTAAGGATTTATTCGCTCAGGAACTCAACGACCAAAACTGCCGGAGGGCTGGCTCGATTGTCAGACATATAATCTAGGAGCCAGTCGAGCTCAAGTGAGAGCGTAGTTACCTACCTCCCTGCGCCCCCCACCCCCAAACAAGGAGAATTTCAGATTGAGAGCATGATGTATTGTACATAGTAATAAATATGGTTACTCACTTCATTGGTGTCTGTTTGTGGGACATTGTTGTGTGCACATTAGCTGCCCTGTTCGCTTACAAAACACGGTTGATACACTTCACAGTAAAATTATGTGAAGCGCTTCAAGGCACCTCAAGAAAGTGATAAGGCGGTAAACAAAATGCAAGGGTTTCATTTCAGATGCTGGTCTCAGTGAGGTCAGTATTGCGAGCGGGATATTTCATCGCATTGGTGGGTTGCCAAAAACTGTAAAACGTGAAAGCAAAATGACTAAAATAATATTAATCCTTGCATTTGATATAGCGCTTTTCACGTCTTCTCAACGTCTCAAAGCGCTTCACAGAATATACTGTAAAGTGAACTGACTGTATATTTCTGGGCAAAGCGCAGCAGCCGATTGCGCACAGCAGCGTCCCACAAACAGTCGTGGGTTGAAATGACCAATTTATTATCGTTTTTAGAAGATGACAATTTTTTTTAAATCCCCAAAGTGAGTTAGCGGCTCAACATCAAGTGTTATAAATGGAAAAGCTTGTGGTTCAGAAGGAGCCTTTCTTGGGGGAAGCCTCACTAGGCATGTACCAGTGCAGTACAGTAAGTGTTCAGTCCAGTGAAACTGGTGAAACACATGAGGCGCTAGGACCCTAGACCAACAGTGCTCCTTAGTCAGTGCCAGAGAGGACGAGCTAGGGAGGCTGCACCACAGATAGGGAGAGAAACAATTTGCCTGCAACATACTTCTGCTGTCTCCTGGCAACAGTCCTGACGCAGAAATCTCTGTCTTGTCCCAGTGTAAGAGACTTGCATTCAGAAAAACACACACACACACACACAGGTACACTGCACACACACACATACACACTGAGCATTCTCAGGTAGAGCAACCTTGCGACGTGAGGAGATAGGTCAGCAGTGGTCAATCACATCTCTTCACTACTTCATCTCTTTACTACTTCACCAGGAGCCAGGTAAGGAGTGGGTGTGAGCTGTCCATGGCTTTGCTTTTCTCCTCTCCTCTCCCCTCCCCACAGCCATCGCCTTGTACTGTGTTTCATTGTGTTGTAAAGTCAAATGCCCAGTGTAAGAATTGGTATCTGCATCAAATGTTGTTATTGCTGCATCTTACAGGCAAGCAATCATTGCACGTTAGTCGACCAGAGTAACGTTTTGTTGTCGGTGCTGCTCGTTTCTTTCCTATACCCAAGGGAGGTGATCACAAAGCAGTCTCCCTCATTCCTTATTCAGCCCTAATGTTATTGTAATGAAAGGAGATCCATTGCTCATTCAAGGGGTTTGTGGTGGATGGTTGGGGGGGGGGGGGGTGGGGGGCAGATCAAATGACTTCTACAATAACTTTGAATAGTCTGCTGTTTGCTATTGGTAAAATATTTGTTTTACTAGAGGGGAAGATATAAGGTGTACCTTACAATACCCCTTCAGCAACAGATAACAGCTACTCTCATAAGAAGACATGAATTTAATACAAAACTGAACACAGAAAAAGAACATGGGAGACATTTTAGGTTAAGCCACAAACATGTATTTTCTTGATCTGTTACATATTTCGCCCACAAAAAATATACAGTCAATTCACTTTACAGTATGTTCTGTGAAGCGCTTTGAGATGTCTAGAAGACGTGAAATGCGCTATATCAAATGCAAGGATGCAAGGATTATTATATTATTATGATGTAGTTTGCCCAGTAACCTCATATTTTAAACTTTCCAGATGCTTATTTTCTTAGAGTGGGAATGATTATAATAAAGGGCTTCGAGACGCCGCCCGGCCTGGAGGGCGCTGTATGAATCGAAGTTGTTTTGTTGTTGGCTATTTGTCACCAGTGCAAAAAGTATGAGGTTGAGACATTTCAAGGGATGATTCTCTGAGGCCAGTTGATTATGGGTTGTTGCTTCAGTTTGTCTCAGAGACAGAAGGAGTAAAACCAGGAGAATCAGCCAGGGTTCTCATTCCTGTGTCCAGCTGTGAGGCGGGCATGTGTGATCATTAAATAATGCCAAGATCAGGCTCAGTGTGAGCTTGCTATCCCTCCCTTCCTCTACCCCATGGTGGAAAAGCCTGTTGCCATTCACTGTTTAGTTTCGCAAATAAAGAATGGCCATTCAGTACAATACTCCTGTAGCACTCGCCTTACAAGCGTGAGATCTGTGTTCGAATCCAGGCAGGTCAGGGCGAAACCTTGGTCAAGTTTCCTTACTCCACACGCCTAATAATAATCCGTCCCCAAAAAAACACAATAATAAAAATTGATCATTTCAATCCACGATTGTTTGCGGGACACTGCTGTGCGCAATTGGCTGCCGCGTTTAGCCCACAAAATATACAGTCAATTCACTTCACATTATATTCTGTGAAGCGCTTTGGGATGTCAATAAGACGTGAAAAGTGCGATATCAAATGCAAGGATTATTATTATTATTATCATTATTATTAGAATAGAGAACAGTTAACACTCACTAAACACTACCTTAGCATGGGTTCCTGCCTTCAGCAGAAGATGTGACAATCATTGGGGGGGAAATAAAAAGAAATGCATGAACTGTTGTTCCATAATTCCTTTTTACATTCACGAGTACAGTATAAACCAAAGAATTTCCAATCGATCAGTTTGAGGTATTTCGCTTCCCCTAGTGCTTTGAGATTTCCAAGTACTGTATAAGCTTGTATTCGAGTGGGAGTGGCACCTGCTGCTCTTATATGGCTCCTGAACTGGCAGAAAGCAAGCTGAAGAGCACACAGTAAGCTCTGTGAGTATAATAGTGTCTGCCCTGATTGCCATCCTCGCCTGCAGGCTTTTCTGCTGCAAGCGACCAACTCTAAACATCTGTGGATGTGTTTATTGTGTACAGCGCACAACAAGTACATATTTTCATCTGTGTGCAGCAATAGCATTCCACGCACCCAATAATAATCCCTAATAAAATATAATAAATTGGTCATTTCAATCCACGACTGTTTGTGGGACACTGCTGTGCGAAATTGGCTGCCGCGTTTCGTGTACAAATATACAGTCAATTCACTTTATAGTATATATTCTGTGAAGCGCTTTGAGACATCGATAAGATGTGAAAAGAGCTATATCAAATGCAAGGCTTATTATTATGTTTCAAAGACGTGATTCAGAAAAGATGAGATGAGCGTCACAAGATTAAGAAATGAAACGTGTCCAAACAGTATCTTACCGTTTTGTGCAGAGTGCACATCAAGAGAAATTCTAGTGGTAACAATCCCAAAAGTCACTTAATTTACTGTTATCAGTTATTGTTTTTGGTAGAGATTCTGACTGTGTGTAACGGTGAGCATTGCAATACTTCACAACAAAATCTGTTGTGAAATAATGCATTTTTTGCCCCATAAATACAGTCAATAAAAACGTATGCGATAGTGTTCAGGTCAGTTGGAAACACTGTGCCACTATTTGCCACCCACAAGATATGCAAGGTCACAAACCACATTTCAGTACATTCTGTGATGTGTTTTGAGACCTCGCAACAGTCCTGTAGCTCAGCGGTTAGAGTACTCGGCTTACAAGCACGAGATCTGTGTTCAAATCCAGGCAGGTAAGGGTTAAATCTTGGGAAAGTTTCCTTACTCCACACGCCTAATAATAATCCCTCCAAAAAAAACCACAATAATAAAATTGGTCCATTCAATCAATCAACAACCGTTTGTGGGACGCTGCTGTGCATAATTGGCTGCCACGTTTCGCCCACAAATACACAGTCAATTCACTTTAAATTCCGTGCAGCACTTTGAGACATCTAGAAGACGTGAAAAGTACTATAGCAAATGCAAGGATTATGATTATTACAAGAATTATTATTATAGCAGTAAACTATCATCTGAAGGTCACAATAGTAAAAAAAACGCATAATTTCATACTGTTGGTCACCCTGTAATCTAATAATTCAAGATTTCTGATTTGTAATTTGAAATCAACTGATACTTGAGCTAAATATATTTCGTGAATTTACCTGATAGAGTTGAATTGAAGATAAGAAGTAATAATAATATAGATAAGAAGTAGAGAGAAAGTGAGAGAAATCAGTGAGGAAAAACAGTGGAAGAGTATGAAACACAAGGTAAGGAGGAAAAGGAGGGGATTTAGTGTAACCAATGGGACCATCGAACCAGCGCCTAAGGATGTTCTCCCAATGTGAAAGGCGCTCTATAAATGTAATTTTTGTTGTTGTTGTCGAAGAGGAGAGTCTTGAAGTGGGACTTGAAGGAGGCTAGGGAGGAGCCGAGGCGGAGGCACTGTGGGATAGAATTCCAGAGGTTATGGGCAGAGTGACTGAAGGCTCGCCCGCCAATGGTGTGGCGGGTGGCAGGGGACCCGCCACACCATTGTAAAGCAGGGAGGTTGGGTTGTATTGGGTTAGGAGGTCACAGAGGTATGGTGGGGGAAAATCCATAGAGGGTTTTGAAGGTGAGGACTAGGATCTTGAATCCTCTGCGTGATGGGAAACCAGTGCAGTCAGGTGAGAATGGAGGAAATCGGGTCAGGGAGTTTGGAGCGGTAGAGGAAAGGGCCGCAGAGTTCTGGATGATCTGCAACCCATGGAGGGAGGAGTTGGGAAGGTTGACAAGCAGGGCCTTGGCCTATTCAAGCCTGGATGAATGAAATCATGAATGAGGGTTTCTGTGGCCTGAGGGGTGAGATAGTGGCGTAATTGGGCAATGTGCAGAGGTGAGGGATGACAGAGTGGGTCATGGCTTGGATGTGGGGGAGGAAAGACAGTTGATGATTTGAAAAAGACACCTAGGTTCCTGACTGACTTGGTGAGGTGGAGAGGGAATCTGTGAGTACTGATGCTGCAAGTGCCTGATGTGTGAACGTACTGACTGAGTAGGGCCTCAGTCTTGTTGACGTTCAACTGTAGAAAGTTAGCTCTCATCCAGGACTTGATGTCTGATAGGCAGTCTGCCAGGACAGGACCAATTTTAACCCAATTTTATTTAGAGGATTTTTAGCCAGTACATCAGGAGAAACTCCCTTCTCTTTTCAAAGGGAAGTGTACTATTTTACACTGAAATAGTGCAAGACTGGAGCCAGGTGGAATTTCTCCCTTCCTGTAAACAGCAACTTTCATTTAATGTAGTGCCTTTCACGTAAAGGAACGTCTGAAACCCTAGATTAAATCACAGAGTGAAAACACAGAAAGGAAAGTATGGAAACAATTTCATTGTTTCTATGCTGCTTTAGTTGATATGTTTACACTTCTGTATCATGCAGGAAAATACACAATAAAAAGTAAATGGAAAAAAGTCTGATCTACAGGAAAGGCTGATCAGGAAATGGGTTGAAGGAAAGTAATACTTTTATAGAGCCTTTAGTGGCAAAATATCGCTTTTTAAATGCTTGTTAAATTCCAATTGAAGTGCCATTTTTTGGGAGACAAACAGCAGCTTTGTGCAATATGAAGTCCCCCCAAAACCCAATTGGTGAATGGACTCAACTGTGCCCCACCCAAGAACTCCCTTGTTCTTCAGTTAGATCTCACCCCCTTCTCTATCTTTCTTCAAAATCCATCTAAAAATCTATATTACCAACTGTGCCTACAGTCACTCTCCTCCTCCCTCCCCTGCCTGCTTCAGCTCGATGGTCCACTACTGTCTTCATACAGCTGTCCAAAACATTATTGTTTGTGGAGCAGATTCTATAAAAATACAAGTTGCTGTTATTAATAATAATAATAATAATCCTTGCATTTGATATAGCGACTTATCACGTCTTCTAGATTTCTCAAAGCGCTTCACAGAATGTTCTGTAAAGTGAATTGACTGTATATTTGTAGGCGGCGGAAATGTGGCAGCCAATTGCACACAGCAGTGTCCCCACAAATAGTCGTGGGTTGAAATGACCAATCTTTTTTTGAGGGATTATTATCAGGCGTGTGAAGTAAGGAAACTTGCCCAGAGTTTTGCCCTGACCCGACCTGACCCGCCAGGAATCTGGAGTATTGTTGTTCAGGACATTTGGGAGAATCTCTCGCCTTTTCAAATAATGTCATGTGATCGTTACTGTCCGCCCAAACAGATAGGGATGAGAGTTACATTGATGCGAGAGAAGGCATCCGTTAACAGCTGCAGCGTTGGCATGGCACACTAAAACTTCACACAATCACATTTGGGATTTCAGCATAAGACCACTTACAATTGGAGAATGCCCTGGTTGTGGTATGGGGATTTGTGTGGCAAGCTGCCGAAGACCATGATTAGTGACTATATCTGGTTGGGTAGATATACAAAGAGCTTCAGAGCGTGACACATTGAGCTGACAACTGATGTGTGCCCTTTTCAACACAGAACAGGCAAAGATGACAGAACTTGCCATCAGCCAGATCCATGACTTCGCCTCATGTCAGGCTGCTTTATTCAGGGTCCCAGATACGAACCCTGAGAGCTCCCAACCCTGAGTCACAGTGCCGGATGTTATGTGGAGTGTGTATGACCAGACTTGAGCAGGGTATTAGGCAGCGTAGGCAATGCCCACCTTATGAAAATAAAAACTTTAAATTGTATATGTTTATTTAATGGTTTATATTTTTACAATGCATATTTTACATAATTCAAACTATTTTTGGTAGAAATTACCCAAATTATTTAACTGCGATTTTATAGACCTACCATAAAAGCAACAGAAAAGCAGTGAGACGCCGTGCCTTTTTTACCCATCGAGTTGAATTTAGTTCTGATGCGCATGCGCGTTCCTTTGCTCAGTGTTTCAGTAACGGGTGAAATAAGCACAAGCTACCGCTGCCTTTCCTCTTTCTATCAATTGCAATCAGATCACATTGAAATGCCATCTCCTCGCATGCATATTTGCGGAAAAAATGACTCGGGGGGGGAAAAGTCGGCAGCTGCCTTTGGGGGTGTGGCTTTATGACAAAAGTTAGTATGGACTGAGGGAAGTGCCTACCCTGTCATTTTACCCACCGCACGTCACTGGTATAAAGTAATTAAAAACAGCAGACCTGATTTACAGAGTAAATGTGTCCCCTGGTGGAATCCTGAACAATAATAATAATACTGTACTTGCATTTGATATGGCACCTTATCACGGCATTGAGGATTCTCAAAGCGCTTCACAGACTGCATACAGATCAGAACATTGCACAGCTGTTTTCCAATCTATGCTGTATTACCAATACCAGCAGGGATAAGGAGTTGGGCATTATAACTGACCAGGGTTCCTGCTCCTCTTCACTGTAAAATGTGTCCTTCAGGAAAATGCACAAATTGTCATAGAGGGAGAACAGAATCACTTGTTTGAGCTGGGCTCTATGGTCGGAAGAGTCTGCCGATGTTCAATGCCTAGACTCACACGTGAAGATTGACCACTTTAGCGAGGTGAGAGGGATGAGGACAATTATCTATCTGGAACTTTTCCCAAACTGGAATCCTGTAGCTCAGTGGTTACAGCACTCGCCTTACAACGTGAGACCTGTGTTCAAATCCAGGCAGAGCGAAACCTTGGGCAAGTTTCACACGCCTAATAATAATCCCTCAAAAAATAAATTGGTTATCTCAATCCAATTGGCTGCTGCATTTTGCCCACAAATATACAGATAATTCACTTTACAGTATATTCTGTGAAGCGCTTTGAGACATCTAGAAGACATGAAATGCGCTATATTAAATGCAAGGATGATTATTATTATTATTAACTATGAGTTCAAAGGAGAGGAGAAAATTTAAGCAGACCATCGTAACAGGTTTGGAAACTTTTACCAACGCCTAAGAGATTCAGCAACAATTGCCAATTCTTGTCATCTAGAAAACAGGATTAACACAAATCATAATGACATGCCTTGTATCTCAGTGAAACACTTTTTCAGTTGCTGTAGTGAATACAGCACGTTTGATCTGCTTCTGGCAGATTGATACCATCTGGTGGCTAAGCAGGTAAACGCATGTTGAGTTACTCAAAGACATAAGATCCTTGGGCTGTGGAGATACTTGGTGCAATGGGAGGGCCAGAAGTTTGTTTACCAGCTAAGTAACTACATCTGCCATTACTAACCAACTAGTGACCATCCTCTTGGTGGGGTGCATTGGGGGGAGCTGGGTGGGTTAGAAGGTAACCAGAGCATCTATGGAGCTGGGCTAGCTCCACAGTGATGTACTGTATTTGGAAACTAAAAGCTTGAATCAAGTCAACTCTTTCTGGTGGTCTTGTTTGTGCCAGTCCTGAGCTAGGCAGATCTGCGTTATTCCAGGGCACTGCTGATGATAGACCAGGCGGGGATTCTTCCTATTCAATTTCTGTTAATCCTGTGAGTAATGGGTAAGGTGAATCTAACAGGACAACGAGTGCCACTCAATGAATGCCTTCAAAGGCAAACTGTGGGGTTTTAGATACTCCATAGTGTTGGTACCCCAAAGTGTTGGTCTTGGGACATCCTCCTGATGTGAAAGACACTATACAAATGTAATTTTGTTGTTGTTGTCTCCAAGCCTTGTACGTTACAACTTTAATTAGGTAAGCGGGATGTTTGCTTCCAGCAAGAAATTGTAGATTTCCTTAACTGTCCAGCGCTTTGGGATGTCCTGACGTGAAAGGCGCTATACAAATGTAATTTGTTGTTGTTTGACATTTCCATGTTTAGATAGCATATATATGTGGAATTTTGAAACATGAATTGAGATGGATTTTTTTTTTTAACGACTATACATTACGGATTGAGAGAGACCAGGTTTGAGTTGCCAGGCAAACTGCTTTTAACAGGTTCTGCAGTAGTCTCCACGGAGCACTAATCTTACCCAGCATCCAGAGAGACGCTCAATTTTAGGCTTTTTACACAGCGGTGATCGTTATTTCCTGAACAATACTTACCAAATTTAGGAATGATCAGTTAGGCAAAGTATTTGTTTGAAAAGCACAAGTTTGTTTCCCAAACCGGGGTACTTTTCTGCGCAATCTGAGCTGATATTTCTCGACAATGTGGCTGTTTTGTTTGGTCTAGATTTCCTTTTAATATCTGCAATTTCATGTGAGCTGACCTGACCCTAATCCCTAACCAGCATTACAATGTACAGCAGTAAAAGACTGCATGGCTGCCATTTCCTGTTAACATACTGTGGAGCCTTACTAAGCCTTGGAGTTAGAGGAGCTGAAGTGTTAATGGAAGATGTCAAAATCCCAATGATTAAATGTGATGAAAAGCTTCGCCTGGAGGAAGGTTTACAGACTACATTGTACAAAAAATGCATCAGAAAAGATACTTTAAAGCTTTTGAGGAAACGGTTTCACAATTGAAAGGTTCAGTGATCTCATTGAGAATACATTTTTCTTAAAGATTAACACTGCTGATTTTGGGGAAACACTACAAGGATACCTGGACATTTAGGTAATTTGCGATACTGCTTAATAAGAAATGTGTAGTAATTATCAGACTTCTAAAACATTTAAAGAATATGATAATTCTTAAAAACATTTGATGCTTCAGAAATTCAAGAATGACATATTTCCTTATTAAGAAAACTATTAAGAAATACCGCAAAATAGACCCTAGTACACGTTTTACAGAAGATTGAAAACCCTGGTCAGGTTATTGAGCCCGGACTCTGATGAAAATTTAATTATGCGACGATCAACTCACAAACATCTAGCCTTCTAATCAGCTCTGATGAGCTGCTAAATTCTAAATCTCTGGGTCAAGTAGCAATCTCTAATTTTTAAGTGGTTTGAGACATCTCGACGACGTGATAAGGTGCCATATAAAATGGAAGGATTATTATTATTTTACTATCTTCAGCTGCACACATCCTGCAAGATTATTTTCCTTTCTGATGTTTATTAAGTACTGGATAACTTCACTACATTGGGTTTCCATTTCCTGCTTATGGAAGTGTAGTGAGTTTAAGACTGCCAGTTGCAGAAAAATAAGACATTTTACTGTTAACATATTGATCTCCTCAAAAAGCCTTGCTGATAATTGTTTCTTTAGTTCATTTAATTTATCCACTTTTGAAATAGTATTCAAGCAGAATCCTAGAAATTACAGGTTAGGAGAAGGCCCATTTCTAAAATGGTGCTTGTTTCTACGAGAGCTAACTATCTTATCCCAATTCCCTGTTGTCTCTAATCCATTTTCTTTTATATTAAAATAAAATATAATATTCTTCCTTTTCAAATTAGGATTGTGACTAGCAAAGTAAAAAGGAGTTTCAGAAGAACTCCCGGAGGGTTGTCAGGGAATGGATTGATTTGCCAGTTGTATCTGTTTAAAACAGTCAATTGGGGCAATTAAAAAAAGAATTGGACAAGCATATCCAGGGGAAGGATATTAGAGAACTTGAGGAATAGAGCATAAATTGGATTTATGATGTATGGCTTCTTGAAGTGAAATTATCACAATTTCTGATAATACTGGAGAAATTAGAAACAAATCAATGGCAAGGTTTTAGGCACTAAAGAGAGTAAATACCAAAATAAAACATCAATTTAGAAAAAAAAATTAGATTCTCTCTTAATCTTCTCTTTTCAAGTGAAAATAGTTCCAATTATGGGATTCTTTCCTCATACTATCCATACAAACCTACACTATACCATTTGCATGCCTCTCATGTCCTTTCACAAATAGAATTCCCAGAGCTTCATGCAGTTCTCCCAAGTGTAGCCTAACCAATGTTTTGTATGCCTTCTATCAAAGGGATAGAATGTACCACATTCTATCATGTGGTACATGAAACACATGTACCACAGTAATCCTGACTCCTGATTGTTCAGCGCCTTGGGACGTCCTCTCGATGTGAAAGGTGCTCTACAAATTTAATTTTGTTGTGTTGATCAGCCACAATTTGATCATTTCAACTAATTTAACTCGTAACAGCCGAACACAAACCTATTTTACAGGATATGCCATATCATTTTGGACTGTGCTCACAGGCCGAGGTGCATTATTCTTACTGGTTTACGGTAGTAAAGTACACCATTACTTTTGAACCATAGTTTTAATCCCACAATTATTATTATTGTTTAATTCTAGTTTCAGTGATGGAGCATGGAATCCATTATCAGTAAGTAAATTACAAGAATAACAATCAAGTTAATCGGAAAACAAAATTAGAAGAAATATTATGATTCTTCAGCCTGGCAAATGCTATTTTGCATCAGGTGTTTTTCACTCTCTCTTGTCAAATTTTTTACATTGCCACATACCTAATCTCTTATCAAGCTCTGACCACAATGAAAACATTTAATGATGAAAATCCAGTTTGTTCCAATAACGTTTGACAATATGAGGACGAGTTTCCAATGATTTAATCACTCAGGAATCATTGTATAATGATTTTCATAAGAGTTTGATAGAAGAGGTTACAGCAAATCTGACTTCTCTTACAGGTTGCAAGTCACAGTCCCAACAATACATTATGGCTGACTGGCTTGGGCCAAAACTTGAAGTTTTCGAAGATCGACGAGAGGTTCCAGAGAATCCGAGTGACGATCACCTACGGAGTCTGAAGGCGCTCACCCAGAAACTGAGGCTTGAAACCAGAAGACCTTCCTACATTGAGTGGAAAGCAAAACTCGAAGGGAAAGACTGGAAAAGCTCAAAGCCATCAGGAGACCAAGAGCTCCCTGACACAAAGAAACCCACTGAGATCAGCAACTTAAAAAGTACACAAACGCACATCAATGGGAGTTCAGTTAGGGATGGCACCTTGACCTCCGGAAAATTTAGTGGTTTTGAAAATATTGATGAGGCTCTGAACTGGCTCAGGAAAGAACTGGTAAGTTTGAACACGTGCTCTTTTATGTACGACCTTTAAGGTTAAAGAGACAGTGCCGTCCCTTCACAAGGCCCCCTAAAGGTCTAAACTGAAAGCTGAATACAAATCTGCTTTCATCACTTCCCCTCACATCATTTTGTTTCAGTTCACAGAGGTTTTAAATTTTACTTCAGTAATCTGTCTACTGACAGATCAGTAAGAAAATCAGTCTATGTGCCAGGGGGCATCAAACTAGTATTTTAAAACAACTGCGGTGTCAGTTCTTCCTTTGTCATATAGCCATTTGCATGGGGACATGTCCTGAACAAAATTCCCATTTACAGCACTCACTCAGTTATAAATGTCAGTTGTTTAAGCATTCTAAAGATGCATCACACGAAAAGGTGGCTGGGCACAGCACCACTCATAGCCACTCATAGAACGAGATTCATTCACTTCCACATCCCAGTAACACAATAGCAGCAACTCAGCCAGATGCTATCAGGTTTGAAGCATACTCTGTAACATAATGAAACAAAGATTTTAACAGTACATTGATAATGTCAATGTATTACGACATGGCTAACTGCTGAAGTGCAGACTCTTACAAGTGTTTATTTGCAGTGATTATTATTCTGTTCGTGCCTTTTGAGAAATAACTCCTGTGATTGGAGTGTGGCAAAAGAAAAGGATTCTACACTTTGTCGAAAAACTAGCTTCAGCTCATTGATCTGAGACTTAAAACATTTGTTGCCATTTTGGAGAGTATGTTATTCCTTATCTCCTTTGAATTTTCTCGCTAGTCTCCTCTCCTCCCCATGAAGTCAGTCCTGCTCAGTTGTTAGCATTTTGGCCTATGATTTAGAAGGATGTGAGTTCAAGCCTCCAGACTTGGAACTCATAATTTAAGCTTACGCTTTTATACAGTGCTGGGGGAGCCTCCATTGTCAGAAATGCTATCATCTGTTAAACTGAGGTCCCACCTGTGTCTGTACAGTTGGATACTAAAGATCTTAAAGCACTACTCAGAAAAAAAAGGTTTCTCCCAGTGTCCTCCCCTGGTTAAAATTGGTTGTTTACTTCATGTTTGTGGGGCATTTATTTGTATAAATTGGCTCGCTGGAAGATACAGTTACTACACTTTACAATACAGTTACCCTGCCCCAACTGCGTTTTTTTCTGCCGCTAATTTCGCTTATCTACGGTTGGCTCGCTGCGACAACCCTTGCAAACCACGGGTTTTAACACTAACACTAGCGTTTGGCGCTCGGACCCAGTTGCGATGTCGCAATCAACCAGCGATGATGTCGTTTCTCTCTTAGGATTAAGATAAATAACATTAATGTATTGTCGCTTCTCCACATCCCCCCCACCTCCGTGTCACCCACCACACCCACCACCTTCTTCACATCCCCCCCCTTCGTGTCACCCACCACACCACCTTCTCCATTGATTTCTCTCTCTCTCTCTCTGTCTGTGTGTAGATCAGTTAGTCAATCAGACAGCCTCGCGGATTGCTGCAGATTCTGACAGCCAATGCTCCCAAACTTACTCCCCCTATCCCCATGTTTTCCATAGGGCCCTGCATTTTCCAATCCATTGGCTGGTCCAATGTAAATTTCTCTCCTCTCCCTCCCAGTCACCTACACTCCAAGGTCTTACCTGCAGAAGGCCCCAAAAGTGACTGGAAGTCCACCCGGATATTCCAAAACAACTTTTTCTTGCTAAGCAACTCTGAGAGCCTTGATTATTTTTTTAATCAGAATTAACTGTTTTCATGGTTGTCAATCATCAGGGCAGTAGAAGAGGACAAGGTCTTTAAATTGTAAAGGTCAATTCAGGACAGGCACCAGGAAGGTTTTTCTTTACTCAGAGGGCAATTAATGACTAGAACAGGTTACCAGGAAAGCTAGACTCATTTAAAATGCAACTTGATCAGTGATAGGGGAATGGAGGGTGGATGTTCTAAAGGTTTAAGATCACATGGGTTAAGGGCCTTCTTCATCCAAACCAATCTCATGACGTGCATTCTCCAGTCTGGGTAGTTAGCTGACCACATGCAGGTTTGGACTTGGGGTGTTCCAAAATGTTGTTATAAATAATAAACATAATAATCCTTGCATTTAATATAGCGCTGGAATTTCCAATTCTTCCAGACGTCTCAAAGCGCTTCACAGAATATACTGTAAAGTGAATTGACTGTATGTATATTTGTGGGCGAAACCTGGCTGCCAATTGCGCACAGCAGTGTTGCACAGTCGTGGATCGAAATAACCAATTTCTTCTTTTTTTTTGGAGGGATTATTATTAGGTGTGTGGAGTAAGGAAACCTGCCCAAGGTTCCGCCCCGATCTGCCTAGATTCGAAACACAAGTCTCATGCTTGTAAGACGAGTGCTCTGACCACTGAGCTGCAGGACTCCACATATTTCTCTCCAGTTAACCTCCATATGTCTCTTTCTCTCTCTCTCTCTCTCTCAAACAGACAGAAATGAGGTTGCAGGACCAGCAGCTGGCAAGACAATTGATGCGCCTTCGCAGCGAGATAAACAAGTTGAAGATAGAGCAGGCCTGCCACTTACACCAGAGGATGCTCAATGACGCCACGTACGAGCTGGAGGAGCGAGATGAACTCTCGGACTTATTCTGTGACTTCCCAGTCACCAATGCCTTCAAGTTGTCTGCGCCACTCAAACTGATCGGCGTGACAAAAATGAATATCAACTCCAGGAGGTTTTCGCTGTGTTGAAATACCAACGAGCGTAGGCTTAAGTCACTAGAGTGAAAATAAATGTATCATTTCATAATTATCACCATATGAAATGTATTGCCAACCTTGTGGTCTCTGCATTTGGATATCAAATTCATTAAAAAAAAATCCTTTCCCCTCCTCTTGAAAGACTTACTTGAACAGCCTTTATTCATGTAAGAGCCTGGTCAGTGAGTGTTGGCAGCTTACTGTGAAGTATCACAACCAACGATCTGTGCTTCTTCCAACACATAGATCTTCACACCTTCAAGCAGGGGCTGCACAATAGCAATTATGATAAGATTCTGGCTATTTTTACCCTTTCCTTACCCAGAAGTGCTAAGGTTTTCCCTCGTGCCTCAGCTGTGATCAACCAACACAGCACAAACCAAGGTTCAAACCATCCTTAACCATTCATCTCAGTCTAACTGATCGAAGCATTTAACCATCGAGTTACAGGGGATTATGATTAATCAATTTTTAAGCATATTGGCACAATGCTTTATCTCAATAAGATCGCAAGGCCATCAAACGTTTAGAGAGGAGAGAAATGTGTTGCTTTTCACAGATGTTTAATTTCAAGACTGAACTCAGTAGTGAACAAGATTATTTCTATCATTTTATGAAGAAGTACCACCAAATAAATTTATTTCCAAATAAACCAGCTAAAAATGTCCAGTACGTCCTATAAGAAAATCTAAATCGGAATTGAAAAACTGCTCAAACACAACTTTGATACACTGCTAAGTTCAAAATCACTGAATCATCTTAACAGTTTTTGTCGTAGCTTATTTTTGCATTCAAATTTTTTGTTAAATTAGGAAATCCTCGTGAGGACTCCTTCCAATAACTGTATGTCACATGCATTACTTTGATCTCAATCAACAATAGATTGTGGTGGAGCGATATCTCTGCCTATTGGGGTCTCGGACATCCAGATTTCTTAATTAAAGAATATCTCCAAATCCACCATCAATTGCTTCTATCGATAGTGATTTCCCAGGAATGATCAAACTATCTGATGACAGAACAGGGCTCATAGAATAACGACAACAGAATTATATTTGTATAGCGCCTTTCACGTCGGGAGGGCATCCCAAGGCACTGGAGGAATGGGATGAACTCTCGAACATATTCTGTGACTTCCCAGTCACCAATGCCTTCAAGTTGTCACCACTACTCAAACTGATCGGTGCTACAACATTACTGCAACAAAAGAACTGTGCAAATTGCTCAGTGGGCCAGTGTCCATGCCCAGTAACTTCCTGATCTGATTGGTCCTCATAATTGGAGTCTCTGTCTAACAAAAAGCACCAGTTTTAGTCCAATAATTGACAGATGGTTCCTGATGTACTCAAATTGTTCATTGAGTAGCCTAAATGCAAGGTATGCATTACAGGGTGATGCCACCACACAAAACAGAGCTTCACAAATAAAACAGACAGGTGAAATGTTTAATTAGTATGCAAGAATGTTGATGGTTAAGAAAGACTGAAGAACCTAGAATGGTTTTATTCAACTGTTTGGGAGAGATAGAGACAAGTAATAGTTAGCTTTTTAAACTGATAGAGTCTGTTGTGGTTACTCTTGTAGGTATTAAGCACAGAGGTGTTGTCATCTGCTTTTAAAACCAGGGATAGGGTTTCATTAAGTAATTAATTAAATTTCACTATGTTTACGATCCCCATTAAAAATTTTTGCTGCACCCTTGATTGGAGTCCTGTAGCTCAGTGGTTAGAGCACTCGCCTTGCAAGCGAGAGACCTGGGTTCAATTCCAAGCAGGGAGAAACCTTGGGCAAGTTTCCTTACTCCACATGCCTGATAATAATCCATCGAAAAATAAACCCAATAATAAATTGGTCATTTAAATCCACGACTGTTTGTGGGACACTGCTGTGTGCAATTGGCTGCCATGTTTCGCCCACAAAATATACAGTCAATTCACTTTACAGTATATGTTGTGAAGTAGTTTGAGACGTCTAGAAGACGTAAAAAGTGCCATATCGAATGCAAGGATTATTATTATTGCATTTCCCCATGAAATGAAATTGGAGGGATATAAACAAAATTCGGATGGAAGGATTTTCCTTTTAATGTGCTGATCCCATTGACAAGGTTATTAACACAGTGATCTAGAACCAGAGTACTGTTCTTGAACAGTGTCAAAATGTATCAGGCAACTGTATTTCCTACCCTGAACAAAGATTTTCAGTGCATAGAAATGTTTGATGTTTTGTTATGAATTGCCTAAATAAAAATGCTAAAAAAAAACTTTGAATGTTGACATGAATGAAGCTTCATGCAAAATGAATTGTGCAAGTTTGAAGAAATAGTTGCCAGAATTAAACTAGTAGTAATTAGCCTCACTGTAACAACAACAAAATTACATTATATAGCGCCTTTCCTAACGGGAGGATGTCCCAAGGCGCTGAGATACAAAAGCAAAGCTACACTGCTGGCAATGTACCAAGGGTGACATGATGCTGATGATCAGTGGAACCTCTTTGTGCCAGATTGTAATCTAGTTTTTGTGCAACTGAACATATATAATTGCCTGGGGGATGTTGAAACACCTGCAACTCGTGCATTATTCCTGCTTTTAATCCTCTGGCACCAAATAAGAAACAACGTAATGTAACTCCCAATCAAGAGTAGGAAAGTTTATAAATTGGTCAGTAGATTGTCAGGTGAGTGAGTGCCAGCAAATATCATTTTCCTTCGGTTGCAATTGCTTTGTTGTTCCGGGTTCCAAATGAATTTAAAAAAAATCTTTTTGAAGAAAATTTAAATCAATGTTGTCTCGATTTATATTGTGCCTTTCTCATCGGGAGGAAGTCGCAAAGCGCTTTACACAGCTGGCTGCAGTGGGGGGGAAGATGAATGAAAGCTCTTGTCAAAGAAGCTTTTCCAAGGGTCAACAGGTCATCAAATTCCTATGAAGGCAGGAGTTTGTATTCAGGTCAGAAAGGAAAAATACCAAGTGAGTTGAGTAACAAACTCAGAATTTTTGACAGCTTCCCATAGAAACACAACTGTTTTACATTTATAATAATGCCTTTCACACTGGAAGATGTCCCAGGGTACTGGGTTAACCCCTGAGCTCAGGGTAGAAACCAAGGGGAATGTTGCGAAAAGTGGTTTTGTGACTTTATCCGGTGAAGACTTGAGCTGTACAAATGGAGGAAATGCCCAGGTTTGATCCTCAGTGTACACTGAGTTAATGTCAGTACCCTGTGTCAGGGAAGGGAAATTCAAATTAACTCCAGTATCGCTAACCCGACTAGTGGATGGAGATGTGCGAATGTCGAATTGAGATAAAGAGAAGTCTGGCTTAAGCCCCATGTCAGATAGACTGCTGTCAAGACTCACACTTATACGATACACTTAGTTGAGGGAATAGCCAACTACAATAAAACACGCATAAGTCTGATCTGTACAAGCCTTATTATCGCCTAAAACGCACATCTGACCCAGTCATGTAGAATTTCCTATTAAATACACTTACATTTATCGGCACCAGTGATCGCCTGTTCAATAGAGATGTCTTGCTATGAAAAATTGGTCGGGACGGTTCCAGGGTGGTAGTAACAGCAGGTGGTTGCTGAGTAGAGGTGGTTGCTTCAGCAGAATAGACTGTATATGGGACTCAGGTCTTCCAAACAGATTTGAGTAACCATGTCCCATGTATGTCTATATGATGCACCTCATACATAACCTAATAGCCTTGCAGATGAAGGCTGCAGATTGGACTAAGAGAAACGTTGCCTGGCACTCAGCTTTCAGAATACAGTTTTCCATTACTGACACCACCAAGGTTCTGCTCAAGCACAGAGCACATGGTGACATGACACTGGATATCCAACAACAACAACAATTTTGATTTATATAGCGCCCTCTACGCCGGATGGCGTCTCAGACAATAGCGGATCCCGGGACCGAGCCAGGGGCAGGGGCAGAAAGGTGAACAAAAGCCCGGTCGAAGAGAAAGGTCTTCAGCTCTGACCTGAAACTGGGAAGAGAGGGGGTGAGGCAACGGGAGTGAGGAAGGGAGTTCCAGAGCCTCGGGGTGTAGTGGCTGAAGGCACGGCCGCCGAGGGTGGAGCGGAGGATTCGGGGGGACATGAAGGAGGTCAGACCCAGAGGAGCGAAGGCAGCGGGTGCTGGGTTGGGGGGAGAGGAGACCAGAGAGATAGTGGGGTGCAGAGGAGTGGAGGGATTTGAAAACAAGGGTGAGGATCTTGAAGTCGATCCTTTCTAGGATAGGGAGCCAGTGAAGTCTGGCAAGGACTGGGGTAATGGGGGAGCAAAACGTGGAGCGGGTGAGTATGCGGGCGGCAGAGTTTTGTATTAGCTGGATTTTGTGGATGGAGGGGAGACCGGAGAGGAGGGCGTTGCAATAGTCCAGCCGAGAGGTGACAAAGGCATAGACCAAGGTTTCAGGGGCTTTTGGGGTGAGGTATTGCTGGAGACGGGCGATCCGTCGGAGGTGGTAGAAGGCAGTGCTGGTAACGGACTGGATGTGGGGGAGGAAGGACAGTTGGGGATCAAACCTGACACCTAGGTTGCACACATGTTCGGAGAGTTTTAGGGGCAGACCGGGAAGGTGGAGGAGGTGAGAGTTGTGTGAATGGAGACGTTGACGAGAGCCAAAGAGTATGGCCTCCATCTTGTCGACATTCAGCTGCAAGAAATTTGCGCTCATCCAGCCCCTGATTTCTGACAGGCAGCTGACAGAACATCAGGGGACTGGGGGTCACAAAGTGAAGTGCAGAAATAGAGTTGCATGTCATCCGCGTACATGTAGAAGTGTGCCCCATGTCTGTGGATGACATCCCCAAATGGGAGCGTATAGATGAGGAAAAGGAGGGGGCCAAGGATGGATCCCTGGGGTACCCCACAGGTAACTGGGTGAGAGCGGGAGGAAAAGCCGTTTATTGAGATGTACTGCTGGCGGTTTGTGAGGCAGGACTCGAACCAGGCGAGTGCGGTCCCACTGAGGTGGATGACGGAGGACAGGCGGTGGAGGAGGACAGGCGGTGGAGGACTGTGTCGAACGCAGCGGACAGCAGAACGCAGTCCAGGAGGATAAGCAGGCAGAGGGAGTCCTGGTCGCAAATAGAGAGGACGTCGTTTGTGACTGTGGGCAGGGCGGAAACCGCATTGGAGGGTTCAAAGAGGGAGTGGGAGGAGAGGTGGGCGCGGAGTTGGTTGGCAACAACGCGTTCCAGTGCTTTTGAAAGGAAGGGCAGGTTAGAGATAGGGCAGTAGTGGCTGGGGTTTGAGGGATCTAGGGAGGGTTTTTTAAGGAGTGGGGTGATGACAGCAGTTTTGAAGGGGGCAGGGACTGATCCTGTGGAGAGGGGCTGGTTGATGATGTCAGCCAGCAGTGGGCAGAGGAGGGGGAGTTGGGTGAGCAGTAGGTTAGTGGGGATGGGATCGAGGCAGGAGGTTGTTGGCCTCATAGAGGTGAGAGTGCGTAAGAGGGAGGAAGGAGAGACGGGGGAGAAGTACTGTAGGAAGGGGGTTGAGGTAGGAGCTGAAGATGGGGGATGAGGGGGATGGGGTGGGGGTGGCAGTGGATGAGGCTGCCTGGTGGATATTGTGGATCTTGGAAGAAAAGAAGTCCATGACCTCCTCGCACTTCGCATTTGAAGTGAAGATTGAGGAGGCCTGAGGGGGTGCGCGGAGGAGGTGGTGGATGGTGGAAAAGAGGACTTTAGGGTTGTTGTTTGCCTCCAGGACGATGTTGGAATAAGCCATTTTTGCTTGACACAAGGAACGGCGGTAGCTGTGGAGATGCTCGAGCCACAGTTGGTGGTGAACCGTGAGGCCGGTTTTCTGCCACCTGCGCTCGAGCAGCCGGGTTTGGCATTTGAGGGTGCGGAGATGAGTGTTTTACCAGGGGGAGCAGGTGGGGCTGGAAATAGACCTGGATTTCAGGGAGATGAAGGTGGAGGAGAGGTGATCATGGAGCAGCTGGACAACTGCTTCAGGATCGCTGTGGGTGGACGACCAGAGAGGTAGGAGGTCAGAGGATGTGAGGGTATCTGTGAAGGTCTCGGGGGGGAGACTTTTCCATGGAAAGAAAAGTATGGTTGAGGGCTTGGTGCAGGGGAGAGGGATGGAAGAGAAGGAGACAAGAAGGTGGTCCGAGGTGGTCTTGTCGGAGATGCTGAGGTCAGAAATGTCAAGGCCATGGGTGATAATGAGGTGGATGGCGTGGCCACAGTTGTGGGTTGGAGAATGTGGAGGGTGAGGTTTAGGGAGGAGAGGAGGGCAGTGAAATCGGAACAGGTGGTGCAGGGAGAGTTTAGGTGAAGGTTGAAGTCGCCCATGATGAGCGGGCGTTCAGAGCTGAGAGACAGGGAGGAGAGTGGAGCTATCGGAGATCAAAGAGCCAGGGGGTTTAGGAGGACGATAGAGGATAAGGATTTTTAAGAAAAGGGAAGGATGGTAGAACGTGAGGTGCTCGAAGGAGGGGAAGCAGCCAGAGGAGTAGGGGGAGAGACCAAGGAAGGCGTTGGAGATGATGGCCACCCCGCCACCACGTTGGTTAGGGTGGGGGGTGTGATGGAAGGTGTAGCCTGGAGGGGAGGCCTCAACTAGAGGCACAGGGACATGCGGTCTGTATGGTCTGTGCAGCAACCTCACACCCAATGAGGTTGCTGCACAGACCATATTTAGATAGGCTACCAGAAAGTAGTTTTAATAATTTCCTGTATTGAAAAATAGCTTTCTGCAGGGAAACAAAAACTAGCTTACTAGCCTTTAAATTATTGTATTTATCTGAAACGTTTCATACCATCTGCCAATCCCAGATACTGTATATCCAAATAAGACCAAAAGGTAACCTTGAAGCTTATTTGCAATTATATTTAGGTTTAAATAAATTCTCATTTCTCATCCCATGGAAACAATTATTTGATATAAATATGTTTGTCAAAATGACATATTGGTGATCTAAAGTTCATATTCTTAAACAAACTTGAAAAACAGTGAATAAGCTAAGCTGTAATGAAGATGCCTAAGAGTGCCACACAGAATCTGTGATAAGTACTGGTGCAGTTTACACATAATAAACAACAACAACAACAACATTGCACTTGTATAGCGCCTTTCGTGTCGGGAGGAAATCCCACAGCCTGAACAGTCAGGTCGGGACTGATAAAGCAGGCCAAGCTCTAGAGGCACAGCAGAGGAGAGCATCGAGGATGGATCTTGAGTATTAGAGCAATGAGCTATGAGCAATGATTAGACAAGCTAAGGCTCTTCAGTCTTGAGAGAAGATGTCTCAGAAAAACTTTATAGAGTTTTCACAAATTTGGGGCACACAAACGTCACAAATTTTAAATGTGATTGAAAAAGTAATAATAATAATCCTTGCATTTCCTATAGCGCATTTCACGTCTTCTAGATGTTTCAAAGCGCTTCACAGAATATACTGTAAAGTGACTGTATATTTTATGGGCGAAACGCGGCAGCCAATTGTGCACAGCGGTGTCCCACAAACAGTCGTGGATTGAAATGACTAATTTATTATTGTTTCTTTTGAGGGATTATTATTATTAGGATGTGGAGTGAGGAAACTTGCCCAATGTTTTGCCCCGCCTGGAAAAGATGTACCAAGAGAGTCAAACAAGAGGACATAGGTTTAGAGTTGCAAAGAGCAATTTCAACAACAACAACCACATCAAATTACATTTAGATACCAAAACGGGGGGAGGGGTCGGGGTAGGGGGAAGGAGAGTAGGAGAATTGACTGTATATTTGTAGGCGAACAACAAAATGACACATGTATAATTTCAGGCCAGGTACCGGGAAGTTCTTGTTTATGCAGAGGATAATCAGCGACTGGAACAGGTTGGCAGGAAAGTTGTGGCTACAGAACAACACCAGCCAACGGCTTTAACCAATGAAGCCGTTTGGGGATCCGTTTGTGTTTTAAAGATAAGCTCAAGAGTTGCCGTGACTTACCATCGCAAACCACAGCTTTCCTGAGAAGTGCATTTTCAAGCCTAATACTGTATTATTGAAACCTGCAAGTCTATTTGCGTCAGTGATCCTCCTATAAAGAAAATAAAACTCACATTAATTAAAACAGGTAAGCTTGACAAAGAAAACCTTCATCATAACAACAACAACTTCAATTTACATAGCGCCCTCCAGGCCGGACGACGTCTCAGAGCGCTTCAAAGGAATTACAAGACGTTGCTTGTTCCAAGTTAATATTGTGGCATTTCAGATATACAGGTAGATCAATGTCAGAAAGGCTTACAGAGAACTAGAAAGTTAAAAAGAATATGATTATCCGTCTTCCGCTTGAAGTGCAGTTTGCTCAAACTGCAAAACTCCACAGATTTGAAAAAGAGTCATCAGGTCACCGAGTTCAATTTGTAACTGTTAGATTTAAGTTACACTGTCTGATATTCTGCCAGTTTCTTTGTAATGGGATCTAAAGTGCAATACTGACAATCAGAGGAGAGATCATAGATCAATAGATTGAAACCTTCCAAAACACACTTCTTGTGAAATTTGCATTATAAAACAACGCAAATTTCATCTATATAGATCTGGAAGGTCACATGGGATAAAGAAAGATTGGACAGGTTGAAGCTATTTTCTCTGGAATTGACACAATTGAGAGGGGACCTCATAGAGGCGTATAAGATAATGAAAAGGTTCGATAAGGTGATCTTACATAGGTTGTTTTCTCTTGTTGGCGCGTTTTAAATGAGGGGGCATGAATATAAGAGTATAGCAGCAGTGAATCAAAAAAGGTGTTTAAACTGGTGATGGACTCGATGTCAGAAGCTATAGTCCAAGCAAAAAACAGAAACTTATTTAAGGAAACTTGCTGCAAAATGAGGGAGAAGGCAATAGAAGGAATGGGAGAGGGGAATAAGAGGGGTGGAGACAAGTGTGGAGCATAAACACTGACTAGTTCACTTGAATGATATGGTGCTGTATGTAAATCTATTTTTGATAGCAATGTGCTATGTTAACTAATCTCAGCTACGACAACAACAACAAATTGCATTTGGTAGCGCTCTGCAAATCAAAAGGACTTTCCGAGGGCTTAGGGCCCTAGAATCATAGCCAAACTAGTCACAGGTGAAACACTGGAAGGCGCTTTCGTGTCTCAGTGTGAGTCATTGCCTTGGGGAATGTGAGCGAGAACAGCATGTATTCATGATGATTCATATGGCATTCTATTGTCTGTGAAAATCAATGCTGTGTGCGTGTGTGTGCATGAGTTTGTTAACTGTTCTGAGAATCTACTAAACCTAAAAATGAAGTAATGAAGATGGAATGATTCTACTAAAGTCCCCTGTTTTTTCTTCCTCTCCTGTATTATTCATAGGGTGCAGTCTCTAAAGGGTTTTGGTATCCTTCAGTATAACACACAAGAAGGTTGTTTGACATGTGTGAGCCTAGACATTAAAAGTTAGCGGGCTACACTTGACTGTGGAAGATATCACAAACTACCTCAATAGATATTCTCCTGGAGGGCGGGGGTGGGGGGTGGGGGGGGGGAAGGGGGATGGGGGGGGGGGGGTGTGGGGAGTGGGTGCGGAGGTAAGCAGGACTCCTTGGAGCTAAGCTACTAAGGTGACGTGTTTGACAATGGAATGTTGGAATCGAGTCAATCCTCTGTGGTGGTCTCAATAGTCTGGTTCCTGAGGCAGGCAGGTCTGCAGTATTCCACAGCATTGTGGATGACAGCACAGTCAGCCTGGAAACAGGGTCATTGGAGGCAGTAATTTTTTCCCGCTTAGTTCCTATTAACCCTGTAAGCCAAAACCCTAATGGGTAGGATGGTCCTAACTGGAAAATTAGCAGGAAACTGGCCTAGCGGGGCCAATACACAGATTTTTCCATACGCCTAATAATACAATGCAAAATTACATTTGTTTAACTATTCTAATCTCTTGCTCACCAGACTCCCCAGGTCTTCCGTACACAAGCCACAAACTATCCAGACCTCTGCAGCCCATGTTCTCTCCTGCACCATCCTCACTTTGCTTTATTTACATCCCATCCCCAACAAATTAAATTCAAGATCCTTGTTCTCACTTTCAAATTCCTCCACGGTCTTGTCACAGTCTATCTCTGAGACCTCCTGTAATCCCACTGACCCAACCACTCCTTTTATACAGCAAACCCTGGACAGCCTCATGTCCCTCCTCCCTATACGCTCTATCGTTGCCACGTAGGCTTTCAAAAACAACAAAATTACATTTGTATAGCACCTTTCACGTCAGAAGGATGTCTCAAAGCAATAAAACATTCTGCTGCCATTTTATGGAACTCCAGATGGGATTCCCTCCAACTTACTTGCACAAGGCCCATCTCTTTGGTCCAGGCCCACCTCAAGACACCTCTTTGACCATACTTTCTGTCACCTTTCTCCTCCCCACTCCCCTCCGCTCCTTCCCCCCAGCTCGGTGTCCAAACAGAAGTGTCAAGAACATTGAGACATCTTCCTGACGCGAAAACCACTACATAAATGAAACTGTATTGTATACATCACAATTTGCTTTCTCTTTAGCTCCCAATTCATAATAAGACGAAGCACAAGGCAATATTTTTGAGGGAGAAAAACACTCAGTTCCTTGTGCAATATACACAAACAATGTTTGGAATTGAACTTTTCTCAAATGCTTGTAACAATTTTCAAAATTATTTGCAGCACATTCTATGTTGTAGTTAATATCCAAGTCATTTTCTGAATCCATCCTTTTTAATTATTCCTAATCTCAATTTTTTCTGAGCTGTCAGCTAATAATTCCCCTCACAGCAGCGGAATGACAGAGGCCAAATGAAAACTAAGATTTTCCTGCACAAATTAATCCTTTGCAGCCTAGCAACCCAGACCCCTGTCTTTCAGCAGAGACCAATAATCCCAAAGTGGCATTCTTACACTGAAAACTAATATTGCTGATAATTGACATAGATTTGCATCCATACCGGTGTTTATACTCTAGTCACCACCCGTTCCTTCCCCCCTCCCCTCCCCTTTCCTTCTCCCTATACTTCGATTCCCTTCTCCTGATAATAGAATAGCAGCAAGCAGGCTATAATATACAAGTATACATTGTCCACTTGGTCTGCTTGTAATGTGGTTCTTTGCCCAGATTCAATTCATCAGACGAAAAAAATTAGAAATGTATTGACTCACATTACACTTTGTATAAATGTTATCCATATACATTTAGATGAAACAAACTTTCTATTTTTTTGTGGCACAGACAATGTAATAGTTTATTTCTTATTCCTTTTCAAAAGACTCCCTATTACATCGCAGTTTCCAGGACGAAAAGGCAAGACCCTAGCAACCAGCTCATGGATCTCCACAACTGGCTAGTACAAAGAGATTATGAAAGCAGGGCATTTACAACAAAACTATTTCGATGTTATTATAACCAGATCAAGTTATCATAGGTCAAGTTATTATTATAGTATTATTATTATTATCATTTATAAGGCTATCCTCAGTAGCTCAAGAACCAGAAGGTTTTGTGTTCGATACTTGGTGTCTACCTGGCTTTCACACATTTGAATTCGATAAAATCAGTTCTCCCAGATCAGTCCTGCAATTAAACTCTAGTCAAGCTTCCCTTTGGTAAAATGAAATGGTTTTAAGAAAAAAAGCTTGATAGAGTTTGTATGTATTTCATGACTGGCAAATGAAGCTCAATATAGATCAATGCACGTTACTGTATAAATAATATAAAAATAGAACGCACTCTGTGGATGGGACAGACTTTGCCCAGGGGAAAGCTGAAGGAGATTTAATTGACTCATTGCTCATCATGGGGTCTTATAGCTCAGTTTAGAGCACTCGTCTCCCAAACAAGAGACCTGGTTTGATTCCCGGCAGAGCTAAATGTTGGGCATGTTTTCTTACTCCAAATGCCTGTTTACCTAGTAGTAAGCAGAAACCTGGTTGTTAGTTGATTGGTAGATTGCTTTTTTTGGGGTAATAATTCCTTATATTAAAAAAAATTGGGGTCACTTAGTCCGTGACTATTTGTGGGACATTACTGTGTGCAATTGGCTGACGCTTCTCACCCACAAAATATACAGTTAATTCACTGTACAATATATTCTGTGAAGTGGTTTGAGACATCTCAAAGTCTTGATAAGGCACTATATCAAATGCAAGGATTAGTATTATAATCATGTTAAAACAGTTTTAGGCAGCAATAAACAGGAACTTCCTAACTTGTGAGCTAAAAGTGGAACTGCTTCTAACTGAACGAAACTGGCACTCAGTTTGCCTCAGCATATGCATTTTACTCTCTTTGAATGACTTGTTTCATTTTATTTACTCTCTTTAGTGCCTAAAATCTTGCCATTCATTTGTTTCTAATTTCTGATAATGTTTAGCCTCTGATTTGCTAACCTGACGAGTGGCTAATCAAATATGAATACTAATAAATTAGTAAGTTCTTCCCCTTCTTTTACACAACAACAACAACAAATTACACTTGTTTAGCGCCTTTCACGTCAGGAGGACATCCCGAGGTGCCAAAAAGTTCTGTCAGAAGTGGGACAGAACCTTGATACCGTGTGTTGCCTGCACAAGCAAGTCCGTCTCTGTAGTCGAGTTATCAGGAAAACATTACCTGATCCTGAACTTGGCTGAAATCCTTGGTTGCTCTCCCCAGAATGTTGTGAATAGCCTCAAATCTACTTGATGAGGCAGGTTACTGACTTCCTTGGTTGATTGGTGGCCCTTAATCCTCAACATCAGTCAATTGCCAAACCCTCTTGTATCACTCACTCTCTGTGCCAGGCCAAGCAATGAAATGTGTCAGGACTTAATTGTGAGCTACTGGAATCACACAGTTACAGCATGAAAGCTGAAACCGCATGGGGAAGCCAACTGTGTACACAAATATTGAGCACATTTTATATCAACAAACACTACAATTGCTTAAAAGAGCATGGGTTAGAAGTGTTGACATTTTGGGTTGTGAAGTTTAAAATACTGGATATCGAGTTGGGAATTAGCTCCATTAATACATATATTTTGCACTCTAAGAACTTAAAGCCAGTTCTGAAGCTAAAATCTAAATGCACTCTTTCCTATCACGTTGCCTGAAAACCAATTTCAACTTCTCTGATGCAAATTGCATGTCAACAATATTGCAAGACTTGCTTTCCAATTCAGGACTCAAATTGTACTCCTACAATCTGCACAATTCTTCTAGCATATCTTGCCTCACAGCGCTGAGAATACGCCTGACAGCTTTGTGATAGCTCCAGTGCTCAGCACTCTACAGATCAGATAAGCCAGGCCAGGTACAACCACTTGTCAATTGAAGAAATTGTAATGATCTATACATCAACAAAAACAACAACAAAAACAACTTGCACTTATAAAGGGCCCTCCATGCAGGGTGGAGTGTTAGAGTTATTAACAGTGGCGGAGCCTGAGTCGGGGGATAGGAAGGTAGTCTTAAGCACAGTCAAAGAGGAAAGTTTTCAGGTGGGTCTTGAAAGACGGGGGAGAAGGGGTAAGACGGAGGAAAGTGTTCCAGAGTTTTGGGGCATAGTGACTGAAAGCATGACCTCCAATGGTGCGAGGGATGAGCTAGATTACTCTAGAGGCCAGTGCCAGTTGAGCAGAGGTTCCAGGTGGTATATTGGATAATGAGGAGATCAGAAAGGTAGGGAAGTGCCAGGGAGTGAGTGGATTTGAACATAAGTATGAGGATCTTAAAGTTGATCTGTTCAGTGATGGGGAGCCAGTGGAGCCTGGCCAGAACTGGTGAGATGCGGGTACCGACTTTGGTACGGGTCAGTATGAGGCGGCAAAGTTTTAAATGAGCTGGATGTTTTGAATGGTGGAGCTGGGAAGTGTGTTGGAGTAAACCAGGCGAGAGGTAACAAACGAAAATGCACGAGAGTTTGGGTTGCATTTGAGGTAAGGTATGGTTGGAGGTGACCAATGTGGCAGAGGTGGAAGAAGGCACGACTGGTTAGGGACCGGATGTGGGGGAGAAAGTACAGCCGAGGTAGCAGGTGGTGAACTTCATCTGGGTGATTGTGGTTCAGAGGGAGGAGGGAGAAATAGCGGCATCTGGGTTTCTAATTCACAAAATTCAGCCTCAAATAGTAATTAGGAAACACTTTGTGCACTCACAGCCTAACCAGGAGTTTACAAATCAGGCACTGAAGGTGCAAAAACTACTAGTTAGCATCCTTGCATTTGACATGGTAATTTTCACATTAGGACTTCACCAAGCACTTCACGGAATTTCTATTGAAAGTGTAGTGACTGCACTTTTTGGTAGGTGATTGTGATCGCGACAGCCAAATTGCACACAGCAATCATGAAGTGAGTCACCAATTTTATCTGGAGGATTCTTAGCCACGACATTGGTAAAAACTCCCTTCTCTTTTCAAATAATGCTGTGGGCTTTTTAGCGTCCACTTGATTCAATCAATCCATTTGGGAACACAGGAGGTTTTTGTTCAGAGTTGTGACCATTCTTCTTACCGCTGAATATAATAGTCAATGGCAGCTATTAATTACCTGACCTGGTAGTAAACTTCTGTGCTGTTCTCATACCACCAGTTCAACAAGATACTCTCTGATCATCAGGCATAGTTAAGTTATAATGGACACTTTCTTCTCTGATGGATGTCGTTTGCTTTTTCTATCTCTCCAGTGGAGTGAATGCTAGTCGACTGTTCGGAGTTGCTGACCTTTGTAAACAGGTCATTTCAATGGTGATGTGTATTTTACAAGATGTATGTATTGATTAGGATTTGCCTCAAACATTGAGTGCTTTTAAAGGCAGGTATTGTTAAGCTATAATTCACTTCCCAATAAACAATCATTGTACACAACTGAACTAAACTGCTGGATATTTTTATATAAACACGGAAGTTACTGGGAGATGCATGCAGCAGGTCAGGCAACATCCATGGAGAGAGGAAAATGAGTTAATGTTTCAGGTCTATGTCTTTACAGCCAAATTGGGGGATGTTTGAAGAGAGCAAATTATAAGGACAAGCAGAGAAGAGGGCCAGGGAAGGAAAAAGAGGACACATTTTTGGATGGAGGACCGAAGATGATGAGATTAGAAGTGCTGATGGTGCTAGACAGACGGCAAAAGGGGGATTATGGAACAAACAGATGTGTCTAAGAACTAGAGGATGTGTTAATAGAAGAGGGAGAAGGGGAGGCACCTTCTGGCCTCAATATTAATTTCAACCACTTCAGACCCTAACCACAGCTCCCATCGTCTCTCATTCTTGCTTCCCCACCTCCCCCACCACCCATCAAATTCATTATCATGTCTTCTGGAACATCCTCCTGATGTGAAAGGCGCTATAGAAATGTAATTTTGTTAGTACTTAAAAGCCTCTCCCTCCCTACATGCCCCAGTTCTGATGAAAGGTCATGGACCCAAAACATTAACTCACTTTCCTTTCTCCATAGATGCTGCCTAACCCGCTGAGTTTTGTTTCAGATTTCTGGCCTCTGCAGTATTTTGCGTTTTAATTTTGTTGTTGTTTAGTGATGATCCAGCTCTGTTTTGCCATGAGATTGTGATGCCGTTTATACTGTTTTATTTAACCTTGTGGATCCAGAGTCTCAAATACTGGCACAAAAAGTGGAGCCCGATTCTCCACTGTCTTGAAACCTTCAAAGAATGATGGAAGCAAATGACGTTCTACCATTAGAAATGTTTTTGCTTTTCTCAGCTATTCAAATACCAGTAGCAGAGGTCAGGAGATGGACCTCTGACAATTTGCTGTTTCCCCCCATCACTGAGCTATGGGCATCAGACCCTGGAGCGAAAACGACAACAATCTGTGGCTATTTCCTGTATAGTGGATAACCGACAAGCTAAACTGCTACCATATTTCTTAACCGCTCCATTGGGTTCGTTTTTTTTAAGGTAAGATTAGCAACACAGGGTGTGATTTTTCCAAAAAAAGTTAGTGATTTTTGTGTCACACACAGCATTATTTAAACAGTCTACAGCGTGATGTTCAAATGGTACAATTAGAACTTCAAAACATGCCAATCCAGAGAGAATCTTCCACTGGGTTTCTGATTTTAGATCTGATATGTGCTTAAGAACACTATCCCTAGTCATAAAAACAACATTTTAACAGTTACCCTTTGAGGGTTTGTTTCAAGCAATGAAAGTATATGTTCTGCATGAAGCAATGCTGTAATGGGAGGAGTATGGTAGAACTATTGAACTGTCTCAGTGATTGGGAAGGAAAAGAAAAACATATATACAGTATCCTGGAGTTCTGACTCTATGTCGCTCTGCATTTCTGCTCCATCTTTTCTACTCATGCTGAGTTTCTCTCACTGTCAATCCCTCTTACTCTCTGTCAGGTTATCGTGGTTTTCTTCTGACTGCCTAGGTTTCTGCCAAATACCGAGTTGAAATTTACGCAACGTGCACTGCACCAGAAACATATTTGTGGTGGATTTTAGCAAGGCAAACCCCTCAGTAACGGTACCTGGATCTAAATGTCTATCCTTACCTCCATTTGTTACACAAATGTTATCTTGTGTCAAAAGAGGACAATTATATTTTCATTTTCAATTATATATACAGTATATATATATATATATATATATATATAGGAGTGTTGTGTCTTCCATAATACTCCACAAAATTTAATATTAGTGAAGTATAATTTATATTTTAAAAATCAGATAAAATTTATACCACACTATATTGCATCAGATTCACAAACAAGGTACTCTTTTAAAAACAAATCATCACTTTTTTTGCAGGCAGAATGTGATGTTTCTCCTGTCCTGGATGTGACAATTTCTTGCTCCACTGCCATTTTTCCCTCTGCTGTTCCTCGGGGCCTTTAATACCAACACCAACCATGTTACATACTTATGTCTCAGAACCACAGAAAATCATAGCATAGAAGGAAGGTCATTTGGCTCATGATGTGTCTATACTGTCTCAGTGAAAGACCAATCCATTTAGTCCCATTCTCCTGCTCTTTCACCATACCCCGGCCCATACTCAAACGTTTGAACAATGCACCCCAAATAAAGTTTGACATTTATTAGATGGTAGAAATCTGAATGCATTTTGAAAGCTACAAAGGGCGCTGAGTTTGAATGACCCAATAACCACACTATGCAGGACGCAAGTATTGTTTAAAAAGAGCTACATTTCCTGGAGTGGCTCTGCAATTGATTATTATTCTGGGCAGTAATCTGGGATATAATGAATTAGTAACGCATCTGTGTGTTCACAGTATAATGAGGGACGTTGTGGATCTATGAATATTTTCCTTCAAGATCAATTAACATTAATAGAATGTAAAAGGTTCCAGATCTTCTCCATAGATTCCGATTTTATTCAAAATGTTTGAACAAAAGCCGACTTTATAAATTATTCCTTATTCTCAGGGAGGGAAAGATATCTTCTGGAATGATTTTGTAAAACCACAGAAGCGAATTGACTCAGCAGGCAGTGAGTGCAGTCTTCCAAAATCCCAGATTTGTCCAAGACTAAGCTGATCAGACATTCAGGGCTGCAACTATACTGCAATATAATTAATGAGGGAGAAGAGAAATCTTGTGTTGATTTAAAGCAGTTCTGAGATCATGCTTGCAACCCAAAGATAGAAAGAAAACAAGCAGATGGTGGCAATCCGGAACAAAAACAGAAAATGCCAAAAATGAGCAACACATTGATCAACTTCTGAAATAGAACATTATACACACGTTTCTGGCCTGACTTCTCATCACAACCGGTTGGTTCTGATGAGGTGTCCTTCCATAAACATTAACCTGTCTTTCAATTTGGGATGCGGGGGGTGAACAATGAAATGAATTACATAGCATTGCGTTGACTGGACTGCACGGAAACAGGCCGTTTGGTACAGCACAGAAACAGGCCATTGAGTGTGTTCCGGTATTTGTGCTCTACGCTCGCCTCCGCCATTCCTGATTCCCTCTCCCACACTGCTCTATTCGAGAGGTTCTCAAACTATGGGATGCACCTCCCCAGGGTTTCACAGGACTGGCCCCAATGCCAAAGCAGAGCCACTTCCCTCACAACCAAACACATGGACAACAATTCCCGTGACAATAAAATCCCATGACAATGGTTGGGTTGTGGGATCATCATTAATATTTAACTGAGAATATTTCTTAACAGCGTCAGTGTTAGCATTAATTTGGTGACTCAATCCTTGACGGTTTGAGGGACACTTCTGTGTGAAATTGACTGCCGTGTTTCACCCACAAAATACATGGTTAATTCACTTCACAGTATATTCCATGAAGCACTTTGACAGGTCTGAAACAATGACTGTCCAGTGCCTTGGGACGCCCTCCTGGCTGAAAGGCACTATACAAGTGTCATTTTGTTGTTGTGTTGTCTCAAAGATGTGATAAGGCGCTATATCAAATGCAAGTATTATTATTAATATTAACAAAGTGCATATTGATAGTAAGATCACATGAGTGGCAATGGCAAGTTAAGCCAGAGTCAAGTTATCGATCAAGTTTATATAGAATTGTAATATAGTTGTTAGATTATCCCATTTTCATCCTAATGTTCAACCTCGCCTTCGGCTGCCTAACTATTCCCCCTCTTCCCCTCTCTTTCCCCTTCCCCCTACTTCGACCCCCCCCCACCCGCTTGGGTCCCGACCAGACTGTTCACATATCTCTGTCTGCTAACAGCAGTACAAAGCAACATCGGGAACAGAAAAGCAAACTAACAACAGCATGGACAAGAAATGAAAGGAAACAAATAGAACCGATCCAAATTTGGAACAGCAACCTCATGGGACTTTAATTTTGACAAGCACCAACTAGTGGCTAGATACACGTAGCTGTCAACAATGAATTCAGGAACACTAGAAATTAGTCTCAAGAGAGCCTGCATGCAAGAGCTCTTACCACCTCAACTGAAACCAGCGGCATGTTCATTCAGATCTCAGAAATTAACAGCTCATTGCAAAATACAAGCTTATTAAATTGCCATTTCAAATTTAACCACAACTTGCATTTATATGGTGCCCTGCGTGCCAGGCAGTATCCAAAAGGGCTTCACAATGGCAGAGCCCGAGGCTGAGCTAGGGGCAGGGTGAAGGTGACAGTAAGCGTGGTAGAAGAGAAAGGTCTTCTGGCATGACCCGAAGACAGTAAAGGAGGGGGTGAAATTCAACAGTCTGACTGACACCCAATCAAAGCTAAACATTATGGGATGTATTCAAATTTTTTATGTTGAGTTTTACTTCTTTTTACAATTTGTTAATGACTGAACTCCTGTTGTAACAGGCAAACTGCAACGAAAAAGTATCTACCCACCTTGAGTCACCTACCCCTGGGACGTTTCCATCTTTCTGATGGAAAGAACGCCATAAGGATCTCCTGTGTGATGTGCTCGACTGGGGCCTAAAAAAATGTGTGATGTAAACTTGATACCTTTCAGAGATTGTGATTAAATAATAATTTTTTCATTTGATATGGTGAGAGTCCCAATGGCACTAATTGAAAGGCAGCCCCTAGATAAAATTGATCATTAACTGTACAGCTGTTTCGGGGACATTGCTACAGTAAAACCACGATAATCCAGAAAACTAGAACACAAAGAATCGCTAGATGAAAGAAGACCAAGGTTCATCCAGTTTACCTTCCATCATCCAGACAGTTGCATACACATGCCATGTCTCAAACTATGACAGTCTACACACAATACACAGTCACAACACCTGCTCCCCAAGCCCACAGAGGCTGACATCAGGGTACATTGCTATATTTGTATCTGAAGACACAAACAGGATGGGTTTCATGTTTGTTTATCCTTTTTGTTGTACTAAATATTTTAGAAATATATACATATATTCTTTAAAGTGCTACAGATTTATATGAAGTTATGGAACCACTGAAACAGAGCAGTGCACATTCACTAATTAGCTTCTACATTGTTTCCCTATACCAGTACTCCTCCGGTTTGAGTACAAATTATGTACAGTAATTGGGATGCCTACATTCTGGCCATTGTAGTCATTGAGACTTGCCTCTTTTTTTTTCTTTTAAAGTCGATTCAGTGAATTAATCAATTAATTCATTCATTCAGCAAATCCTGGACAGACCAGAGGGCTCTGGAGCTGTTGAGAGTGAGCTGTGAAGGGGTGAATACCAACAAACAGTGTCTTGTCTCAAAGTTAGTCACATGGGTTAAGTTGACATAGTAACACATCCTATCTGAATGAACATCCCTTGTATTTGTGCAACAATAGTGGTGGTAGGAGCTGCCTTATTTCAGTCCTTTTTTTTAATGGAGCTGTTGGGTGATGTTGTTCTCATTTACATACCCTGGGGCTTACGCTTACACACAGAGAGGGCATGCAGTTCTTCACAAATTCTGCAAGGCACTGCTTTATCAAGTGGCAGTTCTTCATACCCTCACGTAGCTTTGAACTGAGTGCAAAGCAACCTTCAGTTAGTTTCAGGAGGAGAATCACTCGGCATTGCAGACAAGGCATTTGATAAGAGATATACATGGTCATAATTGTGATTTTTCCCCAACAAACCCCATTCCTCTATTTTCACCAAATTAAGGAATGCTTTGTTGACGATAAACTGCTTAAAAGTCACATTTTAAAATTTAAAATACTGCTCTAGTGTACGGGAATCAAACATTGCCTCTCTTCAAATTAAAAAGTGAGATGGAGGTTAACTTGACTGAGAAACCAAGAAGAAACCATTCAACAACAACAAAAACAGCAAAATTGCACTTACATAGCGCCTTTCACGTCGGGAGGAAGTCCCAAAGCGCTGAATAGTCAGGTCGGGACCCGAGCGGATGGGGTGGGGGGATGGTCGAGGTAGGGGGAAGGGGAAAGAGAGTGGGAGAGGAAGAAGAGTTAATGGGGCAGCCAAAGGCATGGTCGAAGAGGAAGATCTTGAGACCGGCCTTGAAGGAGGAAAGGGAGGAAGCGAGGCGGAGGGGCTGTGGGATGGAGTTCCACAGTGTGGAAGCAGAGAGGCTGAAAGCCTGGCTGCCGATGGTTGGGCAGTTAGGGCAGTGGATATGGAGCAGGCCTGAGTCTGCTGAGCGGAGGGGGCGGACAGGCTGATAGGGAGACAGTAGGTCAGAGAGATAGGTGGGGGCAAGGCCATGAATGGCCTTGAAAGTGAGAGTAAGGATCTTGAATTTGATCCTCTGGGGGATGAGGAGCCAGTGGAGACGGGCGAGGGTGGGAGTGATGTGGTCGTGAAGCCTGGTACGGGAGAGTACACGAGCTGCACAATTCTGAATGATCTGCAGCCTGTGAAGGGAGGAGCTGAGGAGGCCGACGAGGTTGACATTAAAGACCGATTTCAAATGGCATATTTTTTATTGTAATAATTATACCATTCCTAATCATTAATAGCAATAACTAAGCAGGGGAACGCATTTGGAATAGTACAATTTTGTACTATTCTAATGAATAAATGACCTTTTTTTTACTGGTGTAAAAGTATTTTGCATCACCTCCCAAGATTGTCAGAAGGATCTGCTCACATTGAAGTAAATGGATCAAAAACGGTTAGTTCCCCATTGGGGACATTACCAGCACTATATTACAACCCCTGAATAAAGATGAATGAAAAATCCTTCATGAAAGAATGCAAGTCTCCTTTCTTAGTTGACTACAAAAATCTTACATAAAACTAGTTTAAATTGTCGACCAATAAGGGAGGGTTCCTGAGCACCGTAACAATTTTCTTGACATTTCAAAAACAGCTGATTGCTACAACAACAACAACAGCTTTGATTTATATAGCGCCCTCCACGCTGGACGGCGTCTCGAAGCGCTTCACAGTAGCGGATCCTGGGACCGAGCCAGGGACAGGGGTAGAAAGGTGACCAAAGGTGCGGTCGAAGAGAAAGGTCTTTAGCTGTGACCTGAAGCTGAGAAAAGAGGGGGCGAGACGAAGGGAGTGAGGAAGGGAATTCCAGCGTCGCGGAGCATAGTGGCTGTGATGGGAACAAAGTAGGGTAGATGTTCTGGAAGGATAAGATGAAAAAGGGGCAAAAGAGCCTTCTTCATCTGAACCAATCTTATGAGTTTGGCAAACATATCATTAGGACAGCTTGCGAGAGAACCTGCAGCTTCCATATTGGCGAAGTAGACATATTCTTCTGAGGTGCGACTTAAGTGGGCATTATTGGGAGAATAAAGAGAATCTTTGATCTGTATTTAGTCTCAGCTGTACACAGGGTTCTGAAGGCAGGAAGTGTTGCAAGTCTCTGTTGAAAAAAGGATACTGTTCATAAAGTTGTGGTCTGAGTAATGTAGTACAATACAATACTGAACGTTTTTGATCATAGACATTTTCTCAAAGGAAAGGAGGTGCTGAGCAGTGGCGCATGGAACGAGGAAAATTGGATAGTTTGTTGTCTTCAAGGCAGCTCAAGTTTTGCTACAGAGGTTTATTGGCTAGGATGCTGTGGTTCACCTAGAATGGAAAGAAAGATGCATTTAAAATGATGCCAAAATAATTCAAATTGCTCGCAGTTTTGTACTCTTAAGCAGTCCTCACTGGGTGGTAGCTACCAAAACAATGTTGAAATAGGATCACTAAGCACGTAACTTAGAGGGGAAACTACCACCATCAGTCCAGACGTTAACTGGCATTAGCTGCTAACTTAGGCGGGAATTCTACCCTTGCGTGATATTCATTAAATTGCATCATGCACAACACAGGCACTTTTGATTTAAAAAATGCTAACTATTGTCGAAACAAATTAGATAGCAGTCCAACTTTCCTGCTGTCATAAGAACTTTTAACAGAATGTACCACAGAGACTTGGAAGAAGAAAAATAAATCATTGTTGATGATTAATGCGAGGAACAAAATAAGAAAAACGCCTGTCAGTTTATTGTCGGAGTCCTACATTCCTGTTACCATCTCACATGTTTACACTGTAACAATGGCAACCAGATAACGCCAACAGTAGCAGATAAAGAGCATCTCAGAACATTCTGTCGGCTGACCCTGGATTTGTAATTCTGTGGATAAAACACATTTTCTTTAAAAGTACACAGTGGTTGATTAGAGCTGAAGGACAAAACACTGTTTTAAAACTAGTTAGTTTGAGGGAACACATACCAATTAAAACAGTTTCTTGAAGGTTCTTGGTAAGAAGCCTCCTCCCCCCGCATCACTCTAGTTCTTGCCAGTCTCAGTTCCCTTTGCAGAATGGATTGATTTCAAGATCCTCACTCTCAAATCACTTCACCCCCACGGACACCGCCCGACCTCTTTAATCTACTCACATCCCACCACATTATCCACCACATTTGCTTGGTTGGCTCAGGTCTTCTGCACGTCCCCTCCGCTCCCTCGATGGCAGCCGTGCTTTCCACCACTCTGCCTAAAATCTCTGGAACTTCTTGCCTCAATCCCTCCATTTTGCCCTTCTCTGCCCGTCTTCAAATCACAAGGTGGTTTCAGTCAGCTTCCCTCTCCTTCTAGTTCAGCGTCCAACCACCACACCTCTGATAAGCTCCTTGAGCCCCGACTGCCATGAAGAGCGCATATATAAATGCAAGATGTTACCTTGATCACTGGTCTGTGCTGAGTTACTGATCTCAGGCAAGTTGATGAGGTGCTGCAATTAACCCCAGTTCTGCTGAGCTGGAGGAGAGGGACGAGGGAAGTAAAACAATTTAGAAATCTATCTCTACACATTATCCAATAGCTTCCTAGTGGAAACTGTCCCCAAATTCAGAGTCGGGGCTTTAAGCTTCAAATTCCAATTAGTTTTAGGCTCAATATTTAAGACTGGAATTGTTAAAAAAAATCTTAACTTCAGTCTTAATTTGGTAGACTATTTTCAAGAATTTTTAATAATTTGTTCAGATGGATTTCCTCAAAGTGATCTGCAATAAATCCCAGGAATAAGGGAATAGAGGGATGTTAGAGGGGGCAGAGAGAGGAGATTAGGATGGGTGGAGGCTCAGAGTATAAACGCCAGCATAGAATAGTTAGACAGAATGGCAAAAACAACAACTTGTACTTATGTAGCCCCCTCCATGCTGGGTAGCATCTCAGAGCACTGTTTTGGTGCTGTGCAGTCCATTTAATTCTATGTAAAGAATTCTATGGGTGAGAACATGACTGGGCCTGGAATATGACACACCCCTCCCCAATCCTTTGTTGAAGTTTGCCAATGCATGGTCATGGGTCACACATAAAAAAAATACCATTTGAGCAAAATAATTACAGCATAGAAACAGGCTATTAGGCTCATCTAGTCCTTGCTGGTGTTTGTGCTCCATATAAGTCTCCACCCCTCTTAATCGCCAACTCTTATTCTCTCTTAAGGTTCCTACTTAAATAACTTGATGCTTTTGCATCTACCACAGAATGATTGAATCTATTTGGAGAGTACATCTGCAGTTATTAAACATGCACATTCATGTGTTATATGAATCAATGCTGGCTTCAAGATGGTTTTTAAATGGTATGCAAGTATAGCAATGCTATTCAGTTCCAGATTGTGCAGCAATCCTCCATCTGAATGAATAATATTGGCATTCAGTAACTGGCAAGTAGTGATAAAGACTGCTGTTCAATAGTTTCATTGCAGTTCTACAACAGAATAAAAAGCAAACGCTCCTAAAAAAAACATTTAAATATTTTTCTCTGTGTTTTTCCTCTCTATTTAGCAGGGTCTTACAAGGGAGTGGAGCAAATACCTCATCCAGACTATTGTGGATGTGTGTTGGGGAAGGGAGTGTACACTGCAGTTCCTATGGTCTGTGTAGATGTTAGATGTTAGACCTCTACACCACCACAATATACTATTTATTACCCACTAACCCCATATCAACCTGTCCGCTCACTCTGCTCAGTGGGCCCCACCATTTGCAGTCTGGCCTTCAGCCTCTCTGCCCCGATCCTTTGGAACTCCATCCCACGCTCCCTCGTTTGCCTCCCTCAAGGCACATCTTAAGACCCTCCTCTTTGACCACAGCTTTGGTCACCCTTCTACTCTCCCTGCCCTCCATCCTCCCGACAGTTAGATCAAAATCTCTGACTGTCCATTGCCTTGAGGCATCCGCTGACTTGAAATGATCAACACAAATATAGTTTTTTTTTGTGTTTATTTTATTTGCTCCCCAATTTTTAGTTTGCTATGGTTTGCTTTCAGTAGTTTGGTGTTATTTGAAGATGACTGGATAAGAATTAGCCCTCAAAGTAAAATTTAAGCAGCAGCTAAACCTAAATTTTTATATGGATTCCAAATTGCCCTGGAGAGAAAATGGTTCTTTCACACCTCAAACGAAGTCCATGACGACATAAATAGAAGTTATCTTCCTCACACAAGTGTCTAGGAACTAGACACTTCCTAGTGTCTCCTTAGTGAGTAAGGGGAAAGCAAGGAAATGTCACTATATCGTCAATGCCACTAGGAGAGTTGGGGTGGATGCGTGTGGCGTGGTGGGAAACATAACATCCCACTGATGCATCACATAATAATTGTTTGATATTAACATTAGAGCTTCTTGTAGACTAAATAACTTATGAAACACTAACTCCCACAAGTCAGCCACTGTACAGGAGAAATCAGAGGAGAAACATTTATGTTCAGCCTAACTGTGTGTGTTAAAAGAAATCAATGGTAATCAAAGCTGTGCTCACTGAAGTGGGAAATGTCAGTGTTTTGGGAATGGAATATTTTTCTCAATTCCCAGCATTACAGTATGTACTCCCACATCAAGTACAAACGGATTAAATGCACGGTAATTTGTAATACTTTCACCAGCATCCTGATTGATCCTACAACTGTGTTTGGACAAGGGAAATCATTTAAAAAATCTGATGTGACTCAAAGTTTTCTTCCAAAAACAGAAAACAACAATCATCTGACCAAGACAAATCAAAAACAAAAAACTAATGGCTACCTATGCAAATTTCGCTCCCTTCTCCTCACCCCCTCTCTTACTAGTTTCAGGACCCAGCTGAAGACCTTTCTTTTCAACCGCACCTTTGGTGACCTTTTTCCCCCTCCCACTGGCTCGGGCCCGGGATCCGTTATCGTGAAACGCTCTGAGACGCCGTCGTGGAGGGCGCTATGTACATCGAAGTTGTTGTTGTTACTGTCCTCAAACTCAACAGACAAACCCACCAGAAGTCTGGAGAAACCTGACCAAACTTACTAACAGCATCTTCACCAAAAATGTTTACGACTTTATACTTTAATGAAGATGCTGCTCTGTTGCTCTCTGCTGGAAGTTCTGTCACACTGCAACCTGCCCTGAAGTGAACAATTGCCAATAACACTAAGCTACTTTCGAGCAGACATCAAGTGCATTTTATGTGAAAAACAGCTTGACAGAGCGCTGAGCAAAATTAGACATTAGCATAGATCTCGCTTTTGACAAGCTTTTTTGATAAGCTTTCAGGCAATTCCAAATTTTTTAAAAAAATCAACATTAGTAATGTGCTATGTGCTGACAAATAATCCTTGTAGTTAGTACAGTGCTTTCATATGGGGAGGACATTTCTAAACGCTTCACGGGATTAAAGTGTAGAGACTGCAATTTTATCAATCTGTGAGGTGCTTGTCTCGTGGAATCTCAACTTGGATATGGTCAGATTGAACAATACCAGTTATTAGCTTTATCGATCTGAACCCATCAAGTCTGTGCATATTTCCTATAGAATATCTATTTTCCCCAGCCATATGATATTAACATAACCTTGTAGATTAGGGAGCAGGTTCTCTCATCCAGTTTTATAGGCAGGTACACAACAATTTACTCTCATTGAATTCAAATTATAATTACTTCATTATCCTCCTTAATCACCAAAATTGCTTTCACAAAGTTTTTCTCCTCCACCAGGTAATGTTTTTCAGGATTGCATTAGATTCAAATTACTTTAAAATTACTGTTCACATGTACAGAACAAGTGTTTGCATTCCCCAAAACAGAACACGAGGCCACAGGTGTAGGCAATTTCAGTACAGACACCAAGATTATTTCTTCACTCAAGAGGGTAATTAAATAGAATGGATCACTAGGAAGAGTGATTGAACATTTAAGAGTGGGTATTCTAAAAAGATGCAAGTAAATGATAGATGTTGACCACAGAACACATTTCATGAATCTTGCTTGCCATAGGGGTGAATGTTTGGGTGGGGGAGGGGAGGGTGGTGGTAGAGAAGTCAACCAAGATATCTGCAATATTCCCTATTGATTGATTCCTATTCAAATCACTACATATTGCACATACCTTTCAAAATGTATTAATTAGCTTGTACTCAGATCCCAATTTGCATAACTGGGGAAGATGTTATACATTTTGCAGAAAACAACAGCCAAAAAGCATGTGGGTGTTGATTGAGCTCCCCTGATGGCCCTGTTTTGGCTCACATCAAAATTGACTAGTTGGGCAAGTTGCCATAAGGCAGCCGGTACCCTGAGCCCAGAGGTGAAACTGTGTGTATGTCTAGCCAACACATTCAGCTTTGAACTAGGATTTATCTGGGGTTCCCTTAGATCAGGGTGGTCCAATCTTTTGGCTGCCGAGAGCCAGATTTCCTTTTTGAGAAAGGTCCACGGGCCGTATAAGCAATATATCTGTGCTTCCCTTTCAGAAACATAACATTTACACAGACAGTGCCATTTTCACATCAGAAGGACTTCTCACATCAGAGCGACTGGTTGACACAATCATCCAGTTCATCTCTTCAGGCTCTGTCCCACTCCCCTGCAAAACTGCTGTCATCAATCCCTCAATCCTTCCAAGCTCACAAAATTCAGACCCATCTCAAGCCTATTCTTCCTGGGCAAAGTTACGGAATGCATTGTTGCACATCAACTTTGCTCACATGTCTCGCTCCACCCCTCACTCAAACTACCCTCATTTACCTTAGTGGGACCACACACGCACGATTCGATTCCTACTTAACCAATCTACAACATCTCAGCAAATGGGTTTCTCCTCCCGCCCCCAACTGGTTATATGTGGGGTAACCCAAGGCTCCCTCTCAGTGATGTCATCTGCATACATGGGGTCAACTTTCACATCTACATGTGTCATCCACATGCGGATGACACCCAAATCTACTTCTCCAGCTGCGACTCCGGCCACTGATGTTCTGTCAGCTTGTTTGACGGACATGAAGACCTGGATCAGTACAAATTTTCTGCAGTTGAATGTTGGCAAGACAGAAGCCATACTCTTTAGCTCCTGTGAACTTTTTTCCTGTGGGTCTGAACTCCTCAATCTACCCCAGTCGCTTCCCCTGACTCACCAAACTAGTGCGCAAGTTAGGTGTCAGATTTGATCACCAGCTTTCTACCCCACATCTGCCCTCTGAACAGGAATCTTTCTTTCCACCTATCAAATTGCTAGCCTCCATCCATACTCCATAACAAAAGCAGCCAAAACCCTCATCCTCACTGGTCTCCCCAGTTCCACCATTCAACTAATTCAAAACTCCACCACCCAAATTCCCACCCACACAAAACTCCATACGCCACACCAGTTCATGCCCTTGCACCTCCCCACCACCCCATTACCCTCTCCTGTCTCTCGACTGGTTCCAGTTTCCTCTTTGTCCCTCATACTCTACGTTCCATCGGTGGTTATGACTTCAGGCAATACGCACCTACCTCAATCTTTCCTCCTTGATCTCTCCCTCCCCACTTTCAAATCCCTTCTAAAGACCTACCTGTTTGATCGTGCTTACGGTCACCTCACCTCTCCACCTCCTCGGATTAGATGCCACCACTGTCAAGGGCTCCGGGATGCTATCCCCATGAAGGGCACTATATAAGGCAAGTTGTTGTTTTGATGGTGGGGCAGATGGAGTGGGGAGATATGAAGCAAACCCTAACCTACCCTGGTTTGGAGGGCAGATAAGGGGTTGGGAGGCAGGGATAGTTGGACGTAGAGGAGTTTCTGACTGGAGAAAAATGAAGCTTTCTGTGGGGGAAACCACACAATACATTGCTGGGTGTCTTTCCTCGGCATCTCCTCAATGGCCAAGAGGCTCCGATTGGCTGTCCTAAGTGGACCAAACATTACCTTCACTTTTCCTCCGTCAATCACTCTCTCACACAGTAACCCCGTTATCCCCCTTTCAATCACTCTCTCCCCCCATGCCTTCTTACACCCTCTTTCTCTCATTCAGCCATATTGGTCACTAACTGCAGCGAGTGGAGCTGGCGGTTGGTAAGGACGCAGTGGATAAGGAGAGCCACGTGACTTCTTGACAGACTGCAGTAAGATTATTTCCACTACCCGTTCTCCATCCCCCCCAAACACTGGCTCCTGCTCTGCCATAAGGAAATAATTGACCAGGAAGCGAGGGAGTGGGCAGCCCTAAATGGTGAAATCATCCGCTGGACCGCCCGCGATCTGCCTTAGACAATCAAATCTCAAATGGTTCAAAATATCTAGAAGACATGATGTACAAAACCAAAGAGACCCACAGAAATGAATAAACGTTAATAATCCTTGCAGTTGATATAGCACCTTCTCACATCTTCGAGATGTCTCAAAGCACTTCAGAATATAGTGTAAAATGAATTGACTATATTTTGCAGGTGAAATCCAGCAGCCAATTGCATGCTAGTGTCCCACAACAATCATGGATTGAACCTATGATTAAACTCCAACTACAACAAAATGATATTTGTAGAGTGCCTTTCACGTCAAAAGGACGTACCAAGGCACTGAACAGTCAGGAGGCAAGGGAACTAGTTACATCAGTTAGTGGTTGGAGATAATCAGTCTACCAACTATTTGAGACGTCTAGATAATGTTAAAAACGCTACATCAAATGCAAAGATTATTATTATTATCTAGAGTACACTATATATGGTTAAAATATATATTTTTTAAGTCGCAGATGTTTCTAGTGTCTATGCAATAGTTGAAGTACAAATCACGAAGATACCATACTCAACACGAGTGTAAAGTGAAATTATATTTACATAAAATGGGCAAGGTAGAGGAAAATGCTTACAAAGATAACCACTCACTCTCAAAATAAATGCAGTAACAAAACAGCAAAATGACATCCTTTCCATGACACCAGTAAGACAGCACAGATCATTTTAAGATAAAAAAAACTGCATAGCTATGTATTTCTAATGATCCTGTGAACTGGGGTGAGGAAAGATAAACAACATGATTATTCCTCTTGCAATTTACTGCAATATCCCAGGTACACGTATTTACCTTGTATCTGAAGCCATATGTAATTACAGAAGTTTGTCTCCATGGTTAACCGAGAGCAGGCAAACTGCTAAAAAAAAAATGATCCATCGCATTCCCCAGCTCGGCATTTCACTGCCAGCAGCTGAACTGGGAAAATATTATATTTTGTTGCCATTTAGTTTCACCATTTGCAAATATAGATTTTGAACACTTGTGTATTTATGATGGTGCATTGTGCTCAGCTATGAGACTACAATGTAAAAAGTGTTTGGGATATCATAATTATAGTTCAATAGAACAAATAGCGAGCGTTGATTTCTACACTAAAAGTGGAAAACTACAGTTCAATACTTTCCTGCCAAATTATCTTTTCATGTTTTGACACCATACAAATCAAGATTTTCTTTGTAGTTACACAAACCGGGCACATTGGAGGTACAAATAAATGCTGTTAGTTCAGTGCAGATCATGAGGTTTTTTGTTTTTTCAAATGAAGCACACATTTTTCACACATCTTACTTACTGCACAGTCATACCCAAATACAATACAGTACATGAATCAGTACAAAAAGATGGATATATAGTGGATACGGATTTAGTTTGTTTTTCAGGGGAATGATGCATGGAGTTTTACATACAGCAGTCCAAAATAGGACAGCATCAAAGCAATCTTTTATATTACATTCTGCTCTTTAGTTTCCTGAAGAACTGATTGCAAAATTGCTTTCTTCACTTCAGTTTTATCAATACTGAATGTGATGCTATCAAAGCATTGTCCCACAACAACATAAAAGATCTGTAAGAGGATAGTATATAATTGAGTAATCCATATTTTAAATTGGCATCTCTGCTTTTAAAAGAAATTGCATTGGGTGTGCAGAAATCAATAGTACAAATGCTAGAGAAGGTATTGCAACACAGATACATTACATTAAGGAGTACCATTAATCTGTCAATGGACTCTAAAATGTTAACCCTTTTGTATAGATAAACGTTTTGTTTTAACAAGTTATTTCATCAATTGACCATATTAAGCTTTCCCTTATGATAAATGGTAACAGACAATGGACAAATCTAGAAAATAGCAAAGATTTGCCCAAAATCCCAAAGCGACTGAAATAAAAGTATAAATCATGCTACAAAGTCTGGGGCAGGGCTCTCTCCTCTACCCTACATCTTTAAAATCCACTTGAAATAAAACGTACTGCATTTGAAATCCAATACAATTTGTCAATCAGTTATCTTTGAAGCAGTTACCTGGATTTCTGCCAATACAATATAAGAAGTTACAAATATTGAAATGTGTGCTCAATTTCCCATTTCATAACAAACTCTCCCAAGACCTGCTATGGAAATTTTGAGATGTGCTACCTTAGTTGGTCATGTTTAACAAGTGGAGTGGTTAAGGATCAACATGCACAGGAATTCTAAGTGTGCAACATTGCATACTAGCACTAGATGACCCTGATGTGCTACAAACCACTATGATCTTAACAGCTTGTGGCGGTAAACTGGCACCATAAAAACTTTTTTCTTAAGAGGCAGGGAGCTAAAGAGAGATTTGCCCAAAATTGAAATACAGTCAAGCCTGTCTTCAACCACCTCTCTGGGAACTAGGCCAAAGTGGCCAAGAGTGAGAAGTAGGCTGCCCGAGGCTGGTCATTTGAACAGGTTTCTCTGTACAACATCCCTGACATCACAGTATACTGCAATATGTAACCTTTTGCAGCTGGGAAACAAAACCATGTGATATGACAAGAAAGAACTTGTCTATTATTGGAACAAGCGTAACAGCTAGTTGTTTTGTTACAAAAGTCTGAATACAAATATGAATTATTTTCTACAATACAAAAAGTTACCATATGCATGATTTTATGTTCTTCATTTTTGTAGAAATGCTTTGACAAACCATTTAAATATTCACATTGTGGTAAACTTCATTTAGGAACACATCTGTTTACAAAAAAAAGTCTGTGGGCTACCAACAGAATGTGCAAATATTTCAGTTTCAAGATGAATCATGGTCCATGCTGCAGCCAAGGGCTTCAATATCATTGCTGATATCTGAGATCATTCTGTCCCATTCATCACCTTCAGAAGGCACCGACTGATCATCTGAACCTGCAGTAGCTCCATTGCCATTTGTGGTTGAATTGGAGGCATTGCTTAAAGTCCTCCGGTATCTGCCAAAGCTATCTGTAATAATGCCCCTTCCATCCTTGACACCAATGGTTTCGAGGAAGTTTTCAAAATACAAGCTGTCTTTTTCAGGTATGAAAGGCCGAAGTCCTAGATTTAAAAAATGCAATTACATTAATGGAATGCATCTGTAAATACAAAGACTAGAATTGTTTATACTTTACTTTGTTAATCAGCCACCACGAACCATGCAATAATGATTTGTGAAGTTGTCAGATGTTTCAACACAAAATGTACCACACAAAATAACAATCCTTGAACATATAATCATCGTAGAAACTTTCAAATAATTTGTGTATTAAAGGAAATCTCAACACAGCATAATTTACATTTGTTCACAATCGAGATGAAATATGTTTTTATAGCTATTTATCGTGTTCAAAGGTCCAAAATCACTCTTTGGGTAATTATTATGAAACAACACGATTTTTGTGGGCAAATGGCTACAGCAGTCATGGGGGTGGGGGGGGGGTGACCAATTATTTTGGAGGTGTGTTGGTTAGACAAAGAGCAAATTAGCCATTTTCTAATAGTCTTAAGGGATCTTAAATTCCCAGGTGAACAAGCAAACAGGACCTTGTTTGAACATTTTTGTCAATCTGCAAATTTGCTAAAAGTTTAAACACTAGCTCAATAATAACACCTTCAAACAACAAAACTCGATTAAATACAACTGGATTAAAAGTTATGGAGAGGAAGAGAATGGAATATGAATCAAATATATACAATAAACTCCTAATAACTTGTCACTCCAAAGGAAAAAGGTTCAGTGACTAATTATCTGGAGGTGAGTTAGGCATAGCTCTGCAAGGCTACACGGGTCGATGTGGCTGGTAGAGATGTTCAGTAGAAATGTGAGCGCACATGTGGGAGGCTTCTGGTCTATGAGAGCTATGCTATGGCCTCCCGCTCTTCACAGAGGCCTCTGATCTATTGGAGATTTGCACTATCCTATCATAGGATAGGATAAGAGGTGGGGAGGGTCAATTGACATGTCGTGTCCCGAACTATGTACAGTATCCTGAGGTATTATTCTATATTATTTTCCAACATAAATCTATCTAATTTGTTCTAGAAACAAATATTATGTTCTGCTTCCACTGTATCTATCTAGTGAGCCTGTTCCATGGGTTTACCATTCGCTCACTGAAGTAATGTTTCCAGATTTGTTCTGAACTTACTCCCTTTCATTCGTTAGCCATGTGCTTTGGTTCAGTACACGATAAAACAGCTCATCATGGTCGACATTTGCTAGTTCCCTCAGAATCATAAAGACTAATCAGATCACCGTCAATCTTCTCTCCTCCAATATGAAGATGCCCAGTTTATCTAATCCCTCCTCATAGTCCGGCCTATCCAATCCCTCAATCACTTTGGTTGCCCTCCTCTATATGCTCTCAATCACAGCAATATCCTTTCTATATTGTGGTGACCAAAACTGCACTCAATATTCCAAGTGCAGTCTCACCAGTGATTTATAAAGGGACAGGATTACCCCACTATTTCAGCTCAATATTGCCCTCTTTATACAAACCAGCATCTGGTTTGCTTAACTCAATGCTACTGAGCACTGTTGCGATAAATCTGTTGTTGGGAAGTTGTACCTTTTCAGATTAATTAAGTGATTCAGTCATTTCAAAGTATGGATGAAAGGTTACAGCCTCTTCATACAGAATGCTTTGATGTTGGATATCTTAGAAGTATTTCTTACATTTCCCCCTCTTTACTCACTCAAAAGTAACTTGTGGATAGCCAGCACCACTCAGCTGACCACTGTTGAATCCAATGAGGGAGGCAGACATCATATTTTTAAACTGCAGAAGATTTGGATACATCTATGACCATGAAGGAATTCAAAGGCACCGGAATTAAAGGAATTGAAACTTGGGCCTTCAGTTTTTTTTTACAACTTACCTAGCAAGAGAAATTTTCTGCCATCTCCATACAACTGTCGAAGACTGATGCAAAACTCATGAATTGAGGCACCATTACGATACTCATGCAAAAGCATAGCAAACTTTTGGATTTCTTCAGACGTGAGCTTTGTTCTCAACTGGAAGACAAATATATAGAATTACAATTGACCAAATTGGATTCCAGGCACAGTTAATATTCAATAGTTTTAATTTCCCAATATTATTTCAGCATTACCATATTCAATCCTTTTTTCATATTTTCATAGAATGTTACGGCACAGAAGGAGGCCATTTGGCCCATCGAGTCTGTGCCGGCTCTGTGACCGAGCAAGTCACTTTCATTAACCCCAATCACCAGCTTTCTCCCCATAACCCTGCAAACCCGTCTTCCCCAGATACCTATCTAATTCTCTCTTAAAAGCTGCTATCGAATCGGATCTCACTACCCTTTCAGGCAGATTATTCCAAATTCGAACAACTTGCTGAGTAACTTCTAACCTCCCCTCTGCTTCTTTTGGTATTAAAATCCTCTTTAATACTGATTTATCATCTTTACATGTTGACAAAGACATGAAGCTCACACCAGGACTATTCAATAAATGTGTTAAAAGACATGAATTTTTCGTCCAGTAAATTTGAAAGATTACCAAATTCAAAAGCATCCTCCACAAACCAATGGAAGGGAGTCTGCACTGGTACTGAAATCTCAAGGAATCACAAATAGATGTGCCAAATAGATTGCTGAGTCTATGGCATCACAGAATTGTGCTGATACCCAAGTGGAAATCCTGGTTTTTCAAAAGAGAATCTGAAGGTCACAGACTCATGGGTCTGGATGAAGTTCAAGTTTGGAGATTTTGCGTGAAAGCGGACAGGCATGCTGGCTGCAGAATACAGTGAATAGGATCCACCCTGTAACCATGTTATAAGAGGGGTACACTGTACAAGATTGTTGAACCATAGGAGTACTAATCATAGTGTCCATATGATGATTAATGCTTTGCGGAGTAAACTAAAACGTAGCTCAGTATTCTTCTTGCTTATCATCATTCTAAAACATTAGGAGTCTGCGTTTTGATGTAATAAATTAACTTACTGTCAGCATGTAATCTTGAAGTAATTCAGCTGCAGACGCAGATAGTTCACCTTCACTAACATTTTTTATTTGAGGTGATGGTTGAGTAGAGGACGATGGTGAATTTCCACCTGCATCTGAATCTTGAAAAGACCTAAATAAACCCCCAAAAAGGAATATTGAAGCATCTTAATTATGTAGCGGTGTGTTATAGCATAAAATGAAATGGGGAAGGTCAAATAAAATGCAGGAAGGATACACATTCTACCAATTAAATTGCAGTGTACAACACTGTACATCTAGTAATGTCAAAGATTAATATTTTTAGATGGTTTAGGACTCCACTTCATCCCACAGTATCTGGCTTGTTCATATGGCTAATACATTAATACTGAACATGAAAAAAGCATATTGTTCATAAATATGGAACTTTCATGCTTGTGATGACAAAGATACTTACAAGTTGCTAATTTCTGGACCATAAGGCTCTTTAACATCTGCTTTACTTGAAGAATCATCTGTTTCCAAAAGATAAGTTCATTTAAGTGAAATCAATGGGAAAACACCAATATTGTGAATTGAAAAGTAATGTAATAGCATCCCAATAAGACTTCCAATTTTTTCAGATAAGATTTATCATAATGACACCAAACACACGAAGGAAGAAGTTGATTATAGATGTAACAACAATAGCATTATAGAATTTTACAGCACAAAAGGAGGCCATTCGGCCCATCTAATCTGTGCCGGCTCTTTGAAAGAGCAACTCAATCCCACTGCCCAGTTCTTTCCCCATAACCTAACAGACCTGTTCTCCCTAAATAAAGATCTAATTCTCTTTTAAAAGCTGTCATCGAATCAGCCTCCACCACCTTTTCAGGCAATGCATTCCAGATTTGAACAATCCACTGAGTGAAAACATTTCTCCTCTGCTTCGTTTTGAAACTATTTTAAATCTGTGACCATGAGTCACACATTTGCCCAACAGTGGAAACAGTTTCTCCTTATTCATCCTGTTGAATCCCCTCATGATTTTATAAACCTCTATTAGGTCTCCTCTCAACCTTCTCTGTTCCAAAGAGAATAAATCTAGTCTATCTAGCCTTTCCCCATAACTGAAGTCCCTCAATCCTGGTACCATTCTAGCAGACCTTCTTTGCACCCTTTCCAATGCCTTAACATCCTTTCTATAGTGACCAGAATTGGATACAGTACTCCAGCTGAGGCCTAACCAAAGTTTTATGGAGGTTAGTCAGCACCTACTAACTTTTGTACTCTATACCCCTATTTATAAAGCCAAGCATCCCATATGCCTTCTTAACAGCTTTGTCTAAGTGTCCTGCCACCTTCAAAGAGTCACTAACACAAATCCCCAGGTTTCTCTGCTCCCTCACACCCCTTAAAATTGTACTATCTAGCCTATATTGCCTCCTCTCATCTTCTCTCTAACCAAACAGCCGACCATCTAGAACTTTGGAGCCCATATGTTCTCCTGCACAAATATATTATCCTTATCTTGCCTCAGCTTCACCTCCTTTTCAACCCTCAACGGATCCAATTTAAGATCCTCGTTCTCACTTTCAAATCCTTCCATTGGCACAACCCACCCTATTGCACTGGCTGCTTTCTTCAATGAGTAAAAGTCCAGGTTCAATCCCTCACCTGTGTAACTTAATCTGACAATGTGACTGTCAAGGCTAGTACTCCTAACTCACTATTCAGTACTTCAGTTATAAACTGAGCAGATATGAACCAAATATAGGATCAGGCTCAACTGTCATAAACCATAATCAGCTTGTCAGACACTGCCTCGCCTACAAGAGGAATTGTCACAGTCAAGCTATTGGCTGTCCTCCTGATGTGAAAGGCACTTTACAAATGTAATCTGTCACCACCTTTAAAAAAAATGTGAAAGAAATCTTAAAATAGAAACATTATCTATACATGATAGTTTGTCATTGCAACAGTTAAAAGTGGAACCAAACACCCGATGGCACAAGAGGAGTTTTAAATTGATCACAACCTGAGAAAGAATGCCAATTGAATAAAAACTAAATCACTATTTAAAAACAAAGTTATACAAAATACAAATGCCAAACAAGTGACAAAAACCCACTTCATATTGAAGTACTCGGGGAAGAAGTCACAGAACAATGATAGTAGTTCTCCAAACTGAAAATTATTTAGGCAGATAAGGCTACAGTTTAACAAGGGAGTCATAAGTATGCAATAATACAAACCAAGCAACGTCCTTACAAAAAAGATTAGTGACAAACATTTTGACTTGAGCTTTAAGATTGTCCTGATGTTTAAATGGTCTAGAATTTGAAAGTGGGATTAATACTCTTCGTGAGCTATTCTCTAGAAGTAGTTTAAGAGAACCTCCCTACAAGGACAGATCATTTTTATTTTGCATTGGAAAATGCAACCTCATGGAGACTCACCGTTTTGGGTCTCCTGGTTGGCTGCCATTCATCTCAGCAGGGATCGGCATCCTTCTCTGTCCTTGATACCAATCCTGATGCTGAAATGCAAATATAAAGTTCAGTACCGGCTAGGACTCCACCTGGCAGGTCTTCATGAGGTTGCATTTTCCATTTCAAAACTTCAAAGATTTCCTGAGTGAATTTATTGTTGTTTTTTTTGAAAAAGAGTAATTTGGACTGAAATTCTTCCCCAGAGTATTGTTGCTATATTTAAAACATTTAAGATGGGTACACAGTTTAAATGGTGTCCCCCAAAGTATCCCATTTTTATCTCCACTATATAGTTCACACATTAAGGAGAAAAACTTCAATCAATCCAAAGTTTAAACCCTTACAATTTATAGCCATTGACACTAGCCTTGAAGAAAATGTAATGGGCGTCAAGAAAGGGCATGTGTAAACGGATCGTTTTAGTGACATGGTAATGCAAATCCAAAATCAATTGTCTTAAGAACTGAATATTGTTTGGCTCATTGATGAGCATTTCAAAATCTCGCACTCATTCATATTTGACCTTTACAAATATTTGACCTTTACAAATTTAGGTTTGGGCTACATAAATCTATTTTTCTTTAGTACCATACAAGCATGCAAATTTCTAGTGATATAAACCATTCCAACAACAAACGTAAATTACTGCACATTCAAACAAAAACTTATTGCTACAGCACTGGAACACAATGGTTAAATAGGTACCTACCACTATATATGGACATGTGCTTAGTTGGGGTAGAAGCACCATCAAATATTGCTCTATCCAAAAAGTCTATTGTGGATTCTGTGTAAACAACTTGAAAGACTTGACTAAGTAGAGAACAGAGTTCTTCTGCTGCTGCCTAAAGGAAGGAAAATGATAAAAGGACAGATGTTCACCCCAAAATAAGCATTTTATCAGTAAGGGTATTGAAAATACTTCCAAACATCAAGTACTTATTTAATGCTGTACATCATTCCATGTCATCACAACAGTTAAGTATTCAAATTAATGTAGCAATTAAGAAATATTTGAACTTTAAAAAAATAAACTTAATGGATATAAAATGCATTAGATGTTGCTGTAACCTGCAGTTTAATTTCATGCATATCTAAATAGTTTTTGAAGCAGTTGGACAGTGATTCTATAGTGATCCTGCTGCCAAATAAAATTAAATCTTACATTTATATAGCGCCTTTCACGTCGAGAGGACGTCCCAAGGCGCTGTACGGTTAGGTAGGGACAAGAGCAGGGGGGGAGGGGTCAGGGCAGGATGAAGTAGGAAAATTAACTGTATATTTGTGGACGAAACGCGGCAGGCAAATTGCACACAGCAGTGTCCCACAAACAGTCATGGAAGTGGGATTAAGGGAAATGGGGGGAAAAGATGTCAAGGGGATGGGTCGGGGTAGGGGGAAGGAGAGGAGAAAAGCCGACCGTATACTTGTGGGTGAAACGCGGCAGCCAAATTGCGCACAGCAGAGTCCCACAAACAATGTCCCACAAACAGTCGCAGAAATTTGCCAACCAATTGCTTCAAAAACTTTTTAAAAAATTGGTGTGGAAAATTAATGCTCAACCCCATTACGTTTTAGCATAAATTACCTGATTAGATTGAATTGCATTCCACTAGGGAATGAATCCCACACACAAAGTCAACCTTCCCACACAGTGTCTAAATTATGGGTGGAATTCAATTGTGCACCACAAGTGAGTGTCCACAGGAGGACATTTCCGGCAGATGGTAGCCCAAGGAGTGACTGATGAGAACAGTAGATCTCAGCACCTTGGTAGCACAAGAATTAAACATTGTTGCCACACACATAATTTTTAGCATCAATTATAGATTAGAACACAGTTGCACTATGCAACCAATTAATGTCACCCAATGCACACAGCCAGACTCTTACTTCCTCCTTTCACAAAAAACAGACTGACTGCAAGGATATTAGGTCACTGCCAAGGTCACATCCTGCCTTTAGATAGGAGGGCACGCAGGTATTGAAAGGTAATTAAAAGTAGGCTCTGTTTCCAGAGCATCCCATATAACAAATATCTAACAACTTTAATCAATGCTTTCTTAACTGCAATGATTTCTACAATCTTAGTTCGTCAAGTCATCAGACAGATCTATCCTTTCTTTTGCAAGCTGTGTTTATGATACTGAAGGACAAACCAAATTATAGAGCTCCACAAATGTACAGTTTTAGTTTGCCTGACACAGAGCGTGCAGTCTCTCTCCATAGGGTTGCTTTGCTCTGCTTTGCTTAATGCTAGAGTTCTAACACAAGTTGGGAGAGCCAAGGCGTGGGCTTTAGTTGGGCTTTCTCATCTGAACTAACCTCTAGAGCAGTGATTCTGAACTTCGGGTCCCGACCCAAATCAGGGGTGCGGGGGTCCTCAGTTGGATTGAGAAGGGTCTTCAGAATTTTTTTTGTTGCGTTTTTTTTTTAATGTTGAAAAGTGCCTGAGGCAACACTGCCGACCAATTTGTACGAAAGACCGTACTAGTGAGTTGCGCTGAGTCCACAAAAGAGAAGGAGATATCGTCTTGGCTGAGCTTCGCTTCAGTCATGACGTCGCCCTCTAAGGGTTGGTGGCCAATTTAGGGTTGCAGCAAAAAAAGGTTGGGAACCACTGCTCGAGAGTGTGCTTTGGGGGACTGATGGCAGAATGCCACTGTAAACACTGGCAAGCTTGTCCCGCTAGGACCACCATATGCCTTAGGGCCTCACCGAGTTAAAAGAAGCAAAGTTGAGAGTCCCTAGTGACTGGTCAGCTCCTCTAAGTTCTACCAATAAGCCAGGTTGTCTCATTATCAACAGTGGAGTAATGTGAGTATGCCAATCTCGGGAAGCAGACTAAGTGATCGCCTCAGGGATCTAACAATTTTCAATACTCTGTCATTTTGGAGGCAACTCGGCCCAAAGAGAGCATGTTTTCCTTCCCCTTCCGTCCCTAAGGAAAACAGCCACTGTTGTTTTTAGATGTCTGGCAAGCACAGATTTGAGACCTTGCTTTATGGATAGCAGATACCCGGAAATCTTCACAGACCAGTGATCAGACCTCAGCGTAAAATGCACGAGCATAGCCACCATACCCACAGACTTGACACAACCCCCTACCCACTGAGCGGTGGTTCCAATAGTTGCAAATTTGCAGCATTAGTAGCAGTTGCATAATTCTCTTATATCTGAGTGTTTGATCTTGCATCCTGATTCTAGGTAACAGCTTTCAGCAGCTGTCAGCCACCATGCCCTGAAACTCTGGAGCACTCTTTCTCTATCTCTCCACCTTGCCCCTTCATTCCCCATCTTCAGGTCGCTCCTGAAGACCTTCCTATAGGATCATGCCTACTGTCAACTCACCTGGCTCAGAGTCGTGCTCTGCCACACTGTCAAATGCTCCGGGATGCTACTCTCCCCAGGGGCGTAAAATAAATGCAAGTTGTTGTTGTATCCTACACAGAACAATGAGTGGTGTGCCAGCTAAAATAATACCCAACCCAAATTATTTCTTTGAGATAAGCAAGTAGCAAAACTTTTCTCATCTGAATTAAAAAGGGGTAAAAAAGCCACTCAATCCTTTGACAAAGGAAACGCATCATGAGAAACTAATGCATACCCTTTACACTCCCAAAGAAGAAAATGACAGAGTTAGATCCATACCGTGCATATCTATACCAAGTATAGATACCAAGTATACCAAGTATAGATATGCTTCCACATGTTAAAATGGTACTTGTGGAGTCCTGTAGCTCAGTGGTTAGAGCACTTGCCTCACAAGCAATAGACCAGAGTTTGATTCCCGGGAGGGCGAAATGTTGGGCAAGTTTCCTTGCTCCACAACTGTTTACCTAGCGGTAACTAGGCACCCTGTTATTAGTCAATTGGTGGATCTCTTTCCCAGGGTAATAATTACTGTTTGTGGGACATTGTTGTGTGCATTTGGCTGCTGCTGTTTCCCCACAAAATAGTCAATTCACTTTACAGTATATTCTGTGAAGTGCTTTGAGATGTCTCAAAGACGTGATAAGGCACTATCTCAAACTCAAGGATTATTATTATTATAATAAATCATGTTGTTCTGTTTTTATTCAACCTAACAGGAGAATGGCAAAATTGCAGGCCGTTGGGCAAATTAGCAGGATAAAGTTTTTTTTCTTGAACTACAATATAAGTTCAGAGAAAGAATACAAAATACTGCAAGCAGTCTTCACAGGATGCATTTGCATGGTGGCCCAATATGTAGGCATTTCACAAGTACCTAACACCCCAAGTGAATGCATTTGCAGTGAGATCACACCCAAACGTTGGCCCTGTAGGATTTCTATAGATGAACAATAAACCACCTGTTTGTTTAGCAAGGGGATCTTGGTGACTTAGGCCCTTGATCAGACCACATTGAAACACAGATTCTCAACACAAAATACCAATGGCGACAGGTGCTCAATAAATATATTGGTGATAAAGAGGCCAAAAGGGAATATTCTGCAGTCTATTGCATCTCCTGAAGCATGACAGTAATACCTATTTGTGCCAGACGCTGAAAGAATGAAGAATATGATTCTTTATACTAATTATCTGACTTCTGGGTTAACAAAAATACCTTGAACGGATTGTAATATTGCAACTTCAAGTAGTCATTTATTTTTAGTCATCTCACATTTACAAAAATATTAAGTTAAAAATATTTTATGCATGAAAAGCAAATTTTATTAGAAGCTTACTTTGTTTTCGGCAACTATCACCACCAGGCTACAGGCATCCACAGCTCCCGCCCCACTTTCCGACAGTGTCTCAGATGCCTGTACTTTGTTAGTACCTTCTGTGCTTGGATTTGCAGAATTTTCAGGTTCACTGGCTGAAAATAAACAACAATTAATATACTGAATATTTTAAAAACAACAAGCACTTTGTTGCATATAGTTTAAAATATTTTGTAACTCGTAACCCAAACTAACCAATTGGATTTATATAGCACATTTCATGTTAGTATGATGTCCCAAAGCTGGATCATCAGGGGGTTAGTACGTGATCTGTAAAAGCCTGAAATGAGAGAGACTATACATAAACCCTGGCTAGCCGAACCAATGGGGAGGTGGGTGGAGGTGGGGGAAGAGGTAAGGAAAGAGATGCGGTCTGACAAGCCAGAATCTCCACTAAGTGTAATTACAATGCAGGGACCAGCATTTACTGGCTTTATCAGCGTCAGATTTATTCAGTGCCAAAACATACCATTACAGTGAGGTTGGGGCACCCACTGGGAGTGCCTGTCTACATCACGTGGGCCCGTGGAGTTTTTTTTAATATAAAAAACAAATATATCAATTTCGGGCCTAGTCCACCGAGGGTCAAATACTGGATACCCAAATACTGGTAAACCAGAGGTCACTGTCTGTGTCTTTTCCCCCAGTTTTATCTGAATTCATGATATAAATGGTTAGTGGTCATGACATCTTTGTGAAAAGCATACAATGAGATTATATACAATATAAGTGGCTTTCCTACCTACACTGTCTGAAGTGCGCACACACACACACAAAATCAGGTGATGCCAACCACCATCCTGTAACCTTCCCAACTGTTTTTCCATAATTAACCACTTCTATTCGCAAGCACCCGTGTAATGCGACCAGTGAACACACTTTATTTTTTTAAAAAGCCCTGTTGGTGTTACCGACATCCTTTTCAGGGGTTGTTTCTAAGTGAATTTAAGAGTACTTATTGCCAATTTCCATGACCCTGCATTCCGCTAGATTCCTAGCGCATTACCAACACCGTGCTGAGCAGCCACGTGTCGCTCACAGCTTCTTGCTTCACTAGTGGTGCAGCACTGTTAGGAATCTAGTGGGAAGCCACATACAGGCCTGCAGATGTTTTTTTTAAAGTTATGGCTCGGTCGACAAAGCATCAGACCCTTACTTAGTGTCCATCCTTACACAAACGCCACCACCAACAACAACAACTTTGATTTATACAGCACCCTTCACGCCGGACGGCGTCTCAGAGCGCTTCACAGTAGCGGATCCTTGGACCAAGCCTGGGGCAGGAAGGTGACCAAAAGCTCGGTCGAAGAGAAAGGTCTTCCAACTGTGACCTGAAACTGGGAAGAGAGGGGGTCCAGTCCCCTAAGTGCTTGCTGAAGATAGGTCTAACTGTATTATATATAACAACAAAATTACACTTGTATAGCGCTTTTCACTTCCGGAGGACATCCCAAGACGCTAATATAATACCATATAAAGCATCATGCAAATGAGATTACTTTCCTTAGAATGCCTTTTCAAAGACTGCTTACAAAGCAATAAGTAGATGTTTTTAAAATTGTGTGTGTTACTTAGGCTTTGTTTTGTCTGCACTGTAACTCACTCAATGAATTTCATGTCTGTGCTCTTGTTGATTTATAAAACCATCATTCCTGGGTAGTTTCACAAACCAGCAAGGACAGCAAAATACCATGCAGTGGCTTTGCCACCTACATTGCCTGAAGTGCACAAATCAACTGGAAAAATATCATGCAACTAGTAAAATTGTTAAGCCAGAGAGCATATACAGGAGTGGACAATTATAACCTATTTTAAAAAGATACCAACAATTCAGAATGCAAGCTACATATTGCTTACTATCTAGGAATCTGACTAAAGTCTGTGGTGTGTCTGATGTTTATAGTAAATTTGGTCAATATTGAATCAAATCCAACTTCCACTTGAATCAGAAAGTGACAGCTGCTTCAACCATTTATTTGCTATTTTCGTCCCACTCCCAACCACAGATATTTTTTTCCTAAAAATGTTGAAAAACATTGCAGTTAACATTTGACATATTGAACAACAGATTAAATATTGCTTAACTGCATTCATTCAGCACGTAAACAATGTGTAGATACACTAGTAAGATAGGAAAGGCTTATAAGATGATGGGGGAAAAAAAGTCTACCCTTTAAGAAGACAAAACAAGCATTACATATCCTCCATCTAGTTTCCTCCAAAACAATTAAGCACAGATAAACAGTTATGGGGATAGTAACAAAAAAAAGATTGCAAGGAAGAGAAGAAACATAATCTATTTCATTGCTGCTAAACATTTGATGATTTAGTTTACAACATTTAAGCAACACAGCAGTAAACAATTATGTTGTTCCCAGAGCTCCACTCTGAATCGAGTTGACCATTTAAAAATATTAATCCCATGTATTAAAAATAAACATTTTGTATACTGCGGGGCAGTTTCACCTGACAGAGACAAATAACCTCTAGCTTCCTTGACTTCCAGTTTATAAAGAGGAGCTGAAGAATACAGAAGAAAAACATAAAATGCACATTGTATTCCTCCACCTTCTCTCCCTCTCCACACATACACATTACACTCGCTGGAACCAAATTGCGGGAAAAGATTGATAAGGCACAAGCCGTTAAAACTGCTTGAAAAGTAAGTAGTACAAAGTGCTTCAGGTAATTCACAAAACTAAGTTTGCTTATAGAACAGTCTACATATTGGTGAGATATCCACATTTGAGAATTTTGAAGAAAATCAAATCGAACAAGGTTCACAGGAGTTGTAATCTTTGGCCAAATCCACTCATGCTTTCTTCTACAAAATATTAATTTGTATGGGGTAGCAAATCACAAAAGCCAATTGAATATGAAACCCAAGAAAGTGACCCTGACACTAATCTACTTTGAAATTCCACAAGAGCAATTTCAACCCAAGATGCGTAAGTTTGCTTTTATGAAAGGGAACCTCTATGTGCAGAGTAATTGTGTAAACTTATTTTAAGGGCTGACAATCAAAGGCAGCAGATTTAATAGCGCTTCCACCAAGATGGACTTGCAGTCTCTCACAAAAATGGCTGTTCTGTGAAACGAAAATAGTAGGGGTGCTTAAGGTTGAGATTAAGAATCAACAAGGAGAGTGTACAGCCAGAATTCTCCTTCATCTAAATATTGCTATACTTACCTTGCAGTGCTTCATGGACACTGGAAGCAGAATGGAAAGTGTTCTATTCCTCAGTGGATATTTTTCATCTTGGTGACCACAAAAAAACCATAACATACTCGCAAAAGCAATATTGCTGAAGTTGGAAATTTAATGCTAAAACATAACAAATATAAAACAGAAGAATGGAAATTCTAAAACAGGAGATAAATTATAAATTCTTTCAGCATAACGATCTGCAGTATTGAAATGCTTGCTATCCCAACTGCTGTATGTTAGGAGGCTCCCTCCCAATGTGCTGAAACTTACCAATTTTAAAAATGACCAGGTGAAGCGAGTCATCTCGGATATAAGAAACTGCGGCAATGTCATGGATTGGAACTCTGAGGATGATATCTTCTCCGTCCCGCCACACCAGTTTAATATTGGTTGCAGACACACTGATCACTGCATCTTGTTCTTGTGTTAGTGGCCCTGGGAGCTGATGTGCCCTCTGAAAATTATGTGAAGTTACATCACTTGCACTATAAGCTTCTTCACACTACCTTTAACAAATACTCCCAAGGACAGGACTCAGAATGTACTTATTGGTTGAAGAGTGAAATGCTCCACATTTTCTATTTCCAACACTCCACAAATAATCAATGGACCTGACTGGGGTCAATATTGCATTTCATAGATTGGCATAAGAAGTTACTGGGATCACTTTCAAGGATTACGAGGTTGGATATGGATTCACTGTGGGCCACTAACCTCAGTGTTTCAGAAGCTGTATATAGAAACCCGTCATTGCTGCACTCAGTCCAGCTCTCACCAGTTGCTTTCAGTAGCCAAAATGTTTGTTGTTGAAAATGTGTCAGCATGTCACCAGTTTTATATTGCAAATTAAGTGGATGGAATACCTCACAAACTGTCCTCAGTTTGAAGAGGGCAATCAAATAACTAAAAATCATATTTTTATGCTTATAGGGAAATATTATTGAAGTGAACCCAACAAATTACAGAGGATTTCTGATAAAGATCAGTGGGGACATAGCTTTCTAAACATGGTCAATTTGCTCGTACTTTCCTCAAAGTAGCAAATACCATAGCCACTGAAGGTTTTAATACTAACATTCCTATTAAATCCTTATTTTCAAACAACAAAGCCTAATAATTAACTAGCGTCACTCAAGTTTTATAATTAGTAAGTTTTATACACAACAAATTTCAATAATAAATTATTTAAATCTACAGTTATTGTGGGATTTTTATGGGGATTATTAATACTATCTGGAAAGATACCATTTTTAGCTTCATTAATTAACATTCCACAACAAACATTTTCCCATTGCAGCTAGGTCTTAACAGGTCAATTCTGTTGGTTGATTTTACAGATATAGATTATGATCATTCTCTTTCACCTGAACACAGCTGTACAGTTTCCCGTGTCACACAAGTATCAAATGCAGCACTACTCACCCTTGCATTATCTAATAAGTGCAATATCTCAGTTCGACTTGATGGATTCAGGTATCCAGGCACGGACGTGAGTTGTCCTAAATACTGGGTTTTAAAAAGAAAACACCTTAATCCAGCTCACTAAAAGTATCAACTTGTTTTAATACATACAATTCAACAATAACAACTTGCATTTAAATAGTGCTTCCCACAGCACTTATTCATAACAATCTGAAATAGTAAATGATAATAGTTAAGGACACTGCAGTAAAATCTGGATAATCTGGCCCAGTTGGGCCCATGCACCTCCTGGATTTCGGAGTTTGCCTGTATTTAGAACCTACCCTGGAAATAGCTGCCCCATACACCACAGCACTGAAGCCAAAACAATGCTCAACCTCCACCCACAACGCTGCCTGACAGAGCAGAATCAGCTGTAAGCAGCTGTTCCAAATTTTGGGAGATTTGCCAGACATCGGCAAAAAATTAACGCTGTTTGGATTGTGAAATCTTGTAGGTTTTAGGGAGTTGTCGAGTTTCGGAATGTCAATAACAACTTAGACTTATATAGCGCCCTCCACACCAGATGGCATCTCAAAGCGTTTCACAATAACGGATCCCGGGCCCGAGCCAGTGGGAGGGGGAAAAGGTGACCGAAAGTGCAGTCAAACAGCTTTAGCCGAGACCTGAAACTAGGAAGAGAGGGAGCATGGCGAAGGGAGTGAGGAAGGGAGTCCAGAGCTTCAGGGAGCAGTGGCTGAAGGCTCAGCCTCCGACAGCCTCCGACAAGCAGGAGACCAGAATCGGAGGAGCGAAGGCTCTCTTAGAATCATAGAATCATAGAATCATAGAATCATAGAATTTTACGGCACAAAAGGAGGCCATTCGGCCCATCTAGTCTGTGCCGGCTCTTTGAAAAGAGCGATTCAATCCCATTGCCCTGCCCGCTCCCCATAGCCTAATAGACCCGTTCTTCCTAAATAAAGATCTAATTCCCTTTTAAAAGTTGTTATCGAATCAGCCTCCACCACCTTTTCAGGCAATGCATTCCAGATTCGAACAACTCGCTGAGTGAAAAAATTTCTCCTCAGCTCCCCTCTACTGCGCCTTGAAACTATTTTAAATCTGTGACCACGAGTCACAGATTCACCCACGAGTGGAAATAGTTTTTCTCTATTTGCCCTGTCGAAACCCCTCATGATCTTATAAACCTCTATTAGGTCTCCCCTCAATCTTCTCTGCTCCAGAGAGAATAACCCTAGCCTATCTAGCCTCTCCTCATAGCTGAAGTCCCTCAATCCTGGCACCATCCTAGTAAATCTTCGTTGTACCCTTTCCAATGCCTTCACATCCTTTCTGTAGTGTGGTGACCAGAATTGAACACAGTATTCCAGCTGAGGCCTCACCAAAGTCCTATAGAGGTTAGTCAGCACTTCCTGACTTTTGTACTCTATACCCCTATTTATAAAGCCTAGTATCCCATATGCCTTCTTAACAGCCTTGTCTACCTGTCCTGCCACCTTCAACGAGTCACTAACACAAATCCCCAGGTCTCTCTGTTCCTTCACACCATTTAAAATTGTACTATCTAGCCTATATTGCCTCCCTTCATTTCTTCTCCCAAAATGCATCACCTCACACTTCTCTGCATTAAACTTCATCTGCCATGTGTCTGCCCACTTTACCAATTTGTCTATATCCTCTTGCAGATGGCTACTATCCTCCTCACTGTTTACTATTCTCCCTAACTTAGTGTCATCTGCAAACTTGGAAACTGTACTCCGTACACCCAAGTCCAGATCATTGATGTAGATTACAAACAGCAATGGTCCCAAAACCGATCCCTGTGGCACACCACTGCTCACTTCCCTCCAATCTGAAAAACAGCCACTCACTACAACTCTCTGCTTTCTGTCTCGCAGCCAGTTGTGGATCCACGCTGCCACTGTCCCTTTTACGCCATGGGCCTTTAATTTCTTAATAAGTCTCTCATGTGGCACTTTGTCAAATGCCTTTTGAAAGTCCATGTAAACTACATCAACTGCGCTACCATTATCCACCCATTCCGTTACCTCATCAAAAAATTCTATCAGATTTGTAAGGCAAGATTTGCCTTTAACAAATCCATGTTGACTGTCCTTTATTAGCCTATATCTTTCTAAGTGAAGATCTACCTTGTCCCTGATTATGGACTCTAGAATTTTGCCCACTACCGACGTTAGACTGACTGGTCTGTAGTTGCCAGGCTTGTCCTTCTGCCCCTTTTTATACAAGGGAGTAACATTAGCTATCCTCCAGTCCTCTGGCACGACCCCTGTGTCCAAGGAAGATTGAAAGATCGTGGCCAGAGTCCCTGCTATTTGCTCCCGTGCCTCACTTAGTAACCTAGGGTGCATCCCATCCGGACCAGGTGACTTATCCACCTTGAGCGACGTCAACCTTTTTAGCACTTCCTCTCTGGTTATAATTATTCTATCCATTTCTCCTACCCTCTCCTCTAATACCATGGCATTGGCTGTATCATTTTCTTTTGTGAAGACAGAGGCGAAGTACTCATTCAGTACATCAGCCATGCCCTCTGCCTCCACAATGAGATTTCCTCCTAGGTCCCTAATTGGCCCCACCCTCTCCTTGACCAACCTTTTACTCTTAATATGTTGGTAAAAAACCTTAGGGTTCCCCTTAATCTTACTCGCTAATTGTTTTTCATGCAGTCTCTTTGCCCCTCTAACTTCCTTTTTTAGTTCTATCCTACACTTCCTATATTCTGCTTGGTTCCCTTCTGAATTTTGAGCCTGACACGTATCATAAGCCTCTTTTTTTTGTTTGATTTTGGCCCCGATTTCCTTAGTCATCCAGGGAGGTTTGGATGCCTTACATTTCACCTTTGTGGGAATGCTTTTGACCTGTGCCTGAACTATCTCCTCTTTGAACGCTGCCCACTGCTCGTTAGTTGTCTTACCTGCCAATTTTTCTTTCCAATCCACCTTGGCTAGGTCCCACCTCAACTCATTGAAATTAGCCCTTTTCCAGTTGAGTGTCCTCACCTGTGATCGTTCCTTATCCCTTTCCATAATTATTCTGAATCTAACGATATTGTGGTCACTATTCCCTAGATGCTCACCTACAGAAACCTGTTGAACTTGCCCTACCTCATTTCCCAAAACTAGATCCAGCAATGCTTCTTTCCTCGTTGGACTGGAAACATACTGATCAAGAAAGTTGTCCTGCACACACTTCAGGAATTCTTCTCCCTCCTTGCCCTTTACTCTACTATTCTGCCAGTCTATGTTGGGATAGTTGAAGTCACCCATTATCACTACTCTATTAGCTCTGCATTTCTCCGTGATACGCTTGCAGATCTGCTTGTCTATCTCCTCCCCACTATTTGGTGGTCTATAGTATACCCCTAACAGTGTAACTGCACCTTTTTTATTCCTCAATTCTAACCAGATAGATTCGGTTTTTAGTCCTTCTTCCACCTCGTTCCTTTCTAAGGCAGTCACTGAGTCCTTAACTAAAATTGCCACCCCGCCCCCTTTTCTCCCTTCTCTATCCCTCCTGAATACATTATAACCAGGAATGTTCAACTCCCATTCCTGCCCATGCTGGAGCCAAGTCTCTGTTACTGCTATAACATCATATCGCCTCGCAGCAACCTGAGCCTGCAGCTCACCAATTTTATTTCTCAAACTTCGTGCATTTACATACATGCACTCTAAGGCACAAATTACTTCCTCTGCATTTTTCTCCCGTCTTCCCTTTTCCCCTGTCCTCCTTATTACCCCTCCTGTATTTGAACTACTGATCAGTTTCCCACCCTCTTGGGGAGAGAGGTCAGAGGTAGGGGGGTGCAGAAGATTGGAGAGATTTGAAGTCAAGATCGAGGATCTTGAAATCGATCCTCTCCTGGACAGGGAGCCAGTGATGTCTGGCAAGGACTGGGGTAATGGGGGAGCGAAGTTTGGTGCAGGTGAGAATGCAGATAGCAGAGTTCTGAATGAGCTGGATTTTATGGATTGTGGTGGAGGGGAGACCAGAGAGGAGGGCATTTGAGTAGTCTAGCCGAGGTGACAAAGGCATGGACCAGAGTTTCAGCAGCTTTTGGGGCAAGGTATTGCCTGAGACGGGTATTACGTCGGAGGTGGAAAAAAGCGAGGAATCGGATGTAGGGGAGGAAGGACAATTGGGGTTTTACTGTATAAATTTTTATATAGTTACTCCATATTATGGTGTGGTTGTGTAGATGTTTTACTATAAGTGTAAATGATGCATGCTTGTTTACCAATCTAAAGTTTGAGACTTTTTTCTGGAATTTTGCCAATGGCCCGAACATGCAAAGATCAGTCATCTAGCTTTGTTTTAAAATAGTTTTCACATATTAAAAATATCTACTACAGATATACTTGACAACAGCTTCCAGGTGACACAATCTGGGATGTAACCCTGCTTAATATAGATGCAGGTGGTTATTGTTGAAGTTCTTCGCATATATTTGACGACTTTCTAAAAATTGGCTATGATTCAAATTATTATTTGAAGAGATTATTATCCCCAGAAGAACAATCTGCCAATTGACTAACTAATTTGTTCCTATTTACGGTTAGGTAAACAGATTTGTAATAATTTGTAATAAAGTTTACGTTGATTTTAAAACTGTTCCTTTTCAGAACAAGAATACATACAAATATATGTACTTTTTTTAGAAAGGGAAGATTGTAGATGACAAAACAATCTCCTTTTTCCCCCTCATACCTGTAACTTCAGATACATTATCTAAAAATGACAAACAATAACAATTAAGGCATGCACCATGTATACTCATTTGAATTTTTAAATTACAATGCTTATTGATCTAGAAAGTGCTCACATTCTTTTTTATATAGAGACAATACAGTAACTGTTTTAAGTAAGGAATCTCACCAGGTAATGCTTTTAAAAATTGTAGTTCATACCTTCACTTCCTTTTCAATATAATCATTTAACAAAATCTCGGGGTCGACCCGGTGGTCTGGCAAAGCCAATGTAACTGTGTGCAAAGGTCTCCTTTCCGTAACCTTTTCCGGTGCTTTCTTATCACGCCCCTTTTCTCCTTTAAGGAAAACCCGTCTAAATGGTGAGACGATCCCAGGCTAGAATATTAAATAAAACAAGAATCAGGATATTGAAACACCAGTCATGAGAAAAAAAACTTCAAATGAATGCTTCATGAGAACATTGTGGGTTGATGTCCCTCATCGTGACGTTTAAATCAGTCTAGGTTTACACTCCAATGCAGTACTGGAAATGTGCGGCATTTGTTGCAAGTGCTACTTACTGTAGATTGCAAGGTTAAATCAAGGTCCTGACTGCCTATTCAATTCACCATTAAAGATCCCTTGGCATTATCTGAAAACAGGAAGGGTTTTTTCCTGGCGCACTGACATAAATCCACCTAAATAAAATTGATCACTCACTTCATAACTGAATGTTGGACATTGCTGTGTGAAAATTGGCTGCACATTTGCCTATAGGTAGTTACTACATTTTACTGTGAAATCTCAAGGGGACATTTGAGACATACTGATGACATGCTTCATATACCAAATGCAAGGATTATTACCTATCAAGCTACCTGTAATATATTAGTTAGAACTAGGGCCCGTCGATATGGGAAATTTCCGATATGGATATATCGGTTGGCTCATATCGATATATACTGATATATCGATATTTTCGGGTTTTTTATACTGCGTTCGGGGGTGCGCGCGCATTTGGGGCCTATTTCCTCAGGAGGTAAATATCTCTCTCTGTGTCTCTCTCTCTCTCCATCTCTCTCTCTCTCTCTCTCTCTCTCTCCATCTCTCTCTCTCTCTCTCTGTCTGGTCTCTCCCTCCCTCTCCCCCCCACCCCCGGATCTCCCTCCCTCACCCCCACCATCTCCCCCGTCTCTCACTCCCTCTCCCCCCACGTCTCTCCCTCCCTCTCCCCCCCGTCTCACGCCCCCTCTCCCCACCCCATCTCTCCCTCCCTCTCTCCCCACCCTTTGTATACCTGTATATTGTATTCGAGGACTGCGAATACAATATGGCGGCTTGCACTTGGTCTGTGCATTGTGTAGAGATGAGCATTCTGGGTCTTGTAGTTCAGTGCGCTCGCATTCGGATGTGCGCACGCATTCCATGCTCTAGGCCCAGGAGGTTGCAATGCCGGCGACAAGGTACCGATATTTTTTTTATATTGAATTTTTCGATATATCGATATATTTTTAATTTCGATATCAGCATATCGATATGAAAATTATATCGGGTATAACTGATATATCGACGGGCCGTAGTTAGAACACTCGCCTCACAAGCAGGTTTGATTCCAAGGCAGAGCGAAAACATAGGCAAGTTTCCTTACTTGTCTCAGTTTATCTATCAATATATTTATAGTATATTCTGGGAAGTCTCAATGACGTGAACACTCTATAGCAAATGTAAGGAATATATATATATATATACACACACACACACACACACACACACACACACAGTAAAAGCCCGTTTATCCGGCACCCGCGGGATCTGGGCAATGCCAGTTAAAGCGCCTGCCGGATATTCGGGCGGCCAGCAGCCGAAAACCCACAAAAAAAAATTTAACTTCTTTTAACACACACCATACACACCAGACTAAATAATAACAGATAATAACAGAATATTGTATTGATACTTATTGTTAAAACTATTCTCTTGCGCTTCTCACCTTTACTGATTGAGGTTTACAGTCCAACGATTCTTTTATAAATGGAGGACGCCAAGCGGTTGAAAAAAATAGCGCGACTTTACTAGTGGCAAGCAGATAGCCCCGACTCTACTAGCGGCAAACCAAAATAATGCAACTGCGTGACAATGTGGGTTATCGGCTAGCGTTATCGGCTTGCCACTAGTATGGCTTTAAAATCGCACTCCGGTTTTTTTACCCGCTTGGCGTGCTCCATTTTAAAACGAATCGCTGGACTATAAACCTCAACCGCAGCATCATGGCTTCAAGCACAGCATCTACCAGCAAAGGTGAGAAGCACAAGAGAGTAGTTTTAACAATAAGTACCAACACAATATTATGTTATTATTTATGCATTTACAAATACTCCACTGCTATTGTTCTGGATAAGTTCCGGTTTATCGAATGGGGACTTTTTTTGGGGCGTGTCGGTCATACGGACGTGCCGGTTCATTAAGTCACGGATAAACGGGCTTCTACTGTATGTATATATATATATATATATATATATACACACACACACACATACATACATATATATACACACACACATTAATTTCTGAAAGAAATTGCAGTTATCAAAAGAGGAAACAAAAACTTATAGCGCAAAAGCCCACAAATGTGATCCCAGTTTCACCCACATTTATACAGTTGATTCACTTTACAGTATATTCTGTGAAGCGCCTTGAGACATCTAGAGGACGTGAAAAGCTCTGCATCAAATGCAAGGATTATTATTTATTATAGGTCACTACTTACTGAGAATAGATGCAGATAATGTAACATTTTAAGATTACCCAAAGTGCATCAATAAACTAAAGCTAATGGAACAAACAATATCACTATTTTAGAAGATCAAACCGACTTAGACCCCGGAGACTGTAAAACTGATCTCCCTCAAGTTCGTAGTCTTTTTAAAAACACCAAACCAGTTAAAAAGCTTAAGAATTCTCATATCTTTGAAAATAATTACTGTATACTCAGCACAGTAAAACCAGATAGCTAATGCAAGCAAGCTAGACTTGTTGATCATGAAAGCTGAGGCAACAGATGCAGCAAGCACACTGTGGGAAACCAGGTGTTTCGATTGCTCCTCAGAGCAGAAGTGGGTTTGCCATTGCAATAATCTGGTTAGAACTGTAAGTGCTTTTATTGCTTAGATCCTGCAGCATGAATAACGAGGAAAAGCATAAACTTAAACAAGGCAACAGCAGTATTAAATATATTAAAGATAATGTTGCATGCACAGATGCACCATCCAAGCTATCCATTTAGTTTCTTAAAAAGCAAATTGTTTTTAAGAATTCAATTAATTGTACAAAAATGAATCTGAGATTCTTTAGTAATCTCAAACAGCAGTAACTGAACAGGAAATTCAGTCACCGCAGTTTCCTCTATTAACTGCTAACAAACGCCCTTATTTTTCAGTGCTGACAATAAGTGCTAGGTGAATGTAAACATAAAACCATCTAAAAACAGCTGGTCGGATAGACCAAAGCGTTGAAACAAACTTGAATATCAATTAATTACTCCATTATAGCTTCTATAGATGTCAAAAATCTTAGTAAGAATCCTTGCAAATAATTGCAACTAACAATGGAAGAGTACAACTCTTCCACAATTCATCCACAAATATATAGTCAATTCACCTTACAGTATATTCTGTGAAGCGCTTTGAGACGTTTTGTTGTTGTCTAGAAGATGTGAAAAGCACTATATCAAAACTGATTATTTATTATTATTATTATAACTATCTAAACTCAGTGACAAATGACAGTCTGGTTGACAACAGGGTACCCTTTAAGAGACTACTTGTGCTCTTACACAAGTAGCAAATCTTATCAAAGCAAGTCCTTTAAACAGTTACCAGAATAGAAATAAGCATTCTGTTTTTGAGCTTTCAACAAGTCTCCAACTATAAGGGGTGAAGAAATTTTATTTTTGACATATGAATTATATTCAATGAACAGTGGAAATTTGAAACTTCAGATCTACAAAGTTGAAAGCAAACCCTGAGTTAGTTGCTGTGCGAAAATGACTTAATTAAGAAACAAAAATCAAAATAACACTGCAATCTAAATCTGATCACAACCTAGCAACACAGAACTGAAAATAAATCTTGTGTAACAAGCATTATATTTCTGTATTCAACAAAATCAGAATGCAGAAAACAAACTGGGTGAGGCAAGAAAAAACAGGATGCAAGGCCTCATTGGCAATCAGTTGTGTTCAAATTACCAAATATATCCTGAAGCTGTATATGGTGCCTGGTCAGGTTGCACCTGGAGTACAGGGTTCAGTTTAGGTTATTCAAATAAAAGTAGGTTCCCCGAGGACCTAAGAGCAGTGCAGAGAAACCAGGCTAATCTTCAGCACGAAAGACACTGCCTAATTACCTTATACTTCTCAGCCTCAAAGACACAAGACAGGATCTTTGAGATAATTAAGATATTTGAAAGGTTAGACAAATTGAATATGAATGCAGTTAACATGGTCAAATTTGGATATATTTAGCCAGGCTGATAATAATGATCAGATGAGGTAGGGGAGGAAGGTAGGTTAAAAACAAGCTATCTATCCTACTCTTGCTGAAAGTCTCTATCCTGCTTATAGGATTGATTGCTGCAGAGGACCACACTGACCGTTGCCTCTCCTTCAAAACCTGCCTTATGACCAACCTTTTTGACTATGCTTTGTCAACTGTCACTATGGCACTAACTTTGTTGTTGTTGGCCATTACATTTATAATTATAAAATTATAAACAAACATTATATTTCTTTCAACTCTGCTAAATCCTGTGTAATCATATGTGTAATTGTGGAGTCCTGTAGCTCAGTGGTTAGAGCAATGGGTTCTATTCCAGGCAGGGTAAAATTTTGTGCAAGTTTCCTTACTCTACACACCTCTGTTTACCTAGCAGTAAGAAGGAACCCTGTTGTTAGTTGATGGCAGATCACTTATAAAAACATAAGAACGGGAGTAGGCCATTCAACCGTTCGAGCCTGTTCTGTCATTTAATTAATTACAACAACAACAACTTCAATTTACATAGCGCCCTCCACGCCGGATGACGTCTCAGAGCGCTTTACAATAGCGGATCCCGGGACCAAGCCAGGGGCAGAAAGGTGACCAAAAGCGCGGTCGAAGCGAAAGGTCTTCAGCTGTGACCTGAAACTGGGAAGAGAGGGGGCGAGGCGAAGCGAGTGAGGAATGGAGTTCCAGAGCCTCGGGGCATAGTGACTGAAGGCACGGCCGCAGAGTGTAGAGCGGAGGATACGGGGGACATGGAGGAGGCCAGATCCAGAGGAGCGAAGGCAGCGGGTGCTGGTTTGGAGGGAGAGATCAGAGAGATAGGGGGTTCAGAGGAGTGGAGTGATTTGAAAATATGGGTGAGGATCTTGAAGTCGATCCTTTCTAGGATAGGGAGCCAGTGAAGTCTGGCAAGGATTGGGGTAATGGGGGAGCAAAGCTTGGAGCGTGTGAGTATGCGGGCGGCAGAGTTTTGTATTAGCTGGATTTTGTGGATTGTGATGGAGGGGAGACCGGAGAGCGTTGCAATAGTTCAGCCGAGAGGTGACAAAGGCATGGACCAAGGTTTCCACGGCTTTTAGGGTGAGGTATTGCCGGAGACGGGCGATCCGTCGGAGGTGGTAGAAGGCAGTGCTGGTAACGGACTGGATGTGGGGGAGGAAAGACAGTTGGGGGTCGAACCTGACACCTAGATTGCGCACAGGTTCGGAGAGTTTTACGGGCAGGCCGGGAAGATGGAGGAGGTGAGAGTCGTGTGAATGGAGACGTTGACGAGAGCCAAGGAGTATGGCCTCTGTCTTGTCGACATTCAGCTGCAAGAAATTTGCGCTCATCCAGCCCCTGATGTCTGAAAGGCAGGCTGACAGAACATCAGGGGACTGGGGGTCACAAAGTGAAGGGCAGAAATAGAGTTGCGTGTCATCCGCGTACATGTAGTAGTGCACCCCATGTCTGTGGATGACATCCCCAAGAGGGAGCGTATAGATGAGGAAAAGGAGGGGGCCAAGGATGGATCCATGGAGTTTGTGAGGTCGGACTCGAACCAGGTGAGTGCGGTCCCATTAAGGTGGGTGACGGAGGAGGATGGCGTGGTCGACTGTGTCGAACGCAGCAGACAGGTCCAGGAGGATAAGGAGGCAGAGGGAGCCCTGGTCACAGATAGAGAGGACGTCGTTTGTGACTTTCACGGTTTTTTAAGGAGGGGGGTGATGACAGGAGTTTTATGGGGGGCAGGGACTGATCCGGTCGAGAAGGACTGGTTGATGATATCAGCCAGCAGTGGCCAGAGGAGGGGGAGCTGGGTGAGCAATAGGTTAGTGGGGATGAGATCAAGGCAGCAGGTTGTTGGCCTCATAGAGGTGAGAGTGCGTAAGAGGGAGGAAGGAGAGACGGGGGAGAAGTAGTGTAGGAAGGGCTTTGTTAGAAAGGGAGCGGACATTTTGGAGAGCAGTGCGGATGAGTTTGCTGGAAGCGGAAGAGGGAGGAGAGAGTGGTGAGGAGAGGATCTGAGGGTGCGTAGGAGAGGTGGGTGTGTGGAGAGAGGAGGGAGGGGAAGTAGGGAGGGTAAGTATGGCAGAGGAGGAAGTGGTGTTTGCCTTGAGGAGGCGGTTTGGGTGGAGAGAGTGGATGATGGGACAGTTGGGGTGGCTGCTCTAGGACACCCAGCGCCTGGTGCCACGATGGGCCTGGTGGAGGAGGCCCAGACTGGAGCAGAGGGAAGCAGTGGTGGGGGCCAGGAGGAAGAGTAGGACAGAGTTAGAGTAGCGGATAGAGGGGGATGGTGGGAGAGACATAGAGGAGGATGGCGAGAGAGACATTTAGGGTCGTGGGGGAGCTCGGCTCGGGGCGGCAGCCAAAACGTGCTCGCAGGGAGCGAGGGATCAGCGGGGCGGCATCATCCCAGAGGATGTGTGGCCATGGCTAGGGGGTGACTAGCCAAGTCAGTCCTGCCATTGACACCTATCCTGAGGAGGGGTGGGGGGTGGAGTGGGTGATGGTCTATTTATAGAGCTGCTAGTGATCTAATTTTAATAATCTGATGAGGTGTTAATGCTGGTGCGCTGATGGTCTATTATTTGGAGGTGATGCACTGTTAATGATGGGGGGAGTCGCGCGGGTTAGTTTTTTGTGTGTGTGACACCGCGCCAATGTCACACTTTTTTTTAGTTTTTGCCTGTTTTACTCCCAGCCCCTTGATCACCCGCTCACTCCAGATTATGACTGATACGTCCTTCAACTGATCTTTTTCTGGAGATAATTCTTAAAAATCAATTATCCGTTAAGTGTTCATTTTAAGACCCATCTCTTTGACCACGCTCACCTCTCCCTTCCCTCTTCTCCCTTGCCTGTCTTAAAACCCCACCATCATCCTATAGAAAGGCTGCTATAAATGTAAGTTACTGTTTTTGAGGTAAAAGTGATATGTCTTGGGGGTCTGGAATCCTCCAGTTTCCTGGAATATGTTAATGACCTCGATTTGCAGATCCATTATAATATATTTGCAGATGACAGCTGCAAGAAGACAACTTTTTGGAGGAAGAGTTCCAGAGCTTGATGTCTGAAAAGCGATCACGCAGAATAGCAGTAATTGGTCTGGAGTTGAGGAAGGAGGCAGGGATAAGAGTTGGTTGTCATCTGCAAACATGTGAAAGTTAACCCTATGTCTATGGATGCCATTGCCTGAGTGGGAGCATATAGATAAGTGAGGGGGAGAAGATTAAGGATAGAGCCCTGAAGAAGCCCGTATATGAATGTGCACGGCGGGATGAGAAGCAATTAGTAAAGTGGAGATACTGGGATAGGCGGGAATGATCAGCTTTGAAAAAAGCTTTTCAAATTTCACCTTCAAATGCTCATCTCATCCCTTGAAATTCCTATGCTAAATGCTGTAACTTATCTAACATAATTTAAAAATAACATTTTTATAGTATCTTTCATGACAGGAGGACGCCCAAGGCGCTGGAGAATCATTGTTTCAGGCCCGAGCTGGATTCGGGGAGGGAAAAGGGGGGATTGACCGATGGGACCGTCGAAGAGGAGGGTGAGGGTTTTGAAGTGGGACTTGAAGGACGCCAGGTAGGAGGCAAGGCAGAGTGACTGCGGGATGGAGTTCCAGAGGTTGAGGGAAGAGCGGGTTGGTAGGAGGTTGGGAGATCAGAGAAGTGGGTAGAGGTAAACCTATTAATCTCTTAACAAGGCTAGTTCTAAAATACAAGCAACATTAGTGCTGTACTAGCATATTTTCCAGTAACAAAGGGATTAGTTAAAACGAAAGTTCAATGGCTTTTGGGGATAAACAATTCCTGAATCTTCAATAATAAAACTGCAGACATTCATATAGTTGAACAAAAAAGACATAGGAAAAAGTTTATAGGAACCAACTGATTGTAGACACGGTTTAAAATTCCTTAGAACAAACAGGATCTGAAGATTGACAGTTTTCAACTCCACCCTAGTGCACAAGCAACCCAAAGAATACTGTGGTTTGGCCAGAATCCATTAAATAGAAAATCTACTTGTAAAAATCAAGATCTGGACGTAATGAAACTGTACCTGTTCAAATTGCATTGTAACAAGCGGATTGCTGGTTAACATTACTCTGAATAACATGTATTGTACATAGGTACCTTGGGACGTCCTCCTGACGTAAAAGGTACTATACAAGTATAATTTTGTTGTTGTATATAGCACTAAGAAATTTGTAGCCAAATACATTTTTTCTAGTGAATGTAATTTTGTTGTTGAATGGTTCTAAACTGGCTGCATACAAATTTATCAGAATGTCACTGCTTAGTATAACATCCCAAAAAATTCACAACATAAATACGCTACAAGACATCTGATCCAGAAACTTTTGGCCCCATTTGTTTAGAAACCAAGAAACTAACAATTCTTTAGTCAGTTGATCAAGTAACAAATTTTAAAAACAGTAGGTAAAGCTCTATTTAGGACAGGGTTGCATTCCTGAAAAACGGTTCTCAGATCGAAATGTCCTAAATAGAAACGCGGTTTCCCATGCAGTTCTATATAACCCGAGATGCATTCTTTTCACAAAATTTTCAGACCTTAAACCCACTAAATAACACACAAAATAATACACATGGGCAAGAAGGGGTACTTGGGGGTAACTGTACAGTATTGTACTTTAATACTGGCAAACATTAATATAGTCCTATGTTTTGGTAATCTGCTTGCAGCTGTAACACACCTTGAATTTGCCAGTATATTGTCCTTATTCTGTTTTATAGTAGCCACCGTCGATCTAGCTAGCCCAAAAGCTCTCTCGACGTCCATACCTTTTTTGCCAGACTCAATGCACTTTACCACCTCTAATTTCGTATTTAAAGTGATGATTTTGCGGGGTTTCTGACCGCTGCTCATTTCAGTTACTGCTGTCTTTTCCCCGACATGGTAGAAACGCGTTAGAGGCTGTAAATCGTTTGAAGTTGCTCGGGAATGTTCGGAAATTACTGTAATACTGACGTGCCGTTGTGTCACTTCAAAATCAGCTGGCTTTTAAACAATGACAATGCCAGTTCAAACGCTCGAATACACTATATCAGGTGCGAGCGCGATTTACCCGCGAATACACTACTGTGCGTGTGGACAAAACGTACACGCCCAAAACGACTACGATACTCAAAATATGTACTGCACATGCGCAAAAAATAATTTTGTTTGTTAAAACAAAAGTTTCCTATATCAATAAAAAGGTATTAAAAATTATGTTCATTCAATCGAAATGTCCTAAATAGAAGCATCCTTAATCGAGGCTTACCTGTGTTGTGCTGCAACCAAATCTTAATTGGACATTTTGTACAGAATGATTTATCCAGCAAATAATGGTCACTTGACCCACGAATGATATTCCATATACAATGCGAGTGAGTGAATACAGTGTAGTGTATTTGAGATTGGATTTCATATTAATTTATAGGTTTGCTGCATTGTGCATCAAGTTCACACTTCAATATTATTCCACAGTGGTTTCTAATTCTATCCCTTCCAAATCGCCAACTAGTTCAAAATAATATACAAGTTGGATGGTACAATTTTAAAAAAAAATGTTGATAATACTTTTAAAGTTTGTTGAAACATACTTTGAAAAGATGCCCTTGCAGCAAAAGGGAATATGCAATGAAAAGACACCTCAGAAAGTGGAATTCTATCAATTTGGACATCCCAAGGCCCTCAACCTCTGACAATGTTTGATTCCACATTTTCACAGTTGTTTCACAAACCAAAAAATGACCTCTGCAAACCTAATGCTTAATGGTGAGCCAGTTAATATTTTCCCATGATAAGTTTTCAAAGTGAAAAGTGGGGAGTAAGATCATTTCAGGGCACAGAGGCGATTAGAACAAACCGGACATAACTGAAGGCTGAAAGTTAGATTATGTTTGGCTGCATTCCACAGATATATCTCAATAGGTGTTAGAAAAGTTTTGTGTTGTATAAAAATTGTACTGGAATGTTTTCAAAATAGGGAAGCAGAAAGGGAAGGGGATAATTTATCAAGTGAGTAGTGTCCACAAAAGATCTGTATTTAAAGTGAAGATTCCCATATTACAAATTCAAAACTAGGTTCACAAGGTCTGGAGGGCAATCGATGCAGACTCAATTTTCGAAGATGGATCAAACAACCACACACATGAATAGCAGTTGACCACATCAAAATGTTCCTATATCAGTTGATTTCCCCTCCATAATTCATACAGTAAACATTCTAAAAGAACACTAAGTTATAAATGTTAATAGGTTTCCATCATCAATATGGTACTTGACAGCATTTCAGGTTCTGAACAAAAAAAAGGAATTAGTTTGTAAAAGAGTAGAAATCCACAACTGCTCAATCTTCATCAAATTCTCAAGTTTAATATTCCAGCCTTGCTAATTAACATTTTATCTTGAAGAGTAACTTAAGAGGGCCATTGGTGAGATAAAATAGGGAGAGGCCGTTTCTACTAGTCAGTATCTGGGAAGCACAAATGTAGGATCACCCAAAGACAAAAGCTAGATTTCTTTTTAAAAACACAAACAGGCTTATTGGGGGTATAGAATGTCCAACCAACAACAATAGTTGAAGCAGAATCCATGTTAGCTTTTGAAAGTGAATTAAATATTTGAAAATCACAAAATAGGAAAAGGAAGGGGGGGGGGGGGGTGAGGCGGGGAGAGGAATGGGACTAAACAGATGGGGACTTACAGGCTTGCACAGGTAGGAGGAACTGAATGGTTTCTGCATACAGTATGCTGCAACATTCTGCAAATACTACACCTATTCATATGCAATTACAGTACTTTGCAAAGTAATATACAGTACTTGACTGGATATACTGAGATAGCCGTAATTCCACTGGGAAATTCACATTTCTGTTGTTATCTTCTTTCCCCTCGTACCTCCCTCGTACCAACACATTCCTAACGAGACCCCTTATTTCAGACAAAATAAGTGTAGTATTCAGTATTTCAAAACAGAAGTTTAAATATACCTTTACATATGTGAAAGTTAAACAGTTATAGAACTATAAATTCCTGCTGGGTCACTAGATGGAGCACTTTTCTGCAGTTATAATAATGCATCTGCTCTCCCATCTCACGGAACCAATTTCATTCCAAAGCAATGCAATCATCACCAAACGAATACAGTGCCATGGAAATGTTTGTACCGCAGCTGAATATTTTAGTCCGGGGAGGGGAGGGGAGGAGAGAGAGAGAGTCCTGTTAACTTTTATCATACATTTTAATTTCAAATAAGGCAATTAAAATTATAAACATACTTGTGCTGGCACTGTGGGCTTTAAAGGGACTGCATACAAAGCGCAATGTGTTGCATTCAAAGCGAATAACCTCTCTGATTGACAAGACCACCTGTTTGTACCTGTTTGTACTATAACTGAAGCAGGGCTGTCAGTTATTCATATTGACATAGTTGATGCCACTCAGGCATTGTACCTTGTCAGCGCTTTAACACACTGTCAGTACCATCGTCAAACATGACCTAAAATAGTGCTATTTATCAGCAGTTATTGGAGCTCTATAATCATTCAGGTCTGGGCAAGAACAGCACAAACTGATCTAGGTTCTCTCACACAAAAAATGTGAAATACTACAGATGCTGGAAATCTGAAACAAAATTAGAAGTCGCTGGGAACACTAAGGAGGTCAGGCAGCATCTATGGAGAAAGGAAAAGTGAGTCAACATTTCAGGTCCACGACCCTTCGTCAGAGCATGTTCTCAGTTCTGACTAATAGTCGTGGACCTGAAACATTGACTCACTTTTCCTTTCTCCATAGATGCTGCCTGACCTGCTGAGTGTTCCCAGCAACTTCTGTTTAGATTCTCTCATACTATCCTAAGGCAATTTACATGGGTAATCAAAAACAACAAAGTAGGGAACATCAATTAGGTAAGTATACTGAAACCCCAAATCCCCAAAGGAAAGTCTACGGTGAATTATATAATCAGATCAAGTACAGTAAATTAAATTCAATAGTAATAGTTCCTATATTTAATACAGAACTATTCACATCAGAAAGATGTCTCAAAAACCACTTCCCAGGATTTACATAAGTTTTGAGACTATTTTGTAGGCAATAAATCCAAGGTGCTACTTACATGAAGCAAAATAAGAAGAACATACCCCATGGATGGGATAGAATTTGATAGAAAGGGAAGTTGAAAGAGCTGTTAGTTGATTGACTGCTCATCATCTCCAAAAGTTTGAGGCAGCAAACAACAAATAAAATGTTACCTCGACAAATCAGCTCAGTTTAGAATTCTAGAAGTTATTGTCAAGATGTCCATGGCAGAGAGTACTTTCTCCTAGTGTTCCTGCAAAAAATCCTCCAGATAAATTGATCAGACATTTTTATGCTATAAGTGGTATATCAAATACATGGATTATTATTATTATTTCTGCTAGTGATGGCATAGAAGGATAAGGGTTAAAGACATTACTATATAGGTTTAGCCCTTCCTGTCAAACCCTGTGGTTTTCCTTCTGTTGGGTGGATTGCCATATGCCTTTCCGCTTTAATGTTTGTACTAGCATAAGGAGTAGTGGGCTGGAATTGGCAATTAGCCAAAAATTTGAAAGTAAATCTTGAAAACTTTTCTTGAAAACTTCAAAAAATATATGATCTTACACAAAGAAATCGAGAAGAAAAAAAGGAGCTTCATTTACTCCCTCAAGTAAAATATAATGTTGGGCTTCAGTTAGAAGGAAGCTCAAATGTTTGCCCACAATGAAAAACTTTCATTTACATAGCCTGAGTAATATTATATCTGGTAATGCACTATTATCAGTTGTACTTCAGATTCATGCTGTCGAAGATTATGATAAATTATCAGATTCAGAGGCCAATAGCAGAGTATGTTGAGGCAAAACTATCTGGGAACTAATGTAAAGCAATGCTGTATAATGACGTCAGCACCATTCTTTCCCTGAGATTAAGACACTAGACCGTTAAATAGCTTCATGCTGTAAAGGGATGCTGTGTGCCTATAATGGGAAGACTGTGGTTGTTGGTCACAGGTTCATTGACCATTACAATGAATATCTAACATGAAGAATTCTGTTTCAACCCATATGTTGGGTTGATGAGAGCCTGTGCTCTCTGTGGTATACTAAACTGTATCTGTTCAGATTCACCTCTAAGAACCTTGCTTTGAGCCTCACTAGTGTTCATAATAAATTGTAATAAGCTGTTGCATGAATTCACGATTAAATAGCATTTGGTTGACTTCAGTCAAACTGAAGCTCAAATTGGGTGTACAACAAAACATAGATTTGGGGTTGGTAGATTTTAAAGAATCAAAAAGGCTAGATTTTGTTGGGGTGGAGAAGCACGTTGGAGTTCAAAACAATACTTTACTATGAACAACAAAGTAACACATTCAGAAAATGAAAACAATAGTACAGGTAGACCTCGATTAACATTGATTCGGTCAACGTTGTTTCGTTATCACGTAGCTGATACATAGGGGAACATATATCCATTTAACATTGTGACGTTCACTATTATGTTGTTAGCGCGAGTGGAAACAAACTACTTTGGGTAGCGTAGGCGTACATAGACCTTGAATGTCCGGTATTCTTTGCATGGGTTCGCTTAACGTTGTTTTGCTTAGTCGCTCTTTTCGAACATAACTTCGACATTAAGCGAGGACTAAGTGTATCTATTTAGGATCACTGAGAGATCATAATAATTAGCATTGATTGACCAAGGGAGACTGATCATATTACAGTAAAAGTCTGTTTATCCGGCACCCTCGGGACCTGGCCAATACCGGTTAAAGTGCCTGCTGGAAATTCGGTCAAAAACAAAACAAAACAAAAAAAATTCAGTGCATTTTTCCGGATAAATTCCGGTTCATCGAATGTGGACTTTTTTGCACTGCCAATTATACGGAAGTTATGGTTGATCGGGTGCCAGATAACTGGGCTTTTACTGTATACCACTTTGGCATTCCAGCAGAATTTGAAATTATAGCTTTACCAGCATTACACAGAATTTTAAATACAATAGGTCCACCCCTCTGGCTACCATGAGCCAGATTCTCTATTTGAGAAAGATCCACAAGCCGCATAATCAATAGTTCATGTTTCCCTTCCAGAAACGTAGCATTTACACAGTGACTGTTCCATGTTGGGAGGACATCCCTCTCCTTTCACACTCTCACTCAATCACTCTCTCCCCTCTCTTCCAATCAGCTGAGAAGTTCACTATCTGCAATGGCAGGAGGCACGCTTGCCTCCCCCTCAGCTTGATTACAGACTGCACCAACAGCTGGCATTATTTCCAATCTCCCTCCTTCACTGCATCCTCCCAACCACGGGGCTCCAGCCACTGCCATTGGATGACACTCGCCGGGGTGGGGGAGTAAATTGGAATATTATCACAGGCCAGATAAAAGACCTACAGGCCACCTACTACACCAAGCAGCAATAAGGTACCAAAGATGCTAAAAGATAAGGCCATAAAGACTGCATAACAGAATACTGATAGAATTAGCTAATGAAATCGGCTACATTACAGTAGATGTTTTCAGATTCATTAAGAAATAGGACAGAACCCAGAATATTTGGAGAGAAATTTTTAACAGAAAGAGATCTGAGATGAATTTGGAAATTATAAGTTAATGAGGTGGGTTTCTATACTAAGTCAAATTTTAGCATCACAAAATGGGATTTAAAATCACAACATTCTGCCTTATGAGGTGACAGTGTTACCAACTGAGATAGACTGATAAAAAGGAGTCAACTTAATAATAATAATGCTTGCACTTGATAGTGCTTTTCACGTCTTTTAGACGTCTCAAAGCTCCTCACAGAACAACAACAACAATTTACATTTATATAGCGCCTTTCACGTCGGGAGGACGTCCCAAGGCGCTAAACAAGAGGCGTGTGACCCGAGCTGGGAGGGGAGTGTTTGGGAAGGGGTGAAACACGAAGGGGAGGTAAAAGAGTTCGGGGTGGAACAAAAGGCACGATCGGAAAGTCTTCAAATCGGCCTTGAAAGAGGAAAGGGAAGAGGCGAAACGGAGGGATTGAGGGATGGCATTCCATAAGGTGGGAGCGGAGAAACTGAAGGCCCGGCCTCCGATGGTGGGGCGGTTCGGGCGGGGGGCTTGGAGCAGGCCAAGTCCTGTTGAACGGAGGGTCCGGGTGGGCGTGTAGGGGGAGAGTAGATCGGCTAGGTAGGATGGGGCAAGGCCATGCAAGGCCTTGTAGGTGAGGACGAGGATCTTAAATTCGATCCTCTGGAGGATGGGGAGCCAGTGGAGACGGGCGAGGGTGGGGGTTATGTGGTCACGGAGGCGGGTGCGGGATAGTGCACGGGCTGCAGAGTTTTGGATGGCCTGCAGCCGATGAATGGAGGAACTTGGGAGACCAATTAGGAGAGAACATACTGGAAAGTAATAGACTGCATATATATGGGGAAACGTGGCAGCCAATTGCGCACAGTAGTATCCCACAAATAGTCATGGATTGAAATGACCAATATTTTGGGGGGATTGTTAGGTGTGCATAGTTAGAAAACTTGCCCAGGGTTTAACCCTGTCAAGAATTGAATCACGGTTTCTTGCTTGTAAGGCGAGTGCTACAACCACTGAGCTATGGGACTCCATAGTTGGGACATATGTGTATGGAACCACCAGGAAGGTGGAAGGTGAACCTTGGTCTTAGATGGTCCTGGGTCCAAAGAGCAATTTCAGAAGGTTTAATTCACCCAGACGGTGATTAACACCCGAAGCAGATTACCAGCAAGAGCGATTGAGGACAGGACACTGGACTCATTTAATAAATAACTTGCTGCTACGTCAAGCGGATGGTAGGGTGGGTGTTCTGAAAGAATGACATCAGATGGATCAAAGGGCCTTCTTGTATTCTCTCCTGTAGCAGGCTCCATGACCTGATCACTTCCACCCTCGCCCAGCTCCACAGGCTCCCCATTCCCCAGGGGATACAGTAGAAAATCCTTATCCTCACCTTCAAAGCCCTCCACAGCCTTGCTCCTCCCAACTTGGTGACCTGCTAACTCAATTGCCTCTGCTTAGCAGGCTCCAGCCTGTTCCACGTCCCTTGCCAGCCTTCCCCTCAATTGGTGGTCGAGCCTTCACCCTCTCTGTCCCTATCCTACAGTCCCTTCTCCTTGCTCACTCAAGACCCTCTTATTTGGCCGACTCATAGTTCTGCTCTCTACCTCTTCTATCTCAAACCCTCCTTGGGTCCAAATCCATGACTCACCATTCCCCTCACCCAGGTCTCTATGTTCCCTTGTAACAGACACCAAATTAAGCCAGTGATTTTTAGTTACTTTTCTTCGGGATTGCTGTGCTTCAGTACAGCATGTTAAAACAAAATCAGCACCAAAAGATCAGTTTGTATGCTTCCAGATTACTCCACTGAGCTTCATAATTGTTGAAGTTGATGAAAACATCCTTTTCAACAGAAATGAAACTGTTACAAAATTTTCTTGAACACTAAACTTTATATTTTTCTAGGGAATAACTTACATTCTCGGTCTCTCACAGCTGCCTCTGTGCCCCTGTCTCCCAGACTTAAGCTCCCAAACATAATTAGTTGATCAAGAAAGCAATTTTCCTGCCAATGTTATTAATATAGCTTCCAACATTCAGACTGCAGCACAACTCTGAAATTCAATGAAAAAGCTCATAAATAATGCAATACATTATAATGGTGGTGACATAATTTCTAGCCAATAAAAAGTTAGCCAGTGGATAAGTTGTTTTGCCAACGAACAGCAAGGATCTCAACAATACAGCCAGCAAAGTGCATCCAAAAATTATGTTATGAAGTAATATACCATATATGGCCAATTGAACCATTCAAATCTAAACAGAACCTTTTTGCCAAGCTATTAAATATGCAGCAAATGTAGTTACACACATATAGTTCAAGCACTTAAAATTAAGTAGGCACAACTCCCACTGGTTAGAAAAAGTCTTTGGCATGCTGGTGATGTGACTACTGATACGCTGGCACAGGCATTGAGAGCTTTTCATCACAGTCCTTCACTATGCACAGGAGCAATAGCATGGAGAAAAGCTTGCATAATTTTTTGTCTCCATCTCCTTTCTAAATAACAACTTGAATTTATGTATGGCCCTTCACGCAGGGCCTGCTTAACCGAGGCAGAGCTGAACACCAACTCAGGAGACAGAGGTGACCATAGACACTGACAAAGGGGAAAATCTTCAGATGTGAACTGAAAACTGACAAGGAGGCATGGCATATGGAGGTAGACAGTTCTGGAGCATCAGTGGCTGAAAACACAACCTCCAATGGTGGAAAGGAGGGGAAAAGTCCTTTTACTGCTTGATTTCCAAACAGCATACCTGAAAATTCTCTTTTGCCATTCGATTTCTCTAAATTCCCAACCCACCACCCACATCCCAACAACAAAATTACATTTACACAGCACCTTTCATGTCAGGAGGACGTCCCAAGGCGCTGAACAGTCATGGGTCAGGATCCAAGCATGGGGAAGGGGCAGGGTGTGGGGGAGGGGTGAGAGGTAGGAAGGCAGCAGACGGTACGATCAAAAAGGAGGGTCTTGAGCCTGGCTTTGAAGGAGACAAGGGAGGAAGCAAGGCAAAGGGACTGTGGGATGAAGTTCCAGAGTATGGGGGCAGAGAAGCTGCAAGCCCGGCCACTGATGGTAGAACGGGAGACATGGAGCAGATGGAGCTTACTGAATGGAGGGGGCGAGCAGGTTGATAGCGAGTTAGCAAGTCGGAGAGATACGAAAGGGGCAAGGCCTTGAAAGTGAGGACAAGGATCTGGAATTCAATCCTCTGGGGAATGGGGAGCCAATAGAACCAAACGAGTGAGGGAGTGATGGGGGTAGCGGAGCCTAGTACGGGAAAGGACAGGAGCTGCAGAGTTCTGGATGATCTGCGGCTTGTGAAGGGAAGAGACAGGAAGGCCAAGGAGGGAGTTTCCATAGTCAAGCCATGATGTGACAAATGCATGGATGAGGGTTTCAGCAGCTTGAGGGGTGAGGCAGTAGTGTAGTCTGGCAATGTTTCAGAAGTGGTGCAAGAACGTTGATATCATAGTTCTCCTGGATCACCCAAGGTGACACATTATGAAGGCCACACAACCCGACATTACCTCCCTCCATGCCCCACCCGCCATATCGGTGGTGTGGCCCTCATCTCCAGGGCGTCACTTGCCTATCCCCCTACTCCTCAGGTTTCTTCCCCTCATTTGAATACATCACCCTCTGCCACCCCTCCCATCTCTCACTCAAAATTCTCCTCATTTACCACCCCCCCAAATCCTCCCCCACATTCATCTCCAATATCTCCACCATCCTAGCTTCCCTCTGCTTGCCTCATCATCCTCGATGACTTCAACCTCCATTTCACCTTCTCTTGCTCCACCTGCTCGGACTTCTCTCTGAACCTCTCCCTCCACATCTATTCCGCCACCCACATTCACGGCCATCCGCTTGACCTGGTGATCACCTGGAGCCTCAGTGTCTCGGATGACCATTGCATCTCCTTCAACTCCTCTATCCTTCTCCCCATTTTCTGCATACCTACCACCATCTTCTACCACCCATGGAAGATTCCCACAATCCCTCTCCGCTGCCTTGGGAGTCCTCTGAACTCCTCCCCTCTCTGGCCCAACTCCCACACCAACCCATTCTCTGCGCTTACTCACCTCCACAACACCCTCTCCACTACACTCAATGCCCTTGCCCAACTCACCTTCCAAACTGTTCTTATTCCCGCACCTCACCCAAGTTCACTAGCCACCTCCACTCACTCAAAGGGCCAGGTATGGGCCGCCAAATGCACTTGGCTCATATCCGGCCGAATGGTCCACTGGCATATCTGGCTGGACCGCATCAAAAGTTACCATTCCACCCGCCAAATCTCCACCAAATCGTCCTTCTACTCCAGGATAATCCTGGAGGTGAAGGGCAATCCCAGGTGCTGCTCTCCATCACAACCTACTCCTCTTCCCTCCCAACTACACCTTGCAGATTCTTTCCCCTGATTCAAGCTGCGAGGAGATATTGGATTTTCTCGAGTCCAAAATCGAGGGAATCAGCTCAGCTGTCACCATCTTTCCAACTTCAACCTCCCACACTGACTCCCACCCATCCCTCCTTCCACATCTTCAAACCTGTCTCCCCCTCCTCTGTCATGACCATCATATCCGCAATGAGGCCAACCACCAGCTCCCTGGACCCCATTAGGACCCCTCTCCTTGCCTCCCACCTCCACCTGGACAGTTGAGTGCCAGGGTGAGCCCAGCGGAGGAATCCCAGGCTGGAGCAGAGGGTGGCTGTGGGGTGGTCAAGGGTGGATAGGAGGTGTGGAGGGCAGCGAGAAAGCAGGACAGAGCGGGAGAGTTGATAGTAGGGGTGCATTTCGAGGGAGGCCAGCTCGGGTCTAGGCGGCAGCAAAAATGCACACACTAAGAATTGAGGTGGCGGATTAGTGGGACATGGTCAGCCTGCAGGACACCGCGTGGGCTAGAGGTGGCGCATACACATTCACGCGCACTGGCAGGAGACAATATTCACAATGGGGAGGGGGGTGGCGAATTATGAACAACCAGGAAATCCAGTCACCATATCTAATGCATTTCAAGAAATCCATTCCCGACCACTGCAATTTTATTCATTACCAATGTATTTTCACTCAGCTCTATGCAGAACTACTCATTTTCTGGTCACTACACAAATTTTGCTTTTATTTACCACACTGTCTAATTTACTAAGACGTACTAAATTGCATTTCAGTGAGCTACATTAACCACTCAAGCACCACAAGTTGTGCACTGAAGAACCACAATGTTTGCATTCAAATGAATCTTTTTGTCACAATAGTTTATGAAGAATGAGAGATATCTAGACATAAACAGATCACACACATATTAGTATCAATAAAACAAGCTCTTTTTGTGCCTTCTCGAAACAACAGGCTTGTTTCCCGACTTAAGGAAAAAGGGATTCCTATCCATGCAGATTCAAAACTAAAATATAGAAGATTTCTTTTAAAAAAAGCTACCCATGAAAAACTGACCATGGCTGCATATGTCAAACAGTGTTTTTAGATTTTATTTGAATTTTCAATATTGCTGTTAAAATAAACTTATTGCAAAAATCTGCCGGTATGTTCAATTTAATTCATCCTTTGGATGAGGCGTTAAACCAAGGACTTCTAGAATTGCATTAGATATGCTGATTGGATTTCCTGGTTGTCCATATTCAGGTGGACATTTGTCTACAAAATATGTAGTGATTATACTTCAAAAATCTTGAAGAGTTTTGAATACCTCAACAATGTATAGAATAATTTTTCTAAAATGATAAGACAGAATTTAAAGAATCAAAATAAAATAATTTACTATGAATCATGAACACTTCATGAAAACTAACCGAAGTTTAAATAAAGTCCAGATTGAAGTGCTTTCAATAAGTGAATGCATTCTCAGGGACTTCTTTTTTGTTCGTGGATTTTAAGAGGGTGTAGTTGTAGGAGCCTTGGGACATCCTCCTGGCGTGAAAGTTGCTATACAAGTGTAATTTTGTTGTTGTTGTTGTTGTTGTTGTAGGAAAGTTCGACTAATGGTCTGAAATCAGTCAGTGACAATTAAATTTCATTCAATAATGTTAGCAATGTAATATTAAAATACTAGGAAATACAGTGGTAGATTCTGAGACATAAAGATGGTCTTTAAGTATGCACAGAGGAGAATGCTAGATGGGCGTACAACAATAATACTTGCATTTGACATAGCGCTTTGGCCTGGTTTCATCAGGAACAATGTACAGTAAAAGCCCATTTATCCGTCACCCTCAGGACCTAGCCAATGCCGGTTAAAGGGCGTGCCAGATATTTGGCCGAAAACGCAACATTTTTTTTTAAACTAAAATGTTATGCATTTTTCAGGATGAATTCCGGTTAATCGAATGCTGACTTTTTTTTTGCGATGCTGGTTATACGGAAGTTATGGTTGATCAGGTGCCGGATAAACAGGCTTTTACTGTACAATTGACTAGTCCAAATGTATTGTAGATTGACTGATTCAAATACTGTAACATCTTTATAACCAAATGATAAAATGTGGTCTCATTCATTAATTGTATTTTTTGACAGATTCAAACAGAATCCTGTTTACGACCCAAATCTCATTGCATAGATTTTGACCCAAGAGCATTATAGGGTAAACTAGAAAAATCCCCAAAGCAGCTGTGTTAACAAATGTGCTTTGGGAATCATTTTAAAAAGAGTTTAAATGTGAATAGAAAACATAATTGAAAAGAATTAACCAATGTTTTCCCAATGCTTCACAATTTTTAATGTACGAGGGGTAAGGGAATATAGGAGTTTGAGAGAATTGAGCTAAGAGAAATTAAGGCATACGTGGAACATAAATAGCAACACAACTGATTTGGCTAAATGGCCTGTGTTTAGAAGTTTTGAATGTGAAGATGATAATCGCTTAAACAATGAATGGAGTGATAAAGTAGGCTACAATCATGGGAGAGCCGAATTTGAACCCAGTCAGGTTAATGAAAAAATGCCCTCTCTACTAACAGTAAGATTTTTAGGTGATATGAGTAAGCAATCTCAAATCATTTCCTGATTGATTAAGATCCACTGATGCATTGCAAGCTGAAGGGCAGTTAAGGTCAAGTTATGATATGGAAAAACATTAGTCTGAGGTACATTCACAGAACATTGAGTCTGCATTAACTTTTCTTTTATTAATGTAAAAATGTCCTTTTCTATGTATTTAGTTACTTTATATTGCTCAAAGTTTAAACAGGCCTCTCCAGAGAAAATGAACAATTGGTTATCACTTGAATGAGGGAGGATTCAAGGATGGGTGGGGAATTACTCCCATACTTAAAATAATTGATTCCCTTCCTTTGGCAAGGGAAATTCCAAAGAACTATAAAAAGAAATAGTTATTTTTTGCAATGTGGCAGATGCTACGCAGTTTTAGCATTTGACCACACCCACGAAGAACTCTAAGAGAACAGGAAACTTTTTCACCTTGCGCACTGCAAAGAAAATCCAATATAGAAAGTTTGATCAAATAAGAGTGATAATTTGAGGCATAGAATTATAGACAATAAACAGATTGAACAACTAAAGGCCAGTATTTCAGTGGCTAAACATATATTGCCTGTAAACTGTAAAATGATGTGATTCACAAAAGTAGAAAAAGAACTTCAACAAAGGTAGTTCTTTAATAGTGAAAATGGTACTTTCAGTAGAGCTGCAAAGTTGCATTGCCCATTCAAATTATTTGACCCTCCTATGCTTTGGAGTGCACTTCCCTTTCATAATGTGTCAGCCTGCCTCAGTGGTAGTGCTCTTGCCCGTGTCAGAAGGTTTAAGTTCAAGCCCCATGTCAGGACTTGGAATTACAATCTAAGATCCAATGCAGTGCTGGAGATATTTTGCAACATTAGACGTGCCGATCTTCAGTTGAGATGTGAAAATATTTGTGGCAATATTTGAAAAGTGAAGGGAGTTTCTCCCGCTGTCCTGACCAACAAATCCAATAACAAAGTTGGCCACTCACCCCATGGTTGTTTGTGGAACATGGCTGTGTTCAAAGTGGCTCCCACGTTTGGCCCACAAATATAGTTAATCCACTTTACAGTATAACCTTGTGATGCACTGAGACGACTTGCTGACATGACAAGTCACCATGTCAAAGGCAAGGATTATTATTATCACTGACTGGGGTAATAAACCAACTCACAAACATGGCAAATCAAACGCCTTACCACATAATCCTGGACAGATAGGCAAAACTATAATCTTTACATTCAAAGTGCTTCCCAAGTTACACTGCAAAGATTGGTGACTGGTTATTTTGTGGGTGAATTCGGAAACATAGCAGGGAGCCACAATAGCCATGGAGTAAATGGGCGTTGTTTTTAAAGTTTGGGGGTTTGTTGGAGTCAGGACACTGGGCTACTATCTTTTCAGATAGTGCTATGGTACTATTGAAATAGTGCTGTCCACCTGGCAGGCAGACTGGACCTCAGTTTAACGTTTCAACCAAAGAACTGAACCTCAAAAAGTGCAGCACAAACTGAGACACTGTCCGGCGTGGAGGGCACTATATAAATCAAAGTTGTTGTTGAGTACTGAACTGGAGTCAATATAGACTATTTGACGTCCCAACATGAGGCTTGATAACCCATCGGACTCAGGGGAGCAAGAGTACTACTAAATGAGCCAGACCAAACTAGGGCATATTGCAAATGATCAACTTTATACTGTATGATGTTGTTGTACTCATAACATAGGAAACTTTTTTAAAAAAAAAACCACATTTCCAGTCTGCAAAATGCAAACGTTTACAAGTGGAAACAGGTATGAGGTTTGTTTTATAAAAACATTTACACTATTGATTTTACTATCTTGCTGCTTATAAATAAACAACAACTAGTTTCTTATTTATTTGTTTCTTAGAAATAAAGTGATATATAAGCCAACAAAGTTCATCTATAACCAGCATGTTGAATGGGTGTTGGCAGAACAACTTCATAATTGATCTCTCAAACTTTTAAATTGAATTCACCTTGAAAATTTAGCTAAAAACCAACAGATTACAGAAACAAAAATCCCATTTTATTTATCAAAAAAGTTGTATCGCCACACTATATATTGCATCACCAATAAGATGTGGTAGTGAATATGAGAGGCCCAGGGGTGTTGGCCATTCATGCCCAAACTACTTCATAGCAGCACTGACATTCACACGATAGAGTGACTCTCGGAAGGAAGGAAACTACCAAAACAGTACTATTTATGCATCTTATTTCATGGCAAACCAGTTTTCCTTGTGAAACAAAATTGACTGAAAAATGATTGCCATATTTACTCAATTTACCACACATTTCTCAAGAATACATGGGATTCAGTTAGTCTACAACCCCCACCACCAAAACACATAAATGCAAAAGCAAATTCCTGAATTATTCTGAATTTTACAATTTAATCACATTTTTCTAGAGCCTTTTGTAAGCCACGACATTACTCTTTATCTCCATTTCCTGAACAGCAAACTAATTAGTTAGGCAGTTGAAGACTTAATGTTAAGGAAACTGAAATACATAATTTCCTGTAACCATCCCATTGTTATTAGTCCTTTCAAAATTACTTAACGCAAATGCTTATTAACTTTTGTTGTTGAGTATATAGAATTAAACAACGCAATACATTTAATTGCATGTATAAAGGATGCCAGTTCTTTTTATTACTACAACTCTACATATTTTAGCAGATTTGTTGAAATTCAAGGATTATTCACATTATTTGTAATTCCTTGATTATCAAATTTTTCCTTGTTAAAATATCCATATAAAATAGCTTGTGGCAGAAAATTATGGCATCTAGCAGTTCATTTTTGACAAATTATGAAACAAATAAAAACATCCCAAACATGATGCATTTGTGAATATGGTTTTTCTTTACCATTTTCTAAAGCTGGACTGCTTTTAACTGCAATGCATTACCTGTTGGTTAAACTACCACAAAGGAGTTTTCACCAACATGTGTACAAATATTACCAAAATATTGTGTCTAGATATTACAACAACAACTTGAATTTATATAACGCTCTTCACACGGGGTAGCCAGAGCGCTTGATAGTAGCAGAGACTGACCCTGAGGTGACCGTAAGCACAATCAAAGGCCTTTAGGCAGGCTTGAAAGTAGGGAGGGAGGGAGCAAGGCAGAGGGATTGAGGCAAAGAGTTCGAGTTTTGGGGCACAGGGGCTGAAGGTACAACCACCCGATGTTGGAACTGGGAGAACAAGTGACAAAAGACAAACAGGAGGCCAGAGTCAGCCAAGCAGATGCAGCAGGTGGCGAAATAAAGCAAATCCAATAGGTAGGGAGGTGTAAGGGCATGCAGGGACTTGAAAGCATCTGGGTCTGGAAGTTTGTGCAGGTCAGTGGAGTTTTTAAAATTAGATGAATTTTGTGTACGGTGGAGCTGGGGAGACCAGCAAGAAGGGCATTGGAATAGTCCAGCCAGGAAATAACTAAAGCATTGATGAGAGTTTCAGCTGCTTTGATGGAGAAGTAAAGATGGGGGCAGGGAATGTGACATGTCACATTACGCTACAAAAAGAGTGTATCGCAAAATGTCTTCTTTATGGTACTTCACATGAAAGCTCATTCTTGACATACTTTAAAACCTTGCATTTCATGCCATCTGTTCATTTACCAAAGCAATCAATATTTTGATTTGCAGAGGCTTTGAGAAGTATTTAAAACGTAAAGCTGTATCAATTCATGCCAGCATTCATTTCATATTTGTCCACAATTCCAAATTATAGGGTGAATAAATACAAGTTTAACTGGACGCAGACACTGGACATTATTGTAATTTTGCAACACCCCAAAAAATTAGGTAGCACAACAAGTTACTCAGTCCTCTTCTATACAGTGCACTTCAACCTTCTTGTTACATATCTGAACATCACACATGTCTGCAGGAGAAGCCACAAAAACTGCATTGCCAATAAGCGCTAAATGGTCAACAATCAAAATAATGCTTACATTGCAAAAAAAAATCTTAACAGAATTCAGTTCTTAAGTGGAACGTCTTTTCACATGGAGCAATTACTTCATATCCAGTTTTCAAACATTAGAAAATACCTATCTGGCTTTAAAATTCTCATTCAATTTCTCACTGAAATACCAGTTGTGAACAGGAAGCAGAAGTGTACAATGTTCATAATGTAGTGTTGACCAGTGTTTCCATTCCATAAATCATCAATAACATACACAGACAACTGACAATATTCTAACTCTAAAGATCAAGGAGTCATGTAGCTCAATGGTGAGAGCACTCGCCTCGTAAGTGAGACCTGGATTTGATTCCCGGTAGGGAAAAATGTTGGACAAGTTTCCTTACCACACACTCACTCCTCTGTTTACTACTCTCCAGGTGCCCGTAGCATAGAAACAGCCCTGGTCAGTTGCTCAGAATGAGGCCCTCCTGCTTGTCTCCCCTAAGCACCTCCATGCCTCAGGCACTGACAGCATCACTCATCATGGATGCACTCCACACCTCACGGAGACAGGTGTCCTGTTCAAACCTCAACTATCCTTCATCCCTCACATCCATGCCATGACCACTCCGCCTTTCCCCCCCTCCGCAACATTGCCTGGATCTGCCACTGTCTCTCACCACAGGCTGCCGAGACACTCATATCCAGGCTATTTATCACACCCAGATTCAGCTATGCAAAATCCCAGTTTGTCGACCTTTCCCAACTCCTCCCTCCAGGCGGTGGAACAACAGGACTCTGCAGCCTATGTCCTCTCCCATACAAGGCTCTGTGACTATCATCCACATCCTCATCCTAACTGAGCTCCCCATCACTCAGTTCAAGATTCTGGTCGTCACCTTCAAAGCCCGCTTCACATGCGCCACTTGCCCGCCCCACTAACTGCAGGTGTGCCTTTAGCCTCTTTGCCCACACCCCGTGAAACTCCATTCCATAGTTCCTCCGCATCTCCCCCCTTCCTTGACCACCTGAGCTGATAGGTGACAAATCTTTGCATTGCCAGTGCCGCAAAGTCGAAATGTCTCAAAAGAGCTACTCCACAACAAAATTATAATAATAATATATAGTGCTTACATTTATAACAACAACTTCAAATTATATAGCGCCCTCCACGCCGGACAGTGTCTCAGAGCGCTTATATAGCACTTTCCACATCTTATCAACGTCTCAAAGCACTTATTTATATATGTATAGCACCTTTCCCATCAGGAGGAATTGTGTTAAAATATGACTAAATGTAGGTGAACGTCATTACTCTTGACTTATCAGGTTGAAATTTGCAATCTTATAACTGTGCTTCAAAAAGTTGGAAACCGAACCGACATCAATATTCCCAGACTCCGAATTGCAGCTTCAACGGGCATGCCTTACCACTGTGGACAGCTGCTTGACAGAACAGAAAAGGGGGGGAATGAACAACAATTTAGATGCCATTTGTCCAAATCAGAAAACCGTACACAAAAAACACTATTTCCGCTGTGAAAGTTTTCAAACGTGCTGCCCGACCAGCTATCATTTCCTTTCCCTTAGCCCTGAAAGGAAATGAAGAGTTCAGGGTGTGTATTATATATGTATATGTATATAACCTGACAAGCTCTCCGCCCAAACTCACGCATTGATCTCACTGGCAGCAAACAAACGTACCCTGTTGGGCGTGTTTTGTGCTGTGTGTGGAAGAGCCCCCAAAAAAACATGACTTTGGGCAGAGGGTATATTTTAACCGCTGGTTTGTTTGGTGGCACTTTGGGGCCACAAACCCAGAGCCACTGTCTGAGGGGTGGGCAGAGTGAAGCCCGGGTGTGGTGCCCACCCCTCACAGCGAGATGAGAGATGCCAACATCAAACAGGGGGGGGGGGGGGGGGGGGCTCACTCTCACAATTTAAACTGGAGCTCTGAGAGACTCCCCCCGTCTCCCCCCCACCCACTCCCCTCCTCCTCCTCACCTCAGGTTCACAGGGAGTCACAGCCCAGTCTCTCTGACACAGCCCCCCCCCCCCCCCCCACTATCCCGGAGTAACGGTCCTGGGGGTCCCAGCCCCGGCCTGAGGGGGGGGAGCGGGGTCCCAGCCCCGGCCTGAGGGGGGGGAGCGGGGTCCCAGCCCCGGCCTGAGGGGGGGGAGCGGGGTCCCAGCCCCGGCCTGAGGGGGGGGAGCGGGGTCCCAGCCCCGGCCTGAGGGGGGGGAGCGGGGTCCCAGCCCCGGCCTGAGGGGGGGGAGCGGGGTCCCAGCCCCGGCCTGAGGGGGGGGGAGCGGGGTCCCAGCCCCGGCCTGAGGGGGGGGAGCGGGGCCGCCAGCTGGTCCTCCCCTCTCACCTTCTTGCCTTTCTTCACATCCTCCTCCATTGTCGGCTCAGTGACGGGCCGAGCCCCCGACTCCCGGCCCCCGGGGCATCTCACGGCGGCGACATCAGCCCCCGAGCTTCACGGGCTCCTGAGGCCGGCTGACGGCGGCGGCGGCGGCGTCTCTCCCTTCTCTCTGCTCGCAGACCAGGCACACAGACAGCGGCGTCTCTCCGACTCTCCCTATCTAAACACTAACGAACTAACTCTCTCTCTCTCCTCAGAGCACCGCCCGCTCTGCGACACTGTTCAATCCCGCCGCCATGTTGGGCGTGTCTACCCAGCTCGTACTGCGCCTGCGCTGACCGGCCAACTGGGGGACATCTCCACCATCCGACCAGCAGGGGGCGACAGAGAGCAGCGTTCCCATCTCAGTCTATAGGAGGGCAACACTCATCTGGCTTTCGGGCTCGATAGAAAGGGTGATTCATCTCAGTCTGTAGGAGGCCAATACTTATCTGTCTATAGGGGGCAGTAGAGAGGGTGATCCCGCACCCGCCTCCGCGACCATATAACCCCCACCCTCGCCCGTCTCCATTACATAAATGTAATTTGTTGTTGTTGATTCATCTCAGTCTAATGGAGCAATAGAGGGTGTAATTCTCATTTCAGTCAATAGGGGGGAGCAATGACAACAACAACGGCAAAATTACATTCAGATAACGATAATAAAGGGGAGGTGATTATGAAGTGGTCTTTAGAGGCGACTGAATCTCACCGCAGTCTGCGGAGGGTGAGGAAAGGCAGCGGTTCTCAGTCTACATGACAAGACAAACAATCTGCCACTTGGGAAAGAGGGGACTGTTTCACGCTCTTGCGAGGGCGATACAGGGGAGTGATTCTCATCCTAGTCTATAGGGGACATTGGAGAGGAATGATTTTTATCTCAATCTATAGAGGCCTCTGGATTGCTATCCTCTGGGCACAGGGAATTATTTTATTTGGGTTAGCTGGCACATGCGGAAAGTCATCACAACACACAGGAGTATCCAAGCCAACAACTACAAAATTACATCACTCCTTTCACCTTTCACTTCAGGGCGACATCGCAAGGCACTGGAAAATCATTGTTTCAGACCAGAGCTGGGGGTTGGGATTGAACATAGTGGGGAAGGAGGGTGACCAAAGGCATCATCGAAGACGAGAGTCTTGAGATGGGTCTTAAGGGAGGCAAGGGAGGGAATGAGGCGGAAGAACTGCAGGATGGAGTTCCAGAGTGTGGGGGCAGAGTGGCAGAAGGCCAATGGTGGGGCGGATGAGGCAGGGGACGTGAAGCAGGCCAAAGTCCACTGAGCGAAGGGAGTGGGCAACTTGGTAGGGGGTTAGGTGGTCACAGACGTAGGGGAGCAATGCCATGGAGGGCTTTGAAAGTGAGGAGCAGGATCTTGAACTGTATCCTCTGTGTGATGGGAAGCCAGCGGAGTCAGGCGAGTGTGATAGGGTCACAAGGCCTGGTACGGGAAAGGACATGGGTTGCAGAGTTGTGGATGATCTGTAGCCTATGGGTGAGTTGGTGAGGCCAATAAGCAGGGTATTTGCATAGTTGAGTCTGGATGTTATGAATGTGTGTTTGAGCTTCTTGGTGGCCTGCGGTGTGCATCAGTGATGGAGACTAGTAATGTTGCAGTGGTGGGGGCAGGCAGAGCAGGACATGGCATGGATGTGGGGTAGAAAGGACAGTTGAGGGTCAAACAAGACATCAAGATTCTGGACTAGCTTAGTAGGATGGAGTGTGCATCCTTGGATGGTTACCAAGGCAAACTGAGTTCTATATAGAACTCATCTATATATAGAATTCCATGAGATTTTATTGGAATGTGCCCTCTCTTCCTGGAGGGGTGGATCCTTCGTACCCAATCTGGAGGGTATTATGCACAGGTTGACAAGACCCATGGCTTGGAGACCCTGGAGTGTGGGTTGGAGTACTGCTGGAATCTAACTAGTTAAAACTACATTGCTTGCCATTGATATCACTGTCTGGCAAGCTTTTCCACTGCTTGTCCAGCTAGGACCACCCTACTCATTAGGGATTTGGCATGAGGAGCTGAGCATGAAGAGTCCCTTTCCAGAGACTAGTCTGCTGCAAAGAGGGTGATAGATAGAGGGTCTTTTATTCTCCTGGTGCATAGAGGCCGGTAAAGTAACTGTTTGATGGTTGTTGACCACTCGAAGGAAACAAAAAATGTCAAAGTGCATTCTACTCGTTCACTTTGGCGCCATCCTCAGGAAGAAAGTGGCAAGAAAGCCACGGCACTTACACACTAATGCTGATAGTTTTATTTTGAAATTAAAAATTTAAGCCAGTTATGGTCTTCATTATTCTATGTCCATGTTCTATTTGTTATTAATGTTGTAGCACTCTGGGACTCTACCCCACGTGAAGGGCGCTATATAAATGTGTGTTGGTGTATTACCTCCCTACCTCTCCGACCTCCTCTCTCCTCAAGCCAGCACCCGTTGCCTTCACTCCACCGGGTCTGGCCTCCTCCTTGTCCCTCGAATCCTCCACTCCACCATCGGCAGCTGTGCCTTCAGCCACTACGCCCGAGGCTCTCGAACTCCCTTCCTCACCCCCTTCACCTCGCCCCCTCTCTTCCCAGTTTCAGTCTCAGCTCAAGACCTTTCTCTTCGACCGCGCCTTTGGTCACCTTTCTCCCCCTGCCCATGGCTCACCCCCTGGAACCGTTATTGTGAAGCGCTCTGAGACGCCATCCGACCTGAAGGGCGCTGTATAAATTGAAGTTGTTGTTGTATTGCATTATGTGTGCAAATGTTTCGGGGCCCTTCGTCAGAACTGGGGCACGTTGGGAGGGAGAGGCTGTTAAGGACTAACTGAGATGGGGGAGGCAGGGCAAGGAAGACAAAGGAAAAATTGGGGTAGAGGACAGGAGATGATGGGTTAAAGAGCTGTTAATGTTGTAAAATAAAATGGGGGATTGCACTAAAATTGGAGAGGTGTAATAATGTAAAACAAAGATGGGGGAATTGCAAAAGAACAGGCAGACCAGATGGTCACAGAAAAAGGGGAGGAGGAAGGTGAGCTGTTATGGCTTGAAATGATGGAAATCAATATTGAGGCCAGAGGGCTGTAAGGTCCCTAGCAGATGGATAAGATGGTGTTCCTCTAGCTTGTGCTGTGGTTCATTGGAACAGCATAGGAGACTGTGGATGGAGAGGTCAGACTGCGAGTCGGAAGAAGAGTTGAAAATAGATCAGGGATTTACTTGCAGGCAGAACAGAGGTATTCAGCAAATTGGTCACCCAATCTGCGTTTGGTCTCCCCAATGTAGAGAACACCATGTGAGCAGTGAATGCAGTATACTACATTGGTGGCAGTACATGTAAATCTTTTCTCACATAAAAACAGGGGGCCTCGGACAGTGGTCTGGGAGGAGGTGAAAGTGCAGGTATTGTATCTGAGCTCAATGATATTTGTCACCACACAGGCATTGGTAAGTGATCTGAGCAGTGTGAAGGAATCGAACCCTCCAGAGCTCAATGGTGTGTTTTCTCAGCAAAATAGCTAACATGCTCATTTGCCCACAAAAATCTGTATTTTAGATTAGTTGAGCACTACAATTTAACCACTAGTGTTTAATTTTTAGTTTGATGCAAATCTTTGGGTTTTCCACAATGAAACGTTTTGTTTGGGGCAGAATTAAAGAATGACATTGTGAGATAAATTAAGATAAAAGTCATTTAATAATATGTGCTTGTGGTGTATTCATTTAATGTGGTGTGCTTCTGGGTTGGCTCCTGGGGGAATTCCTCGTCTACTGTTTTATACATACAGTATTTTATTAGATATCCTGACCCACAGTGAATAAATGCAAAATGAACTGGAACGACAGATACTCCTGCATCTGCAACAAACCTGGATAAACTTGCAGAAATCTCTGCCACTTTGGATGCTGTGGGCTCAGTACTTTCAGAGGCAGCTTCTACTCTCACTTGTGTCGTAATTCTGGGTGACACAAAATGACTCTTGACAATGAATGCACTATGCATACTGCTTGACACCATCTTCTCAAGATCCCTATCGATTTGTGTGTATTTCAAGGGTATTTGTAATGTTCTCCAACATAGGTTCCAATAGCACCTCCATAGCAACAGTGAGAAGATTCATGCTCTGCTCTGTCTATGTTCTGTGTAATTGAGATCTTCAGTTCAAATATCACTTCAGTTTTATCACATCGTCAGTGGCAGACTGCAGTGCAGACAATCTGTATTCAATTCAATTTGCAGCAGGAGATGGCACAGCTTATCGCAATGTTCGATTCCTTCACACTGCTCAGGTCACTTACCAATGCCTGCCTGCATGATGACAAGTGCTTTCCATTTGCATATCAGCTTTCATTTGAAAATAATTGCACTACAATCTGTATCCTAACACAACTCACATGGGGCATACAGCCTGTCAGGACTCTCTATTGTACCAACTGTCCACTCATAACTTTCTGCAATACTACCCTTCCTCACCAGGGTTCAGTGTCTCATCCTGTTCTTCCTTAACAATATCTACCACAACTTCACCCTGTGTGTATCTCTATTAGGAGTCTCTGTCAGTCAATGCTCGAGTGTCTGGTACTCCTGCAGAGAATCAGTCACTCCAGTCAATTCCCCATGTTCTATGAAAAGAGAAGATACATTATTTAGTGCAAGGTACACATGTTTATTCTGTCACATTTCCTGAATACGAGAACAGCATCTGCGAGCATCCAGAGAGTGGGATCCTTCCCAGGGGTGATTGATTCCTCACACTGTGCATGTGCACTGCACAAATCTCCTGCCTTCTCTCTCTGAGTACCCTGACCGGTTACAGTTCATCCATCCTGGAGATTTATTAGTTTGTGCAATTCTTATCATATTTGAATAATATAGTTCCAACCATTAACATTAACGTCAGAAGCATCACATTTTCCAAGTTCTAATTTGCAAACTGTTGCTTTCTTCCTTATGTGGCATGAAATGCCTAAATGTTCTCATGGTCTTAGCCATTGAGACCATTGTCTTAAAATGTAAATTGGTGCAGATTTTTCAAAAACACATCTGAAGACTGTCCTCTTTTGGCAAATCTCCTATACTCCCTAAACCCAGCCCCCAGCTCGGGCCCAAATCCCTGACTGTCCAACACCTTGGACATCCTCCTGTCATGAAGGGTTCTCTACAAATACAATTTTTCCAGATCTACAATCATCTCTGTCATCATTGTTGAATCCAGCATTGTACAAGAATTGTTGTTGAATATCAATGTGTTTCAGAAGCTCAGATGTGCAAGATTGCCCACAAGGAGCATGATTCAATTCTTGTAAAACCACAGTTGTCACACCTGGAGACCAATTAGAACAAAATACCCCACAGCAAAATCACATCAGTGAATACTATTTCTAAATCATTTTTTTTAGAAATTCGATTTTCTTAGCATCAGTGAAAAAGTATTGGTCAATGAGTCAACCTGCAGTGATGGTTCATACTTTGAAAGCCGCCATCAGTAGGTATAAATCCACAAATAAAATTGGTGGGAGCTGATTTAATGCTTTAAGGTTTTGATAATATTCATAACAATGCGCAAGCTACCAATAACTTACAACCAATATACCTTCGAACCTCAGAACTCCTCAATCACTAGAGTTTACATACACCTTTCTCAAAGCAACACTCCACATTACCAAGTGCCGAGACATAGTTTAAACCTTCTATTCCCTCTACCTCTTCTGAATTCCTAAAACAGTGCAGCTTCATTATAACGCGCTTCAATTTTCTGCAGTTTTGCTTTTGATGGCGTAACACGGTGTATTGTATCCTCTTTCCATTTTGCTGGCTTCCTGCATGGAACATATAGTCATTGTGGGTTCTGAAACGTCAGTGGTGATCTTGGTTACATTTCAGTGCCTTGGGACGTCCTCCTGACGTGAAAGGCACTATAAAAGTGTAATTTGTTGTTGTTGTGGTTGAAGTGATTGTAAGCAGTTGCAAAATTAAGCTCCCATTTATAGCACAGCTTTGTCTCATGGACCCAAACTACCAAATATCGATTAGATTGCATTGGATGGTAAAGCATCAATACTTCGCTCCATCAAATGATATACATAAAATCCCAGAGGTATTTATTGATGGAGTTCCTCCAAGTCAGTTTTCTTCAAACAAAGGTTTATTAATTCTGAAGAAATCTTTTGTCACCTTGGTTCCTCCGTAGATTTGTATATGGTGTACATTCATTTCACTTCAGGCAGGATGCACTGGATATATTGGCAGTAACATCAGTTAGGATAATATTGAGATTTCCAATCACCAGTTTTAATCAATAAAATTTACATTTATATAGCAGCTTTCATAACAGAATGAGGTCCCATTTCCAGTTCTTTTTAGGCTTTCATCAAATGTTGCATTACTTTTTGTTGAATTGATCACATTTGAACATTCAATTTGGCGCAATATAAAATATGTTTTGTTTGATCTAGACTATGAAATGAACCCTGGTTTGCAATTGTCCATTCCAGGTCAGTCTTACTACCCACAGTTATTTGCTGCTCTGAGTAGTTGTTTGCTGCTCTGAGCATATGCAATATGGGATCAAAAGGAACAATCCTGGGTGCAGCCAAAAGTGGTACTCCATTTGTGAATGCGAAATGCTCATCATTTGATAAGCTGAAACCAGACAAATATTGACTAAGATGTTTTAAAAAGCATGCCACTTTAGTCATAACACCATCCCATGTCAGGGCAAGGTTAAATATGTGGAGTTTGCGAAGAATGTCTTGAATTGCCCCTCTCTCATTCTGCACCATTAGGATATGGTGAAGATTAGCAATCATAACTATCTCCAACAGGTTCTTCTTGGTGGGGCCCCTGTGTAAATTTGTGGAACTTGGCATGTTCCTCAAGTTTTCCAATGTGGAAGATATATGGTGTTAATTTGTTGCATTGCTCCCTGCCTCAGGAATCAGGAACAGGAAGGAAGGGCGCTGATTCATGCGACTGCAAGAAAAACTGTTTGGAGAAAAACAGTGGTGCATGCCAGTTGAGTGTCTTTCTGGGTTTGAGACATGATATGCTAGATATCCAGCAGTTTTATCGTAAAGAGTAAGCCAAATATTTTGCTAACAAGTCAAAGAATTGTTTATTGAATTTCTTTTACAAACTATGTGGAAGGGAATACTTTATAGTGGATGTATTCATTTCCTGAATTATACATATTTATGGATCTTTGCAGAGCATGTAAATCACAGATATATTGCAATCCTGTGGAATACTGTGTGCAGTTTGGGTCTTCTTATTTAAGGAAGGATGCACTTGCCTTGGAGGGAGTGCAGCGTAGATTTACTAGATTAGTACCTGGAATGAGGGGGATGAGTTATGATGATAGGTTGACTAATTTGAGCCTATCTTCTCTGGAATACAGAAGAATTAGAGGGGATCTTATAGAAACCTTTATGATTATTAAGGGGCACGACAAAGTAGATAGTGAGAGATTGTTTCCCCTGTTTGGAACAACTAAAATCCAGGGGTCACAGTCATAAAGTTAGGGGTCAACCCTTTTGCACTGAGTTGCGAAAAAAGCAAGCTATTTTTGTATTGTAATTTAAATCCTTCAGAATAGCTTTGTATTTTTTTAATTACTGGGAGAAATGTGCTATCAGTTCATGAAAGTTCATGAAGCTCAAACCTCACCCTGGTTTCAGGGCCTTGAACTGCATCCTGGTTCACCAGCCACCTCCGCTCGCTCAAGGGCCAGGTGCGGGCTGCCAAACGCACTTGGCTCAAATCCGGCATAACGGTCCACCGGCATATCTGGCTGGACTGCATCAAAACTTACCTCTCCACTCTGGCCTCCGCCAAATCATTCTTCTACTCCAGGCTAATCCTGGAGGCGAAGGTCAACCCTAGGCTTCTGTTCTCCATGACAAACCAGTTCCTTTGCCCTCCCAGCCATGTCTTGCAGATCCTTTCCTCCAATTCTCATCGTGAGAAGATGCTGGATTTCCTCGCGACCAAAATCAAGGGAATTTGCTCAGCTGTCACTGCCCTTCCAACTTTCACCCCCTCCCTACCTCTCTCCCAAACTCCAACTTATACCCATCCTTCCTTCCACATCTTTGAACCTGTCTCCCCATCCTCTGTCATAGCACCGTATCTTCCATGAAGCCCACCACCTACTCCTTGGGCCCCATCCCCACCCCTCTCCTTATCTCCCAGCTCCAGCTCCCTGCCCCACTATTTGCCGACACCATTAACCTGTCCCTTTCATCCGGCATCGTTCCCACCCCCCCTTAAAACAGCCACTATCATTCCTATTCTCAAGAAACCGTCTCTTGACGCGTCACAGCTTTCAAGTTACCGGCCCACCTCCAACCTCCCTTTTGTGTCAAAGGTCCTTGAAAGAGTCATTGCCTCCCAGCTTTGTTCCTTCCTCTCATCCCACTCCCTCCATGAGCCCCTCCAATTGGGCTTCCATGCTGCCCACAGCACAGAAACTGCTCTGGTCAAGGTCACAAATGATATCGTGACCATTTGTGACCAGGGCTCCTTCTGCCTCCTCTTCCTCCTCAACTTATCCGCCGCCTTTGATACCACTCAATCCTCCTCCACCACCTCTCCTCCCACTTCAATCTCCAAGGTTCTGTCCTTCACTTTCAAGGCCGTTCACGGCTTTGCCCACTCACTCCTATCTCTCTGACCTGCTGATTCCCTATGAACCTGCCGCTCCCTCCATTCAGTGGGCTCCTGTCTGCTCCATGTCCCCCACCCAACCCGCCCTAGATGGGCTTTCAGCCTCTCTACCCCCACACTATGGAACTCCATCCCAAAGTCCCTTCACCTCACTCCTTGTCTCCTCTTCAATTTTGCCTCTGCCACCCTCCTAACTCCCTCCCTCCCTCCCTCCCCACTACCCTGCCCCCACCCCACACCCTCCCACACCTCCTTGCTCAGTTCTCGACCTGACTGTTCAGCACCTTGGGACATCCTCCCGATGTGAAAGGCCCTCTATAAATGTAATTTTGTTGTTGTTGTTGTTGTTGTTTTTGTGAAATGATAATGTTATCCTCAAAAACACTTAAGTGAATTAACTGTGTGCATCAAAATATCAGGGTCATATGATATGTGATATTCATCTCACTGAATAGATTGAAGACTGACTTCACATTCCTTTGTTCCAATGGTGATGTCTCCTTAATCAGAATTTCATTTATACTACTGGCTCATGGTAGAGGCAACTTTGCTTTAGCAATTGAATGTTCTCGGTTTTGCCGCACTTACTTCCTTGTACCTTCTTTCTGCAGTGATATGAAGAATTTTAATAGGAGTCAGTAGTCAAAGTTGCAGCTCATAGCCTCTGAACCAAGAAGCATACCTTAGAGTGTTTCCTCATTGTAAAAAAAATTCAACACAAAACATTCATGCATTGAAGTCAGGATGTTGTACATTGATGTGCATGATTATTTGATGTGCGAAACATACACACTGATGCACACTGATGGATCGGAAACCTTTTGTGTTGAGATGTGTCATCTTGTTTACTCCTCAATGTCAGATCCTGCAAACCACAATTTTAAGCACCCATGGAAAATACACAAAGGCAACTGTTGTTCTCTCTGTGAAAGTTGTTGAAACTCTTTGCCCTCCCATCCCCTCCCTGTCCCCTACCCCAGCTCGGGTCTGAAACAATGACTTTCCAGCACCTTGGGATGTCCTCCTGACGTGGAACGTGTTATACAAGTGTATTTTTGTTGTTGTTGTGGTGGTGGTGGTAGGGAATGAGATTTCTGCCACTTACTAAATTATTTTTGACAAGCAGTATTGCCTGCCATCCATTTGATTCCCAGATAAAGTTTGAAATGAATCGCCACCTTGGGACGTCCTCCCGATGTGAATGGCACTATACAAATGTAATTGTTTTGTGTTTGTTGTCACAGGAAAATTCATGCCTGCAGCACATTTGCAGTCATGGAGACAATGATCTCAACCATTGAGGATAAACTGAAGTCCTCTTGCCAGTAAACGGCAAAGTTCAACCACTGCCTCATGGGAGAGCCTCAGACTCTGTTGACAAGTTTCAGTGAGGTTCAGGATAGAAGAGGTTGAATAATCCAATAGTACAGTATTAACATGAGGTGCAGGAAAGAAGCTGTAAAATAAATTTGCATAGCTAAATGAAAATGTGTGGTACCAGAAAAATATGTGATTCAGATCCTTAAAAACATGATCTTGGGAATTATTGAACAGTTAACTTGACAGCTGTAATGGATAAATATTAGCATGTATAATAAAGTACTGTAATTTGTAGCATTTATGATGTGTGAAAACAATAGATCAATGATAAAGAGGCCAATAAATTGAAGGGATGTAATAATTTTTCAGCATGTAACAGTAGATAAATATAATCTGCTATCTGAATTTTTTTTAATAGCTAAGAAAACACTAAAGTATCTGTATTCTAGGATATCAAATTTAAAATATTTTCAGAAAAATTGTGCCTCTTACAGTTAATAATATGGTAATAATAATCCTTGAATTTGATATGGAGTTTTTCACATTTTCTAGACATCTCAAAGCACAGAATATACTGTAAAGTAAATTGACTGTATTGAGTACCTTTCATGTAAATGAATACTGGATGTGTTGGACACCAAATTGGGAAACCTGAGATTTAAAGACATTCACAAAAGATATTGTCAAAGAGATTTGTTAAACGGGTGTTTGAAGGCAGAGAGAAAGGCAGCAAGGCAGTTTTAGAGCAGAGGTCAAAACGACAAGGGCATAATAGCTTAAAGCTCAGTCACTGACATTGGAACGAAGGAAGTGAGGAATGAACAATAAACTAAAATGTGAAAAGCAGAAGGAACAACTAGACTGTTGAAATGTTGGACTGCAAAAAAATGTATCCCACAAACTTTCAATCAAATATCACCAATACGTTTAATGTTTTAAATTAGAACCAATTCATAAAATTGCCTGTACATTATCATTCCCTCATTAAATGTTAGAATTGACTAATGTGAAAAAGTAGGCAATGTTGATTTTATGTTGGTATTCGCTTCATAGGCCATGGGTATATGAAGACTGCACACTTATAATTTAAATCTTTCAAAGGTAAAATGGGAATCATTAGCAGGTTTCTTGGGGTTTATTAAATAAACTTTGAAAGTATAATCTATAACTATGGAAAATGAATACATCAGGCAGGATTTGGTGTCAAACCGGTACAATAGTACTATTTGTAGATTTCCCAAACCAGAACTTGCTTTAATCTAATACATAGCAACCACCATTACCTCTTGAATGTCACCCTGGCTTCAATGCTAAGACTCACCTCTGAGTCAGAATGTTGTGGATTCAAATCTCAATTGGGACCTGAAATTAAATAGTCTAAGCTGATATTCCAGTGTTGTGCTGGGTGATGGGTTGTATTTTCGGAGGTGCTGTCCTTTGGATGAAACACTAAACCGAGGTTCTGTCTGCCAGTTCAAGTGGATGTTAAACATCCCATGGCACTATTCGAAAAGAGGAGATTTCTCGCATTGTTCAGACCAAAAACTCCCAAATAAAACTGGTCACTTACTCCAATGCTGTTAGTGGGACATTGCTGTGCATACGTGTTTCATGAACAAAATACACGTCAAAAATCTACTTTACAGTTTACGTAAACCCTGGATAACCCTAGGCTCCTCTTCTCCATCACAAACCTCATGCCACCCTCCCATGCCGCACCCATCCTTTCCTCCAACTCCAACTGCATAGCGATGCTGGACTGCCTCGAAGCTAAGATTGAGGGGATTCTTTCAGCCATCTCTACCCCATCCTCCACTACCCCCATTACCTCTCCTTCAAGATACACCCCAATCCTCCTTCAAGACCCTCCTCTTTGATGGTTCCATCAGTCACCCCACATCCTCCCTTTCCCTCCAACCTCCCTGTCCCCGACCCTAGCTCAGGTCTGAAACATTGACTGTCCTGCTCCTTGGACGTCCTCCTGACTTGAAAGGCGCTATACAAGTGTAATTTTGTTGTTGTTGTTGTATTCTGTGAAGTGTTTTGAGATGTTGCAACGATGTGATCAGAACCTTTATCAAATGCAAGTTTTTCACAATGATTATTATTGTTTAACACTGAAGTATAATCCCTGAGTTCAGGCCATAACAACATTGTGATGATAGTTAAATACACATAAAATACAAGATAATTGTAAAATATTGTCTTGTAATTAAGTTTTATGGCTGAGCTACCAATACAATTTTAAAGACTATTTTTCTTAATTATATCACAGCTTGGCATTTCTGCTCAACTCCAATTGGCGTTCCAGGAAATATTAGTCAACCAAAATTCAAAACTCAAAACACAAATCAAAATTCAAAACACAACTAAACCAAGATTTTTTTTGTTAAGTTAGTTTTCAGTAGTGACCCACCCTCTCCCTCTGCTCAGTAGGGTCCAGCCTGCTTCATGTCCCCAAAACACCCACCCACCCCATCATCGGCAGCGAGCCCCCAACCGTTGGAATTCCATCCCGCAATCCCTATGCCTCGCCACCCCCCTAGCCCATACAAATACCGCCTCAAGACCCTCCTCTTTGACAGTCCCATTGGTCATCCAAAATCCCCTCCTTTCCATCCACCCTCCCCAATCCCGACCCCAGCTCGGGTCTGAAACACTGACCGTCCGAGGCCTTGGGACATCCTCCCAATGTGAATGCCGCTAAAAATGTAATTTTATTGTTGTGGTCATTGAAGAGTTATCTTGGAGGCCAAGGACATTCCTGGGTTCCTCTTCTCCACCATCAACTGGCTCCTCCACCCACCCTCTCATGCTTCTCTCCTCTAATTTCAGCTGACAGGAAATGTTGGACTTTGTTGAAACCCAAATAAAGGGGATCCACGAAGCCACCTTTGTCCTTTCAACAACTATCCTCTCCCCATCTCCCACTCAACCCCTACCCATCCCTCCCTCAACACCTTCAAACTTGTCTCCCTCTTCTCTCTCAACAACAAATTACATTTGTAATGGTGCCTTTCACATCAAGAGGACACCTGACCCATATGAAACCCATCACCTGCTTCCTCAACCCTCTCCTTATCTCACAGCTCTACTCTTTGCCCATGTACTCATAAACATCATCAACCTCTTCCTGTCCACTGACACCTTTATGACCCTCTTAAAAACTGCCGTCAGCTCTCTATCCTCAAAAAGCTTCCCTGGACCCATCCATGCTCTTTAATTACCGCTTCATCAACAAACCTTCTTTCCAAGGTCTTGGAATAAGTTGTTGCTTTCAGCTTCGCTCCTTCCTCTCCCAGAACTCCCTTTACAAAGCCCTCCAATTGATTTACCATGTCATCCGAGGCATAGAAAAGCCTTGGTCAAGGTGACAAATCACACTTTAGCCATCTGTGATCTATCCCTCTGTTGCCTCATCCTCCTTGAACTCTCAGCTCCCTTTGATACCATTGACAACTCTATCCTCCTTCACTGCCTCCTCACTCACCTCACCCTTTATGGTTCTGTCTTTGACTGGTTCAAATCCTAGCTTTCATACTGTCTCCACATTGTTTCACACAATGGCTTCTCCTCCAGCCCCCTCACCATCTCATGTGGCACTCCTCAGGGCTCGTTCCTTGGTCCTCTCCTCTACAACATGTACCTCTTGGTGACCTTACCTGCAAGACATGTACTCTATGTCTCTGTCTCCATCTTTGACTCCAGACCTGCTGTCCTGATAGGATGTCTATCAGTCATCACATCCTAGATGAGAATTAACTTTCTCCAATTGAATATTAACAAGATCAAAGCTCCTCCACACTCCATCTCACTAAGCCAGTCTGGAACCTGGGTGTCTTCTTTGACCTTCAACTGTCCTTTCTAACCCACAACCATGCATGACCTGCTCTGTCTTCCCCCACCTTCGCAACTTCACCCGGCTCCGTCACTGCCTCTACCTTCAGGCTGCCGAAACCTTCATCCACATATTTATCATATTTCAGCTCAAATACTCCAAGTCCCTGCTTATCAGCCTTCCCAAATCTTCCCTTCACAAGCTGCAGATCATCTAGAATTCTACGGTTCCTGTCCTCTCTCACACCAAGCTCCATGACCCTATCAGACCCACTCACACCCAGCTCCACTGGTTCTCCATCTCTCAGAGGATAGAGTTTCAAAATCCTAGTCCTCACCTTCAAGTACTTCCATGGCCTTGCTCCTTACGACTTCTGTCATCTGCTGGGCCCATATTGACCTGTCCTTCCCTCCACTCAGCAGGCCATGGCCTGCTCCATGTCCCCCACCTCGCCCAGCCCACCATCTGTGATTGGGCCTACATCCTCTCTGCCCCCACCCGGTTTGGAACTACATCATACAGTCACTTGGTCTTGCTCCCTCTCTCCTGACATCAAAGGTGCTATATAAATGTAATTGTTGTTGCAGTGTTGTTGTTTGTTGTTGTTGTTTATAACCATTCACTGAAAAGTGTCTATTGAAATGTCTATCAGTTATATAGAAATATTAGGTTCCCTTTAGTATTTTTCTAATTTGCATTCTGAAAATAATTTCTAACGGTGAAATTTGCGTTGTGATAATTCTGACACATTATCCTACATAACGTGTAGCTATGTGAATGCAAGTTGCTGTTCGTTAATGATGTTAATGATTGCCATGCTAATTATGAAATCATGAACTGCAATTTGTTCCTCTATATACTATAGTGGCATGTTGAAGCATCAATTGAAAAATGGATGCTATCAACAATCATTCAAAACTAAATATAGGACATTAACAAATGCAAAAACTCTACAATTAACATTTGGTAGTAATTAGTTGCTTGTATCTTCTTATATATTACAGTATATTCTGTGAAGCGCTTTGGGACGTTGATAAGATGTGGAAAGTGCTATATCAAATGCAAGGATTATTATTATTATATATATTATCTTATTATATTATATCTTATTTGAGAGGAAGTTCTTAATATATGCACTTTACAGTATATCCTCTAGAGTGCTTTGTGACATCCTTATGGCATTTTTCCAATGTGAAAGATGCTGCATCAAATGTAAGGATTATTATTATTATGCCAACTTTAGACTTGAGTCCCACATCTTCTATGTTTGTAGTAACTTGAAAAAGTTTTAGTTTTATTTTGCAAACTAGTTCATGCATATTTTCCTAATAGACATCATAACAGATATCTGATTATATGAAACATTGTCAGCAATGATCAAACTGAATGTCATTGTCAGAGCTACAGTCTCTTGGATGACAGGCTGCCTGAGGTCAAATCTGCCTATTCAAATGGATTTCAAAAATCTGATAACACAATTTGAAAAGAGAGTTTTTCCCAGCGTCCTTACCAACAATCATAGGCAGCGGGTGGCGAGGACGAGAGGATTCTCAGCCCTGCACTTCTCCAAAAGATCTATCTGTAGCTCACTTCTTTAAGTGAGAAAAACTGGGAAGGGAAAGCCCTGAGCTTTGAGGAGACCTAACCAACAGCACCCACAGGTCCCCTCTTACCCTGTCCCAACTCATCGGGGACACCCACCCACTTCCAGTTCCGTGGCTGCTCATCAAGGTATCCTTCTCTCTGATGGTCTGATAAACTCAGTCAAGCCAACTGTCTTAAAGGGGACTGATCCTTAAACTAAATTTTACTTAACAGTCCCACCAAGGAATATTTTCACCCACTGCCTGTGCTAACAATCCCCCAGATTAAGTAGTAATTCAGTTCAAATCGGTTTTGGGACCTTGTTGGCAAAAATTGCTACTGTTTGTCCCCAAAAATCACTACACTTTATAGTAATTACTTGCGTGCTTCGAGATGTTTCAACATGAATGTGTGCTATAACAATCTACGTTTTTTCTTTAGTAGCTGGCTGGATCTTTAAAGAATAATTTTTGAAAAGAAATGTACATTGCAAAGTATGAAGGTATATTATGCAGCAAAAATTCCCGCATTTCCATACATTATGACTGCAATTACCATCTCCATATGCTCATCTTAAATTGAATAATTTGCACGCATTGAATGCCTCATGCATATTTCCAAAATAGGAATGTGTAAGTTCTTTCTGTACTTCTACAGGTAGTATGATGGTTTAACAGTAGCTCGCTGAACATATGATCATTTCCCCCCATGCAAAACAGCAGAAATTGGGCTTTTTTTTGTTAAGTCAGCTAATCACAACAACTCCTTTAACAAGGCAGGTGATAATGTTAATGAGATGGAAATATAGTATCACCATTTTAAGAAGGAAACTGAAGAGGAAAATAAGCAAACAGGAAAATGATAAGTGAATTGCTTCCTTCCTCCAGAATGAAGTAATATAGTTAATCCATTCCCTCCAAATATTGGGATTGGAACGGAATTGTCCAAAGAAGGATTTAAGGACTGTTGACAATTCTCAAGAGCTATTTTACATCTCTCAGCCCATATGAATGTTTCTCTCTGGGAAAAATTCATACTAAGGATTTGCATTAACACTGTTTTATGTCTGTTCCTGTGGAAAGCCCAATCAGTGGGAAGGAAAATACCGGAGTTGCTTTGCCTGATAGCCCTACAACTCCCATTATTTGGGTGGAAATTCCAGGGGTGACAAAAATTGAAGCCCAATTTCTACTGTTTTGTATAGGGAAAACGATAATGTGCCAGTGTCCATTGATGTGCTGGAGAAGGGTTAAACGCTCGAATATCTAGAAACGCAGGTCATAACCATATTGGTGTCACCTTCAATTTGTGATAACAACAAAGGCACCACAGGTTATTGTGCGCAACTTCATCTTGATCTGATAGACTTGAATATCATCTACAAGGTGGCATCCTTCACCTTGTTGTAAACCATTTTCCCGCAATGACTTTCAGCCTTCATGGAACTGTACAGGTTGTTCAGGGGAAAATGGTTCAATGAATTCACTCTGGCTATCCTGGCGCTGCAGTTCATCCTCAAGCAGATCACTCTTCATGTCTCAGTCACATTGGCTCTACACTCACAGGAGCATAATCCTTGCATTTGGTATTGCTCCTTGTCAACAACAACTTGCATTTATAAAGCACCCCTCCCACAGGGCAGCATCCCATAATACTTCATAGAGCTGGTGGGTGGGTGGGGGAGTGGTGGGTGGGTGGGGGAGTGGTGGGTGGGTGGGGGAGTGGTGGGTGGGGACCATAGGCAATACTAAGGTCTTGGGACGTCCTCCCGTGAAAGGCGCTCTAAAATTGTTCAATTTTTTTTGTAATTTTGTTGTTTTACAAATTTGTTGCAATCTGAAGATGGGGAAGGAAGGGGCAAGGTGGAGTGAAGGAAGGCGCTGAAAGCGCAGCCACCAATGGTGGAACAGAGGGTGTGTGGGACAAGCAGACAGCCAGAGCCAGATGAGCAGAGGTAGCAGATTGAGGGTTGGGGGGTACGCAGGTCAGAGAGGTAGGGAAGTGGCAGAGCCTGAAGGGATTCATAAATGAGTGTGTATGGATCTTGAAATCCATCTGTTCAGTGATAGGGAACCAATGCAGCCTGACTATAACTGGTGTATTGGGGGTACTGAGTTTAGTAGGGGTAAGTATGCGGGCGGCGGAGTTTTGGATCAGGTAGATCTTGTGTATGAATGCTCGGCTGAGTGTTCAGCTGAATATGGGGTAAGGTACAGTCATAGGCAGGCAATGTAGTGGAGATGGAGCAAAGTGGTCCCTGTCAAGGACCGGATGTGGGGAAGGAAGAAAAGCTATGGATTGAACTTGATGCCTAGGTTGCACACAGGTTCACTAAGGCTGAGGGATAAGTTGGGGTGGCTGAAGAGGTCAGAGTTGGCTAGAAGATGTTGTAGGGAGCCAATGAACATGATTTCTGTGTTTTCAACATTAAACTGTGGGAAGCTTTCGCTCATTCATCCACCACACAAACCGAGAGAACATCAGCAGATATAGAGTTATAGCTGATGGAGAAGTAGATTTGTATGATATCCCCATATATGTGGAAGTGTATCACGTGTTTGTGGATGACATTGCCAAGAGGGAGCATAGAAATGAAGAGGAGGAGGGAGCCAAGAATGGTTTTCTAAGTATATCTCAAGGTGCTTCACAGGACAAACTGTAAAGTGCAGTGACTATGTATTTTGTAGGCGAACATTTACACATCCATACAACCTTGACACAGGAGAAAGAAAATTCTCCAAAACAGCTCCTGTGGAAAAATCCAGCTTTGTTTCCTCCAGCTCAGCTCCCATAACACAGAGGTCTATTGAAAGTTCAATGTAACATGTGAGACATCCTGGGCTTCTGAAAGGAGTAGAGTTTCACTGCATAAGCCTGGAAAGCAGACCACCTTCAATTAGGTGTTAAGCTATTTACTTATAATAAAGATTATTATTCGATGCTATTGTGGAAAAATCAGCCAGCAGTTTTAAAGTGCTCTGGTATGCATCAACTCAAATCTACTAGTTACTATTTGGGCAAGCACACAGGTAACACCGTTAATCATGTATCATTTGGTTGTGGAATGGCTGTGAATTGAACTTGCAAATACATTTGCTGTTTAGGAATGTGCAGTATAGAACTGGAAAAGATTATTGTGATCCGGTAGGCTGCTCCCTAAAAATAAAAGACAAATAATGCAACTTCATCCCTCAAACCCTTACGTCAATTGATTTCCATCAAATACCTACCCAATTTCTTCTTGAATTGTGTTCAAACAATCTGCCCCACTGCCTCTCTGACTCGTCTATTTCACATATTCATCAACTTTCGATGCAAAGCAATTAAATCTAAATTGCTGTTCTATTTTGAGCTTCATTTTGTGTCCCCTTGTAGAATTTGTGGTTATGTTAAATATTATTTGGGTTCACTTTATCTGTACCCTTTAGGGTTTTGAATGTTGTATCTGAAGCACAAATATACAGATTTATTTTAAACTGTTGCTAGACAAACTAAGATATATGAGTGGACAGTATTTTGCTGCCATGCTGATGCCAAAGTCAAAACAAACCCAATGTTTATTTTATTGTCACCATTTGGGTCTTGAATTTAACCTCAAATGATGCCTTACCTTTTCATTAAACACTCTCATTAACTGTATTCTTGTCCAGTATTAATGTGCTTATACATGACAATTATAAAATCCAACCTCATTCACCTCCCTTGCCTTTCCTGCATGGTTCACACCTACATAGAATAGAGCAGCAACTGAGTTGGAATATTGAAAAGGCAATTGTATGGATTCTTATTTATGATGGAGGAATATAAATTTGGGCTAGGAGAGAAAAGGAGCGGGATTAATTATTTGTGTCTCTTGTTCTGAAACTGTTTTATTCCTGTATCAACAAACACCCTCCCCAGTTATAGTAAAGACCAGAAAAAGACTGAAACATCTATGAGTTTCCCAACAATACTGTGTCTTAACACCAAATTCAATAGAACGATTTGGATCCTATTTGACCCAAAATGCAGCTGGTGGATGCATGTTCTTTGAAAATTTTCCATAGAATCCTTTTAATAAGCAAAGGGGAATATTTTCTTCTATCAGTGTGGGTTGGATTCCAATCAAGGTGCTCTGGATAAGTACGTCATCACCCAGTCACTCAACACCATAGTCTACAAGACAAAGGTATATATATTTTAACCCCAATACCTATCCTTTCCTCATATCCCTTCAAACCTCCACTATCCAAATATCTGTCTACCTCTCTTTTAAATATCACTATTGATTCTGCCTCTATAGTTTTCTGGCGGTAAGTTTTCATATCCTCGCAATCCTCTGTTTGAAGAAATGCTTCCTGATCTGATTTAGTATAGAAGTAGATGAAAGAAAAAGATTTAAGTATTATTATTGTAACTACTGAAACATATTGAAGTTTCAAGGCCATGTTTGTGCTTACACAGGAAAAGCCACAAGAACAACTTAATAAAATGAAAACTGTTTATATATTTTTTCATTTCAATCAATACATCATAATGTATTAAAATGGAAAGGTACAAAATTTGAAATAAATATTTTCTGATTCATGTATAAATTTTTTTGTCCAGATGATTTTATCTGTACATGTTACAATAAAACATTTTTAATGACAGTTAAACGTTTTAAAATGTGTCCCGTGAAACAGAACATTAACAAATACAACAAAAAAAAGTTTGTTTTGGCGTGATGTCTTGACACACTACGTTCCCCAAAACCACGTAAATAGTGGCATAAACAGTAGAACTTGAATTTGATAAATAAATATACTTTTAAAACTGCAATTTCCAATCAGTCTAAATAAGCAAGCCATGTTCTGCACTTAGGATATATACATTCATTAATGTCCAAGGGAAGACAGCCACAGACTTTGAAAGTGATGGTGAAGGTCAAGAGACATTTTTTTGTATGGCTGCAGTCACTTTACATATAAGAAACAAAAATACACAGATGAATAACGTAAGAAAAACACGCACACACAAACATTTGAATTAAACCAAATCTGAAAGGTCACTCACCTCATTATTTGCTCAGAGTATGCTTGGGGTTCAGCAGGACAAGCATTGTATTGTGTGAATGTGCATTCGCAGAAGTCCAATTTATGGCACTCACAACACAGGTTATTAATTGTCATTGGTGGTCCATGATGTTGCTTTGGACACAAGGGATAGGGTTGGTAGTGCCAAGAATGAGACTTGAATTTCAGATAGCAGGACACAGAATGACGAGAGTGCTTAGAAATACACACACACACCACACACACCCACAAAGACAGTCTGCGATGTCAGAATTTAATATTACAAATAAAAGGGCATTGTGAAATTGGGTAATCTTATCATTATCCAGCAAATATTCACTTGAGTGCTTTGCAGCTCATTTCTTCCTCACTCCTCACACAGTCGGATTAAGGAGGTGTGACATCATGCACAAGAAATGCACCAATTCATCAGACTTTTATTTTTTAAAATAAGCTATTTTCCAATTTATTTTTCCAGTTGAGCACTTTTCCTATAACTTAAGATTCCATCAGTATAGGGAAGCAGCTCTTTGTAGTATCAGTTGAACGTAATTGTTAAATTTAAACGACTTCATGCGAATTTATTTAGCATTACATTCAGGTAACACAAAAGATACACAAAATATTTATGATCTTTGGTGCCTGGTTGCTACTTACTTTTTGGTTCTTTTGTTCTGGGGAAAAATAAAGGAACAATTTGAGATTTTGGGGGGAGCTGTCGCATGCTTGGGTCATTTTAAGCTCATTGTACAGAAAAGGAGATAAATCACGAAAGTAGCACGTATCGTGTTCCAGCAAAAACAGCACCCGTGTATAGCAATGAAACAAAAGACCTTTTTTTTTTAGAATTTGGTTTAACTCAGTTGACTGCACCCCACTGAAAATAGCTCCTACTGAACACAACGGAAAAAATACTGTGGTTCTTGGACAGTAATATGCCAAAGACCGCTTTAATTTCCACAACCTGGTTTTAAGGAACAGTATTAAGGTACAGTAGAAACTCAAAAGACCCTATTTGGAGACAAGATGCAATGAAAGAAAAAGGAGTTATTTTTCTGGTTAACAACCAATCACCGTTATAGTCAAAATGAAACCATCCTGTGCACTGAAGACCTCAACAACATTTCTCAACGTTTCACTAAGTACATCTGACCATGCAAGATTACACAAACATCTTAACTAGTTTTAAACTTTTAAACACTGACATTATGCAATTTTTTTTTCGTAATTATACTTGTTAAAGTAACAGCGAGAAGCTGTCAAATATCAGATACATCATATACATATATTTTTTGTTTTTTTTGTATATAGAATCTGGACAACACAACATTACATATATCATAGAAAAGGTTCTTTCTCAAAGAATAGGAAAAGATTTTGCTACCAAATAAAGTTTACATTAAATAATACAAAATACAGTACAATAAGGGTCAACTGGCTCAAAACTTAATATACATCCACATTGCTAAGTGGACTGTAAAAAGCTAATAAAGGACAAGACTGTGACACAGCACATATAAGGCATATTGTCAAAATATAGAAGCATTAACATCATGCTGTCTGATTCCTATTAACATTTCCAACTTGTGTGGGCAAAATTGTTAACTCTGGAGTTTTGTTGGCCCGTAATGCATTGCGTCATGGTGTCTCCCTGGGCAATCTCTATGCAACTCATGGGCATGTGAGAAAAAGATAATTGCAATTTCTAGTGTTTAGGCATCTCAAGCTTGTTACATTTCCCCTAGAGTTATTCCTCGCATTTTGTGGAAAGCAGACCAGATCAACTCTGGCATGAGTTCTTCATCGTCAATGGATCTTCCTTCTAAGGCGTCACTTTAAGCCTCACAAATGCTAACATGGTTTCTGTTGGTACTTGTTGAAGTGATCAGTTCTGATTCAGGTCACACACAGTTTCCTCTGATCCTGTCACTTTGTTACAGAGATGATCAGATTTCTAGTGGAAAGCTAATCAATCCGTTTTGATTTTAATGAACATGTTTACATGGAAGAGTGTTAATTCAATGGGGATTTTGGTGAAGACTTTGTTTCAAACTTTTTTTTAAAAAAAGAGATATTTAAGTAACTATGAATTATATTCATTTCCCCCAAAATGTAGTGAAAAATGTGAAGTTCATCTTGATTACCATTCGCTTCATACCCTTTTTTATAACTAAGGAAAGCAATACATTACATAAAAGACTGGGGTCATTGTTGAAATCTATTGGAAGGATACAAATATGTGATCTAGAGATAGCTGATTTCATTACATTATTAATTTGTTTTTAATAGGATTAGCTATGCCCATCACTATTAATATTAATTATTCTAATACTCAGACGTTTAAACTTTGCCTGTGTTTTGTACATGACCAGTTGCCCAGATTGACAGTTCCTGAAACAATGCACATGTTTTTGTGGTCTATTAAATATTATCTCTAAAACCTTTGTACAGGTCTTTTGCCAATGAAGCAGTGGGATTTGGGGTCCAATGACTGTAAACAATATCTTATTTTCTTTCAAGTTAATCAAACAGTAACATTACAATCAGGAGACAAGCCTTACAGTCTAACCATTACAATGCAGACACTGCCTCAGTAGATTGAATAAATGTTTCATCTGTAGTTTAATACACGAGTATCCCTGACTTGTGCACCAATTATTGAGAAATTCAGCACAGTAAAGGTTAAAAGAACAAATATATTGGTATACATTTACAAAATTATACATTACAACCACTTTTTACAAATAGTTTTCTTAATTAATGCAGTAACGCCTAAGTACAGAAAAGGAAGGTACAAAACTCACAAATTAATCATCAAATGTCCCATTCGATTTCAGTGCTATATCACCCCACTGTGCTTCTGTACCATATTATAATATTTGCCATAAATTGCTTCCCTATTTGTCAGTCATTAACTTATCAATTTAAGGGACAATTTTGCACCTGATTGAAAAAAAGGTTCGGTGTATTTTATACCAGCATTTATATAAAAATGAATGGAATTTCTCTACTGAGCTGTGATCTGAGAATTAAAAAAAGATGTGATCTTTAAGTAGCAAATTTATATAGATTATCTGAGATTAGGTGTTGAAATTGAAGTGGTAATGCATGATGTGTCACATGTAATATTACTTTGTTGTATTTCAGTCTTCTTTGGAAATAATTTTTGCTAGTTATCGCTTAGTTATAAACCAAACAACGTTTTCTATCTTGAGTATGAACAATGGAGGATTGCACTACTGTTGTATGTGAGACCAACAGGTTGGTATACCAATAGCTTGCATTATAGACTTTGGATTCGTACATATTAGTATAACTAGTGTTATGTTGTTTGAACTTAACATAGATCATGAAATAAAGATCAGACAAATATTTTTTCTTTAACCTATTATGACTTGTTGCATGGCTTTCCAGTTGTAATTTGTAAGAGAAGCAACAACCGTACTATGAAGTGAGTAGATAATAGAAGTGGGAGGTTGACGTGTGCAACTCCCAACAAGCACCAGTGTTCTATTCATCTGACAGCGTTTGAATGTAGAAATCTTCAGTGGAAAATGTGCTTTGGATGTAAATAAATAAAATTTTAAAAATTGCAATAACTTAGCCCTAAATTCCACTGCTAAATTTGGATTCCTGAAAACTATAACGTAAAATCTCTTAGCAAGTCAAGTAAACAATGTTTGTACTACAAATCTAAATTAATAGGTCGAAGAACCAGAATGGAGCACCAAAAAGACTGTCTCATGATTGAGACAGCAATGAAGGCTAATACTGTACTGCTAAGTTCCTAGTATGCCTTTACCTCTGTGGCATCATTTAAGATCTATACCAGGGGTTTTCTATGATTACAGCATTCTCACACACTGGATCTTTCAGCCATTTACAGCTTTGTGTCAGGAGAATGAAATAATTTCAGTGTTTTACAGAAATTCTGACAATTTATCATTAAAAGCTGCAGTGTGCAAGCTCTGAATCTCCAGCCCTTATCAAAATAGCATTTCTTTTTTTAAAAAAAAGAAACTGTCTACTCAGATATTATATTTAGAGTAATCTTGCACACATTAAAATTGGAGTACAGTATTTGTAGGATAATGTATTGTACCTGAGTAAGTCCATTGAGCATACTCATTAATATTGATGTGTATAACCTATGCAAGGTATACAACATTCATTGCACCATGTGTCTGCGTGTGTGACATAACAGTCGTAGACAATTCAAGTGTAGTAAAAGGTAACTAAATGTTTTGCAATGGGCTATTTTGCACTGTTAGAATGTTTTCAGATGGGTGCACAAACTCAAAGAATGCTGCCGTACAACATAATCAGTTATGAATTCTTCTATGCAGAGTAGAGGAAACCATTGGATCATTTGAAAACTGGAAACACCTCAAACTAAGGCGATTTATAATATTTATACATCTATTTGTGAATTGAAGCACCGTAAATTTTTACCAAGTGAACAGCTTCTGGGAACTTGTTTAGACTTTGAAATCTAGATTGGTCATTTAGACAACACATCATAACGCACCATCAAAATTGAAAAGAGTAGTAGGAAAACATAGTTGGTTAAAAAGAGATGAGATAATGCCAATTTTGGATTCTGAAATTCTGTAGTAATTTATTTGGGTTTTGAAATTGTAGGAGAACTCAAGGAGATAAAGTGCTCCATATTGTTCAGACAACTGAATGAACACTACACACACAGTGGGATGAGGAGGATAGAATGGAATACATGTTGGATAAATTACTTGGCATATGAGAGGAATGAAAGGAGAGTTTGGAAGAGTAATGACCAGAGCCATTCTGGACTGATAAAATAGAGAAAATGAGGAAAAATTCCAACAGACAGAGAATGATCAAGAAGAGATGTGAGGGAAGCCTCCTATTTTGTCTAGAGTGCAAAAAAAAAAGCTAGGAGATATGGAGATATTCTAGGAGATATTCCCAAGATATGGAAGCAATATTCAAATATTGGATAAATTTGGACTTTATTGGCAGTTGTTAAGGGGAAATACTTGGGACACACAAAAAAGAAGCCAAGCTTCCTATTGCCCATTTTAGCAATGCAGGTGATCTGAGGATTCTGAGAATACAGCATCTGCAAAAATATCAATTTCACAAACATTAAAGGTGAATTGTTTCTTCAGAGTAGTTTATATGAACTCTTTAATGATTGCAATAGGAACCTGTTTTTTTACATACTGTTATTTCCCTCTGGTTAAATCTTATCATTTCACTCAGAAAATACACAGTCAATTTAACTTTACAGAATATTCCGTGAAACCTTTTGAGACTTCTCAAAGACATGATAAGGCACCATATTAAATTAAGGATTATTGTTGTTATCTTAAAAGCTACTTTCCTTCTATAATAAGACGATAAAATTACTGCCCATTTTTACACTGAAGGAAATTCAATAAAAACATTTTTAAGCTTTAACAAAAAGTTTTAAAATTCTTGACTCGTCAGTCCATGGTATCAGCCATTAAATTATTGAATTAATAATAATCCTTGCATTTAATGTAGTGCGTTTTATGTCTTCTAGATGTCTCAAAGCGCTTCACAGAATATACTATAACATGATTTGACTGTATATTTGTGGGCAAAATGTGGCAGCTAATTGCGCACAGCAGAGACATTTGGAGTAAACAAATATTTTGTTGTTATTTATAGTGTGAGCATCTTCTAACCACTTTTAATTAAACCATCTCAAATTTGGATTATCACTCAATTGTAATAATACTTAATATAGAAGTTTTAAATTATATTTTGTGCTTAATTGAAGTCTCCTGAAATGGCACGTTAACCTATCCAAATGTGTCCAGGTGGTAAAACTGTAGTATTGTGTGTTTTATTAAGTCATTTATGGACCTAAAAAAATTAGATGTGAATAGGCCTGGATGAATTATGAGCAGGGGCATGATCAGAAAACTAGTTAATAAATAAAACTTTATCAAATGTTTTTCTTTCATTAACAGATTGCATAATGTTAAATAAACTGTTAAGTATTAGGCGTAAATGTGAGAACAAAGAATGAAAAGATTGCATTCTGCAGTCAATGTTGCTTGTGCTTTAGGGACATTTTTGCATCCAGGATTTGAGATGTAAAGTGAAATCTTCAAATCAATAATGCATTTCTTAAAGTGCAGAGAGGAGTGACATGGCCCAAATCAAATGAAATATTTGGAAGCTTATTTTTCAAGTATTCACAATTTTGATAGCTTTTCTCACTGATTGAGGGTTCCAACTACAATCTACCACATGGTTCACAATTCTAGTTTCTGCAAACAGTTTGTGTAATACATCAGAGGAAATGACAAATCTTTTGTTTGTCAATAGTTACAGAGACCACTTACCCAACTGCTGATACCACATCCCAATACAAGCTTTTTGTGAAAAGGCATTTCTTAACTTTGCTTTAAATTTGTAAAAAAATTATGTTACTCTATATATTATTTATATGTATTATATATTACTGTATATACTGACTGGATTGTTGAAGTTTGGGTGTGAACTATGATATTCTAAAATTATTTAACATAATCAGAAACTGGTAATAGTTTCTCGCTTTTGATACGACGTTCTTTAAGTAAAATAAGATGAGGGAAAATGGTGTCAGCATTGAAAAATATCTTCATTAAGTGAAGATCATCCCAAAATAAAATATGGGGTAGGTTATAATTTATCATTGGTATCTGGATTGTTGGAACCATCTATACCAGATAGAGTTTATTAGACTTCAGGTGTAGTTACTTGACATCATTAGTCTTTCCCTTATACACACTGTAGAAACTGATGAAAAATTGCAGTTACTTAAAGCAATACTTAAAGACATAACATCATGTTATTTCCAACCCAGTGTATCATAATCTATACACAGATTTATACTGTTCATACAAATGAGACACAGTAACTGTTGTAGGGGCCAGTCAAGACTGTGATCAATGAGTATTGTATGACTTTGCTACTTATTGCAAAAGCAAAAATAATTTAGATTTAATTGTGTACTTTCTATAGATGGATTCTTGAATTTCAAAGAGGAAGTAAATGTTGAAATCAAGGAAAATTAGATAAATCAATGAGGTAGATACATAATCATAATAAATCAAAACTGAAGCAGTTTGGAAATGGAAAACAAATCTGGCATAATTTGAAGATGCCATTTCATTAAATTTCAATTCATATTCAAGATCACATTAAGTCACCATGACTTAAATTTGTATACTTCAAGAAAAAAGTCACTGTAGCACTTTCACCTTGTTGATACGAGATACATGTAATAAAAACTGTTTGAATACAGGAGAAAAATTAGCCAGAATTAGGAGTTGGACAGATTGGAAGATTGCATAGTTGGGAGATGGGGCTTCGTATCAAGGTGAACAGTACATCATCAAATAAAATATCTTCTGAACATCTTTTTCCAGTTTGTTTTTTGTTAACTGTATATAACTCACACAAGAAATGTACGTACAGTACACACATGCTCACAAAATCCTGACATTTACAGCCATATAAACATCCTGTCTTAGTTACTTCATGCACATTTTGTTAAATAAATTTGTCATCACTTTTAAGCCTATGACTAACTCACAGATCCATCTCTTCCTCAGAAAGAAGGGAAAAAAGCACCTGGGCAAAGTTCAGCCTCACATGGATTGCTGCAACTTGAGATAGGAAAAAAATAACAACGGACTTCTCAACTGACTTGAGGTAAGAGTAGTTCACTAACCAGACATACATTTGAACATATACATAACATGATAGGAAAAAGTAAAGTCTTCCTTCCATACACTATTTACAGTTTCTTTGTGTTGTTTTTGGATAAACAGCTATATCAATCTACAGTAAGGCTTCACAGGAAGTATTCGGTTTATATTTTGTTTTCTAAAAACCAGACTATATAAAATTGAGGTTCGATGTTAGCACCTTGGATTATTGATGTTGCTCCCAATAACACAGTAGCTGTTTCCTGTTGAGAACCCTATGGTTTTTAATCGTTTTGTTTCCTGCAGGAGAATACTGAATTCTCCACACAGCTATACTGGAACCTCACATATAATATATACAGTGAATATTTTATTTTTTACTGCACTGGCACATAATACGAAAAGGTACTGGCATTGTTGTTTGCTGTAAGTGGCTACCTTGATAGAAGTACCGTAAGCACCTTGAGAAAAGGCACCACAAGGTTGAGAAGCAATGGGGGGGATTTATGCTTGCTTAAAATCACTCTCTAAGCCTAGATGGTTTAAAATGCAGGGCTTTCATGGTCATCATAATACATTATAGCTCGTAGTCAATAACAAAGACATTACCGTAAAAGGTGCAGATAATCTTAGTCAAGCAGGGAATGAATTATTGTGCAGTTCACCTAAAAAAAAAGTAAAAAGTGGTAGGTCTCAGCATCAGGCTTGAGATTTCCCCACACAGCGAAAGCCAGCTGGAGGCTTCTTAGAAGTATGTCTATTTATCATTGTGGGAGTGAGGGGAAGGAAGACAGAGGACAGAGAGGGAAGCTATTTTGTATTGTTTCTATTGCCCACTGGCTGGTTGCTGGCAAGAGCAGAGAGCAGGGAACTGCCAACATGCTTGGTCAAAGGCAAGAGCGTGGGCCAGGATCATTTGAAATAAAATAAATCAGGGCATGGCACGCATCATTTTGTTCTGAATATTTTGTTTGGAATTATTTGGGTGTACGTCTTCCAAAAGTGTTGCAAAAAAATGAGAAATCACACAGCACCGATTCATAGTTAGATGGATTTGGATATAATATAATTTGTTAAGATTCCTTTCATGTTATTTGTAAGCTTCCCTTTCTATTATTTTTGTGTAAATTGGAAGTCAAATATGATTTGAGGAGCACCATCCAATCACAAAGTAGGTTCAGTTGTTTGCTATTATGTCACATGGATCAAGTATCCAACAATACTCACACAGCCGAACATACACCTAAAATAATAAAATGATAATAGATTTCTCATCCTTTATTGTAAGGTCAGTGTTAATGAATAGCATCCTTGCTACTAAAATTTGCAACTGATCGCTTGCTTCACTAAAATTTGAAATAACACTTAAAACTGTAGCTGATACATAAATGAAAAGCTTCAAGTAACTTCCTGCTAACTGGTCTCAATCATATGTCTCAATATTGGTTTTTGAGAAACAAAAGCACCTGGGCCCTTTAGCAGTTCTCCTGCTAAGAGTTTCACATTGACAGCTCGGCATGTTAGTCTGTCTGGATGACAAGTCACTGTGGCAGATTGTAAAATGCAACCTGTGTAGTTTACAAGTTGCTAGCACCAGTTAAAAGTGTTTGGCTTTGGCCCACTACTATTGAAGACATATCCATTCGGGTGTCACTTTAGATAATGCAAAACGTGATCTATTAGCATCTACTATAAGAAATCAGTTTGCAAATATTTGTCTCCTATTAAGACAAGTTAAAGGTGTTACAGCGTTGCTGCTTTATTAAAAAAAAGCTAATATAGCAAATTAAATTATTGATACTTTTAGCATTGCAAATTTGAATTGCTAACACTCCAAATAATTTAACTGGCTAATTGGCTAACCTTGAAAGCCCTTGTGATGATTCATGATTCACTAACTAGGTCCTTTAATGGCTGCTAAATTGCAATTGTGTATGTTGTTCACATTTTGCAAATGCTGCAGTAAATTTGCTTGTGTTAAAAACATGTGATGAGAACACATATGATGAAATGTGATGACACAAAATACTAACTTGCTTCAGTGATACGGAACAGAAATGTCTTGGTTATTGGGTGGCAATGCATACCAGATTTAGTTTGTTGCTTGCAATTTACCATCCAATAATACATACCTTATTGTTCATTATCACTATTGTATAATGCCTTGGAGCATTAAACGTCAGTTTAGAAAAATAAAGCACACTATTTCTGGTATTAAAAAAGTACATAAACTTAGTGTGTTTAGAAATGTATCACCCTCACGTTGTGTTGTTTCAGGGAACGTATGTTATTTGCTAATACACACTTGTGAGCCAATCACACTAGGCGATATAGATGTTGGCATTATATAATTAAATTAAACCATTTAACCCTTTTGAGTGCTGGAAGGGCATTTTTTTTCAGTCTGTTACTCTCTTTGTATCTTACAGCAAAAAAAATTGACTGGCCACTTTCAATATCATATTATTACAATTTTTTTTGTCTCTCAAGATCTGTTTGACAAAACAAGATCCTAAATGGCAGATGGTCTATAGATACTAACAAAAAAAGTGCCCCATTGTCTCAGTACATAAAGGGTTAATTTACCAAAGTTGTGCAAAGATATCATACTAAATATTATAGTGTAACAAATAAATGACTACTGTATTGTGCTAGGCAGTCAAAAAATTAATAGGCAGATTTTTGTTTGTTAGTGAAAAGCTTCCTCTTGCTTGAGTTCATTAGACTCCCCAGCAAACAACAGTGCACCAAAGTCTGCGAATGAAAAGTTATTCTTCAATATTGTGGACAGATATTTTACTGCTATTGTGCAATGACACGGTAAAGTTAAAAACACACACACACCACACACACACGAATATATACACATACATAAAAACTGTGATTTGCACAATGCACACTTATCTGACATTCCAGACCTTTGTTAAGTTTGCAAGGAAGATACAGTTTGTTTTTCAGAACAGAAACTGCCAAACCGCAGTGTTTTAGTTTGGCCACAATTTTTGATTGGAATAATATGAACTTTGTCTCATGTTTTGAGAAGAATAAACCAGAACATTTAACTAGGGCCTGGGGTCCACCTCATTCTATGATGTTGTAAAGGTAAGTTATTAGCACCTGCTGTAGGAAATCAGCTGATATACATTCGTCTCCAATTAACAAGTTAAAAGTGTTTCAACATTAATGTTAATGTCCTGGTCAATACTATCATTGGGCATAGGTTTAAAATAGACAACTTCCCTCAAATAAAATTAGAGACGTTTTTTTTACTGCACGTGTAATTTACTGTATGTGGAATTGATTCAAGACTGATGACAAGAACAGATTGATCCTGTGTCAATTAACTACTTCAAAAACAATTAGATACGTATCTGTAGTTGGGAAACATATTGGACATTGAGAATAAGATAAACAAATTCTTTAAAGCAACAATGATCAATGGTCTCTAATGCAAAGGGCTGAGGGAGGCGGTGGGGAGAGGTCAGAATGAATGAAACAAGTAAGAGTTGTCTCATGATTGGAATCAAGCAAGGTTAATCAGTGTAGACAGGAGGATGCATGAAAGATTTTTGCCGAATTACTTTTGAGAATCAATAGAATACAAATTTACATTTATATAACACTGTTCACATCGGGAGGCATCCCAAAACCCTCAATAGTTCTGGTTTTTTTACTGAACGGAAAACACAGTAGCCAGTATTGTACTAATTGTTAGTCAATGGTCGTAATCTGAAGTTCAATGCCAATTACCAAATTTGATGTAAAGCATTGAGAAAAGCATTAGGGGATCTGCCTTTAGCACATCCAGGTACATTCAATGTGATAAACATGTGCCACTAAATTGACTCTATTTATGCTTAATTGAAGTGTAAGTGGTTTCAGGTGTCTCGAAAACATGATAAGGCGTTACATCAAATGCAAAGATTATTATTATCAGTTGGCTCCATTATCAACTCTAGTGAACCAATCTAAATTCACAATTTGAAATCCGTAGTAGTACAACTCAACGTTAGTAATGGAAACAGGCTTTCTTGTAAGATATGAGGGATTTACTACACAAATTATATATTTTTGACATCCTAAGTAGCTTTGGATAGACTGGGAACTGAAGCTTCTGGGTTACAGTCTCAGAGGATCCAGTTAGCCCTTCACCATTCTGAGGTCCAATAGTGAAAAGGTCTGCTTGGAGGATGGAGAAAATTGGTGTATTCCTGGGGTTGAAATGGCTCTGAGAAAATACCGGATACATGTAAAGCTACTGTAAATTGTTAACTATTGTGGAGGGTGCTATAGAAATGTAAGTTGTAAAAAAAACAACTGGTTTATTAATGTCATTAAGTTAAAGAAATCTGGCCTGCACATGCGTCCAATCACACACAATGTGGTTGACTCCCGCCGAAATAGTCCAGTAAGACAGTTAGTTATGAGAAAACATTTTCAGGAGGACTACAGCAGCTTAAGGAAAGTCCTGGGAAAAAAAACAGGGGGTGGGCAATAAATACCACATCCCAAGATGAGTACAAACATGTATATGCAGAAACCTGGCAGCCAATTTCTGTCAATGTCGCACAAACAAAATTAAAACCGAGCTGGAAGAACTTGAAAATAAAAAAGAGAAACAAAAATATGAATAAAAATGGGAGGGTGAGAGGGGTATAAAATGGAAGAAAATTGGGGAGATCAGGTCAGAAAGGCAACCAATAGGTTTTTTACTTTGAAAGTGTTGGAGATATAAATTACTGTACTTGAAAAGTTGTTTTTAGAACCAGGAATTACTTGATCATTAAACTATCAGGAATAACTAAATGAGATTACGTTTGGGAATTGGTCAATTGTTTAAGGTATAATTAGAAGACTAGGGAACTCTGTACTGTATTGAGGGAATGTGCTCAATGTTCAAATACCCCTAGTTTTACTTTAAATGACTTATTCAATGAGAAGCGTTTTCCGAATGGTAACCTAAGCCATTTAATCCATTTAATTCTTCGCAATATTTGGTCAGTATCTTATTGATAAAAAGAGGCATTGGTTTGAGTGATTGGCAATAGAAATGTTACGGAATGAATGATATTGTACAGTAATGTGTAGCTACAATGTTTTCCGTCAATCTCTTTTGTAGGATTAACCAAATTTGAGAGATGAAATGCTTAAATGGATTAACATTGAACATAGATGTGCCCTGTTGAAGAGCATGGAATTGAGATTCAAGTAGTTAGCTCCAGGGAAGAAGCTCGCACCAGTCAGACCCAATTGGCTGAATTATTATTATTACTTATTATTACAATCACTTTACAAAGAGATACCATTTATTGAAGTGAATTGAGGAAATAAAGAATTCTGTTTGTTAAAATCATCTTCAATATATTAATCAACTAAAGATGATGAGTTTCTGATGGATAAACAAAATCCCAAACTTTTACAGAAACTTTGGAGAAAGGCTTTGATATTAAATTGTTTTTCAAAATCACAACAGCTTTCCGTTTCACTTTTTAGACAATTATTCAAAATATACTTGTAGGTGTAAGGAAGCAGGACTGTGTTCCTCGAAGGATGACTCAATGAATAATTTCTTTATGTTAAATATTTTTGTTAGAGAACAAAGAAATCCTATCCACCAGGGCTAAATATGCAAATCATCCAAGCTGTACCCTCCTTGCATCTTATATCTCATGACAATTGTCATATAAGGCATTGCTTTATGGCAGCAAGATCTCTATCCACAATGTATCGGAACCCTTTAAATATTCCTATGTCAAAGCTATCTGGGAATCTCTGCACCAGAATACACCTGAGCTGCACAAGGAAGTCATAAGAGTAACCCTTTTTGAGAAGGTTGCATGCACGTTCCACATGCAAAGGCCTGGTCAGGCAGAAAAGGGTTAAAAAAAAAAAGCTAGGCTGTTATAGGCTGTTTGTTGGTTTACTGAATCGCACCATATGGCTTTAGCCAGGGAACTTGCACCACTCCTGCATGGCAGAAGGCTTGTTTGATGGACTTAACATAACTGCTATATAACACTGTGGTTCATGTTGTTGTAACCAGTTAAAATTCAGGTATATTCAGGTAAAGAAAAACTCCAGTTTTCCCAATGTTGCAGGTTATAAAATTGATAACTTTTTCTGCAACTATTTAAATAAAAAAAGCACTCCGTAAATTACAAAACCAAACAGCACTATTTCTGTTAAAAAAAACTATATGTCAAGGATCGGATGTGCTGTACTTGACATATGGTTGCACCTTGGACAGTAATAACAGCTTATTACTTCAATAAAAAGCTCACCTACACACAGAAGAAACACAGTATTTACTTAGAAACATAACTTTTTTGCCAGGTATGGGTTTGTGGAACTGAAAAACTCCATGAGCTCCCTAAATCCCCGAAAAGGATTTAAGCTGCTCTTTTAAGCTTTCTCGTTAAATGGTGGTCATGATTTGATTTTTCAGTTCCACACACCATCAGTCTGTTAATGCTCTGCATACACATAAATTCTGTGTGTATGTGTGTTGTGTGCGTGTGTGTGCACTGTGTATGTGTGTGTATGCACGTGTATCTGACTTCTCTTAATATTGGGAAATATCTTGCTGCACACAAGAATTCCACCATCAAGTGTACAGTATAAATACTGCATCTTGCTACGTAAAAAGGTTTTTAAACTTTTTTGTTACTTAAAAAACATATAGAATATCTTTATATACAGACAGCTACCAGGAAAAGAAACATATCTGTGGGCTATATGTTTTGGGAGTTGAGTGACCGTGTCTAGAGTGCCTGGCGTAAACATAATTACTTCTCTGTTAGTATCAACGGGTGAAGCTTTAAAATGAAGATTCATACTGTAGCAGCTCATATACAAGAGGTCCATCTCTATACCTAATACCTACTGATGTGGGAGTTACGTACTGTAGTATATTAATAGTCCTCCTTAGCCTTCTGTCTACAAAGTGGGCATCCCAAGCAGGGTATCTTTTCCTTGGCATGTCAATCTTGATGATTGGTCCCTCTGGTAGGTAGGGTCGGCCTGATGGTGTAAGTGGCACTGTGGGTCGCACTTGGAATACAGGCAGGCAGGTCTCAGCTGCATCCTCATCCTCTTCCTCTTCTGTTATTCGAGTCGGCGTGGTTTGGGAGCCTCTCGGTGCTGCTGGTGTGGCTGCCATAGCCTCCAGCTCTGGAGGTAGAGGGATCCCCCAGAGCAGCTCAGCACAGCAGGAACTAGCAAAGATCTTTGTCCGTGGTCCCATAGGATGCAGTAAACCATAATACAAGAGCATAAACACTACCCCAGCAGCAAAACAAACAAAAACTGTACACAGTGCTGGCATGGCATAAGAGTCGGTGGTTGTGGGATCTCTGTAAAGATACCAAAGAAAAGTCAAGGCAGCATTTTCTGTCAAGATTGCGGTGTAATAGGCAAACATTCGATATCGTGTCCGGCCTTCCTTGACATTAAACCAGCAGAATATATACACAATCCCTACCACCAGATTGAACAGAATCTCCTCCCACTTAGACATGCAGAAGTCTGTTCCGCCATGGATGATCCAGAATGCCATGACACACCAGTGTACAACTACAAAAATTCCAAAATACAACTGAAAAATAGAAGCAAACAATGCAAACGAAATGACCCTAGATGATATGGTAAACAAACGCCAAAAGATATGGATTAGGGCACCTCTGTAGCTCATGCTTTTTTTGTCATCCCTGGAGTCTCGTAGCAATTTGTGATATGAAGCCAGCACCCAGGCAAGGGACATCAGGGAGGCCATAGAGGACAAACCTGCCATGACACAGAGAGAGAGAGAGAGAGGGAGGGAGGGAGGGAGGGTGGGGGGGCGGGGGGGGGGGAAAGAGAAAAACATACTATTATAACTTCAGTATATAATGTTATTTGGTTAAAACAAACCTTAACGACAAAGGTTGAAAATCTGTGCAACAGTCAAACGTTTTGTGACATCAGTTTTCACCATGTTACCTAATTCCAAGCAGCAGACAGCCATTTCCATCCTGTTAATGCCACTTTATTCATCCACGTAATATTTCTACTTACAGTGGTGTGAGTCTACCTTATCTTTTATGTTGTTGTCATGATTATTAAGAACTTTCCTAAAATATTCAGCAGTGATAAATCTGTATACCGTACAGCCAGCCTTCACCAGTGAATTATAAGGAGGCCTTCTCCTTTGCTTTCTTTTCCGTTGCACATGCTATTACTGTTGGGGGTAAATTGTGTTGTATTTCATTGCAGATTTCTTCATTAGGAAAGTCCATGACGGTGACCTTCAGAACTGGCACTCCAGTTCAAGCGCAAATCCTTTCTCAGCAAGCATGCAATGTCAATGTCGCAGTGTGATCGCTACCATATGTAACAGACATAGGAACATAAGGAGACCACTCAGCCCACTGAGCATGTTGTATCAGTTTTTTTTAGATCTTGGCTAATCGCTTAATCCCAATGCCTCATGGTTTCATCATACCCTTTAATACCTCTATTAACCAAACGTTTACCTGTTTACCTGTTTTAAATATCCCTATTGATTCTGCCTCTACAGCAGAATATTCCACAACCTTCGGTGTGGAAAGAAATGCATCCCAACATCAGTTCTAACTAATGCAAAATACTGGCAATCAGTGACAGCCTCGATATCTGACATTGCCACAAAAACACACCTCGTATTGCAAATAAAATTGAAATCGCACTTATTAATTTAAATAACAGAGATATAAAAAGTGATTGCAAACCTGCAATAATCACAGCAAAGGCAACCTGCAAATGCCAAGAACGCTCTCTCTCACTGTTTATGATGTCATCTAAATCTTGAAATTAAAATATTTCCAACACCTCTCAAATATCTATTATCCATTATACATTTCATTGAAGGGAAATCAAGATTCTCAGTATAAATCAGAATATTATATCATCGGTCAGATATCAATCAGAGTTTTATATTAAACTATCATATTTTAGCATTTCCTTAACTTCACGCATTGATTTTTATCTTGGATGTATTGGATGCAGAATTTGGCAGGCACAACAGGCATCTTTCTTAAGATTTGTCATACACACCAATTATGTGTGATCTCATTATAATTATAAAGAACATGAATTGAAGCATCAAAAGCGAGATTTAACTCTGCACATTTGAAAGTTTCAGTGAGTTTACTTCAACGTGAATTTCTTCCTAAATCCGATTTAACATGGATTTCATTTAGTAGGAGATAAATGATTGAAAACTATTATTTTGTTAATCTCCTGGATTTTGTAATAGTACTCATAGTTCTAAAAACCTCAAAGGGGGAAGAAAAGACTTGAGGGTAAACTTTTTGTTAGACATAAAGGAGGGTGAAAACACAAATAGTAACTCCTGCAGGTAATCAGATATGTGCCATACTGACTCATGGGAACACTGCTTCACTGGATTCTGAGCATAGACTTTGAAGAACAAATGAATTGTGCTCCAATTGTAGCTAGTATTGTATCATTGAAGGAAAGGAATAAAAGGGTGATTAGGGATCATGAACAAAGCACTATCCTCAGGAGACCATGGGATGACATCTTCAAGTCCAGATGCTCCCCTTGAAACCTCCGAACATCCTGAGAGTGGAAGGAATATTGCTGTCAGATACTTAAATCACAACACTTAATCTATTATTTATCCAGAAAGAATCCCGTTGGGTTTAAAGATTCTGTCACCTCCCTCTTTTGACTCTAGTCTTTCAACTCTTATTGGATCCATATACCATTTCCTCCTCTTATGCTACTGTGTCCTTTTTGTTCTCTTTCTTGAGCTTCTCGTTCCTGCTCTGACTCTTTAGCTGCGTTGCTGGCTCTGAGTGGATTTGTTGGCATTCTGCCATAAATTTAAAAGAGAATCCATCTCACTGCTCTGTACTTGACCTTATCTTCCATTTTTCCTCTCTCTGCTCTCACAGGGCATCTGATTTCTGGTAACCTTTCGTCCCACAGGAGATACATGAATCCTGATCCAGATATAAAATGTTGTCAACACTATCTGTTGGATGCAAAGTTTTGATTCTGAAGTAAATCACTTTTACATATAAATGATCCATGTTGTGAACATCCTATTTCACCAAGTAGGGGTCAAAGAGGGAGAAAGGCTTTTGGAAGAGGGGGAAAGGCTTTTGGAAGAGGGGGAAGACAGTATTTTCCATTCAAAATTATATTGGACACAAATATCCAGATCATCACTAGGACTCACCTCTTCAGATGTTATGTCACTCCAACATTTATGTTGCAGGGAAGAATAATTTGGAGAAATGTTACTAAATTTAGTTAGGGGCACCCACTTCTATGTTATATCACCCTTCATGCTTCTGTGCCTTCCATGAGCTGTGTAGTTACAGATCAGCTCCCAGGCCATTCCAAAGTTCCTGCTCTGGTTAAACTAACTGAGAGGCTCTATGATTGTACAACCTAGTACAACCTTGTAAGATGGCACATGTTGCAGTAGCACATGATGGCTCCTGGTTTTGAAAGCCTGTAGGACAAAAAATATCGCCAAACACTTTTTGACCTCATATACACGTAAGAGTCTGTGCAAATTTGTAGATCTGAAAAATATTGCAAGCTCCAGAAACTCCACAATTCCAAGTTGGGCAAACATATCATCACAATTGTCTGCAGCATAATACAAGTTGGAAAATAGAGCCCATAATAGTTTTTTAAATACTCAACTTTCCTCCCCCCCTCCTCCACACTGTAAAGGAAACATCATCCCACAATAGTATTGCAATATAAATAGCATGGAATCAAAGCATTGGAGATATATCAGAGAGGTGCAATACGAATAAAACTATAAGACAAGCGAAGGGCTTTGCAGAGCTGAAATTGTTCCCATTAGGTAAAAGATCCAGGTCTTGAAGGAATAGTCAGTGTAAACAGTAGAACAAGATGGCATAGGCTGTTTAATTTAAGTCATGACAACAGAATAAAAGGATCAAATTTAAAATTAAACACTCCCCAGCAGGGCCATGGTGTGCTGTGTGTCCTTTACCCTTCACACAACAAAGTAATTTTACAGCAATGGCACCCACATATAAAGGCACTATAAATGAAACACGTAACAAGAGATTACATTTGGCAATTCCTGTGTATAACTGGATGTGTGTCTCGATGCATTCAGTGCCTTGGGACATGCTCCTGACGTGGAAGGCGCTATACAAGTGTCATTTTGTTGTTGTTGTTCCCACACAGCCAAACATAGGTGACACCTGAGCAAAGTTCACTTAGATCGGGTTGGGGGAGGATGAATGGATGATTGCCAATCAGAGTACAGCCCTGTTAAAGCAGAGTTTTTTTAATAAATTGGTTATAATGTTGTGAGATAGTAAGGGTTAATGTGGTGCGTGTTTGAGTTCAGAGAGGGTATTATCAACATGTTATATAAGGATTATGTGCATGCTTGCATCCACTGTGGGACGTCCTCCTGATGTGAAAGGCACTATACAAATGTAATTTTGTTGTTTCTGTTGTTGTTCAATGAGGTAATATATACATATATTGAAGCCTACGTGATTGAATAAATGAAGAGTATTTTACTAATCGCCAAGTGATTTGGTGTAATTTACGAGTCTGCTCTGACCGGGCATAAACCATAAACAGTAATGGAGAGTGGAAGGATTGCTCCTTTCAGAGTGCACCTGGAAGGAGCATGTAATTCTCTTCCAGAGGTAAGGATCTTGCGACAATTTGGTTGCAGTGTGGACCCTATCCTCTACGTATACATACAGCTGGTACACTCGCTTCCTATACTTTGGCCATCTTTTCCTCTAAAATGTCTGAGTTCCAGATATTAGGTCACTGCCAACATCAGCACATCTTGATTGCAGGAAAAGGCACTTTATTTTAATCATGGGAAGCATTTGGCATTTGGGGAGTACATCAGTCAGCTGTGTTAGTGTGCAGTGAAACCAGTTATTAAAGATTCACTGTAGCACACAGATTGGCATTTTATTGATAGCAGCTATTATGTTAGAAAAAGACTCCACTGTATTTGAAGTTTCCTGTTGTATTTTAGACCCCCTGAATTGGATACGTAGGTAAAAAAAAACTTTCCTAACATCAATTTTTGGTGCCACTGAGTCAGACAAGGCTTTCATTCCTCCCATCCATTAAGCGAAAAATGAGACCAATGTTTCATTCATCACCAAGGAAGGATCTCAACAAGTATACTATATTTGTCTCCCTTTTTCTCCCAGCAGAGATACATAATAGTGCTAATCATATCTGCATTACATTAAATTTGAAACTAAGACATTTTTAACTCAAATTCTGTATCACGTTTTCGGTCCATGTAACCGAATGAATGAAATATGTAAGTATTTCTAGAGAATGAAAAGATGAGTAATCACACAGCGCATTATTATTAGTTGCCCAAATCATCTGTGTTATTTAAAATATCAATAAAAAAATCTTTAAACCTCAAGGGAAGTTTGAATTACGTTGCAGGAAAGGTTTTGCATGACAGGATCTTCAAGGATTTAAAACTGAATCTTGAAAGTTAAAGTAAATGTGATACATGTTCAACTGCTTTCCCATGATTTGTGCACAGGCTTCAGAAGCGTAATTTTAACAGGAGTATATCCTTAACAACAACAACAACAGCAAAATTACACTTGTATAGCGCCTTTCACGTAGGAGTAGAAACAAAGCACGCAATGTTTGCCCCTCAACTCTTCCTCCATTATATTGGTTAATGTTTTAGTGCTGCTTCCTGTTCTCGGACTGATCTGGAGACATCAAATGCAAAAATATAGTATTATTATTATTCATTAGTATGTACAAATGGAGCAAAAGCACATTCTCAGAATCAATGTAACAGGGTACATGATTCAAAGTACTATTGTACTGTATCTGCTTCTTATTTCCAACCCATCTCTGTGCAAAAGCTTTGGTTACTTGTGCTCTTCCTAGCCCAGGAATGCTAAAAGCACCTCTACTGTTGTCTTGGTTCAGCGTAGACCATGGATTGTACTTGTCTCCTTCCAACCTATAGGACAGAAGAGCACAGCCAGTAGAGCATTGATCCACAGAGTAACTGCGGGACATGTGACAATAACCAAACCTAAAAGCAATTGTTCCACATGATAGTAAACCAAGAGGATATAGGTTTAGAATTGCAAAAGGCAATTTCAGGACAAACATCAGGAAATGACTGGAACGGGTTGTCAGATGGGGAACAGGCCAGGACTCATTTAAAAAGAAGTTTGATGGTGTGAAAGGGAGGGGGAGGGGTGGAATAGTAGGATAGCCATTCTGGAAGGATGAGATCAAATGCCAAAGTGTCTTCTTCATCCAAACCAAATTTGTGATGCTGTGATTTTCAATAAAAACTCTGAAATCTGAAGTCCACGTTTTTTAATGTCCCAGTCGCAAGAATTTTTGATGATGAATGAATCACTTAAATACTCGTTCCTCCTCACCATCATTATTCTCAACCGATGCTCAAACTTTACCCTTATTTAGTGTTTACTAATACTTAATGCTGTGGAAGTCAAATCTGGCCTCAATCGTTCCCATCCTCCTACACTTGACATTTTTGGTTAAAAACTTGACAGCATCTAGTCACTATTACTAGAATTTGCTCATTTTCTCCCATACTCTTCTAAACATTGGGAATGTACTTTCATTTTGAGGAGTCATGGCAAGATGCTTTTTGCACGATGTTCAACACTATTGTTTCATCAAACATAATAACTGGTGTGATTTTATGTCCCCATTACCTTTTGTATTTAAATGGTATATAACATTACTACATTTTTTCCATCCAACAGCTTGATTAATACAATACAATTTACATTTATATAAACTTTCACACCACGCAGATGTCTCAAAGCAATTAATACTGCTGGCTGTCTGCCCGAGCTAGAGGTGGAAACCGAAGGAGGTGGAGAGAGGGAAAAGATGATCAAAAGTGTGCTCAAAGAGGTATGTTTTGAGAGGAACTTGAATGAGGTGGAGGTGGGAGCAACTTGGAGAGACTCCATGATGGAGTTACAGAGAGCAGGGCAGAATGGCTGCAAACCAAATGTCAAAAGCTCTGAACATTCTGGCCCAAATTATCAAGCTCTTAGGATACAAGGCCTATGAAGTCGGATAAAACTAGCAACATGATTTACAGACTAAATTAATATTTTCCTGTTTGCTTGTAAAAGTTAGCCTACCAGGGATACCTAAAGAGTGACTCTTAGAAAAAATTCCTTTGGTGTCTATAAAATGCTTCAACACTCCATATCTTGGAATAGTCATAAGGACAGTAGCACGACCATCTATGTTCCTCTGCCCCAATCCCAGAATTAATAATAATAATCATAATCTTTGTATTTGATACAGTATTTGTATTTGATCACATCTTCTAGACGTCCCAAACTGTAAAGTAAATTGACTGTATATTTGTGGGCGAAATGCAGCAGCCAATTGGGCACAGCAGTGTCCCACAAACAATCGTAGATTGAAATTATCCATTTATTACTTTTTTTGTGGGATTATTATTAAGTGTGTGGAGTAAGGAAACTTGCCCAAGGTTTCGCCCTGCCTGGAATTGAACCCAGGTCTCTCGCTTGTAAGGTGAGTGCTCCAACCACTAGGCTACAGAACTCCACAAATAACTGATACACAAAAATCCAGTGAAGGCTGCTGTACTACCCTAGGCAAGTTTTCTTACTCCACTCGCCTACTAATAATCCGTAAAAAAAAATATTTGTCACTCCTTGTTTACCACTTTTCCTAGCTTCATATCGTCTGCAAACTTGGAAATTGTGTTTCCTATACCCAAGACCGGGTCATTTATTTAGATTAAAAACAGCGGAGGTCCCAAAACCAACCCACGAGGGACACAATTGCACAGTTCACTCCAGTCAGAAAAACAACCACCATTCTTTGCTTTCTGTCTCCCTGCCACTTCTGTATCCATGCTGCCATTGTCCATTTAATACTGTGGGCTTCTGTTTTGCTTACAAGCCTCTTATGTAAAATTCTATGATTCTATGTGCCACATTATCAAATGCCTTTTGAAAATCCATATCAACTACATCAACTGCAGTACCCTCACCCACCCTCTCTGCTACTTCATCAAAAAACTATATTAGTTTGTTGGACATGATTTGCCTTCAACAAATCCATATTGGCTGTCCTTTATTAATCCATATGAAAAATTATTTTGTCCCAGATTATAGTCTAGAAGTTTCCTCACTACCAACATTAGGCTGACTGGCCTGTAGTTCCCAGATTTATTCTTCAGCTCCTTTTTGTACAGGGGAGTAACATTTGCAACCCCACTGTTCTATGGCACCACCCAATTGGGGAAGGAGGATTGAAAGATTGTAGCCAGAGCCTCCGTTATTTCCACCCTTACTTCCCTCAGTAACCTTTGATGCATCCCTTCCGGACTAGGTGACTTATCTGCCTTGAAACACCAATAACCATTTTATGAATAAACCTCTCGGTTTATTCATATCTTATCCAATTTTTCTACCCTATCCTCTGAAACTGTGGCATTGGCTGCATCCCCTTCTTTTCAGAAGACGCATGCAAAGTACTCATTCAATACGGCAGCCATGCCCTTTGCCTCCACAAGAAGATTTCCTCTTTGGTGCCTAATTGGATCTACCCTATATTTGATTAATTTTTTATGCTTTATATGCTTAAAAAATATCTTAGGGTTTCTTTTATGTTACCTGCTAATCTTTTCTCATGCTATCTCTTTGTCCGTCTTATTTCCTTTTTCAATTCTCCTCTGTACTTTCTATATTCTATTTGATTTTCTTCTGTATTTTGGACTTGACATTTATAGTAGTCTCCTTTATATGTTTTATTTTAATCCCAATTTCCTTTGTCATCCAGGGAGGTTTGGATGCCCTACCTTTGTATTTGTTGTGTCCCCAAACTATATCCTTACTGAAGGCGTCCCATTGCTCATTAGCTGTTTTACCTGTCAATCCTCCACTTTGGCTAAGTCCCTATTTAACTCACTGAAATTAGCCCTCTTCCAAATGAGTATCTTCAGCTATGATTGTTCTTTGTCCCTTACCATAAGTACTCTCAACCTAATGATGTTGTGATCACTGTCAAAGTAAAGACAAGTCTGGATATAAAACCCCTTTAAATGTCAAGACTGTAGACAGACCTGATTCATGTAACTGAAACATATCACATAGCAACATTAACAACAACAACAAAATTACATTTGTATAGCACCTTTCACGTCAGGAGGACATCCTTCACTCTCTTCCAAAGTATCAAGTTGGTTATCAATCACTTGCAGCCAAACTCTCATGTTACCATAATTCATGATAACAATACTAATCTTTATATGATATAGTGCCTTATCGCATCAATGAGACATCTCAAAGCACTTGACAGAATATACTGTAACGTGAATTGACTGTATATTTTGTGGGAGATATCTACTCTGGTCACCTAATTTCTATGTTTGCATCTAAACTTACATAAATCAATATTAACAATCAAAACATGGTTCATAAATTGATTTCAGACCCATTTCAAAAAACAACAAAATTGTACTTGTATAGTGCCTTTCATGTCAGGAGGACGCCCAAGGTGTTGGACAATCTATGGTTCAAACCAGAGCTTGGGTCGGGATTGGGGAGAGTGGAGGGAAGGCAGGGGAAGGGCACATTCGAAGAGGAGGGTCTTGCGGCGGGATTTGCAGGAGGCTAGGGAAGGGGCGAGGTGGAGGGATTGCGGGATGGAAATTGCCACGGTTGAGGTCAGAGTGGCCATAGAGGGCTTTAAAGGTGATGACCAGGATCTTGAATTGAATCCTCTGAATGATGGGAAGTCAGTGGAGTCAGGCGAGAATGAGCATCATATAGTTTTGGAGCTCGGGTTGGAGAGTTCTGGTTGATCTGCAGCCTATGGCAGGAGGAATTGGGAAGGCCGAAAAGCAGGGCATTAGCAGGCAGTCCGTCAGAAAAACAGTGGTCCTGGAATCGAGGGTGTAGGATTATGCTAATCACTATGCCCTTATATGTAGATGTATCGGTTATAGCACCTTCTCGTGACCACTGTGGCAGCACACGGAATTCCATGCTTGTGGTCTCTTCTTAATAAAGCCGTCTTACATGAAAGTCGATCCCTCCATGGTCTCTCTTTTATATCTCGAATATAACATGGTGGCAGCGGTCCGAAAGTTAAACCCACAACATGGCTACACATCTGTCGACCCAGATTAATTTGCCACGCAAGTTTGAGGGTGGAAATGGACCAGACCAATGTGAATTGTGGCTTAAATGGATCAATCATTTTGAACGTTATCGCATTGCCTCAGGTCTCAATGAAAAAGAACACATAAAACAGGTGAGCACACTCCTATTTTCCATGGGAGATTGCGCTGATAACATTATAATCACTCTCAGAATAGATGAGAAAACTGCAACATATGATGAAGTTATAGAAGCACTAACTGAACATTATGAAGGCAGACAAAATGTGATCGTGGAGAGGGTTCGGTTTAAGAGGCGAAAACAAATGCCAGGCGAATCCATTGATGTTTTCATACAAGATTTGTTTAGACTAGCGGATAACTGTCAATGCGGCGAGCTCAAGGACAGCTTAATCAGAGACAGAATTGTTGTTGGAGTGCTGGATGAAAAATTGTCAGACTCTCTGCAGGCCCAACTGGACCTCACGCTTGACAAAGCGGTCTATAAATGCCGTCAGTCAGAGGCAAGATATAACAGCCGAGACATTGTCCGTGGTGACATCAGGTCCACTAGCATCGATCATGTCACTAAACGCAAAACTCCATCCAACGACAACAGCTTAAAGTCGAGCAAACAAATGCAGCAAACACGAGATTCCAAGGTCAATAATTGTCAATGGTGTGGCAGACAACGCCATTCACATCAACGATGTCCTGCAAAAGATGCCATATGCAACAATTGCCAAAAGAAAGGTCATTTCCAGGCAGTTTGCCACAGCGCTGCATCCAAACGCAGAAACACAAAAGTGCATGAAGTTCAAGACTCACTACAGGATGACCTTCCGTTCCTCGGTGAGATCGTTAGCAATAACGACTTTTGGAGTGCTTGCATCTCAGTTGATGGACACCGCACCTGCTTCAAGCTAGACACCGGGGCAACCGTTTCCGTCATCAGTGACACAGAATCCTGGCTAGCCGATGTACAACTCAAAGAGACCAACCAGTCCCTCCGTGGTCCAGGTGGCATCCCACTACCAGTGACGGATATGCTGATTGCTAAACTGCATTACCTCCAGAGGGAGATAACTGAGCGACTCTTTCAAAACCAGAGATGTTCGCTACTCAGTAAACGAGCATGCGTCGATCTTGGCCTCATCGCAAGAGTAAATGAGGTGAAGCAGAGTCCAACTCCCAACTTCAAAGAAGAATATCCTGGATTGTTCACTGGCCTGGGAAAACTTCAGACACCGTACCACATAACGCTGTGCCCTGATGCCAAGCCAGTATGCTTGTACACACCGAGTAAAGTGCCTCACCCACTACTACCACAAGTGGAAAAGGAGATTCAGTCCATGCTTCGACAGGGTGTCATTTCGCCAGTCATTATGCCAACAACATGGTGCTCAGGTATGGTAACTGTGCCCAAATCAAACGGTTCCTATCGCATCTGTGTTGACCTCACTCAACTCAACAAGAGTGTACAATGTGAGATTCACCCTATGTCCTCAGTCGACGAGAGCTTGGCTAAGCTTGGGAAAAGTAAAATCTTCTCCAAGCTAGACGCAAAGAGTGGATTTTGGCAAATACCGCTTGATGAAGATTCAAAACTTCTGACTACATTCATCACACCTTCAGGTCGTTACTGCTTCAACCGGCTTCCATTCGGCATTAGTTCTGCACCAGAGATTTTCCAACGAACCATGTCTGGTATCCTCGTTGGCCTCGATGGTGTCATTTGCCATATGGATGACATTCTCATTCACGGTGCCACACAAGTTGAACACAACCGACGTGTGAGAGCAGTCTTGCAGCAACTACTCGAAGCTGGGCTCACACTCAATGACAAATGTGAATTCTCCAAGGGCTCCATCAAGTTCTTAGGTCATGTGATAGACGCAGCCGGCCTACACGCTGATCAACGCAAGACGACAGCCATTGCAGAGAATCCAGTCCCATCAAACATCACTGAGCTCCAGAGATTCATGGGAATGGTCAACCAACTTGGGAAGTTCGTCCCTGGGTTGGCAGAGATCAATGAGCCATTACGCCAGCTGCTACAGAAAGAGACAGCTTGGTATTGGGGTAACGCACAGCAGAGTTCATTTCAAAACGTGAAAGATTTGCTACTTTCATCTGCAGTTCTCGCTCACTATGACCCAAAACGTCCAACCTTCGTTGCCACTGACGCTTCAGCATCTGGCATTGGTGCCGTTCTTCTTCAGATCCAAGACGATGGAAAACGCCATCCAATCTACTATGCATCACACTCTCTCAGTGACACGGAGAAGCGATATGCAGTAATCGAAAAAGAAGCACTAGCTGCAACCTGGGTCTGCGAGAAGTTCTCTGACTATGTACTAGGATTACACTTCATCCTCGAGTCAGATCACAAACCACTTGTGTCCCTTCTGCAGACAAAGGAACTCGATAAGATGCCTCCACGCATACTGCGATTCCGCCTTCGTCTGATGAGATTTAGTCCAACAGTCCAGTACGTTCCAGGCAAACACCAGAACACGCCCGATGCACTATCCCGTGCTCCTGTCGGCACACCCGATGAATCCGACACTGCTGATTGCAGAAATTGCCATCACGTCCGTGGGAAAGGCTGGGGATGGATTTATTTGAATATCAAGGGAAGATTTTTCTCGTTGTAGTCGACTACTACTCCCGCTGGATAGAAATAAAATCTCTCCCATCTGGCCAAACCTCAGCAACCATTATCAGAGCCCTGAAAGAAATCTTTGCCGTCCACGGGATCCCAGACTTGGTGGTCTCTGACAATGGGCCGCAATTTAGTTCAGCCCTCATTCCTCCAGTTTGCTGAGAAGTACGGATTCGTACACACCACCAGTTCGCCAAGGTACCCACAGGCAAACGGCGAAGCTGAGAGAGCAGTTCATACAATGAAAGGGCTACTCAAAAAGAATGAAGATCCCTATCTTCCCCTCCTGACGTACAGAGCGTCTCCTCTCCAGAATGGCCTGTCACCAAGCGAGCTGCTGATGAGCAGGAAACTTCGAACAACACTGCCTATTCTTCCATCAAACCTTCAACAAAAGGTTCAATCCGACCAGAAGATCCGACAGAAGGAAGACGTGTATCGTGCAAACCAGCAACAAAACTTCAACCTTCGTCACCACGCTAGAGATTTGCCAGAGCTCCATCCCACCGCTGCCACCATGTTATATTCGAGATATAAAAGAGAGACCATGGAGAGATCGACTTTCACGTAAGATGGCTTTATTAAGAAGAGACCACAAGCATGCAATTCCATGTGCTACCACAGTGGTCACGAGAAGGTGCTATAACCGATACATCTACATATAAGGGCATAGTGACTCTGTTTGGATCCGAGACCAGGACCGCCCCGGAACTGTCCTCAACCAAACTTCCAACGCACGATCCTACATCATAAAAAACAGTCCCGGCACGGTGCGACGAAACCGATCAGCCCTGGTTAAAACGCCACCTAAAAAACCATTACTGGAACCTCCACCAACTATACCTACTAACGTAACAGAACAGACCGCAACTTCACCTCAGAAGTTTTCACCGTCTCCATCATTGTCACAAACACCGAGTGTTCAACCACCAGCTGTGATGACAACACGTTCTGGACGTGTAGTGAAACCTCCTGATCGCCTTAATTTTAAGTGATCTTAAAGTACACCTGTCTGTACTTGGGGGGAGATGTAGGATTATGCTAATCACTATGCCCTTATATGTAGATATATCGGTTATAGCACCTTCTCGTGACCACTGTGGTAGCACATGGAATTGCATGCTTGTGGTCTCTTAATAAAGCCGTCTTACATGAAAGTCGATCTCTCCATGGTCTCTCTTTTATATCTCGAATATAACAGAGGGTAAAGGCAGAAAGATAGAGTTGGGTATCATCCGCATCCATACGGAAGTTGACTCCATGTCTGTGGATGATGTCCCTACGGGGAGCATGTAGATGTTGAAAGAGAGAGGGCCAAGGACAGAGCCCTAGGGGATGCCATACATGACAGTGTGGGGGCTGGAGAAGAAGCCATTAGTAGCGACAAAGTGGAGATGGTGGGAGAAGTAAAAAACAAAGCCTAATTTGAATTTCAGGTTTAATTGCTTGGTTTTTGGTTTTGTAAAATTCAAGCTAGGATCAGCTTGATACTTTAATACAACAACAACAACAAAATTACACTTGTATAGCGCCTTTCACGTCAGGAGGACGTCCCAGGCACTGGTCAGTCATTGATTCATCCCCAGTGGTGGGGTGGGTAGGTAAGGGGCCGAAGCCTGTTAAGTGGAGGGGGCAGGCAGTTTGTTAGGGGGTTAGGAGGTCGCACATGTAGGATGTGGCGAGGCCATAAAGGGCTTTGAATGTGAGGACCAGGATCTTGAATTGGATCCTCTGGGTGATGGGGAGTCAATGGGAGTCGGGTGAGGTTGGGGGAGATGGGGTCAAGAAGTTTGGAGTGGTAGAGTTCTAGATTATCTGCAACCTGTGGAGGGACGAATTGGGAAGGCTGACAAGCAGGGCATTGGCGTAGTCGAGCCGGGAAATGATGAAGGCGTGAATGAGGATTTCAGTGGCCAGGGAGGGTGAGGTAATGGTGGAGTCGGGCAATATTGTGGAGGTGTGGGAAGGCAGAGCGGATCATTGCTTGGATGTGAGGGAGGAAAGACAGTTGAGGATCAAACAAGACACCTAGATTGCTAACTGGCTTGGTGAAGTTGAATGTGCAACCATGGAGGTTGATGCTGCCTGTGTCTGATGCATGAAGGAGCTGGACATCTGCCAATCAGATGGGCCTCGGTCTTGTTGACATTGAACTGTAGAAAGTTAGCTCTCATCCAGGACTTGATGTCTGGCAGGCAGTCTGTCAGAACAGCAGTGGTCCTGGAGTCGAGGGTAGAAGCAGCTATTCACCCATTTGAAATAAACTGATAAAGCCTGAAATGTTTAAATCCAGTACTTATTCTACGTGCATCAATATTCTATCAGATTGAAACAACTAATATTGCACAACTCACAACATATGGCTTCCTCACTGATGTGGTATCACTTGAGAAGCATAGGTGCAGATACAATTCAATTTGTCCACATGGCATAATAGCACATTAAACAATTTGAAGTTTGAGGTGGTGTATTTATGATTACAATATATCCTACCCAAACAAAGAGTTAACCTTTATACAGACGAACACCACAATGCTCAAACATCAAATTAAGCAGGAGAGACAGACACACAGAGATTAAACTCTTGACCCTTTGTTAGAATACACTGAGAACACTGTATTATTGACAATCCACAACATAGTAGCCAGATATTATCAGTAGAAGCATATAATTTCGACTACATACACAGTGGTCACATTCATGACATTCTTAAAATAGGTTGATTAAAACCTTAATGAGTCTTGGATTTCAAAGTTTTATCTCAAAATGGTCGACATACTCAACAGAAGACAATTTTGTATGCATTCCGTGTTTCCTGCTGATTCCATGGATCATCCAAGACAGAGTAAGAATGAGTTAAGGTGCCTCTATTTACTGTATCTTGATAATGATAATTATAATTGTCATATGTGTTTTCTTCTGGGGACTCATCCTTCACCTTGTCAGATAAGAAGGATCTGCCCATTTCTTAATATAGAATATTGGCCCTCAGCTCTGTCAAGCCTTCAACTGATAACAGAATAAGTTTTCCCGATCCACCACTGAAGATGATTTATATAGCCTTTACTGTATAAAAGCCTCAGAACAGTAAATAAAAATGATTTGACATTTACTGTGAAGTGAGGGAGATCCAACAATATGTGACATCTCAGATCCTTTCCTATCTTCAGCATGTTAGACTGAGGCATGAAATCCAAATTATTTCAATCTATAACGCAAAAGCAATATCAGTATTAATTCTCTATTACATTGGGTGTGAGCACATGCCTCACTATTTCGATTTAAAAGGAGATCTTCTGGAAAGTTGGGGGTGCCTCCAAATGCTTAGTCCCAGTATGGGAATGTTATCTAATATTGCACAAACTGATCCACGTTTCTTTTGAACCTGTGGCTGCAAGTGACACAATGTTCCTCACATGGAAAGCTGTCATTCTAATGACTTTAGTATAAGTTAAAAGACTGTATGGCTTAGTCACTGAGTATCCCTACCTCATCTGGCATGAGGACAGAGCAGTGCATAGACATCCTGTGCTGTCTGATTCCACTTGGCACAAGTAATCACCATTCCATCTTCCCTTTTCCATATTAATCTGAAATGGAACGCAGGTTGAATCACGTGGATATGTGGACAGCTCTCTGTGACTACGAAGACAAAACTAAAAAGGTCAGAGGATCCACTCAACTATGCCCTGAGGAGGTAAAGCTTTGGATAAACCTATCACCAAAAACAAAGCATGATTGATTAAGTAGTAGAACTATCTGCAGAAAGTAGAGATGGTTGAACTAAAGACTATTCTGCAAGATTAATAGGCACAATGTGGTTAGTTTTAAATCCTGCTCCAAGCTCCATGATCCCATCACCCCTATCCTTGCCCGGCTCCACCAGCTCCCCATTCCTCAGAGGATCGAATCCAAGATCCTCATCCTCACTTTCAAGGCGCTCCATGGCCTTGCCTGCTCCTACCTTTCTCACCTGCTGACCCCCTATTAGCCTGTCTGCTCCCTCCGTTTAGTGGGCTCCCTACCATCAGTGGCTGGGCTTCCAGCCTCTCTGCCCCATTGCTTTGGAACTCCATCTCACAATTCCCTCACCTTGCTCCCTCCCATGCCTCCTTCAAGACTGGTCTCAAGATCCTCCTCTTCAACCATGTCTTCAGCTGCTGTCCTACTATTTTGGGAGGAAGAAATTATTATCCCCAGAAAAGCCATCCACCAATCGACTAGCAACCGGGTTCCTACTTATTGCAAGGTAAACAGAGGTGTGTGGAGTCAGGAAACTTGCCCAACATTTCACCCTGCCAGGATCAAATGCAGGTCTCTCGCATGCACTAGGGTATGAGTGCCCTAACCACTGAACTACAGGACTCCACAATGGACAAAGTATATATTACAATCTATTCCAGTGAAACATACCCTCTTGATTTGCCTTCTGCACCAAATGTACAATTTAGTATTCTTGATCATTTATTTCACAATATAAATGCGTATTTCAAAGTATTTGTTCTGTTCCCAATCTGCTGAAATTTAATACGCGCTCTGAAACACTACCCATGTGAATGGTGCTATAGAAATTCAAGTTGTTGTTGTTGTAATAGTAAGCAAAGAAATGTTTGTATTTGTAGCAAATCTTCATTGTTAAACACGTTAACATATGTTACGATTCTCAAATTTTCTTTATTAACATTTCTGAGCATTTTTGGTTGACGAGATCTGAAAATGGACCATACTGGTGACTATGCTGGGATGTGAGACGTGATAGTTACACGTAAAGTTGCAAGTAACATTAAAATGACTTACAAGGGCAGGTGTGCACATTTTCACATCCACCCATTAGATTGCACTGCTTAGCCTATCCATGGGAGGTAGCGGACAATGTCATTCACAGGGAGTAATGTGGATTGTATACTTTGATATGATCATCCTCATTCTTTGAATGCATTTCAATCCCCACATACAAATAAACAGACTTTCATCCAAACAGGTCACAGTGCACGTTTAGAATTCAGACCCTACATCTATGCCAGTAGGATATTTGAAGCCACAGAGCAACGGTATTACTTTTACTATCTGGAATGTAAAACGCCTGCACGTGAAACCCACTCCCAAAGGCACAAGGAGGCGTGAAACAGAGACTTACATGGTAATGTTTCTGCCCGGTTTTTCTGGATCATTATGCAGATTTGTAGCACCAGTTGTGGCGCACTCTCCAGGAATGTCTCCAGAAGGCGCAGCATGTTCACATCTGCATATTCGTACATCATGGCCCAGTAAAATCGGCGTTGGTGTTCTTTCTGCCTCCTGCTCTGAATGCCCAAGTACATTGTTCGGATATACCTGAAAAAACAAGATTTTAAACTAGAGCTTCAAAAATCAACAGCAACAAAAATGGCATGTAACCTGAATTGGCCTCAGTCGCTTAAATTGTGATGAGGGTTTTGTGAGCAAAGCTTTTGTTGATATCAGGTAACAGTGGTATTGTAATTTGGGCAAAACTATAGAGTTTTAACATCATTAGGGGAAAATGTTAACACTTAATACTTCAAGAGTCAGTGTTTTAAAAAGTGTTGAATGGATGTCTGAGATCACTTTGACGCTGTAAATCATATTTGACATTGCAATTTTTGGGCCTATGTCAACTCACTGATTTCAAATTATAGGCAGCAAAAGATTAATCAATCAATTGCTATCACTGAGCCAGGCTTGAACGACTCCAACAAAGAGATTATGTGCACATGCAAGCGCTACAGTAGACTGACAGTGAGGCACTGACATTTATTTTTTGGAACTAGCAATGCAAATGTCATATGGATTCTTTAACAAAACTGATGAAAGGACCGAAGATCATATAACCACACCCTAAATATGCAGTTAGTTATAACAATGTCCTGCTATTATAATTAAATATTCAATTTCAGCAAGCTACAGAGTACTTGAATACTAACATAATCTGCAACAGCTGTTATGTATAATCTGAAACAAGAGCATCTCGTTCGTGAATGAGACCTCCTGCCCGCCCCAATTTTTCATTGCCACGGTGATCATTTATCTATGTAGGGATTCAGTATGTTTGTTTCCTTCATGGAGGAATAATTACATTAAATGTGACATACAAGACAACAACAAAAACAACAAAATTACACTTGTATAGTGTAATTGCTTTTCACGTCAGGAGGACGTCCCAAATCGCTGGACAGCCATTGTTTCAGACCCAAAGGGAAATGGGTGATTTGGGATGACTGATGGGACCGTCAAAGAGGAGGGTCTTGAGGCGGGACTTGAAGGAGGCCAGGGAGAGGGCGAGGCGGAGGGACTGTGGGATGGAGTTTCTGAGATTGGGAGCAGAGTGCTTGGTGGCTCGCCCGCCAATGGTGAGTTCTGGATTATCTGCAGCCTGTGGAAGGAGGAATTGGGAAGGCCAATAAGCAGGGTGTTGGCGTAGTCGAGCCGGGATGTGATAAATGTGTGAATGAGGGTTTCCACGGCCTGAGGGGTGAGGTAGTAGCGGAATCGGGCAGTATTGCGCAGGTGAGGGAAGGCAGAGTGGCTCACGGCTTGGATGTGAGGGAGGAAAAACAATTAAGGATCAAACAAGACACCTAGGTTCCTGACTGGCTTGGTGTGGTTGAGTGTGCAGCCATGGAGGTTGATGCTGCCAGTGCCTGATGTGTGAAGGAGGTGGCGCGAGCCAATCAGGAGGGCCTCCGTCTTGTTGACATTCAACTGTAGAAAGTTAGCTCTCATCCAGGAATTGATGTCTGGCAGGCAGTCTGTCAGGACGGCAGTGGTCCTGGAATCGAGGGTAGAGGCAGAAAGATAGAGTTGGGTGTCATCCACATACATGTGGAAGTTGACCCAATGTCTGCGGATGATGTCACCAAGATGTTAAAAAGTAGGGGGCCAAGGACAGAGCCCTGGGGGATTTGCACAGATTACAGTACGGGAGCTGGAAGAGAAGCCGTTGGCGGTGACAAAGTGGAGGCGGTGAGAAAAGTAGGAATCAAACCAGGTGAGGGTGGGTCTGTGAAGATTGAGCTGGAAGCAGTGGCGGTGTAGGAGGATGGAGTCCTCGACAGTGTCGAAGGCAGCAAAGAGGTCAAGGAGGACGAGGAGGCAGAGATGTTTAGAATATTGTTAAGAGACTTTGACCAGGGCTAAGTTAAATAATATTTTAAGAATAAATATGTTACAAAACAATAATAGTAGAGGATAATTTATATATATAAATTACATACTGATATACACTGTTTAGCAGGTAATGCACAAAACGCATAATCATTGTACTTTACAACATATCCCATGAAGCGCTTTAGCACGTCCTGTGATCCTCCTGATATGAAAGACGCTAAACCAAATGCAATGATTATTCAATATTATGTGGCTCATGCAGTCACCCATACAAATCCCAACATTTTGGGACAATAAACATTTAGTGATTTGTCCCTCATGGACAAAGAACTTGTATGCTTGCACATTAAAAAGGAAGCAAGTTCCAGGGGAAATACTTTCTGTTCCAAGTACTCCCCCAGACTTTGCTTCCTCTTCAAGGTATTGTCTACAATTGTGGCTCTTAACTGTTGGCACTGATGTGACATGCAATTAAGCCAGTAAACTTTGTTATTTTACAAAATTGTTTGCATTTATAATACCTAAAGTCATCATGTAAAATTTACAACAAGAATGAAAAGTAATCAGTTTAAATATTGTAAATTGCATTCAATTTCTAATTTCTAGGCTTCCAATATATTTGCTAGATATTCTGCAGCATATTAAACTGAGGTGGATGATATTAAGATGTGGTATGTTGCTATTACAACAAAAACAACATTACATTTATAGAGCCCTTTCACGTGGGGAGGACGTCCCAAGGTGCTGTACATCATTTACAACAGAAACCTGCCAGTAAAGGTCTCGAAAATAATTGGGAGGAAAACAGTAACATTTTTTCCAAGTCAATACTGCACACACAGAGTGTACACTTTAACTGTGTACAGTAACACAACAGAACACATAGGAACAAGAAGCTGCAAGAGTAAAACATTTAATACAAAGAAAGCCTTGCTCCAAGGTGACATGTTTGGCGATGCAATGTCAGAATTGAGCCAGCCCTCTGTGGCAGTTCCAGTTCCTGAGGCAGACAGGTCCACAGTCTCCAACACACAGCTGAATACAGTCCAACCAATCTGGCAGGAGTTAGAAGGGCAGACCAAGAGATTCTGGAGGCGGAGATTCTTCCCACTCAGATCCTGTTAACCCCTACTCCAATGCAGTGGTCAGCCAACAAAATATTTTTTTCTTTATTGAATTTTTCTTGATTGATGGTTGTCTCATGGGTATTGTGGTTCAGTAGGTACTGGAAACAAGGCATGGATTTGGTGCAGACTTGACTGGACTGGTGTGGGTGTACAGCGAGCCAAAGTAGCCCAGACAGTGATATCAATGGCAAGTTAAGTGTTTTGCTGGGTTGACTCCACATGCGTCAGACACTCAGTTGACCAAACTAAAGACCAAACTGTTTAAGTGTAGAAATTTAAACTTTTGATGTTATACTTTGATTTATGGTTATGTGTAATATTTCAAATACTGCAGCAATTGTGACATTAAATGGTCTATTTCAGCGGTTCTCAACCAGGGGTACATGAAACCCAGGGGGTACAAAATGACTTCCAGGGGGTACAGGTGGCGGTACGTTGATTTATTTAGCTCTCTTATTTAGCGTTTTATAGCCTTCCAAATTGTATATTTAATTGTTATTCCCCTCGTTTTGTATGTGTTAGTTATTTTATTACATAAGAAAAGCTTGGTCATAAAATACAGGTGGAATGAGGGTGGCATGTATGTGTATCTGTGTGTGTGGTTGGGTGAGAGTACACGAAGATGTTGAAAATTAACAAGGGGTAATTGCTGGAAAAGGTTGACTCCACTGGTCTATTTCACAAGTATAGCACTAAGTGGCACCAACTGTCACAATAAATTATAGAATCATGAAAATTTCAACACACAAGGCCATTTGTACCGTTGTGACTGTGTTGCACTATCTGCTCCAATCCCATTTCCCTGTTCTTTCCACATCAGTGTGAAACAGTTGTACAAATCAATACAAGGTACATTTCAAACTAATCCAGTAGGATTACCCTACCAGTTATAGGCAAAAGAGAGACACAGTTGCAAATTCATTTCAAAACGCATTGAGCATGTTTGTTTGCGAGGAATGAGACATTCACGGGGTTTAAAATAGATGACCTTCACTTCTAACTCAAATGAAAAAGATTGCCATTCCAAACACTGACACGTGATGAATCTGAGTCAAATTATCCAACAGTTTATATCAAATTAAAAAGCTAACTAGATGAGTCAGAGAAGTCTGAATGGTAGTAAAATATTTTGTGTATTCATTAAAAAAGTAATTGCAGAGAAACAGACTTGATTTTACTGCCCCCCACCTGTTTCACATTCCCGACTTCTTGAATTGATATTTAATCAATTACAAAATACCCAGTCACTGCACTTTGTAGGCCTTTGAGGCCCCTTTAGACATCCTCCTGATGTGAAAGGCACCATATCAAATGTTAGGATTATTATTAGAGGCCCCTTGGGACGTCCTTCCCACGTGAAAGGCGCTCTATAACTGTCATTTTATTGTTGCTTGTTGTTGTTGTACTGTTGTTATCATTTTATTGATTTCAGCTTACTGTTACTACTATGTAGAGAAACCTGAGAACAAAACTTACTCATGGATAGAAATTTGCTTTCCTCACCCTTCACTCTTTGGCACCTCCCTACCTCTGCAACCTTCTCACTCCCCAATCCACCTCCCGGCGCCTCCGCTCGACTGACACTGGCCTCCTGTTGGTTCCTCGCATCCTCCATCCAAAATCGGAGGTCGCTCTTTCAGCCACTATACCCCAAAACTCTGGAAAGCTCTCCCTCAAGCCCTCCACCTTGCCCCCTCCAACCTTTTCAAGTCTTGCCTGAAAACCACCCTTTTCAACCGTGCTTATGGCCACCTCCACACCACCCCCTACACCCGGCTCGGAGTCACGCTCCACCACTATGAAGCGCTCTGAGACACTAACCTGCATGGAGGGCACAATGTAAGTGGAAGTTGTTGTTCAATGACCTCTTCTGTTGCCTGGTTCTGTCATTGTTAAGCAATCCAGATGCTATCTTAAGTGAAGGGCATTACATAAATGCAATTTTTTTTTGTCCAGGGTTAGAACAGGATGTTACAGTTTGCCAATGCTGCATGTGCTTATTTCCTCTGTTCTTACAGACTAAAAGCAATGAGCCGAGGATCTGACTATCATACTTCTTTTAACTGATCATTTCAATATTAAAAAGCTTAAAACAATAGAGAAACAGATTCATATCATGATTAAATTTGTCATGAATCTCAAGATAGAGCTCATAAAGTAACTGGCAGAAAATGATTAATTGTTACAAAGGTATCAAAACAAATCCCCTGACATTAATCCTGGCGATGAGTGTATTACATTTGTCCTGGCATCAGAAATTAGATTATTTTCTCTGCTTCCTGCTACTCCTCTGTGCTCTGATGCATTGAAAGCAAATGAAGAGTTTGAATGCTGGCCAGACTCGGTTAATAGCATTCTCGCTTCTGAGTCAGAAAGTTGTGGACTCAGCCCACATCAGGATCTTGAAATCACATAATTTCGTCTGACACACCAATACAATGCTGATGGTGCATTTCCTTGTTGGAGGTGGCGTCCTTCACATGAGACGTTGAACCAAAGTCCTGCCTGTTCAGATGGGCATCTAAGATCTCAAAATAGTGCCCGAAAAAAGAAGGAAGTTTCTCTTGATGGCCAGACCAACAATCCGTCGGATATATTAGGCATTTACATCATGGCTGTTTGTGGCACATTGTGAACAAATTGGCTGCCAAATTCACCAACAAAATACATAATCACTACAAGAACAAAATTACGTTTGTACAGCGCCTTTCACATCGGGCAGCCGTTCCAAGGTACTGGACAATCAGTGCTTCGGACACGAGCTGGAGGTAGGGTGGAGCGCCGGGGGGATGGAGTGTGACCGAAAGCATGGTCGAAGAGGAGGATCTTGAGATGGGTCTTGAAGGAGGCAAGGGAGAGGTCAATGTGGAGCGATTGTGAGATGGACTTCTAGAGGGTGGGGGCAGAGTGGCTGTAGGTATGCCCACCAATGATGGAGTGGGTGAGGCAGGGGGCATGAAGCAGGCTGGAGTCGGGAGCGGGCCGGGTGGTAGGCGTTTAAGAGGTCGCAGAGGTAGGGGAGAGGAAGGCCATGGAGGCGGACCAGGATCTTGAACTGTATCCTCTGTGTGATGGGAAGCCAATGGAGTCGGGTGAGGATGGGAGTGATAGGATCGTGGAGCCTGCAGTAAAATCTCTGGGCTCTCTGGGACGTTTTCCTGATGTGAATGGTGTTATGTCAAATGCAAGAATTATCATTTTATTTCACAACAATAACATTAGCCACAACAGAGGTTCAGTGACTTTACTGCAAATATCAGTTACTTTGTATAAACTTTTGATATCTATTAATATTGGGAAAAAAATTAAATGGTACATTTAAAGGGTATGGGGGGCATTTTGGATTAAGTGGTTCACAGGCAGAAACAGCGCAAACATCATGAATCAAATGTCTGTTTTTTTTTCTGCAGCAATTTATGTTCCTATGATAACTGTCTCACCAGAGGAAAAACGACAATCCTTTACAGCCTATTTTGCATATCTCATCCTCTCACTTTGTTGTCCTTTTATGATATATCTATCAGCATCAAGTGCAAGGTGCAGCAAACTGCACTGGGACAAAAGACTGAAAATGTAGGGCAATGTCACTCATTTGTGGATGTGCACTCATCATTAGCAAAGCATCATAGTGCTGGAAGCCAGAACTAGTATATCCATCCACATTTAGTGCAGCAATGCCCTTCTGTTGCATTAATGGCACAGTACACTTCCAGCCTCACAAAAAATTCCCAGTGCTATTTAATGTGCCAATTACCATAGTCCTACACTGAAATGAGTGCTAAGCAATGCACAGTTCAAAAATAAACCCAACAAAATCCAGAAAACGAACCGTTAACATTTCACATGGGATTCTTGATCAAAGCTGAAGTTCTGATAGAGTTACACCCAAAATACAAACCTATACTTTGATTACAAAGAACTGATTGATTAGCTGTGTATTTCCAATGTTTTATGGGTGAGATGGGGAATTTTCATGTTTCCAACATTTGTGTTTTTATGTAACAAACAGAGATTGCTGGGCAGTTTGCATTCAGAATTCAGTACCGTACTGAAATTTGCTAAATAAATTCACTTCTGAACCTTAACAGACACAAGGGAGATCAGGATCCAACTGACTTTCTTCTATAGGTTTGACCTGTATGTTAAGACCATGTCCTATCTAACAACCTATCCCACCAGCTTCGACCTTGGGGAGATGTGTTCAGAAATACATTTTCTTAATCAGGTTTCCACAGCCACAATTCCTGGCACAAATGATTAACAAAACCATAATTCAATGAGTAAACGTGCAGCAGTGGCTTAAATACCTAAGGAAAGGATTTTTTTCTTGCTGCTAAGTATAATTACTTTGGTTATGCACATTTAGTGTGATAAACCTCAGACAAAGGCAGGTTGGTGAGGAACGATTAATGGAACTGGTATGATTCACCAAGCAGCTACAACTACAGTGTTACAATGGCACCTACATTTTGAAGTGCAGCCAAAATTCACACTGTAATCTTTCAGAAACACCGGTGCCCGGCTGTTACTGTTAATAAAAAACACTTTTTTGTTAATAAAAAATACTGCATTCTGGCCCACATTTCATCAAATATGTGCAAACTGATGGCTATGCAATAGCTATAAATAGCAACACCACTTGAATGTAAGCCTTTCCTATCAAGATCAATGGGGAGTCCTTGTGCGTAGGACTGTATACTTTCAAGTACTTGAAAGTGAATCTTTTAACACACTCCTTATGTTGTCTTCGGTTGAAAAGCTGTCAGCAAGTCCCGGTGTGTAAAATGTGTGCTGCTCTTAATATTTTCAATAGAACTTTTAAAAGGGTCAGGTCACAATTTCTTTTCAAAATATAACATTTCATTTTAAAGCATTAAGTATCAGGAGCCCCCCCCACCAACCCACCAAAATGAAAGCAAATGCAAAAATACAGAGGTGATTAAATACCCCACAGTTTCAGGATCTCAATGAGCTGTATTCAAAAAAAATCTTCTGCTGAATGTAAACTTGAACACAATGTAAATGATGAAGTTGGACATGTACAATAGCAGTTATCAACGTGACAGCCCTAATTGGCAGGCACGGGTTCTGTTTTTACTGTACTCCCTATTCCCCAGTGGATCGAATTCAAGATCCTCGTTTGTCAACTTCAAATCTCTTCACAGTCTCAACCCACCTCACCTGCTCAAATTTCTTCAATGGCACTGACCCAGCCACTTCCTTTGCTCAGCAACAGTGGCCTGCTTCATGTTCCCCTTCCTATCTTCCCTACCGTTGGTGGGTGAGCTTCTAGCCGTTCTGCTCCGTTCCCTGGAATTCCGTCCTAAATCCCACCGATCCACTACTTCCCCTTGCTCAAAGCATGATTCAAAATATTTCTCTGGCTGCGCTTTGGTCGCCAACAATTTCAAGCACTTTGAGATGTTCTTTCTGACCTGAAAGGTGCTACATAAGTATAAATTGTATTGTACACTTTCCTAAGTTGCGTCTGTAGTGAACAATTTTCATTGATTGGTTTGATAAGCCAGAAGCGTGACATATAAATCACCAGCCCATTAATCAAAAACGTGCCCACGTTCTTCAAGCGGGATTGTGATCACCACATTGGTTCCAGGTGCTTCTTTATGGAACAAGGAAAAGTTCATCCAAATTTGAGAATCTACCCTGTTTAAAAAAATGATTAAAACAAAATACATTTCAGACCTGCATGTAATCAATTTTGGAGGCAGTCCTAATTTTGATGATATTCTCCCAACTAATATGATTTAAAATAATTTTCTAACCCTGTAAAAAAAAACTCAAGATATGCATAACCACAGAGATATACTGCTTTGAAAGTCAATGTGTCAATGGTCATAATACCCTCAGAATGGTCTCCATAATGAAAAGCTTCATGTGCTGTTTGCAGAGAACTGCATGATGCAGTTTGATGGAGCTGCATATTTGAGATTAGTCAATCTTTTCAGGGTACACCAGCAGGCATTTGGCAAATGATTGTTTAACAATTTGCCTACAGCTAAAACGGGACATAATCTTGAGGCCTGACAATTTTGAAACTAGACAAGTATATTATGATAATAATAGTAATAATGCTTGCATTTGTTATAGCACCTCATTGAGGTGTCTCAAAGTGCTTCACAGGACATACTGTATAGTGAATTGACTATCTTTTGTGGGCAAAATGCGGCAGCCAATTGCACACAGCAGGGTCCCACAAACAGTCATGGATTGAGTGACCAAACTAAGTCTGCGACAATGGAGTCAAAACTCCAGTATTCCTAAGTAAATTTCTTATTTGAGGAATGGGGTTAAAGTGTATCTTAGAATACTTTCCTCCCCACAGTTCTGAATAATGGACATTCCAATTCAGGCTAGAAAGCCCTAGGTTCTGCCAGTGCAGGTAGTTTTGAGTGATGGAAACAGACATCAGGCAGATCAGGGCGAAACCTTGGGCATGTTTCCTTACTCCACACACCTAATAATAATCCCTCCACAAAAAAACACAATAATAAAAATTGGTCATCTTCAATCCACGACTGTTTGTGGGACACTGCTGTGCGCAATTGGCTGCCACGTTTCGCCCCCAAATATACAGTCAATTCATTTTACAATAGTGTATATTCTGTGAAGCGCTTTGAGACATCGATAAGATGTGAAAAGCACTGTATCAAATGCAAGAATTATTATTATTATCATGCCTTTATTGAGGGTTTACCAGCCTAGTTACTCGCCCAACTCAAATTGAGTTATATCAGAATCCCCGAATGAGCTTAAAAAGGTCAACTGATTAGTTACGAGAAGCATAACAATATGGTAATGACAATAAACATGTTTACTATCATCACCATATTGTGGTTGGTTAATTAATATTCCGATAAATTTTCACTGATAGTCCTTTTACAAGTGCACTAATGACAACTTCTATCATGTAAAAACCTCCAACACTTCAGGTTCTATTACACTAGCCTACAACATGAGTTGCCACTGTTGTAATCACAGAAGGCTTCTGTCTCTCAGCTTTTCGACCTCTGCTCTTGCAAGTTTTTTTTTAACAGTAAATAAATGACATGCTGTATCTCTCTAGTACATCCTGGAGGACAGGTCAATGGCCGATAGCTTCAGTAAAAACTCTTTGTCAAACAGCACTGAAGAGATCCCATTGCACAATTCCTCCGAGATCTAACAACACCGGTGAACAGTATGTTAGTCCCAGTCAGGAATTCAGTCCACTGTGAAATTTATTATTGGAAGAGGTGTATCTGCAGGACATAGAAATTTGTGAGACTGGTCTGTCAGAGCAAATGGAGGGGAAAAAATAGAATTCAAAGTACGGTTACTTCATAAATAATTTTCCATAGTGAACACGATTTGTTTATTTCAACACCACTCCCCCAACGACATCAAATCTTGCATGAGTTTGGTTTAGTGGTAGCGCTCTCACTCTGAGTCAGAAGGTTGTGGGTTGGATTCCACACATAGGGTCTTGGAATTCAAACTGTCTAAGCTGACACTCCAATGCAGTGCTGTGGTGCATTGCATTGTCAGAGGTGTCATCCTTTGAATGAAATGTTAAACCAAAGTCTCGTCTGCCTGTTTTGATGGATGTTAAAAATCCCATGGGACTATTCGAGAAGAGAAGGACGTTTCTCCCAGTGTTCTGACCAATAAATTCCCTTAAATAAAAATTGGTCACTCGCTCAATGGTTGCAGAGGAACATTGCTGTGAGCAATCGGCTGCAGCTGTTCACCCATGACATACACGGTCAATCCACTTTACAGTATATCCTGTGAAGTGTTTCGAGACAACAACAGCAACAAAATTACGTTTATAGAGCACCTTTCACGTCGGGAGGATATATCAAGGCGCTGATGACGTGATAAGGCCTTATACCAAATGCAAGGATTTTTAATTATTAATGATTATCATTATTATTGTTACTACAGATACATTAAATGTTTTAATACATTAAAACATTGGTGTTTCTATACATCCAGGACATTACTTCCATTCACTGCACATCTCTGACTCTGGTTTGATATTGAATCCAGCATGAGACAGCAATTGCCATCCACTGGGAAATTATTTCACTCACAGGACGAAGACACAACAACAAAATTACATTTGTATATTCCCTTCCACGTTGGAAGGACGTCCCAAGGCACAAAAATACAGCTAGTATTTCAGACCCGAGGTGGGGGTTGGATTGGGGAGAATAGAGGGCAGGGAGGGAAGGAGGTTCATCAAAAGCATGGTCGAAGAAGCAAAGAAGAGGGCCTTGAGGTGAGTCTTGAAGGAAGGAAAGGGACAGGACAAGATGGAGGGACAGCAGGATGGACTTCCAGATGGTGGGGCAGAATGGCTGAATGTCCACCCACCAATGGTTGGGTGAACGAGGCGGGGGACGTAAAATATGCTGGAGCCTGCTGAGTGGAGTGAGCGGACAGATTGGTAGGGGGGTTAGGAGGTCGCAAAAGAGGAGCGAGGCCATGGATGGTTTTGAAGGTGAGGACCAGGATCTTGAACTGTGTCCTCTGCGTAATGGGAAGCCAGTGGAGTAGAGCGAGAATGGGGGTGATTGGGTCAAAGAGCTCAGTTCAGGAGAGTACAATGACTGCAGAGAATTGGATGATCTGCCACCTGTGGAGAAAATGTCTGTTTACAAACTTCATTGATACCTAAGGCTCATTATAGGTTTAACTTTTAAGAATAAAGTGACCATGCTAAAAAGCAAAGGCCTCAATAGATTGTTCTCGTGACTGAGGGACCAAATCTGAACCTGTACTACGTGACAGTGTGAGGTTAGTGGTGCCATGGGATTGCTGTATCGGTTCCACATTGCCCCACTATGATCTTAATGTTGTTTGTGAACAAGTGTTGAGGCATTAAGAACTGAACTTGTGAGGGAATGATGATGGGTGTCATCCCTCGAGAGACTGCACAATGCATAATGCAATAGAAAAATTATATTTCTGTATCTTTTTATGTACAAATTCCTCACGGGAGACATCCTTGGAGTAAATAAAATGCTTCCATTATACAATCATTTCTATTAACCGTGCTAGTACAACTCACTTGTTTTGGGTCAGCAGGCACACCTTTTAGATAAACATACCCGTTGATCCATTAATTGTACTCTAAATTGCAATATTTCTTCATGAGATCCCTTAATAAGTTTGATTTGCCTAAATAAATGGACATTCAGAACTCTGCTGGCTACATATTTACCTGGACCAAACTCCATACCCACATCTCACCAGTTGTGGCCAGGCTCCACCGGCTCCCCATTGGGTGGTGGAATGGTGAGCGAGCAGGTCGGAGAGGTATGGAGGTGCCAGAGAGTGAAAGGATTTGAGCACTAGTGTGAGGCTCTTGAAGTTGATCGATTCAGTAATGGATCAACTTCAAGAGCCTCACAATAGTGCTCAAATCCTTTCACTCTCTGGCACCTCCGTACCTCTCTGATCTGCTCACTCACCATTCCACCACCCAATGCCTCTACTCGACTGGCCTCCTGCTCGCCCCTCGCACCCTCCGCCCCACAATCAGGGGTCACATGTTGCGTCACTATGCCCCAAAACAATGGAACACACTCCCTCAATCCCTCTGTCTTGTCTCGTCTCTCCCCTTTTTCTAGTCCCACCTGAAAACCTTCCTCTTCGACCGTGCTTACGGCCACCTCCCCCCCCAAGATTGGAGTCAAGCTACACCACTGTTAAGCGCTCTGAGACGCAGGAATTCTCAGGAAGCCTATTCTGACTTGAATCTACTTCTGGAGCAATCTTTCAAAGCAAACCAGATTTCTAATGATATCCCTCCTTAAGGAATACCATCAGAAATACAAAATTATCAGTTAGAAACTGTTCCATTGTATCCAGCAATACTTCCTTTATAATAAAACAGAGGATCCTTAGGATGGAGCCACAAATCAATCTGGCTTGTAATGTAATTTCATCTGAAATATGAGATTGCCATGATATCTTGCAGGTTCTTTTTGCATGTGTTAGTTCATGAAATAAAAGATCTTGTATGATTATTGTACTATATGAAATAAGATATAGAAGGTCACTCTCTTATAATAACGGAGCAGAACTAACAGAACTGAGATGGGAACATGAGGGAGTGGGGGAGTGCATCCGAAGGATATTGACTGACTTTCCTTAACAAAAGAGATAGCATCTAAATGTGACTCATACTAAGATAATATGGAGGGGAAATCTGTACATCAAATGTCACTGTAGGAGGCAGTTGAAGAGGCTTGTGCATTTATAGGATCAATTAACACCTTGTCAACCAAGTAAGTGAAGACTGAGAGCCTGGGGAGGCTGACAGCTGGAATGTTCAGCCAGTTACTTTCATTCATTCATCTACTCACAGTTGAGACTGTCACATTATCTCATCCAGTGCAGTGATTCACATGTGGAGAAAAGGAGATTAAAGAAAAACCTCCTGGCTGTAAATTCAGTTTTGTGTTGATATATTTCAGGTGGTGCTTTGCTACCCCCAATCTTCAACACAGGGTTCACACCTTCAATCACTGCGAATGTCTTAGTCCAACATCGACATGCATTTGTCAAACAACAGCTGGCAGGTCACTAAAAGGAAAACAAAACGAATCCTTCCAGTTGTGTTCTAGTCCTATGAGGATTGGGCTCATCTATTTGCAAACGGTATTGCATGCAGATCTTGGCAGCTAATTCTGTAACACAGTTTAGGAGCTGAGATGGGAACATGAGGGAGAAACATTTGTACAGAAACATTTCTTCCTTTATAAAGAAATCACATCAGAGGAGCAATGGGTTCTGCTAAGATTGCATAACAAACAGAATTTTGACTGGACAAAACTGAAAGCAAGTCTGTTCAGATGCTTGCAAAACCATGGAAGGCTTGATCAGTCATTCCGGTACCAGAGGACTACAGTACAGTACATACAAATGCTGAACAAACACACTTTACATACTTCGACCACATTGATACAACTAAAATGTTTTGCTGACAACGCAGTTCCATGTCTCACCTCCAATGTGATTCACCAGAATGTAATATGTGATTAGACAACTCTGTACTGGATTTGGTATCAAAGCACTAAAATTCCTTACAATCTTTTCAGGAAAAGCAAGTGTTTTGAGAAGTTTATTCTACACGAAAGGTGCTGGATAAGTGCAAGTTGTCTGATAATTTAAGAGTGCATAATGCCTGGCACTGAGGATTTCTTCAATCCAATATTGTCACCCTGAAAGGCGCCATACAAATGTAATTTTGTGTTGTTGTTTTTGTTGAACTGATCATAGTGATCGATGCTTAAGTGCAGCTATAAAAGAATATCAGTCAGTGTCCTGTGAAGCAGCACTAAAATAATAATAATCATAATTGGCTCCAGAATTTAAAAAGGAGCCTGCGCCTTCAGGCAACAGACAACATGACAGCACATTGTTTTTCAATCAAACTGCGGAACAAACCCATTGCACAGAAAGGGAGAAATTGACAGTTTCTCTGCTACAATAATACATCAACTTTGAAAATATGTTTACCTTTATACCAGATGAGCCAGTCTATACAATAGCTGGTTTAGCAGTTATACCGGTTGATTTGATCAAGGCTTTCATATTGCACCATTTTATAGTAGCTGTTGTTCATTTGGAGAGTGGGTGGGATGGGGGGAGATGGGGGTTGGCTGTTGGAGGAGGGAATAGATTCCAAGTCCATTCTTTAGTAATGAATGAAAAAATGCTCGGTCTGAACAACAACAACAAAACTGCACTTATATAGCGCCTTTCACATCAGGAGGACGTCCCAAAGCGCTGAACATTCAGGTCGGGACCTGAGAGAAGGGGGGGGGGGGGGGGGTGGGGGGGGAGAGAAGAAAGGAGGGTAGGGGGAAGGGGAAGGAGAGTGGGAGAGGGGGAATAAGACATTTTCACACCCATATTTTAGTTTTGGACTGTTACTGTACTTCACAGAAAACTATCTGAAGTACTTTGAGACACTTTGACAAGGTGCTTTATAAGGTGCTTTATATCAAATGCGAGGATTATTATTATTTATTTTACTTGAGCCAGCCAGGATGGCCAACCATCAACTGAGCCTGCAATACTCTAGACCTTTTCAGATTCTCTCCCTCCACGCAGGTAGCAAGCCCATATGGGCCCCGTATTGGGACAATTTGGATTGATCCATGCCCACATGGGCCCCACATGGGCTTGCTACCTGGGCAGTGGGCAACTTTTGATAATACTGTAGCACTCAATTCATCACAGTCAACAGGGCTAAGCGGTGCCATAGGATTCAAATCCATAAACTTACTGTGACAAGCCCAGTGCTCAAAAGACAATGCTACACACATTGTTTGGGTTTGGGGAGACAATGCCATGTAAAAAGGCCCAGGAAAACTGCATCTTTTTAAACTGTGCATAGGATTGAACTTTCATGGTTGCTGGCATGTGGGTACTCACCCCAATGTATTTCTACAGATCTGAAAACCTCTGCAATTGGCTTTGCATCCACAACTGTTTGTGGGTCGCTGCTGTGCATAATAGGCTGCCAATAAAACAATCAATTCACTTTGCAGTGTATTCTGTAAAGCACTTTGAGACTAATTGAAGATGTGATAAGGCGCAATTGTATATCTAATGCAAGTATTATTAATATTATTAATTGAATGTAAAGCACTGGCCAGGACAATCAATCCGAACATTTTCCCCATGAATTCTTACGTTTTATGGAGATACTAAGATTGTAGGCTTGTAGGATCTGTAGCTCAATGGTTAGAGCACTTGCCTCACAAGTAAGAGACCTTGGTTAAATTCCCAACAGGGCAAAACTTTAGGCAAGTTTCCTTACTCCACAAGCCTGATAATAATCCTTCAAGAAAAAAAATTATAGAATTGGTCACTTCAATCCACGACTGTTTGTGGGACACTGCGGAATTGGCTGCCGCGTGAGAATAATTATGAATTACAGCAGTGAAGAGGTTAATAATAACTGAAGAATAATTCTCTTTCTACCCACTACACTGCAGCAGTTTTCCATCATCCTGGGGTATATTCAATGCAAATCCCAGCTGCTCCTGAGTTGGCAATGGCTTTGTATACTTGTGTCAGCCAACGCAGGAATCATTGTCCTTTCCATCCTCTGGAGGGTTCCCAGCCGGACAGATTCTGGCATGTCAATGCTGTGTTAGTGGAAATCATCGTCAATTATCAACAGAGGTTTTGATATAAATGGTGCCTCCTCACAATTGTGTGAAAAAGGCGCAATTATGCTAGCACTTTGCAGGAAGTGGGATTTCGACCAGCAAACTGTGCTTAATGCATATTTTGAGGCAGGATTTGGGGCTTAGCTCACCAGATAAAAGAGCAATCCTTATGTAAAATCCAGTTAGTTGCATTTATAATGTTTAATTGTCAAAATTTGGCATTTTTAATTATACATTGTCACTGCTGTTTACAGTAAATCCTGCGAATTCACTTTGAGGCATCCTCCCAACAAGGAAGGTTCTATATCAAGTACTGTATTATTATTATTTTATCATACAGTATTAGTACATGGAGAAACTTGTGGAGTCCTATAGCATATTGGTTAGAGCACTCCACTCGCAAACGAGAGGAACCCGAGCGGGGTGAAACTTGAGGCAAGTTTCCTTACAACAAAATACAGCAAAATTACATTTATAGAGCGCCTTTCACGTCGGGAGGACTCCACATGTCCTATTCTTATTCCATGTTTAAGCAGGTATCTGGTTGTTAGCTGATTGGCGGATTGCTTTTCCAGTGTAATAATCCCTTCAAAAATATATATTTTTTTCAATGTGGTCACTCAATCTAAGGGACACTGCTGTGCGCAATTGGCTGCTACATTCACCCCAAAAATATACAGTCAATTCGCTTAACAGTATAATCTGTGAAGAGCTTAGAGACGCTCAAAAATGTTATAGGGCACTATATAAAATGCAAGGAATCATATTATTAAATGGTTTCTCCAGCAGCACGGGTACAGTGGCATTGTTTGTAAACCAGAACATTTTGTGGTGAATTTATTGGTGTGTAAAGGTGTGTAAAGAACCTACAGACTTAAAGCTGCCGATTTACAGTAGTGTATTAATAACAGTGTGTGTAATGCTGAGCATAAATATCATCCTAAAAACAGAAGGGTTTATATTGATAAGATATAATTTTTATGCTGTGGTGAGCAAACGATGCTACTCAGCTGTATACAGTTGATCCTGCCATAATTTTGTCCTGAGTTCATCAGAGACATTTCTACAACAACAATAACAACTTCGATTTATATAGTGCCCTCCACGCCGGACGGAGTCTCAGAGTCCTTCACAATAGCGGATCCCAGGACCGAGCCAGGGGCAGGGGCAGAAAGGTGACCAAAAGCGCGGTTAAAGAGAAAGGTCTTCAGCTGTGACCTGAACCTGGGAAGAGAGGGGGTGAGGTGAAGGCAGTGAGGAAGGGAGTTCCAGAGCCTCGGGGCGAAGTGGCTGATGGCACGGCTGCCGAGGGTGGAGCGGAGAATTTGGGGGACATGGAGGAGGCCAGACCCAGAGAAGCGAAGGCAGCGGGTGCTGGGTTGGAGGGAGAGGAGATCAGAGAGATAGGGGGGTGCAGAAGAGTGGAGGGATTTGAAAACGAGGGTGAAGATCTTGAATCCTCTCTGGGATAGGGAGCCAGTGAAGTCTGGCAAGGACTGGGGTGATGGGGGAGCGAGGCTTGGAGCGGGTGAGTATGCGGGCGGCAGAGTTTTGGATCAGCTGGATTTTGTGGATTGTGGTGGAGGGGAGACCGGAGAGGAGGGCGTTGCAATAGTCTAGCCGAGAGGTGACAAAGGCATGAACCAGGGTTTCAGCGGCTTTTGGGGTGAGGTATTGCCGGAGACAGGCGATCCGTCGGAGGTGGTAGAAGGCAGTGCTGGTAATGGACTGGATGTGGGGGAGGAAGGACAGTTGGGGGTCGAACCTGACACCTAGGTTGCACACAGGTTCGGAGAGTTTTAGGGGCAGGCCGGGAAGGTGGAGGAGGTGAGAGTCGTGTGAATGGAGACGTTGACGAGAGCCAAAGAGTATGGCCTCCATCTTGTCAACATTCAGCTGCAAGAAATTTGCGCTCATCCAGCCCCTGATTTCTGACAGGCAGCTGACAGAACATCAGGGGACTGGGGGTCGCAAAATGAAGTGGAGAAATAGAGTTGCATGTCATCCGCGTACATGTAGAAGTGTGCCCCATGTCTGCGGATCACATCCCCAAATGGGAGCATATAGATGAGGAAAAGGAGGGGGCCAAGCATGGATCCCTGGGGTACCCCACAGGTAACTGGGTGAGAGCGGGAGGAAAAACCGTTTGTGGAGATGTACTGCTGGCGGATTGTGAGGAAGGACTCGAACCAGGCGAGTGCGGTCCCACTGAGGTGGATGACGGAGGACAGGGGGTGGAGGAGGATGGCGTGGTCGACTGTGTCGAACGCAGCGGACAGGTCCAGGAGGATAAGGAGGCAGAGGGAGCCCTGGTCACAGATAGAGAGGATGTCGTTTGTGACTTTCACAAGCGCAGTCTCTGTACTGTGGGCAGGGCGGAAACCGGACTGGAGAGGTTCAAAGGGGGAGTGGGAGGAGAGGTGGGCGCGGAGTTGGTTGGCAACGACGTGTTCCAGTGCTTTTGAAAGGAAGGGCAGGTTTGAAATAGGGCGGTAGTGGCTAGGGTTTGAGGGATCTAGGGAAGGTTTTTTAAGAGGGGTGTGATGACAGCAGTTTTGAGGGGGGCAGGGACTGATCTGGTGGAGAGGGACAATCAGGTCAGTTTTCCTATGTTTCCCACCATGTAAATTTAGTTTGTAGCACTCTCACTTGAGTCAGCAGGTGGTGGGTTTAAGCCCACATCAGGACTTTGAGTCCATACTCTAGTCTGATACTCCAAAGCAGGGGTATTTAGCCTGGGGGTAATCACCCCCCGGGGGGTGATTCAGCCTTTTTCAGGGGGTAACGAGCTGGTACCACTGTTTAAAAAAAACTGATCAACCCTGTGAACGAATTATTACCGGACACTAGTGGTTTGGCTTCTCTGTCTTTCTTTACCGTGTTGCTGGCTAGCGCAAGGGGTAACGGTGACGAAAAGGTTAAATACCACAGCTCCAAAGCAATACTGAAAAAGTATTACATTGTTAGAGATGCCGTCCTTCAGATGAGATGATAAACCAAGATACCTTCTACCTTTAGGTCATTTTTAACGAGCCCTTGCACTGTTCAAACAGAGAAGGGAGTTTCTCCCTGCGTTCTGGCTGTTTGTGGAGCATTGCTGTGGGCACAATTTTCTGCTTAATTCGTCTACAAACATACAATCATTCCACTTTACAGCACAATGAGCAAAATCTCATAAAGTGCTTTGAGATGTCTCGACAACATGATCACTAATATGACAAGATGGTATGTCAAATACATTCTGTTAAGCGCCTGAGACGTCCAGAAGAACGTGAAAAGTGCTGTATCAAATGCAAGGATTATTAAATGCAAGAATCCTTGCCCTACAAACATAACATGAATAAAGCAGGTTTTCATCCTGACCCAATCTGAGCCCAGGTGCTGCCACCTTCATGCTCTCAATGTGGAAACGGGTGAGGGTCAGTTACTGTTGGAAAGGCCTCCCTGTCAAATGGCTGTCAATCACTCCATCAGCAGGTTCCCTTATGTCTGCCTCTCTGAGACAGTCTGATATTGTGTATAGATAGGAGCATTATTGGAGGATAAAGGAATCTAAGTAGCTATTTATCCAGTTGTCTTCAAAGTAACTAATCGCTTCATCAACTGTTATCAACTGGTATCTGGGATGAGGGGAATGACCTATGAGGATAGGTTGAGCAATCTTGGTCTATATTCTCTGGAATATAGAAGAATGAGAGGTGATCTTATAGAAACCTATAAGATTATTAAGAGGCAAGACAGAGTAGATAGTGGGAGACTATTTCCCCTGGTTGGAGAAACTATAACCAGGGATCACATTCTTAAAATCAGGGGTCAGCCCTTTTGCACTGAGTTGAGAAAAAACATCTTGACTCAGAGCTTGGTGAATTTATGGAATTCTCTACCCCAAAGGGCTGTAGATGCTCAGTTGTTGAACAAATTCAAGACTGAGATTGATAGATAACTTGTGGATGAAGGGATTAAGGGATATGGGGATAATAAGGTGGGTAGGTGGAGTTAGAATAGATCAGCCATGATCTTATTGAATGGCGGGGCAGGCTCGAGGGGCCGAATGGCCTACTCCTGCTCCTAATTCTTGAGTTTTTATGTTATTTTGCTATTGTTCCCATCATATTTTTTAACTACTGTATCTTGATCAACATTACCATCTTACCCCACTACCTGTCCCCTCGGGCTGCTGAGATCCTTATCCATACTTTTATCATGTCCAGATGTTTTTGACTACACACTCTCTGTTTGCCACACTTCCTCCACAAGCTGCAGATTATTCAGCAGCTCATGTCTTCTCTGGCTTTAAGATCCTCATCCACTCCCAGGTTCACTGTTGAAGATTTTTGTCCTCACGTTTAAAGCCCTCCACAGCCTTGCCTTATCGTACACTGTAACCTTCTGAAAGCCGACCGACCCACCTGCTACCTCTGCTCTGCAGGTGCTCACTTACATCACATCTCCCATTCTGTCTGCCCCAACATCGGGATCAGGTTTTCAACCTTTCTGTCCTCACTTTCAGGAACTCTCTTTTCCTCGCTCCTTGCCTTGACTCATTTAGGGTCCATCTCTTCCTCTTTGACACTGCCTTCGGTCATCATCCAACCCCCCTTCTCCTTGGCCCCCAACCGCTCCTGAATCCAACCTTCATCAGGGGAATAAACCCTCAACTGTCTAGCCTCTCAGGACAGCATTCTGAAGTGAAAGGTACGATTTGTTGGTGTTATTGTTCACATAACCACTACTCAGTGAATACAAATATTCCATTCTACAACAGCTATTCAGTGCTGTTTAGTTTTAAGACCATGTCTGGTTTTGTTTCTAAGTCAAAGCCAAAAACCTACAAACATATACACAATTAAATCCTCTCATCATTTCTAAAACATGGATTAAACCAGGAAGACCAATAAAAATCAATGTAGTTCAGCTCTGCAAACCTCTTGTCTATTTCAATTATCATCATTTTGGACCCAAGCATTAGAACGTAATTTTCAATGTCCAAAATCACACACAACATTCCAAATATGGTCACCACACTAATCCAATACAGATCAGAACATCTTATTTCAGTTTGTATTCAAATGCCTCTGAGATTCAACCTAGTACTCTACCACTCAATCCACGACTGTTTGTGGGACTCTGTGCAATTGGATGCTGCAATTCACCCACAAAATACATAGTCAATTCACTTTACAGTGTATTCTGTGAAGCGCTTTGAGACGTCTCAAATATGTGATAAGGCACTTTAGCAAATGCGAGGATTATTATTATTATAACCAGTATTTTTCTCAGAACATATAATTTTGTTATTTTTGCACTCTGGTATTCTTGCCTGAAATTAAATGGACCACTAACATTGTTTTGATTTCTGCTCTGGATACCCTATAATAAAGTAGGCGGGAGAAGTGCGATCATTTGACTTGCACAAAAACAAAGGGACTTGAACGGGAAGTCATTATTAGCAAATCATTAGTAATAAAGGCAGGCATTGGAAACATTGCCTCTACAATTAAAGGCAAATACCTTTAAAACCAGCCTTGAAAGCTTTGTTTTCAACTACACCATAGATCACTATCCCACCCCCAGTTTGATCTCCCAATCGGCTCTCTGAAGTACTGTACTTTGAAACATCTTCCCAACACCCAGAGCTTTGGGCCGTCCTCCCGATGTGAAAGGTGCTATATAAATGACATTTATGTTGTTGTTGATGTTGTTGTGAGGAAAGGTGCAATATAAATGTAACACTGTTGATGATCAACATTTTAACAGCAGCTTCACACTGACTCGAACATTCAGTGAATAAAGAATAATCCCACTCAAACCGTGGAACTGCTTCATTCCTGCCAATCCTCCCCATCTCCTCCACTCCTTCGTTGCACAGTACCATCATCTTACTTTTATCTGAAATTATTCTCTGCCAGTCTTTGGGCCATCTGCTTGATTTTTTAAATTTTGAATGCTACTTATCTTCCTTTTTGTCATTCATGGTCACATAGCTTAGCATTACTTGCGACTTTTACAAAATTACAAGAAGTGTTCTCTAAGTCATTTATAAATAGTCTGAACAGTAGGGGACCCAGAAGAGACCTTTACATAACTCTGCTCGGCAGAAGAAGCTTTTTCCATTAATCATTGCCTCCCGCTTCCTATTGCTAAATCAGTTTTCAGCCCAACTGCATAATATAACATTAATTCCATGGACTCTTAATACTTTTTTCAAAAAGTCTCACATGTCCAATTTCATCAAATACCTTATAAAATCCCAAAGAGCTTTATATCCACCAGTTTATGTATTTCCCCAAAAATTCCAGTAATTAGCCTGGCAAGATCTAGTGCATCTAAACCTTTGATCACTGGTTTTTACAGCTTCAACACTCTTTGTGAGTATCAAACAGTCAAATGGACTGCTTTTGCACCTCTAGGGCATCAGATTTGGCCCTATAGTAGTGTAGCACTCTATAGTCTGATGAGATGACATTTTCTTTATGGGGACAATGTGAATCAACAACAACAACAATGTGAATCACGGAGTAAAGTGGGAACATGGGTCATTTGTGCACCAAAGGCAATGTCAATGAGACAGTTATTCAGAGAGTTTTGAAGAGAAGGTGGGAGAAACAGTTTGCACGCTAAAGGGATTTGGGACAGAATTCCAGAGAGTGAGGATAGTCATTGAGAGCTCAGCCACCAAAGATGGAACCAAAGGGACAAGGGATGAGCATTCAGACTGAGGATCACAGAAGAGAATAGGTATTTCACTTCCTCCAATCTGTAACTTGTAAACAAAATGCAATTGGTCTCATGACTGTTATATGTTATATGCTTGCCCTGTGGATTGGTAGCGTGTGAGAAGCACAGTCCCTGAGTGCTATACAGTATTTGTTACAGTAGTAGAATCATTATAAATCTTTGCTTTTCAGCCACAAGAGGGTGCACATGTCCTTCCAATTCACTTCTAAACCCCTTCAGCACTTTAAGCTTTCTTGTCATCTCCACCTTAATCTCCCAGAGAAGGGTACACTGGCATTTTTCCATGTGCTCCTATTTTCCAGTTGAATCAAGCAGAAAATATCTAAACCCATCTACTGCCGTGACATTTTCCAGTCCTGTGTTCCTATGTACAGTACTCCCTTAATGCCCCCTCCCTTTGGCATTGGGACTCCACCAATGTTAAGCGTTCCAAGACACCATCCAGTATGAAGGGCGCCATATAAATGCAAATTGTAGTTGTTCATTGATTTTCCTCGGTTGAACCTTCACCCACAAGGTACCACAACAAGTGGTGAACTGAACCAATCTGCCTGTTGGACACTGAAATGGTCATGCTTATTAAACGATTGCTTATCAATCGCTCTGTTGCACACCACACATGTGAACAGTAGGCACAACCTTGGTATTTATTGATTTGAGAATGATTCCTTTCCTGCCTTACCTGTCGCACTCCTTTGTCCAGCCTTTCACCAGTATTGTGGCGAAGGCTGAGAGGCTGGATTGGGAGCAGGACAGAAGGCATTAGGAAATGAATAAGTACAACAGCAACAACAAAATTACATTTGTATAGGACCTTTCACGTCAGGAGGGCATCCCAAGGTGCTGGACAATCAGTGTTTCAGACCCAAGAGCGGGGGGCAAGGAGGGTGATTGAAGGCATAGAGTTGAGGTAGGTCTTGAAGGGGAGGCAAGAGAGGGGGCAAGTCGGAGTGACTGCAGATGGAGTTCCAGAAGGTGAGGGCAGAGTGGCTGAAGGCCTGCCCGCCAATGGTGGGGTACGCTAGGTAGGGAATGGGAAGCTGGTCAGAGCCCGCTGTGTGGAGGGAATGGGCAGGTTGGTAAAGGGTTGAGAGGTCGCAGAGATGGGGGAGAGAAAGACCATGGGTGGCTTTGAAGGTGAGGACCAGGATCTTGAACGGTATCCTCTGTGTGATGGGAAGCCAGTGGAGTCGGGTGAGGATGCTGGTGATAGGGTCACAGAACCTGGTGCGGGAGAGCACACGGGCTGTAGAGTTGTGTAGCCTGAGCAGAGAGTAGTTTGGCAAGCCAACAAGTAAAGAGTTTGCAAAGACAAGCTTAGATGTTAGTTATATTTTCCCTTTGCTCGCCCCCTCCCCACTTGTGTACAAGTCAGTCCAGTCAACCATGACTTGTCTCCTTTCAGCACATTTTTCAAGTGTATTCCTCAATTTTGACAAAATTAAACAAACTTAAATTCTACATCTGCTTTACAACAGAAAACTATATTTCAAGAGTCTGAGAGTAGAAATAAAACTGCACAAGCTTCTGTCTAACCTTTCTGAAAGGACAGAATACACGTGTTTGAAAAAGGCCAAATTCCCAGGTAAACTATTTATACTCTTAAGCCTTTGGAGATATTGAATAATTTCTCAGCAAATGGTGCACAGAGAGTTCATAAATGTGCCAGTGTTTGAGTTTGCACCCCTTCCCAACACATCCTTCCCTCCCTCCCTCCCTAGTGTTAGAACCAAGTCACCACTGTCAGGCAGCTTGGGGGCACAGTGCTGGAGACTGCAAAGGGTCAGATTGGAGGTGAAGCATGATTTGGGTCAGAGCAAAAGGAAAGCAGAAAAGAGGGCTAAAAGGAGATTTTCAATAAGAGCAATAGTTCTTCTGAAGGAGGTTAAAAAAAACCAGAGCAACAAACATGGCACTGCCTCTGTATTTCAATATTGCTAAATACAGAAACAGCTATAATTACTTTGCTTATTCATGTTTAGTTATCACTTGAATGAATGTGGATAAATTCAGTGATTTTTAACAGATTTAATAGTACATTGAACCTGTTAAGGAACTTCACAGTTTTCACTTCTACAATGATATCCTTCTCATCCTCCGCCACTACTGGCCTATTTATGGAGTCATCTCAAAGGATTTGCCTAAAGGTGTTTGCACAATGAATTTCCGTTTCGAAATATGATCAATTCTAAATCTTGTGAATAATGTTAAGCGTGAATATTTATTATTAGTGTCTGCAAAGTAACATGGGGATGAAGGAAGTTGTTCCTCTTTTGCTTGGTTATATTTTTTAATAGGTTCAATGTACAGCAGAAACCCGTTTATCCGTGACTCGATGCACCGGCACTTACGTATAACCAGCACACCAAAAAAAAAGTCCCCTTTCGATAAAACGGAACTTATCCGGAACAATAGCAGTGGAGCATTTGTAAATGCATAAATAATAACATAATATTGCATTGGCACTCACCGTCAAAACTACTCTCCTGTGCCCCCCACCCCCGCTGGTAGATGCTGTGCTTGAAGCCATGATGCTGTGGTTGAGGTTTACAGTCCAGCGACCCCTCCCAAAATGGAGCACGCCAAGCGGGTGAAAAAAACGTAGCGAGTATGACTTCAAAGTCATACTCACGGCAAGCCGATGACACTAGCTGATAACCCACATTGTCGCGCAGGTGCAGTATTTCGGTTTGCCGTTAGTAGTAGTTTGCCGCTTGCAGCTAGTAAAGTCGCGCAACTTTAAAATCTCGCTGCCTCTTCTTTCACCCGCCTGGCGCCCCCCATTCAAAAAAGAATCACTGGACTGCAAACCCCAATCAGTAAAGGTGAGAAGCGCAAGAGAGCAGCCCCAACACAATACTCTGTCACTATCTGCTATGACCTAGTCTGGTGTGCATGGTGTGTGTTAAAAGAAGTTTAATTTTTTTATCGTGGGTTTTCGGCCGCGGGCCGCCCGAATATCCGGCAGGCGCTTTAACCGGCATTGGCCAGGTCCCGCGGGTGCCGGATAAACGGGCTTCTACTGTATTATCAAATCTATTAAAAAGCACTGAATACTTTATGCATTGATTCGTTGGATAACTAACAACAACGACAAAAATTACATTGGTAGAGCACCTTTCATGTCAGGAGGATGTCCCAAGGCGCTGAACAGTTGGGGGATCAAGACCCGAGCATGGGGAAGGGTGGGAGGGAGGGTGTGGGGTTGGCATGAGGGAGGGCGGAGAGATAGGAGGGCAGCTGAAGGCATGGTGGAAAAGGAGGATTTTGAATAGGGGCTTGAAGGAGGCAAGGGAGGGAGCAAGGTGAAGGGAATGTAGGAGGAATTCTAAAGGGTGGGGACAGAGAGGCTGAAAGCCCGGCCTCTACTATCAGGTCGGGCGAGAGACATGGAGAAGGTCGATGAATCAGAAAAGTAATTATACCTCTTTTATATTTAGTAATATAAAGCCCCTGGACTTCTCTGACATAATTGCTCTGCCTCACCCTCTCTTTATCTATCTTTCAATGCCACCTTAAGACCTACCTCTTTGACTGTGAGTCATCTTCCCATTCTCCCTTGTTTGGCATCCTACTCTATCACTGCGCAGCACACCAATATGCTATACTACATGCAACATGCTATATAAATACAAGTTATTGTTGTTATCAGATGGGTCATTCTCCAATCCCTGTACAGTATTAATATGTAGTACCTTTAAATTGCTAAAAACAAGAAATTGGAAGAAATGTGCTAAAGTTGAAGACACTCTGAATGAAAAATAATCAATTAACTCCTTCATGCATCTGTTTGGAATAGAATTTTAGATTATTGGCAAGTGTACTGTGAGAGACGGTCGAATGTCAAAGTTGTTCACACGAATACGTTCAGAAAGCCTGGTTTTACCACAGGCTGATCAGATATTAACTTGAAATATGTAATAATAATTTGATATAGCATTTGATATATATGTCTATACTAAAGTTGGAGCATTATCTTTCCTCCATGTGTCGTCTTTCTCCCTCGGGAAGGAGTTGCTGATGGGTCCATCGAAGAAGAGTCTTGAGGCGAGACTGGAAGGAGGCCAGAGACGGGGTGAAGTGGAGGGACTTCGGGATGGAGTTCCAGAGTTTGGAGGCAGAGTGACTGAAGGCTCGCCCGCTAATGGTTGAGCGGGTGGGTCGGGGGACGTGGAGCAGGCCAGAGCCTGCTGAATGGAGGGGGTGGGCAGGTTGGTAAGGGGATAGGAGGTCAAGGATGTAGAGTGGGGCGAGGTTGTGGAGGGCTTTGAATGTGAGGACCAGGATCTTGAATTGGATCCTCTGGATGATGGGGAGCCAATGGAGTCGGGCAAGGATGGGGGAGATGGGGGTCACAGAGTTTGGAACGGTAGAGGACACGGGCCGCAGATTTCTGGATTATCTGCAGCCTGTGGAGAGAGGTATTGGGAAGGCCGACCAGCAAGGCACTTGCATAATTGTGCTAGGATGTAATGAGGGTTTCAGCGGCTTTACGGGTGCGGTAATGGCAGAGTCAGGAAATATTGCGGAGGTGGGGAAAAGCAGAGCGAATCATTGCTTGGATGTGGGGGAGGAAAGACAGTTGAGGGTCGAACAACAGTTGAGGGTTAAGTGACATCATAGTTAAGATGTCTAATGTGCTAGATCTCAGACTTAACAACTGTGTCAGTCTGGCTGATTTGGTAGCACTCTCACCTCTGGTCAGAAGGTTGTCTGGAGGTCATAGACCAGGCTGACATTGCAGTGCAGTATTGGAGGAGCACTACACCGTAACAGGTTGTCAGGCTTTGGATGATACATTAAATTGAGAGCCTGCCTGACCACCTGTTTGGGTGGTTGTTAAACATCAGATGACAACATTTGAAAAGAGAAAGAAGTTGATTCCAGTGTCCTTGCCAGAAAACCCTCCAGATAAATTGTTCATTCACTACATGACCTTGGGGCTTCTCTGTTCACAAACAAATGGCCGCTGGATTGACCTGCAAATGCCAATTGACAGCAATGACTTGTGAAGCGCTTTGAAACATTTCAACATTATACTACATCACATGCAAGGATTACTGGCATGTGACAGTGTTATCTGTGGTGTCACTGTTCATTGCTCCAAGATGCTAACCCCTCTCGCGAAGGGGGCTAAATAAATGCACATTTTTATTGTGTTTGGATGCTAGGAGAAGCGTCTGTCTCCACCATTTTAAAGCAGCAATGTATTCAAGGTCACTGAGTCGTCCAAGAGTTACTAGCACACAGATGTTAATTTTACGTTGCAATGTTTCACAGCCTGCTGAATCTTTTATTCCAACCTTTACAAATAAACTCAGGCACATCCCAGTTGTGTTTTTAACATGCACAACTCTCATATACACCTCTGTCATTATGGTATTTCTGTTTGAGTAGAAAATATAATTCTAGCCCAATAAATAATAGTGATTTATACACTATTGCTATACATATCTCATCTCATGTTAACACATAAGGTTTTCCTGGTGGCCGTGCATGTACCTCCTAGTTATTATGGTCACAAGGGTTATTTATACTTATGTCATTGGGTAACTATCTCTCTGATAAACTACATAAACATCTTCCTCAGTGAATTACTTGCCAATGTCAATGCTTCAGTGACCAAGGAAATTTACCCTGGGCAAAAATTACTGAGTTTGCACAGGGGTAAAGTATAGCATAAATAACAAGAGGGCACTCAACAAGACATCTGCGCTAAACGTTCCTTAAACCCCCTACATGGGATAACCATTCAACCAAACACAACAAGGATTTGGCCCAATATAGGCTAATTAGAATTTGGACGCATTTCAAATGGCCTATCTCTGTAAAAGGGCATGCGCACGCAGAGGAGGAAACATATCACTCCCCACTTTTGTGGTGCCACTTCCAGCATGCCAAATGTCTTTGTGCACCAGTGGGCCAAGCATCTGTGGTTTGATGCAACTTCTAAGCAAGGATATTTAACTGTTTCTCCCGCAAAGAATACAATCAAGTCACTTCACAGTATATTCTGTGAAGTGTTCAAAGACTTGATAAGGAGCTGTATCAAATGGAAGGATTATTGTAGTTTGAAAATTGGTGCTATATTTAATCAGTTCACTTTTGGAAATCAAACCAAATCTATTTTCATCTCTGGTAGTATCCATGACTATGACCTTGACCTTCACTCAATAAAGCAAAAATAGATCTTATTTTATACGTGATATCTGAACTACACTGCAAAGTACTGTAGTGTGAACAGAATTACTATAATAATAATAATAATAACAATGCTTGCATTTGATATAGTGCTTTTCACATCTTCTAGATGTCTCAAAGCGCTTCACAGAATATACTGTAAAATGAATTGACTGTATATTTGTGGGCGAAACGCGACAGCCAATTGTGCATAGCAGTGTCCCACAAACAGTCATGGATTGAAATGACCAATTTATCGGGGGGGGGGGGGGGTTTAGGGGTTCTTATTAGGTGTGTAGAGTAAGGAAACTTGCCCAAGGTTTTACCCTGCCTGGAATTCAACCCAGGTCTCTCGCTTGTAAGGTGAATGCTCTAACCACTGAGTTACAGGATTCTGTAAACTACAGTGCCACACTTGACCTTTTCATTCAAGTGGAGCAACAGAACACATCAGCTCATAGTTCTGATCCATCTTATTTGAAGGAAATAAAATGATATACCTGTAGCATATTATACATGGATACATAGACCCTTAACCAGATTTCTTATGACTGTATTTCTCTGAGTGTTTTATTTGTACAGTCAGAGTGTTTGAATTAATCTCATACAATGTGCATCACTAAATTGGAGGAAATTATAGTATCATTCACTACTGATTCAATCTGAAAATCTATTTCATTTGCTGCATTTAAATGTTCTCTGAATTATGGTATAAATTTCAGAAACACATCCACAGATTTCAATAAGAGTCGTACAATAAACTTGCACATTGATTTCTGAAATCTAAAGAGAGGACTGTGGTTATTCAGTACATGCCAGTCTGAACATAATTTAGGTTTCAGTTGCACAAACCTAGCAGCAGGTTCCATGAAGAATAAGTGGCTGCTTGCGTCATCGGATCATTGGTACATTATTCTTCATGAGTGTCAATGCGGGATACTCCTGCCGTCACTGTGTTCCGAACCCAATCCCCCCCAGGAATAGAAATGGAAGAGGCATTGAGAATGTTTTAGCAACGATGGTGAGTCACTGTTTCCTTCAGCAACGTTAAACACCCACGCTCACAGGCCTGACAGCCTTTTGCTTATTAAATGAGTGGAAGAATACCAGATCCAGTACTCACTGCTCAGATGATGCAGTGCTTTCGTCTACAGAATGTAAAATACTTTCTAAGTAATCTACAGAGTACCCATGCCTATCTGGATTCCAACAACAACAAAATGACGCTCGTTTCATGCCTTTCACGTCAGGAGGATGTCCCAGTCTGAACTGTCATTGTTTCAGAACTGAGCTGGGGTTAGGGATGGGGAGGTTGGAGAGAAAGGGGGGGGATTTGTGGTGACCAATGGGACCATCGAAGAGGAGGGTCTTGAGGCAGGACTTGAAGGAGGCCAGGGAGGGGGTGAAGCAGAGGGACTGTGGGATGGAGTTCCAGAGGTTGGGGACAGAGTGGCTGAAGGCGTGTCCACAGATGGTGGGGTGGGTGGGTTGGGGGACAAGGAACAGGCCAGAGCCTGCTGAGCGGAGGGGGCGAGCAGGTTGGTAGAGGATTAGGAGGTCGCAGATGTAGCGTGGGGCGAGGCAGTGGAGGGCTTTGAATGTGAGGACCAGGATCTTGAATTGGATCCTCTGGATGATGGGGAGCCAATGGAGTCTGGTGAGGATGTTGGTGGGGGGGGGGTCACAAAGCTTGGAGCTGTAGAGGACATGGGCCACAGAATTCTGGATTATCTGAAACCTGTGGAGGGAAGAATTGGGAAGGCTGACAAGCAAGATGTTTGCGAAGTCAAGCCATATCAAGGGATAGGGTATTATCGGGATATTTTCAATATCAATTGGACAAATGCACAGGTTTAGATTCCAACATTGGTGGCAAATAAAACCCAGACACTTTGCCCAATGTATTCAAAACTTTGCTCCCTTCATGAAAAGATTTTTAATGTAACTCATGTTATTGATGTCCTCCCGACATGAACGGCGCTATACAAGTGTAATTTTGTTGTTGTTGCATTCTAAGTTGCAAATGGATATTGATTGTTGCACAGAAAGTTGTTAGAATGTGGAATGCCTTTGCACAAATGCTATTGAAGCTGAGTCCATAACAGAAACAACAAATTACATTAGTATAGTGCCTTTCACTATAGGCACTGAACAGTAAAATGTCTGAACCCAAGTTGAATCCACTGCTAGGATCCAAATCCCTGATTGTCCAACTTCTTTGGACATCCTCCCAATTTGAAAGGCACCATATAAATGTAATTTGTTGTTGTTGCAGCTCACGTTCTGTTAATCCTCCTGCTTCAGACAACCTGTTAACCCTTTCTACTTTGTTTCTTACATTTTTTATCATAAAATAACAATAATACAGTCACTACAATCACAATAAAATCCCGTGAAGCACTTTGTAACGTTGACAATAACATGATTAGGCACAATTTAGAATCCAAGATTTTTTAAAATTATTAATGTAATCGTTGCATTTGAAATGGAGCCATTTACATGAAAGGAAACATCGTAAAACACTTCACATGATTTACTCTAAAGTGTGTAGAGTATAACAATAATAATAATATAAACCTTGCAGTTGATATTGCGCCTGATCACATCTTTGGGGCATCTCAAAGTGCTTCACAGAATATGCTGCAAAGTGAATTGTAAATATGTAGGCAAATTCAACAACAACAACAACAACAACAACAACTTTGATTTTTATAGTGCCCTCCACGCCGGACGGCGTCTCAGAGCGCTTCACAACAACGGATCCCGAGACCGGGATTCAACAATCTCTATTCTCGTTCTGTGTTCTTACCCTCTCTAAAAAGTTCCCCATACTGGGATACAAAAGTGTGATTGAATATAATATCTCAACATATCTATAAAACGAACTAAATACACTTGTGGCTCTCAACAGCAACAACAACTTGTTATAGCACTTATACAGCGCACTCCATGCGTCTCAGAGCACCTAACAGTGGCGGAGCCTGACTCCAAGCCGGGGGATTTACTTCAAGAAGACAAGGCTTTTTGCAATTTTCTAGTTGGGGATTTGTTTTTATGATTATAAAATTTATTTGCATTACATGAAATCATTTGCCAGATGGGTGTTAAATGCCAATATAAGCCTAACATCAGCCCATGTTAATTGCTGACTCCTTTCATTTCTCGACTGTGGAATTGTTTTCAGGTTATTACTAGTCACCTCCAATCAAATTTGTTTTTTCAATTTCTAAAACATCGTCTCATTCCATGAAACGTTCATTATATTACAATTGAGTATATAATTATTTCTGACTACCTCAGATTTATTCAGGCTTAATATGTAATATATACTACCATGGGGCACATTTCCAAGGTTGAGGACCATTCTAATGAAGTTTCGGTCATCTGGAACTCTCTTAAAATCTCTTCCCCTTATTCCACTTTCTCCCTATCTTCAAACACTTTAAAAATCTAAACTCTAATTGTGCTTTTGGTCAAAATCCTTAAATTCCCACCGCCTCGGGTAATCCCCATTGTCGTTATACTTTGAGACATTCATTCTGTTGTGAAAGGCACTATACAAGTGCATGTTGTATAATGCAAAAAACCTTCAAAGCTCTCATCAGCTTTGTACACAGTACCTCTTTCCAGGGAAAGTAATAAACATTATGCCTCTTCCCAATTCTTCTGTATTGTAATATCAATGACTTACCAAGCTATTTATTCTGCGGGTTTCAGTTTCATGCTGTGAATCTTTATTTCCCTCATGCTCACTCTGTGAGCTTTTTTTTACTTAAACTGTGATACTCTTGAACACTACCCTGTGACGCCACATGACGGTAGATATAGTTCATTACTCGCACTCACCCATCACACATCTATGCTATTGTACTAATTATACTAATACAGTAATAATGCTTGCATTTGATGTAGCATTTATCATGTCATTGAGATGTATCAAAGCCCTTAACAGAATACCGTATAGTGTAAAGTGAATTGACTGTACATCTTGTGGATGAAACACAGCAGCCAATTGCGCACAGGAGTATCCCACAAACCCTCATAGATTGAGTGACCAAATTTGTTTTTCATTATCACTGGAAAGCAATCAGCCAGTCAACTAATAAGCAGGTTCTTACTTAATGCTGATAAACAGAGGTATGTGGAATAAATAAACTTGCCTAAGGGTTTTCACCCCCATCAAGGTAACCCGGGTCCTCTCGTTTGTGAGGAGAGTGCTCTAACCAATACATTAAAGGCTTGCGTATTGCCCTGTAATTGCTTAAGGAACTGTCTGCCATAAAGAAAATTGGTGTAGATTAATAATAATATTCCTTGCATGTGTTTTAGCAACTTTCACTTCAGGAGGGCATTTCAAAGTGCTTCAAAGGATTTACTGTAAAGTGTAGTGACTGTATTTGTCAGCAAACATGGCAGTCAATTTGCACACAGCAATGCTCCACAAACACCTATGCAATGAGGACCATTTATATATGGGTATTGTTGATTCAGTCACCGGGAGAATCTCCCTTCTCTTTCTGAATAGTACCTTGGAATTCTAATGTCTAACTGAACTGGCAGACGAGACCTTGGTTTAATGTTCATGCAAAGTACAGCACCTCCAACAATGAAACACACAACCAGCATTACGTTGGAATGTCAACATATGAGCCGAAAGCCCCAAAGTGGGACTTGAACCCACAACCTTCTAACTCAGAGACAGAGTGCTATCCACTGAGCCAGGCAGCCACAGTTTGTCAGCTGGCCCCAGCATTATTGAAGTACCACATACATATGGAAATAGAAGTGTGCAATGTTACAGTACTGTTGCATTATTTTCGGAGTTCAGTCATTACACTGAATCCTGGGATTTTACAAGGTTTCAAGATCCCTGGAGGCTGCCTCCGGCAAATGATGTGGTACCTGGACATCTTGATGCCATTACATACATTTGACAATGATGACATCAACACGTTGCCAAAACATAACCCACCATTAGAATGTTTTTTGGGGTGATTCTGTTCACAAAATTACCTTGAGTGATATAACTTGGAAACAATCCCTTTAGGCTAACTAGTAGCAGTGATTATATCTCACAAACTCCCACTTATTCCATTGCTCTTTCCTATACTGTTCTATTTCATTGTGTTTTTCCAGTGTTGCCCTGTAATTCCACCTTGTCTTCTCTCCCCTGTCTAATATGAAGACATTTTAATCTCAATCTTGTGTCCACACTGTCCATAACTATTGTTGAAATGTGGCACAGAATGGGAGAATTAATGGTTTATTCAAAATTGTTTATGGGAAGATCAATTGACATTTTGCATACATAAGACAAACAATTTTATTTCAGAATATAGAGGTTAATTTTTTGGTATTTCAATAGGACTTCTTAATGAACAACGCCGAGTGAGGTACCCTCTGTGAACTGAAAGTATGCTGAGTGTATCATGCCAATTCGAGGGAACTTCACTTTGAAAATAGATTGCATTGGAGAATTCCTGTGAGTTGATATCACAGAATTTCAGATTTCTCAATTAAGAAATACTGCAGAATTGACCCCAATGTAGTCAAAGTAATAATACAGGCATTCTCAAACTCAATTTTATGCAGAGCAAGCTCACAACTTTTTTTTAACCTCACACCTCGCCCACCCTCTGTTCCAACACCAGATCAAGGTGAAGCTAGACTTCCTCAAAACCAAAGTTGAGGGGATCCGCTCAGCTGCTTCTGCCTTCCCGTTTAATACCCACTCCCCATCTCCCATTCATACACCAGCCCCCACTCATCACTCCCTCCACACCTTCGAACCTCTCTCCCCCTCCTCTCTCACAACCACATTAAATCAATCACCTGCACCCTCGACCACATCCCTACCCCTCTCCTTAGCTCCCAGCTGCACCTCCTTTCCCCTCACATAAGTCAAACACCTCTCCCTGTTTCCTGGCACCGTTCCCCTTTAAACACAGCCATCATCACTCCTAGCCTTAAAAGGCCCTCCCTGGACCCATCCTGCTCTCAAATTACTGCCCCGTCTACAACCTCCCTTTCCTTTCCAAGGTCCTGGAACGAGTCGTTGCTTCCCAGCTTCATTCCTTTCTCTCCCACCCCTTCCTTCACAACCCCCTCCGCCCACAGCGCAGAAAGAACCTTGGTCAAAGTGAGAAATGAAATTGAGATGATGCTGGATTTCCTCAAGTCCAAAATCAAGGGAATCCGTTCAGCTGCCTCTGCCCTCTCAACCACTACTCCCTTCCCATCTTCCTGCCACAATCCGAGCCCAATCCATCCTGCCTTCCACATTATCAACCTGTCTCCCCCTCCTCTCTCATCACCACCATATCGACCATGAAGCACCTTTGACTGCTCCTTTGACCCCATCCCCACCCCTCTCTTTAGCTCCACCTCCTCATCCCTCCACTCTCTGGCACCATCGATCTCTCCCCATCATCTGGCACCATTCCCACCCCCCTCAAATAGCTACAATCATCTTCATTCTGAAGAAATCTTCCCTGGACACATCCCTGCTTTCCAGCTATCGGACCATCTCCATCCTCTCTTTTCTCTCCAAGGTCCTTGAAAGAGTTGTTGCTTCACTCTTTCTTCTCCACCCACTCCCTTCATGAGCCTCTCCAATCAGGTTTCCATGCTGTCTTCTGGACAGTTGAATACAGTTGAACTCCATCTTCCTCGGCCGCCTCCCCTCCTCCACCTCAACCTTCATAGTTCTATCTTGGCTAGACTACTCTAACACCCTCCTCGCCGGTCTCCCCTCCTCCACAAAATTCAGCTCATACAAAACTCCACTGCACGCATTCTCACCTGCACCAAATTTTATACTCCAATTACTCCCAGCCTTGCCAAACTGCATTGGCTCCTATCATAGAGTGGATCGACTTCAAGATCATCACTCTTATGTTTAAATCCCTCCGCTCTTCTGCACCCTCCCTACCTCTCTAACCTCCTCTCTCCTCAAAGTAGTGCCCTCTCCCTCCTCTCTACTGGGTCCGGCCTCCTCCTTGTCCCTGAATCCTCCGCTCCAATGGAACTCTCTCCCTCCATACCTTGATCTCGCCTTCTCCTTTCCCATTTTCAGGCCGCGCCTGAAGACCTTTCCCTTCAACCGCGCTTTCCCACTCCTCCCAGCTCAGCCTTGAGCATTGTGAAGCGCTCTTAGATGCTGCCTGGCATCGAGGGTGCTATATAAGTGCAACTTGTTGTTGTTGTTGAATGGTTCAATTCGTACCTCTCATACTGCATCTCCACAAATGGTTTCTCCTCTAGCCCATGCCGTCTCGTGCATGGTTCCTCAGGGTTCCGTCCTTGGTCCCCTCTTCTTCAATATCTATATACATCCCCATATACATATCTATATCTATATACTTCCTGGCATTAGGTAAGCAGGATGCATCCCTTGGAGAGTACGTATTTCATTCCATCAATGATTGGCCACTTGTGGAATGCTGTAGCTCAGCAATTAGAGCACTTTATCTAGTAAGCAAGAGAACTGGGTTCGATTCCAGGCAGGGCAAAACCTTGGACGAGTTTTCTTACTCCACATGCCTGATAATAATCCTTCAAAAAAACAGAAAATAATAATATTTTGGTCACTCAATCCACGACTGTTTGTGGGACACCGCTGTGCGCAATTGGCTGCCAGATTTCGTCCACAGTCAATTCACTTTACAGTATATTCTGTGAAGCGCTTTGAGACGTCTAGAAGATCAATCAATCCCCCCAAAAAAACCTCTGCTTCAAGATATGAAAAACGCTATATCAAATACCGTACAAGGATTATTATTATCATTAAGAGTCTACCTCTGGAATTTCCATGTGTAGGCGGTATGCATGGAATATGTTTTGAATACTCTAAAACAACAGTTCTCAACCAGGGATACATGCATTCCAAGGGGTAGAAAATGACTTCCGGGGGTACAGGTGGCGGTACATTGATTTATTTAGCTCTCTTATTTAGCGTTTTATAGCCTTCCAAATTGTATAGTTAATTGTTATTCCCATCGTTTTGTATGTGCTAGTTATTTTGTTATACAAGAAAAGCTTGGTCATAAAATGCAAATGGAATGAGGGTGGTGGTGTGTGTGTGTGTGTGTGGTTGGATGGGGATACACGATAATGTTGAAAATTAACACGGGGTACATTACTGAGAAGGGTTGAGAACCACTGCTCTAATGCATGCAGATGGGCACCCAGCTGACAAAAAAAATCTTACCCAGTTTGAAAAAAAGCTTTTTTTTTGCTGTAGACAAATTTCTTGTACTTTACTATTCTCTTCAGTCAAGCAAGAAGACAATCTGGCCTGCAGGCATCTGCACAACTGCCAACACAGTACATGGAGGGTCAACTCTAACCCCAGGCTAATTTTACCCTCGCTCCAACACACAGCACTGATTGAAAGTGGCAATGCCTCCAATAAGACTATAAATTCAAATCCAGGCCTCCCTGAAATGTAATGCTCTTAACATTTTAGTTCTAGTGTTTCTCGTCAGAAGATATTGCAATGCACCTCACCATCAACAACAATGTGCAATTACTGTATAGCACATGACTGTTTGTGGGACAATGCTGTGTGCAATTGACTGCTGTCACCCAGAGGATCCAATTCAAGATCATGGTCCTCACATTCAAAATCCTCCACGGCCTCGACCCTCCCTACATCTGCGACCTCCCAACTCCGTACCAACCTGTCCGCCCCCTCTGCTCTGCAGGTTCTGGCCTGCTCCAGGTCCCCCGACCCACCCACTCCACCATTCGCAGGCGACAGCCACGTTGCCCCAAACTCTGGAACTCCGTCCTGCACTCCCTCCGCCTCACCCACTCCCTGACTCCTTCAAGTCCCGCCTCAAGACCCTCCTCTTCGACGGTCCATTGGTCACCCCAAATCCCCTCTTTCCCTCCACCCTCCCTGTCGCCGACCCCGGCTCAGGTCTGAAGCAATGACTATCCAGTGCCTTGGGACACCTCCTGACCCGAAAGGCGCTGTACAAGTGTAATTTTGTTGTTGTTGTTATTCGCCCACAAAATATACAGGCAATTCACTTCACGGTGTATCCTGTGAAGTACTTTGAAATGTTTTGAAGATGTGTTAAAGCACTGCATAAAATGCAAGGTGTATTATTATTATTATTTAATATACAATACAAATTTCCATTAATATAGCATCGTTCACATGGGGAGGTGTCCCAAAGCACTTTACATTATGTCATATCTCAAACCTCTCCACAAATGTAGTGGTGCACACAAAGAAGAAAAATGAGAATGTGTAAAGATGATCGACATGATCAAAAATATATACTCTTTACGAGGCTTTCAAAATCCAGGGAGAGCAGCAGCAGGCAAGGCAAAGTGATTTTGGAACAGTTCCAGAGGTCAGGGACATGGTGGAAAAAGCAGGCACCATTGTAAGGTGGAGGGAACAGAGTCAGCTGCAAGCAGTCAACCAGAGTTGGGAGAGCAAAGTCATACTTTACATACCATTTCTTTAGAAGTAGCTTAAAATGACTAGTTATGGGATATCTAGAAATGAATATTGACCCTAAATTCATTCAAATAATTTATGTCAAGCTGCATTTCTAACTAGAAATAATAATTGATCAGTGACCTCTAATGGTGTCCTGTTTTTGACACCTATGCCATAAATAATATGGCTCTGACCCAAATAGGTCAGATCAGCATCATAAACATATACTGCAGATTGGATGGTGATGGTATTAAGTCAGTCTACTGTAACTGATTACTTCTGTGCTGCAAACTGAGTGTATATGAATGTGAAGGCTGGTCAGGTTCTCACCACAAGCGGCAAGTTAAGTAAATGCATACTGTACGTTAAAAACACATTTTGATTGAGAATGACAGTGTCGCGACACGTTAAAATGGAAATACAGGAGACACATTCAATTGTTGGCCAAAGAAATAATGGGGTTCCAAACAAAGGCGTCTTTGCACAAATCACGGCCTCCAGGATGAAATTGTGTGATTTACTATGAAATGCATCAAAGAAGGAAGACAATTCTGATCCAGAAGAATGGCAAAGGTCATTCTGAGGCTGTCATTTTACTTTCTGACCTTATTGGGCACAGGTTTCATGCCTGTTCCCAGCTGGGAAAGGGCCTGAAATCAAATTCATGATCAGAAATCAGTAGACTGCACTAGAATGTATTTTCAAACACAAAGCTTGATCTAAAATGTATCACCATCTATCCATATTACAGAAAGCTTTTGTTCCTATTTATTCTAAACATTGATATCCTGATGCATAAGCCATAAAATCACCAGATGTTATCAAGTGAACAGTAGTTTAATCCTGAAAGTGGATTAAACTTTAAATGAATAACCTACCCATATTGTATTGGTATTGTGACATTACAGCTCTGATTTTTAAGTTCCTAAAATAAAAAGCAGAACCCCCACCCGAATGAACCAACAATTGTTTACATGGGCTTAACCTTGAAACCATTGTCGTAAGAATTAAGATCCTGCCGAATTTTGAAAAATTGGATTGAAACGTGGAATCTGGTTTTACATTAAAAAAAATATAACAACAACAATAAAATTGCACTTATATAGCGCTGTTCACGTCGGGAGGACGTCCCAAAGCGAAAATAATAATTTTCCCTCCAAGATTCTCTCTCCATTGAAGACCTTGCCAATAATTCTGCACAAATGCTAATTTTGAGACAATGGCCTGTGTGAATCACATCCAGGTAACTGCAAGAGATAGAATTTCACAAAATCTCCTGCAATTTAAATCTAATAATGATGATAAGTCTTCCAAAATACTATCCCACAAGAAGGTGCTACACTGTATATATAATATATATTCTCCCCCCCACTACTCTCCTTCCCCTTCCCCTTCCCGCGACCCCCACCCCCCTGCTCGGGTCCCAAACTAACTGTTCAGCTACTTGGGTCGTCCTCCCGACGTGAAAGGCGCTATACAAGTGTAATTCTGTTGTTGTTGTTGTATATACAAGTTATTGTTGATTTGAAAACAACAGAGCCCATTGCATAGTTATAATAATAATAGTTACTAGAAAACAGTAGCCAATGGAGCTCCCTGGATGGGAGCTCTAGCAATGCAATACACCCCGAGGACTGTGCTACAGTGTCAACCTAGTGTAAATGCTCAAACCCTGATGTAGGGCTTAACATTGCAATCATCTAACCCAGGGGTGAGAATGCTACTAACTAAGCCAAACTGATGTCGTGGAATAACTCACAAAGAGATCAAGTTATTCGCTAACATGGTTTCCAACTTTTAACATGGTTTCCACACTGTTAAACCACCTCACGATATTCATCAAATATATTGAATAATAGATAATTGATTTCAAAGTTATCATTTCATTTTGGGGTTCAAAAGGCCATGATAAACTGTGACCTTCCCTCTCATAGTTTATGACACCATCTGAACCCTTGATAGGATTACTGCCTTCTCCCTGGTGTCCATTATTCAGTCTGTAATTCAATCAATAGATTCTCATGACATCAAACCATGAGAGTGATGCTCAATTGAATTATGAATATAAGCAGGACCCTGAGCTTGAATTGCAGCCATTAAACAACTCCTCATCGGAGTTTCCTTTATACAGTAAAAGCCTGTTTATCCGGCACCCTCTGGGGGTCGACTAATTGATTGTGTCGGATAATCGGGCGGCAAGTTGCCGAAAACACAACATGAAAAATGTACTTATTTTAAAACATACCATATTAATACAGTAATGCACTAAATTGTAACAGAATATTGTACGGATACTTACCAATAAAGATTCCAGCGCACTTGGTAAAATGATCGGTAAAACTGCATTTTTTACCGATCGGTAAAAACCCAGAGTTTGGAAGGTAAATAAGTGCGCATTGCGCAATTGCTGGAATGGGGAATTGTCCCGGGAGGGGTTCGAGCAATGCGGTTGATCAGGTCACGGATAAACAGGCTTTTCACTGTACATCCTTTTTTTATATTTAAGAAATATACGTATAAATGCTTTATGTGTATCTTATTATGAAAGCATTGGAGTGAAAAATGTGACATTTAATAACAGATTCAACATAGTTACAAAGAATCTCTGATTAAACGTTAGATTTTTTTCAACACCATCAAAGATCATTTAAAGTCCAAATTGTTGTTTGATAAAGTTGAAAAACTGCTCAACAACAATTTAAACATGTTTGTTGGAAGTTTATTAATTCAAAGGGATTTCAATCCATCTCCGTTTGCCAACAAAACCACGATAAACAAATAATAAAAATCTTTACATTTTTGTATAAACCAGGACATTGTGCTGCCCTCCCGACAGGAAAGATGCTATAGAAATGTAATTTGTTGTTGTTTATTGTTGTGTAATGTCTTTCATGTCTTAAAGTGCTTCACAGGGTCTACTGGAAAGTTATAGTGACTGTAGCTTATTAGATGAACATGGTAATGATCCTGTTGAAGGCCGGTCATTGTGATTTCTTTCCAGCGTCGGTTTGAAGCCTGTTGGCATAAGCGCATATTCTGAACAAGTCAACTTGACAGGCGTGAAACTGAATCGGCAGCCGTTCAAGTGGAATAAAATTCATAAATCAAAACATTTTGCCGCTTCTAATGAAATCCAGTAACCCGTTGCTCATGTGTAATAAAATCATGTCAAATCAATAGGAACAAAAAGGCGTACTCATGGTTTGCCATCAGAAGTGCTGAGGCCTTTCTGTCTGATGAATAGCAACACGTTTGTACTCCATGCTGTATCCAACCTGCAGACTAGAACCATGCTGTATGCTTTACTGATCACAGCAGACAAAATCATTGAACAACTTATGTTACATTTGCTGACAGGAACTGATATTGATTTGGGAATCGTAGCTGCCAATACAGGCACTGTCATTTCCGGCCTGTACACAAGAGCAGGAAAATTACCGAGTGCAGATGCTCGAGGTTCCCACAGCACCTGAATGGGCTTATCTTATAAACGGAAATACAAAGAGCTTGCAGTCATGTCATTCGCGGCTTGCACATTTGTGTGCGAGAGGCAGAAAGGCTGATAAGGAGAGCACTGTTCCATCCAATTTGCCAACAGCTGGAGTACGAAGAGCTCGATCACTGCATCTTATTTCATTACAGGAGAAGTGAAAGGTGTGGTGGATCCTTTGAGTTAAATAGAATGCCATTCATTTTACAGCGGCAGCTCATCGCCTCCAGCCCAGTGCTTCCAGAATCTTCTGCGCTCTTACACCTATGCTGTTTATTGATTGGTCCACAAGGAGATCAGCAGCTCAGGGTCAAATGAGTCAAGGATATCAGTTTATACTTCATGCAGTCGCCCACCTCGCAGCACAGTTGGCAACTCATCCTGACTCATACTGTTTCCTGCAGCGATTTAACCATTTAATTTCCACCCGGTCAATAGAAACACCATTCTCCCGGGGCAAAGGCAGAGCTGTATGTTTATAGCTGACACTACAGTAGAGGTGTTCTGATCCTGATCAATTTATTGACCACCAACAACTTGCGTTAATATGGTAACTTTCAGCGCCTTGGGACATCCTCCTATCGTGAAAGGCGCTGTACAAATGTAATTTTGTTGTTGTGGTTGTTGTTGTTGTACTTAGAAAGAACCAAAAATTCAACCAAAAGAAAGCAAAACGCTGGGCACAAAGCAACATTTGACGGCCTTCAGAATTGCAACTTTTCTCCTAAGATTTATTTAAGCAAGTGTGGCAGCAAATCCAGCAATTTCAGTTACGAAACAGTGAGCGTTTTTTTGCTGCAAATACCACATTTTCAACCCCGGTAATACCCGCTCGTAAAAATGGCATGAAACCACAAAGTGAATAAACTTCACCCTATGTAACTCCATTCTGAGAACATTTCTTAAAGGATTTTATTGAAAAGTGAGCTGCTCACAAGACAGGTTCGGATAAAGTAGCCCCTTGGGCCCATTTGATCTAATCCTTCCAGAATACCTACTGTCTTTCCCATGATAATTAATAAATAGGATGGAGGTCCCATTAAATCATTTCAAAAAAGAATACGGCATGCTCTGTGAGGCCCATACAGTTATCGTCTTTCCTTGACAATGAAAGTGTTTCAAACCAAAGAAAAACTATAGTCATCTTAATCTGTCAGTTTGGCTCAGTTTCAACCTCTGAGTCAAAAGGTTGTGGATTCAAGTCCCACATCAGAACTTTGCTGTAAGCTAAAAACTCAAATTCAGTGCCTAAAGGAGCATTCCATTGCTGGAGCTGCCATCCTTCAGATGAGACTTTAAACAAGATCGCATCTGTGCCTGAATATCAAAGATCATGTAGCACTATGCAAATAAAGAAGGGAGGTTCAACTTTGAGAAGTCTCGACAATATGATCAGGCATTATATCAAATATATCTAATAATAATAATCCTTGCAATTGATATGGCGCTTTCCATGTCTTTTAGCCATCTCCTTCACGGAATATACTGTAAAGTGAATTGACTGTATATTTGTGGGCAAAATGCAGCAGCCAATTGCACATAGCAGTATCCAACAACAACAACACAACTTTGATTTATATTCCTTGCATTTGATATAGTGCCTTATCATGTCTTCCAGAAATCTCAAAGTGCTTCACAGAATATACTATAAAGTGAATTGACTGAATACTGTTTGGCGAAACGCAACAGCCAATTTCGCACAGCAGTACCTTACAAACAGTCATGGATTGAGTGACCAATTTTTTTTTACCAATCGACTAAAAAAACGGGTTCCTACGTACTGCTAGATAAACAACAACAACAATAACAAAATTACATTTATAGAGTGCCTTTCACATCAGGAAGAAGTCTCAAGGCGCTAAACAGAGGCAAGTGGAGTAAAGAAACTTGCCCAACATTTCGCCATGCCTGGAATCAAACTCAGGTCTCTCGCTTGCAAGGTGAATGCTGTAACCACTGAGCTACAGGAATCCAAAATACTGCAGAAGGATTCATTATGATTATCTGACGTACAGATCTTTAAGTGGGTAAAGCATCCTGCGAAACATGGAGTAACAATCTTTGCTGAACAACAACACAATTTGTACAAAATTACACAACAATTGTAAAGCGCCTTTCATGTCAGGAGGCCATCTCAAGGAGCTAACAATCAGGCCAAACTCTGCTGTGCTCGGCTCTCTCTCTCTCAGTGTCGTTCTGGACCCAAGTATGGGAGCAGAGTTGAAATGAGGAGGTAGGAGGGTGGCTGAAGGCACGGTCAAAAAAGAGGGTCTTGAGTCATATCTTGAAGGAGGCAAGGGAGGGCGCAAAGTGAAGGGACTGTGGGATGGAATTCCAGAGTATGGGGCAGAGAGGGTGAAACCCCGGCCACCGATGGTAGGACGGGTCGGGTGGGAACATGGAGCAGACCAGAGACTGCTGAACAGAGGCAGCGGACAGATTGATGGGAGCAGCAGGTCAGAGAGTAGGAGGGGGTAAGGCCGTGGAAGACCTTGAAAGTGAGGATGAGGATTCTGAATTCTATCCTCTGAGGGATGGGGAGCCAGTGGAGCTGGGCGAGGTCGGGGGTGATGGGGACACGGAGTCTGTTGTAGGAGAGGACACGAGCTGCAGAGTTTTGGATGATCTGCAGTTTGTGGAGGGAGGATTTGGGGAGGCCGACGAGGAAGGAGTTTACATGCCTTAAGGTGATGAATGTACGTATGAGGATTTTGGCAGCTTGATACGTGAGGCAATGTTGCGGAGGTGTGGGGAGGCAGAGCGGGTCTTGGCATGGATATGGAGGAGGAACGACAGGATAAACAAACAGAATGCAAACAAGAGATTGTATTTTAAAAGAAACAGGGTTAATTATTCATTCAATTATTTTGTACTTTTTAAATTCAATTGTTATTAGTAAATTGGCTTATGAGAATACACAGTCAGTTTGCTACATAAATTTCATTACTAACCTGCCAGCAATAACTCGGTTGGATTGGCAAGCTGTAACCATAGCAATTAGCAATCTTCCATTATACCTGCGGGTGACCATTCTATCTTTTAAATGTTGCTGCGCACAGTTGAGGCATATGTGAAAGAAGCATTTGTTGCATCCTGAGGCATAAGTGCCTGGTAGCATTTGAAGTGGTACACAATATCCTCTCAAACACTGCCTTCCATAAATTGTGTCTATTTATTAGAGGGAGAGTAGCTGAGGCCTGCAGTATAAATCTGTATTATCCCATCAAGAGAGCTTCATAAAAACAATTAGAATCACCTCCGGGGCACATAGCAAGTGACAAAGCAACACAGCGATCAGTTAAAATCATCAACGCTTTCAGGGTCAGACTAAAAATCCCGCATGCAAACGAAAACAACAAGGAGACAATTTTATGTACAGTTTATTCCGAGAATACATTGAATCACGAAATACTGTATCAGTACATCTTCTGAAAGATGCACAAGAAATTTAGCACTGTACATAGTTAGTGTATTTTGAAAAATAAGGATTAAATTTGCAGTAGATTCATAGATTCATAGAATTTTACGGCACAAAAGGAGGCCATTCGGCCCATCTAGTCTGTGCCGGCTCTTTGAAAAGAGCGATTTAATCCCACTGCCCTGCCCGCTCCCCATAGCCTAATAGACCTGTTCTCCCTAAATAAAGATCTAATTCCCTTTTAAAAGTTGTTATCGAATCAGCCTCCACCACCTTTTCAGGCAATGCATTCCAGATTCGAACAACTCGCTGAGTGAAAAAAATTCTCCTCAGCTCCCCTCTACTTCGCCTTGAAACTATTTTAAATCTGTGACCACGAGTCACAGATTCGCCCACGAGTGGAAATAGTTTTTCTCTATTTGCCCTGTCGAAACCCCTCATGATTTTATAAACCTCTATTAGGTCTCCCCTCAATCTTCTCTGCTCCAGAGAGAATAACCCTAGCCTATCTAGCCTCTCCTCATAGCTGAAGTCCCTCAATCCTGGCACCATCCTAGTAAATCTTCTTTGTACCCTTTCCAATGTCTTCACATCCTTTCTGTAATGTGGTGACCAGAATTGAACACAGTATTCCAGCTGAGGCCTCACCAAAGTCTTATAGAGGTTAGTCAGCACTTCCTGACTTTTGTACTCTATACCCCTATTTATAAAGCCTAGTATCCCATATGACTTCTTAACAGCCTTGTTTACCTGTCCTGCCACCTTCAACGAGTCACTAACACAAATCCCCAGGTCTCTCTGTTCCTTCACACCATTTAAAATTGTACTATCTAGCCTATATTGCCTCCCTTCATTTCTTCTTCCAAAATGCATCACCTCACATTAAACTTCTGCATTAAACTTCATCTGCCATGTGTCTGCCCACTTTACCAATTTGTCTATATCCTCTTGCAGATGGCTACTATCCTCCTCACTATTTACTATTCTCCCTAACTTAGTGTCATCTGCAAACTTGGAAACTGTACTCCGTACACCCAAGTCCAGATCATTGATGTAGATTACAAACAGCAATGGTCCCAAAACTGATCCCTGTGGCACACCACTGCTCACTTCAGTAGTTTTAAAACATTCCTTGTCGTTGATAAGGAATGTTTGAATCATACCAGCAGATGGAGCTTTCTTCTCCAGGTAGGTCTTCCAGCTCACCCCAGTGCTTTTTGGGGGGGAATTATGATTTTTTAATACTGTACTAAGAAATCGGGCAACTTTGAGTTTTTTTATGCTTTCATATACTTTTACTGAGGTAGGCCAACCAACTGTGGAAGAAATGCACAATCTCCTGGTCTGGAAGTAACATTTTATACAGGACCATATCACGCCATTGAGACATCTCAAAACTCTTCGCAGGAAATATTGTTAATTGGATTGACTGTATGTTTTGTGGGATAAAGAAAGGAAACCTAGAACATTACTTTCAGACATGCCCATGTAGCAGAAAAAAGAGGGCACTGGTTTAGGGTTGTGAAGGATCATTTTAGAAGACACCGGGAAGTATTTTTTTACACAAGTGATTGATCAGGTTATGAAGAAAGGTAGTAGATGTCAGCACACCGAGCTCCCATTTCAGAAACACAGTATGACAATGTCATGGGAAAGACAATGGGGTTGGGAATCTGGAAGAATTAGACCAAATGTACAAAAGGGTTTCTCTTTCCCGCCAAAACACATTTGCATTTAGAATCTCCCTCTGGTACAGTCTCTGTGTGTATCAGAGGCGAATGGCAAACACTCTGAGGAAAATGTTGAAATGAACTCTGACACAAACCCAACAACCGCAGGCTGTTACAACAACCAAAACAACTTACATTTATACAACGGCCGCACGGGAATTCCCGTTCATCGGAAACTGAATCAGACTGAGGGCTCTGCTCCACACTTTCATGCTTCATGCAAAGCAGTCAATTTAACAGAAGTTTGACGTCTTTGATAGAATGCACCCCCCCATACAATACATCCGTTTACATATGCATTTCCTAACCAACAAATCAGAGCAGTTTTATGTCATATTATTAAAATACTCCAGGCAAGTAGCAATTATCTGTTGTCAGTGTTGGTACTGCAGACAATGATAAGTTCAACAAGGATTCAAATGAATAAAAAGATGTCAACAGAAATAATGAGCAAATTTATTTCGACACACAGTACTGAGTAAACATAGCACCTGAAGGTAGAGACCAACACAGTCAACTCCCTTTTAACATAATATTCATTGATTATCCTCGCTAGAGCAGTGCCTAGTGACGTATGTACAATGAGCCAAAACACAACTGTGGGAATAAGGTTTCTAACAGGATTCCTTATTAAGTACTCGGAATCACATGTAGGCACTAGGTTGTGTTGAACCATGGTTCCCACGAGATATTGTGATGTATTTTCAATGAATGGAAGGAATCCCCATTTGCAGCAAGGCATCCTTATTAAGAAATACCATTAGAATCACTGTGTTTTAGACCCAACAAACAAGCCCTCAAAGCACCTGAGCTACAGAAATCCTGTGAATGTAAAGTACTATATTTCTTTATTTCTTTAACAGATGAGTTAAACCAGTATCCCAGGTGCCTGCAGTGAAATTCTGTAAGTTCAGTTGCGACACTGACTTCCATACACGTGTATGTATGTGTGAGTGGAGAGGGAGTGGGGAGGGGGAGAAGGGGGGAAAGGAGGGGGATGGGTCAGGAAGGGGGCTATGTTATTATGTTAGAATAAGATATTTTCATGGTGCTCAGTTTGCAAGCAGAATCTCTTTGGAGCTGAGCTGATTCCAAGGTGACTTCCCTAGTAACAGAATGTCAGAATTGACTAATTTTCTCATCCGGTTCCTTAGCCAGTAGTCCACAGTTCTCCAATGCCCTGTTTAAGCCAGATATGCAAACCTGGCACATCACCAGGACTCAAAGGGATAGACCAGCCGCTGGAAGCAGGGATTCTTCCCACAGTTCCTGTTAACCCTGCAAATCATAGCCATAGCTCCTGTAACTCAGTGGTTAGAGCCACTCGCCTTACAAGTGTGAGACCTGTGTTCGAATCCAGGCACCAGGGCGAAACCTTGGGCAAGTTTCCTTACTCCACACGCCTAATAATAATCCGTACCAAGAAAACCGCAATAATAAAAATTGGTCATTGCATTCCACGACTGTTTGTGGGACACTGCTGTGCGAAATTGCCTGCCGTGTTTCACTCACAAATATACAGTCAATTCACTTTACAGTATATTCTGAGAAGCATTTTGAGATGTCGATAAGATGTGGAAAGCACGATATCAAATGCAAGGATTCTTCTTATTATTATTATTACAGGTAGCCTGAGGTAGGTAGTGCACACCAAGCTGGTCAAGTATGGGAACCTTGCCTGCCACTGCTCTCAATGGCAAATGATATAGTTTCAGATGGTTAAATACAAGCAATACCCCCAATGTACACTCTGGTCCTTAAGCCTTGCACCTAATTGCAACCTGCACGTAATACTTTCCAGGCTTAAGTAATCAGGATGCAACCTATTCCAGGCACAGGGAAAAATTCCATTCATGTGTGGAATTTTCAGTTTGGTTTAGATGATTGACATAATGATGATTATCCAAATGAGTCACACATCTGGCTGACCAAAGTGATTTCGTTTTGGGCATGGCAGCTTGGTTCTAGTTTTCATAGACTGTGCAATAAGCTGCTTGATGGGCCATTTGGTCTTTCCTCATTCTGGTCACGTTTACGATTTTGATAACTATATTCCTGACTTCTATGAAGTGAAATTCCACAAATTAGAAACCAGCGACATTTTATTTGGTCAGCCAGGTGTCCGACAGATGTGGAAACCCATCTACTTGCTGAAAGCGAGTATCCAAACCAGGTTCCATGCATGAAATCCACACATGGGAATTCTCTTATCTGGAATGGAACTTCCCAGAAGGATTCGTCCTGCTTACCTAATACCAGAGAGTATTAGATGCAAGTTGTGAAAAAATAATGCTTGAGGGCCTCAGAGGATGCGTTTGTGTACTGTTGGAGTTTAACCAGCTAAAACAATATAGTTTGCCATTGAAAGCTTTCCCATTATTTCTCCAGCTTGGATTTCCCTTCCCGTTAGACTCTGCCATGCAAGTTCACAGGAGCTGAATGGGAAGAGCCCCTGCCACCTCAAGTACTACTGATGAGGTGGCCTGGGATACTATAGACCCACCAAGCTAAGGAACCAGAGTACTGAGACCATCACAGAGTTGATTTCACTCTGACATTCCATTGCCAAGCACGTCAGCTTCAAGGTGACCCCACTTATCTGCCCCCCCACTCCTCTCCCCCCAGGAGGATAGCCACCTAGCGGCATTTCAGGAATGATAACGTATGTTTTGCATGAGTTTCAAAACCATCCTTTTTGGAAAAACCTTTGCAGTAGCCATCAAAAGATAATAAAAACAAATGTCTTACATACAGCACATCAAAGCTTATGGGACTCTCAGTGATGTGCCTGTGTGAAACACTCATTATCTTGACTTGGTGAGTCTTAAGCATGGTGATGCGTTTCCATGTGTGTCAGACACCTGGCTGACAAAATATATGTTTCCAGTTCAATATGGCTTCGCTCTCAGGATGTAAGTGGAGACAGCTTAGTTTGATCACCATCCCCAGAGAGGAAGCCATTTGAAACTGGAAACCTCCCTCTAATTTGCTGTACACTCCCTCATTCAATGTTCGTGAATCTGACCTGCTTGTGTCTCAGCTATTCTCCAAGGAGAATTTCAGGAGTTCCCACCATCAGCACGACAAGATTTTCTCGCAGCCTCTTTCGTTTGCATTGAGCTGCATGAGGGAAAAGGTACTTTGCATCATTGCATCCAGTAATCGTGTCAAACAATTCCAGGTCATGTGTTGCAACAAAACATGGCTGGCGTGGAATTGCCACTCCATTTCCCAAACACAAACAATGAGTTCTAATCCGTGGTATTTCTCAACCTAGAATCCTTTTGGAAAATATCTGGGATATGCAAATGGGCAACTTCTTCTAGTAACCAGAAATACACTACACCGACCCACAGAAACTGTGCTCCACGCTATCTATTTCTGTAATAGAGCTCCCACCATACCCTGGAAAGTTAAACATTTACAAGACAGCAGCTCTCCTGCTTGGCTCCCCCATCAGTGCTTTCTTCCCTCAAATGCTGATAATATCAACATTGTATGGATGTTTGCTCCACCTCACAGAGCAGATACAGAACACCAGTGTTTTGTTTGAACCCCTATCATTGAAACCCCATATTTGTATTCTGACTAGCTCAATTTTCTACGTTTCCTGTGATTCAATGTAGCTAGTAAGTATGGGTGTAATAATAATAACTCTTGCATTTGATATAGTGCTTCTCACATCTTCTATATATACAGTCAATTCACTTTACAGTATATTCTGTGAAGCGCTTTGAGATGTCTAGAAGACGTGAAAAGCGCTATATCAAATGCAAGGATTATTATTATTCTAGATGACTAAAGGCGCTATACAAATGTAATTGTGTTGTTATCTCAAAGCGCTTCACAGAATATATTGCAAAGTGAATTGACTGTATATTTATGGGTGAAACTCAGCAACCAATTGCACACAGCAGTGTCCCACAAACAGTCGTGGATTGAAATGACCAATTAATTATTGTTTTTTTTCAAGTGATTATTATCAGGTGTGTGGAGTAAGGAAACTTGCCCATGGTTTCTCCCCACCTGGAATCGAACCCAGGTCCCACACATGCACGGCAAGTGCTCTAACTATCGAACTACAGTACTATTGTTGTCGTTAAGAGGTAGCAAAAGGGTGGGATAAATGTAGGGTAGGGGAGCTGTGTTGTTGTTAGGAGACGATTTCATGAATAGCGCAAAGAATTCTAAGTGGTTTTCATAGAAAATTTTATTGGAGTTGGGTGAGTGTATGATTGTACGATTATACGATTTACAAAGATAAGACTTATATGAGTTTTACTGTATTATTTTTCCCACTCAGAAATCATAATACAATAAAGTCCATTTGTCCGGCACCCTCATGACCTGGCCAATGCTGGTTAAAGAGCATGCTGGATATTCGGCCGAAAACGGGAAAAAAAATTATGTATTTTTCTGGATAAATTCTGGTTAATCGAATGCGGACCTTTTTTTTTGCGATGCTGGTTATACAGAAGTTACAGTTGATTGGGTGCTGGATAAACAGGCTTTTACTGTAATAACCTTCAAAGTGGATAGCATTATATAAACCTACAATAACATTACAAAACACATAATGATTAAAAAAACGGCCTTTCTGCACGCAAGGTGTAGGCTTTATATTCCAACAGAGATATCAGCAATCGATATCTTGAAGGTAATGTAAAGTTCCAGAATATCATCTTAACTATAATAATATAATAATATATAATAATCCTTGCACTTGATATAGCGCTTTTCACATCTTATCGACGTCTCAAAACGTTTCACAGAATATACTGTAAAGTGAATTGACTGTATATCTGTGGGTGAAATGTAACAGCCAATTGCACACAGCAGTGTCCCACTAACAGTTGTGGATTGAAATGACCAATTTTTATTATTGTTTTTTTTTGGAGGGATTATTATTAGGCTTGTGGAGTAAGGAAACTTGCCCAAGGTTTCGCCCTGAGCTGCCTGGACTCACGCTTGTAAGTCGAGTGCTCTAACCACTGAGCTACAGGAGCTCAACTATGACATTTCTGAGCACGCAGTGCCCCCACCCCCCACCCTCCCCACCACCCCCCGCAGCATTGTACTGGAGTGTCATCCTGGACTAGGAATTTGAAATGCCAAAGTGAAGCTTGAACCCACAGCTATCTAAATCAAAAGTGAGAGTGCAACCAACCGAGTCAGGCTAACAGCAGAGCCAGGTTTGTTTCTAAACCTACGGTGTTAATGAGAGTTTGCATTGGCAGTTGACATGAAGTGCAAGTTATTTTGAAAATAACGTCAGGATAGTCATTTTACAGTACTTGGTCAGTCTATCAAACACAAAATTAATGAATGTATTGAGCCATATCAGTGAATTCCAATCCTACATTACCCTACACACAATATCAACATTTACATCACATTATAAAAGATCTCTTATGTTTCCTTTCATCGGCATAACCTATTGCACATTTTCATAGCAAATAAATTGTGGCTATTTCTAACAATATTCAGGTTATATTCAATATACAGTAAAAGCTCATTTATACGGCACCCAACCAAGCGGAACGCTCAACCAAGCGGTACCTCCCAATACAATTCACCATTCCAGCAAACGGATCTCATACCGGAGCCATCCTGGACACTTGCTGTATGCTCACTTTGCTCATGCGTGCAATGCGTGCGTATGTGCACTTATTAAACTTAGCGAACGCTGGAATTTTTATTTTACCGATCATTTTACCGAGTGTGCTGGAATGCTTTATTGGTAAGTATCTGTACAATATTCTGTTATTATTTAGTCTATTATTAATATGGTATGTTTTAAAATAAGTTAATTTTTTGCGTAGGATTTTTGGCAACTTGCCGCTCGAATATCCACCATATTTGATTAAACAGCACTGGTCAGGTCCCGAGGGTGCCGGATAAACGAGCTTTTACTGTATATTGGTGGGAATAATATAGGCTATGCTAATATTCAAGGTGCATATGTAAATCAGATTAATTAGGACAAAAAGACTTCCCCTAGTAACTCTAAAACTATACACTCCATCTTTCAAAATTAGAAGAGTGTATATTTGCAATGTTAAAAGTAGAACAAGGTGGAACACGTTATATAGAACACATCAATTAAATATGATCATTAGGCCTAATTTCCATGTGCAAATGAGGTTAGCACACCACACATGCCTTTAACACATGCTGGGATTCTTCTCACTGTTGTAATCTATTTCAGCAGAATTGTTTGGCTGACAGGTATACCCACTGTGTCTATGATCAGAACTGCCTTGTCAGAGAAGCCGAAAGTATCACAAATTAAGTGAAGCAGCAGCACGGCGTTCTATTAGCCTTTAGAAGAGTGCAGTGAAACTGTCACAGACTGAATTTAATGTCTACACAGTATTCATTAAGGATTCTGTCACCACTAGGATCTGAGAGGTGCATTCTCTAGAAGCCAGGCTCACTTATTAATTCTCCTATCTTATTTAACTACATTTCTATATCTAGTCACATACAGAATAATTCCTACAACAGGTATTTTGATCTAAACATAAGACCATTGATGTTTTAAACTTTTCATTTATACTACTCTTTTATACTAAGGATATTTTCTTTCAAACAAACTGATGAACAAGGATGGGTGAGTGGATCAGTTAACTCAATGAATCACTGAAAACATATTTGTTTTATTTCTAGTTTAAGCTTTAAATTTAGAATATTAATCAATACCAAAGCATTAATAACAACAACAGCAACAACTTTAATTTATATAGCATCCTTCACCCCAGACGGCATCTCAGAGCGCTTCACAACAACAGATCCTGGGACCGAGCCAGGGGTAGAAAGGTGACCAAAAGCATGGTCGAAGAGAAAGGTCGAAGGGAAAGAAAAATAATACTCATTTTCCAGTCATTCAAACCTCTCCTGAACACGGTGTCGCAGGCCTGGATATGTCACAGATGAATGCCAGCAGTCTACATGATGATCGATCAATCAATCAATCAATCAATCAATCAATCAATCAAAACTTACATTTATATAGCGCCTTGCACATCGAGAAGACATCCCAAGGCGTTGTACAGTTAGGTAGGGACAAGAGCAGGGGTGGGAGGGGTCGGGGCAGGATGAAGAAGAGTAGAAAAATTGACTACTCTTCGGCGAAACACAGCAGCCAAATTGCGCACAGCAGTATCCCACAAACAGTCATGGAAATGGGATGAAGGGAAATGGGGGGGAAAAGATATCAAGGGGATGATGTTCAGTAGATACCATGGAAGGTATAATATAGAATGTAATTTGACTCAATCAACCCCAAACATCTCAGTTTAAGAATTTGAAGAATTCTGTTGGATCCTCTTTTTGTGTTCTCTCCTGCTACCACCCCATTTCCAACCTCCCATTCCTCTCCGAGGCCCTGGAAAAAGTTGTTGCGTTCCAGCTTCATTCTTTCTTTTCCAGCCATTCCCTCTTTGAAACCCTCCAATCCAACTTATGTGCTGCCCACAGCTTGGAAATAGCCCTGGTCAAATTTCTAATGACATTCTGAACATCTGCAACCAAGGCTCTCTCTGCCTCCTTATCAGTCGCCAATCTCTCTGCTGCTTTCGATGTTGTTATCCACTCCACCCTCCTGCACCACCTCTCCTCTCAGCTCAATCTTTGCGGACCTGTCCTTGCCTGGTTCGAATCTTACCTCTCCCACTGTCTCCACTTTGTTGCCACTAATGGCTTCTCCTCCAGCCCCCACACTGTTACATGTGGCATCCCCCAGGGCTCTGTCCTAGGCCCTCTCCTTTTCAACATCAATGTGCTTTCTTTCCCCTTGGTGACATCGTCCGTAGACTTGGGTCAACTTCCATATGAATGCGGATGACACCCAACTCTATCTTTCTCCCTCCACCCTTGATTCCAGGACCACTGCTGTATTGAAAGACAGCCTGTCAGACATCAAGTCCTGGATGAAAACTAACTTTCTTCAGTTGGATGTCAACACATCTGAGATTGGCTTGTGCTAGCACCTCCACAACTCAGGCACTGGCAGAATTAACCTCCAAGGATGCACACTCCATGTCACCAAGCCAGTCAGGAACCTAGGTGTCTTGTTCAATCACCAACTATCTTTTCTCCCTCACATCCATGCCATTACCTGTCTACCTTCCCTCCCCTGCCCAATATTGCCTGATTCTGCCATTACCTCACCCCTCAGGCTGATCAAATACTCATTCATGCATTCATTATGTCCAGGCTTGACAATGCCAATGCCATGCTTGTCAGCCTCCCCAATTCCTCCTTCCATAGGTTGCAGATCATGCAGAACTCTGCAGCCCATGTCCTTTCCCGCACCAGTCTCCGCAAACCTATCACCCCCATCCTCGCCCAACTCCAACGGCTTTCCAGCACACAGAGGATTCAATTCAAGATCCTGGTCCTTACCTTTAAAACCCTTCATGGTGTTGCCCCACTCCTCCATCTCTGAGACCACCTAACCCCCTACCAACCTGTCTGTTACATCCACTCAGCGGGCTCTAGCCTACTCCATGTCCCCAACCAGACTGATCCATGTCCCTGTCCCACCTGCCCCATCCTCGGAGGGCGAGCCTTCAGCCACTCTGCCCCCAACCTTTGGAATTCCATCCCACAATTCCTCCATCTCACACCCCCTCCCTAGCCTCCTTCAAGTCCCACATCAAGATCCTCTTATTCGATCGTGCTATTGGTCACCCCCCTCCCTCTTTCTCTCTCTCTCCACCCTCCCCAATCCCTACTCCAGCTCTGGTCCGAAACACTGACTGTTGAGCACCTTGAGGCATCCTCCCAAACTGAAAGGCTCTATACAAATGTAATTTTGTTGTTGTTGCATAGTATGGACAAGGGAAAGGAAAAGGCATTTGGTCTGAGTGTACTGCACACTGTAATACTTATGCAATGCTCTTGAAATCAGTCAGATCCTGATGGCTATCTTCAGAGAAACAATAAAGGCTCTGGCACTGATCCCTCAGGCACCTTGCTAGTCCATTAAGAAGCATGAGATGAAGCTTCTGAGCACTTGAACATGATCTCTTGCGAAAGAAGGACCTGGCAGATGGCCAGAAAAAGTGGTTCAATATTGGCAGAAAGTCTGCCCGGAAAAAATCACATTCAGCTGCCAGCTTTATAAAGGTACTGAAAATCACCCATCCTGCAAACACTGCCTCCTGCTGAGCAGAGTGTCACCTAAACTTCCCCCCAAATATTTGGCTATGGCACTGGTGTTGCCACTGAAAGGCAGGGTTTCGGCTCCCAATTCTAGCCCACTATACTGTGTGACGTACTTGTAATTTTAAACATTCCTCAGAGGGTTGTTCGAATGCGGAATGAACTACCACACCAGGCCCTAAATGCAGAATTGACTGAGATATTTAAAAACGAGCTATATACAGTACTCAGGAAACAAGGGCATATAGAGCAAAATAGTGAAACACGATTAAAAGATGTGCCATGATCTAATACATTTAGAACAGGTGCCAAAACATGAAATCTTCTTGTTTGCATGGGTCAATAGCAAATATAATATATTATATAAATTGTCTGAGGTTTATATATTGTCATGATAAGAATTACTTTAATTTCATATTATCATTGGTTACTCGACCTCCTTAAATATTGTGATGTTTATGAATGTATAGACATTTATCCAAGTGTGTCTGTGATCTTCAGGATGCAGCTGGACATTGCAGATGGACAGATGTCACTTTAGTCACTGCTGGTACCTTCGGCATGGACTCCGTGGCTGCTTTTAGCATTACAACAAAGGTAACATAAGGCGATACCAATTCCGCATTTGACAGGTAACCTGTACACAACATTTAAGACGCAAAACAAAATCGACACAACCACTCCATCAATGCCTAGTAGCTGGTTCTTAACCTGTCAATTCTTTGGAATGAATAAATACTGATCCTCCACAGTCTGTTCCTCCTCTGCCAGTGTGAAGCACTGGCGATCAAAGCGAACACCCCTCACATGATAGATTGCTGAATTCAGTAACAGTTGAGTATTCTCTTTCAAGAAACTATTCAATGGAATATTCTCTGTCAAGGAACTCTTTTGGCAGTATTTAAACCTAGGGTACTGCAATTGTCACCTAAAGCACATAGAAAGTGTAAGAGAATTGAATTTGGAGTTTGCTTGTTAACTTCATTCAGCCAGGAGCAACCCCTATAGATATATTACTTCAGCTTTGCTCCCTTTTTCCTCCCCTCGTGAAACATTTATAATTGTTGGTCAGAATTGGCATTAGCCATTTGAAAAAAATGATTATTATTAGCATTTGATTTAAAGCCTTTCAGGTTGTGAGGATGTCTCAAAGCTACAAGAATTGATTATAAAGGGTAGTGACTGTGTATTTTCTTATACAATCTTGATAGAGTGTCAACAAGCTGTTCAACATTGGGGGATATTGCACGCAAGTTCACAGATGTGCAGTCCCAACCAGACCTACTGCTAATCAATCCGGGGGAACCAGTGCTGGCTTTTCCTATCCTCACCAAGACATATTGACATCAATTGCAGACACTCACTGTTCTCTAAACGGCTCCCAAACCAAATTTGGATTCAACTTCTGTGTGTTCCAGCTGCTCACTGAAGAAAACTCTTGGACTCATTGGGTGCTTAATCATGCTTTGTTAACCAGCATTTGAGATATTGTGTGTGCTAATCAGGTACATTTAACTTGCTGGCGTTACATATGAGAAAAGCAGGAATAATGTTTAAGGTAATGTTATTTCTCTTTCTGTACTCAATAATTTACCAGTAAACTCCACCCCGGGTGGCGTCTCAGAGGGCTTTACAGCTTGTTTTGATGAAATGTCTCAAAGCTCTTCATAGAGTTTTCCATAAAATGAAGTGACAGTATTCGAAGGTGGTCGTATCAGCCAATTTTCAATTTACCACTAATAATAGTAATAATCGTTGCATTTGCTATCGCGCTTTTCGCGTCTGCTGGACGCTTCACACAATATACTGTACAGTAAATTGACTGTATATATGTGGGCGTAATGTGGCAGCCAATTGCGCACAGCAGCCATAAAGTGAATGGCCAATATTACCAGAAAGATTGTTGGCCAGGACACCAGGAGAAATTCCCTTCTCTTTCCGTACAGTCCCATCCACTTCGAAAAGACAGGTGGATGGTTTAGCATCCCATCCATGAGTCGCTTGCATCCTTGATGCATTCTTCATCACTTTGTTGTTGTTGAATCTGGACTGGCTCGTTTATGGAATAACTACTACCAAATACATTAATAGCTTTGTCATCAGGTGTCGTATATTGAGATGTAGAGAACAATCATAATGGAAGTGAAAGGGTTGCTGGAGTATGAAGTGTAGCATTGCAGAGAAAACCACTGTGCAGCCTGCATGCCTGAGAGACTTCGCTGGACTATTTTCAAACACATTTTATTAATAAATAATCAAGGAACAATGACTCATAAAAAAAGTCTGATTTATCTCATTAAAAAAAACTATGCAAAGCTAAGACTTGGATTGAAAAACGCACAGCTATTATTAACCTTTCACGCACAGTGTTTTTTTTCAATGAACCTACCAGGGTATACAATGAGCTCATTGCTCTCCAACACAATTAGAGAATCCAGCGAAAAGCTTATGATTCTAAGAGGAAGAAAGAAGTAGTTTTAAAATGGTGTGAAACTGAAACAACGCAAAATTGGCATCGGATCATAAGAAAGAAAAATGCACATTGCTGTTAGAAACGATATATCTGGTTATGCAAATCATTCTGTGACCTTTTCACCTATACTCTGTGGGGAAGAGTTAACCCAGCCTTCAGAGAGGTTAGTAGGAAGTTAATTTTAATGTGAGGTAGGAACATCTCCCCGTGGGCTACCTTCTGTTACAAAATGATACAGGCTATTTGTAGTTAATTGTTCTGTGCCACTTTCCACTGTAGCGTTAGGTTTATTTAGCTTTGAGTGTTCTTTTGCCATTAACATATTATAAATCTACATCATTTAGACTTTTGGTGCAGGATGTATTTATTTCACACTACAGGCAGTAATTATTGTTAGTGATAACACTCACATCACATATATCCTGTATTTTTCCCACAAGATTCCAATATTCAGGTCAGTCTTCACTCCCTCTGTTACACTGTTAATGACAACTCCGTTGAGTACTGTATTGTGTTTTAGATAAATTCAAAATGTTTACTGGAATAGGTGCAGGGAACAGAATCAGATTCACAAGCCACTGATAGCCTATTAGGTTTATTGTAGAGACCTGTAGCTCAGTGTTTAGAGCACTCACCTTGCAAGCGAGAGACCTGGGTTTGATTGCTGGCAGGGCGAAATGTTAGGCAAGTTTCCTTACTTCGCATGCCTATGTTTACCTAGCAGTAAGTTGCCAGTTGATTGGCAGAACGCTTTTCCAGGGGTAGTAAATTCCTTACAGGTAAGCCTCGATTTACGATGCTTCTATTTAGGACATTTCGATTGAAGGACCATACTTTTTTAACACCTTTTGATCGATATACGACACTTGGATTTGTTTTAAGGACCAAAAATTTTTTTGCACATGCGCAGTACATATTTTGAATATCATGGTTGCATTTTGCGCATCCATTTTATCCATACGCACAGTCCGTAGTGTATTTGCGGGTAAATCCAAGCATTTCAACTGGCCAATAGCATGTCGCCACGTAATTGTTTAAAAGCCAGTTGATTTTAAAGCGACAGTATTACAGTAATTTCCGAACATTCCCGAGCGATTTATAGCCGCTACTGCGCTTCTACCAAGTTGGGGGAAAGACAGCAGTAAGTGAAATGAGCAGTAGTAATACCACTAGCAGCCAGAAACCCCGCCAAGTCATCACTTTAAATACCAAATTGAAGATGATAAAGCGCATTGATTCTGGTGAAAAAGGTACGGCCATCGGGAGGTCTTTAGGGCTAGCTAGATCGAAGATGGTTACTATAAAACAGAATAAGGACAATATACTGGCAAGTTCAAGGTGTTACAGCTACAAGTGCAAGTAGATTAGCAAAACATAGGAGTGATGTGATGGAAAACATGGAAAGAATGCTGAGTATCTGGATTAAGGATCAGAACTAGCGTAATATACCATAGAGTTACCCCAAGTACCCTTTCTTGCCTATGTGTGTTAATTTGTGTGTTATGTTGCATGGTTTTGTGTGTTATTTAGTGGGATCACCCCAGGCGACACTTACCCCCTTGTTGAAGCCACACCACCCAACTACACATTCCACCATGCCCCTCGACCCAACCGTCGTGGCGGTGGTGTGGCCCTCATTTCAAAGACATCCCTCGCCCTATCCCCCTACTCCTCCGGCTCCTTCCCCTGTTTTGAACATCTCACCCTCTCTCACTCCTCCCACAGTTCTTTCAAAATCCTATTAGTTTATCGCCCCCCCAAACCCTCCCCCACTTTCATTTCAGACTTTTCTTCACTTTTAGTTTCCCTTTGTGCCTCCTCTGATCGCCTTATTATTCTTGGCGATTTCAACCTCCATTTCACCCCCTCCTGCCCCATTTCCTCTGAATTTTCCTCTTTACTTTCGTCTTTCAACTTCTCCCTTCATATCTACACTGCCACCCACACTCACGGCCATCCTCTCGATCTGGTGATCACCCGAGGCCTCAACGTCTCTGGCGTCACCATCGCAGACAAGGCCATTTCTGACCATTTTTTCATTTCCTGCAACACCTCTATCCCTCCCCCCTCCACTTCCAAACCCACCACCATCTTCTACCGGCCCTGGAAGAAGATTCCCCCTCAAACTTTCACCTCTGCCCTAGAAACCTCCGACCTCCTCCCACAATGGCATTCTTTTTGTACAGACCCATCCTCCGCCTCCACCGCCCTCCACAACACCCTCTCCACTACCCTCGACACCCTGGCCCCCCTCACCTCCAAAACCGTCTCCCATTCCCGATCATCACCGTGGTACACATCTCACCTCCGTTCCCTCAAAAGCCAAGTGAGAGCAGTTGAACGCACCTGGCTCAAATCTGGCCTCACGGTCCACCGGCAAATCTGGCTGGACCACATCAAATTTTACCGCTCCGCCCTAGCCACCGCCAAATCAGCCTTCTACTCCAGGATAATCCTGGAAGCGAAGGACAACCACCGCCTCCTCTTCGCCACCACCAACCAGCTCCGCCACCCCCCCCGCCTCACCTCGCAGATCCTCTCCTCAAACGTTCGTTGTGAGGAGATGCTGGATTTCCTCGAATCTAAAATCGAGAAAATCCGCTCTGCGGTTTCCTCCCCCCACCACTCCTCCACCTCCGCGCCCTCATCAGTTACCTCAACCCCTAACTCACCCCCCATTTCACACTTTCAACCCCACCACCCCGCTTTCAATCACAAAAACAATCACCTCCATGAAACCCACCACGTGCTCATTGGACCCCATCCCCACCCCCCTCCTCCGCACCCAGCTCCATTTGTTAGCTCCACTCATTTCTGACACCATTAACCTTTCCCTCTCCTCAGGAACCGTCCCTACCTCCCTTAAAACAGCCACCATCACCCCTATCCTGAAGAAACCCTCCCTTGATGCGTCGCAACCATCAAGTTATCGACCCATCTCCAACCTCCCGTTTCTATCCAAAGTCCTTGAAAGAGTGGTTGCCTCCCAGCTCCGCTCTTTCCTTTCAACTCATTCGCTTTTTGAACCCCTCCAATCAGGTTTCCGCCCTATCCACAGCACAGAAACTGCCCTGGTCAAGGTCACAAATGACATCCTAACCGCCTGTGACCAGGGCTCCCTCTGCCTCCTCGTCCTCCTTGACCTGTCTGCTGCGTTCGACACAGTCGATCACACCATCCTCCTTCAACGTCTTTCCTCCCACCTCAACCTTCAAGGCACAGTCCTTGACTGGTTCCACTCTTATTTGACCCATCGTTTACATTTTGTTTCTTCCAATGGCTTTTCATCAAACCCCCGCACAGTTTCCCACGGCGTCCCTCAGGGCTCTGTCCTCGGTCCCCTTCTTTTCACCCTTTATACGCTCCCTCTGGGCGACGTCATCCGCAAACATGGGGTAAATTTCCACATGTATGCGGATGACACCCAGTTGTACCTTTCTGCCTCATTACTCAACCCCGAGACGATCGATGTTCTGACAGCATGTCTGTCCGACATCGAATCGTGGACGAGGGACAACTTTTTGCAATTGAACGTGAGTAAGACCGAGGCCCTCCTGATTGGCTCAAGCCAGCGCCTCCGCACATCGGGCGCTGCCAGCCTCAACATCCAAGGCTGCACTCTCCACCTCACAAAGCCATTCAGGAACCTCGGCATCATGTTCGATCAAAAACTTTCCTTCCTCCCCCACATCCGCGCCATGACCGGCACAGCCTATTTCCACCTGCGCAACATTGCCAGGCTCCGCAACTATCTTACCCCCCGCGCTGCCGAAACACTCGTGCACGCATACATCACCTCACGGCTGGACTACGGAAACTCTCTCCTAGTCGGCCTTCCCAGTTCCTCCATTCATAGGCTGCAGGCCATCCAAAACTCTGCAGCCCGTGTACTATCCCGCACCCGCCTCCGTGATCACATAACCCCCACCCTCGCCCGTCTCCACTGGCTCCCCATCCTCCAGAGGATCGAATTTAAGATCCTCGTCCTCACCTACAAGGCCTTACACGGCCTTGCCCCATCCTACTTAACCGATCTACTCTCCCCCTACAAGCCCACCCGGACCCTCCGTTCAACAGGACTTGGCCTGCTCCAAGCCCCCCGCCCGAACCGCCCCACCATCGGAGGCCGGGCCTTCAGTTTCTCCGCTCCCACCTTATGGAATGCCATCCCTCAATCCCTCCGTTTCGCCTCTTCCCTTTCCTCTTTCAAGGCCGATTTGAAGACTTTCCTCTTCGATCGTGCCTTTTGTTTCACCCCGAACTCTTTTACCTCCTCTTCGTGTTTCACCCCTTCCCAAACACTCCCCTCCCAGCTCGTGTCACACGCCTATTGTTTAGCGCCTTGGGACGTCCTCCCGACGTGAAAGGCGCTATATAAATGTAAATTGTTGTTGTTGTTGTTGTTTAAGGTCCAAATTTTTTTTTAAAGAACGCATCTCTGGTTATATAATGGGACCGCACGGGAAATCGCGTTTCAATTTAGGACGTTTGGATATACATACAATTTTTCAGGAACGCAACACCATCATAAATAGAGGTTTCCCTGTATTTAAAAAATTGGTCACTCAATCCACAATTTGTTTGTGGGACACTGCTGTGTGCAATTAGCCCATGCGTTTCACCCCAAAATATACTCAATTCACTTTACAGTATATTCTGTGAAGAGCTTTGAGACGTCTCGAAGATGTGATCAGTTGCTATATCAAATGCAAGGATTATTATTATTATTGAATGCTCTGATATATTATCCTTCTCTGAGGTTTGGATTTGAAAAGTGAATGTTGTATAACCTGCATGATAAGTCAAAAGAGACTGCTTGCTGCCTTGTTGCTGTCAGCAAAGGTGATGACCAGAATGCTTGGTTGCATCTTTCAGACCTCACCAGAGCAACTCTGGACAGTCAATCAGTCAGATCACTGCGGCTTTGCTCCAGAGGACAGCACTCCATTACCTTACCAGCATTCTTTGGTCTTGCTGACTTCCCCATCTCTAGGGTTCCATCAAGCCTCCTACAAAGCCACACTTGCGCAAGCTGAAAACGCACACGTCTGCTGTAATGGGAAAGTCTTTCATTCTGTGTGCAAGTGGCACATGATGCCAAAAATATCACCAGATTTGTGTGTCAATCAACCGAACAGCACTCATGATTCCTTCATGCTTGTCAACTCAATACTAGGCAGGAGGCTCCAGGAAGCAAAATTGATTGAGGGATTATTGCTAAGTAAGGCATTAACCTATGATATCAGTGGTTGTCTTCTATTCTAATTCACACTATTTTCACAGGTGACAGTAAGTATGGCCTAAATATTTAGACCAGAATCTAACCCATTAGCTAGGAAGTGTAGAGTTGGAGGACCAGCCATCTGGATACTATAATACATAAAATATTGATTTACTTAACCTTGTCTTGTTAGAGAAGATCTGTTATGGGAATAATAGCAGTTCTCAGTACATTGGTACCTGAGCTCTCCCACTGGTTGATTCCATATGCTGTGCCATTGGAAACAGAAAGGAAGGATGAATGGGACAATGCCTTAGTATTGGTCAAGTATCAGACTCATAACGTGTCTTCATCATACATACAAACTGCTCCGGCAAAAGAAACGATGACCAGAATGTTAAGTTATACTTTTCAGAGCACACCAGAGAAACTGAAGCAGTCAATTTGTGATGCCCAGTCCTTTCTCTAATTTTCTTAGATAGGAAATATTTGACAAACCTTTTCCCTAACGTCAAGTTATTTCTTCTTGTCTACTTCAGATCATTTAATATACCCAGAGATTTGTTCTCTTTTATTCCGCACTGCATCCGTTTTACTTGATCATACGTAGTATTTTGTAAATGACACATTGAATGCCAATGGATAATGCTCTGCCCTTGTTCCTCATGAAATGAAACTGGGTAAATACTTAAAATTGTCTTCAAATCCCTCCAATCCTCTGCATGCCCCTACTTCTCTGACCTCCTCTCTCCTCAAACCAGCACCCGTTGCCTTCGCTCCACTGTCCTCCTCCATGTCCCTCAAATCCTCTGTTCCACCGTCGGCAGCCGTGCCTTCAGCCACTACACCCCGAGGCTCTGGAATTCCCTTCCTCACTACCTTCGCCTTGCCAGCTCTCTTCCCAGTTTCAGGTCACAGCTGAAGACCTTTCTCTTCGACCGTGCCTTTGGTCACTTTTCTACCCCTGCCCCTGGCTCGGTCCCGGGATCCACTATTGTCAAGTGCTCTGAGACGCCGTCCAGTGTGGAGGGCACTATATAAATCATTGTTTTTGTTGTTGTTGTTGTGAAAGAATACAACAACAAAATTAGATTTAGAATATGAACAGTAGGAAAACTATCATCAGGTCAACAGAATGGATCAAACAACAACAACAAAATTACATTTATAGAGCGCCTTTCACGTTGGGAGGATATCCCAAGGAGCTGAACGGTCAGGTCGGGATCCGAACAGGGGGGAAAGGGTCAGGGTAGGGACAGGGAGACGGAGAGTAGGAAAGTGAGGAGAGTTAGGAGGGCAGCAGAAGGCACGGTCGAAGAGGAAGGTCTTGAGACCGGCCTTGAAGAAGGAAAGGGAGAAAGCGAGGCGAATGGATTGCAGGATGGAGTTCCAGAGTGTGGGAGCAGAGAGGCTGAAAGCCCTGCCACCGATGGTAGGCTGGTTCGGGCGGGGAACATGGAGCAGGCCAGAGCCCACTGAACAGAGGGGACGGCCGGACTGATAGGGAGACAGGAGGTCGGAGAGATAGGCGGGGGCAAGGCTGTGAATGGCCTTGAAAGTGAGGACGAGGATCTTGAATTCGATCCTCTGGGGGATGGGGAGCCAGTGGAGACGGGCGAGGGTGAGAGTGATGTGGTCGCGGAGCCTAGTGCGGGAGAGTACACGAGCTGCAGAGTTCTTGCAGATAATCTGCAGCTTGTGAAGGGAGGAGCTGAGAAGGCCGACGAGGAGAGAGTTCCCGTAGTTGAGTCTTGATGTGTTGAATGTGTGAACAAGTGTTTCGGCAGTGTGGGGGGTGATGCAGTGGCGGAATCTGGTAATGTTGCAGAGCTGGTGGAAGAACAACTTCTTTCTGTGCTGTATAGATTCTATGATTCTGACATTTGTTGATTTTAGCCACGGATCTCAATTAGAGGCCTGGCACTTACCCACAGGGAATGGGGGATATATCATTCTCAATAATAATAATCCTTGTATTTTATATACCACCTTATCACGTCTTTGAGACGTCTCAAACTGATTCACAGAACATACTGTAATGTTAATCGGCTATATTTTGTGGTTGAAATGCAGCAGCCAATGGTCAAATTATTATTAGTATAATAGTATTTGAAGGATTATTACCCCAGGAAAGGCGATTTGCCAATCAACTAACAACCGGTTTCCTACATGCTACTAGGTGTGTGGAGTAGGAAACTTGCTTTAAGGTTTCACCCACGCTGGGAATCAAACCCAGGACCTCTCGCTTATGACCACTGAACTTTAGTATTCCACAAGTAGTCGGGGATATACCACTCATGCATATTAATTAAAAACAATTCTAATCCTGCCTAAGTAGAATACATCACAGCTTACTATACCACTGCAATAGACATTTATGTCTAAGGTGATCTACACTTTGCTTTGATGCTGGCATTGTTCTTTAAAGCAATCTGTGTATTTACCATGGTGTGCATTGCCCTATACTACAGTATTGATTATAATTCACTGTCTGAAAGAACTTAATATTCAGTGAGGTCCAGATCCATAAAGCATCGTCATCAACAGCTAAACGCACAAATGTAATGATGGCATCAGCTGTCATTAGAAAGAAATAATTCTTCATAAATTATATAACAGACTGGATTACAGTAATTCAGTCTGGGGTATCAGTAGACCAACATCTGAACTCTTTGATTGAATTACAGCCTTGTTATCAATATCACCTACCTATTGCTGAGAGTGAGGATGCAATAGTTCATGTAAGATTAACCTGTCTCAGCTTTAGATTTCCAGCATTGATACAACAGTCATTCAAGGACCAGCACAAGAACAAACCTCAATACAATCAGCAGAACAGGTTCAGAAGTTACTCTTCAGAAACTTGCTAAGACAAATGTGGAATTTTCTGCAGTTTTAACTTCAGACAATATACTCTGGCCAGCTCTGGTAAGTTCAGCTTTAAGAATTTAAACAGAATTGTTAGCGTTAACAAGAAAGTCTGAAAAATGTGAGCAGCTAATGTGAATTAACATTGAATTTCAGAATCGTAGAGCTGAAAACACCAAGATGCAGCAGGTCTGTCACTTGACTATATATAAAACATTTCATATAGAACATAAAACCAAAATAGCTAAATTGTATAAATAATCAATTAGACCTGATTTGAACCCAGAACCTTCTGAAATAGAAGTTATCATCTGAGTTAAGCTAGCACTAACAAGAGTTTCAATAATCTTCCAGATATGGGGATAGTGTTCATGTTTTAACAGTCGGGAAACTAGAAAGAGTTAACAACCATAGAAATCTACAGTACAGGAAAAGGTCATTCACCCCACAGTATTTGTGGTGTATTTTTGAAACTGCAATCCATTCAGTCGCATATACCTGCCTTTTCCCATAACCCTGAAGATTATTTACTGTCTTTCCTCCCGCACATCCAAGCCATGATCCGCTCTGCCTTCCCTCACCTCTACAACATTGCCTGACTTAGCTACTAACTCACCCTTCAGGCCATTGAAAACCTCATTCGTGCCTTCATCACATCCAGGCTCAACTACGCCAATGCACTGCTTGTCGGCCTTCCCAATTTCTGCCTCCATAGGCTGCAGATCATTCAGAACTCTGTGGCCCATGTACTCCACCGCTCCAAGCTCCGTGACCCCATCTCCCCCATTCTCACCCAATTTTACTGGCAACGCATCACCCAGAGGATTCAATTGAAGATCCTGGTCCTAGCCTTCAAAGCCCTCCACGGCCTCGCCCCACCCTACCTTTGCGATATCCCTACCAATCTGCCTGCTCCCTCCGCTCAGCATGTCCCTGCCTGCTCCATGTCCCCCGACCCACCCGTCCCATCATTGATGGGCAAGCCTCCCACCACTCTGCCCCTAACCTCTGGAATTCCATCCCACAGTCCCTCCTCCTCACCCCCTCCCCAGCCTCCTTCAAGTCCTACCTCAGAACCCTCCTCTTTGATGGTCCCATCGGTCACTGCCCTAATTTCCTCATTTCACTCCACCCTCCCCAATCCTGACCCCAGCTTGGGTCTGAAATACTGACAGTCCAGCACCATAGAATGTGCTCCCGATGTGAAAGGCGCTATACAAATGTCATTTTGTTGTTGTTGTTGGTCTCCCTAGATATCCATTTGGTTCCCTCCTGAACACTAATATGGATTCTGCCTTGACCACCGCATTCAGCATGACATTCCACATGTTTGCTAATTATCTTAAATTGATGCTCGAGGGCTATAGGTGGGAAAATTATCCTGGTTCACTAAAGTTGATAGAGAGATCAAGGTTTAATAATTCAGACTTTATATTCGCATTATCCGTTTCACTAAGTTTATGCTCATGATGCCTCTTGTAGGTACATGGTTCCTGTGACAAGCTATTATGTTAATAATAGAACACTTCCAAGAATAGAATGTCAATTATTACAAAGAGTTACTGATACTTTCATTAAACTAAACAAAGCCCTGATGTGAAGGGCGGGTGGTTATGGTGTGAAGTACAAAGAATATGGATATGGTATCAAGTGTATGTAGGGTGGATATTGTATTAGGTGCACAAAATGTGAACATGGTATGAAGTGGTTGCACAAAGGGTGGTCATGATGTGAGGTTACATTGAAACTTTTAATTGTATATTTTGTGACACGCTGCCTACTGCTGGTGCAATTGTCAGTCCGAGGTTAAAACTCTATTTGTAAGAAATTTCATGGCGAAGTCATGGAAATATGGAAATCTTCAGCACAGAAGGAAGCCATTCGACCCATCAACAACAACGAAAAACAAGTTGCATTTATATAGCACCTTACATGTTGCGATTACTCCCCAAAGTGCTGAGTGCTAGACCGCATTGGATCGCAGAACAAGGATATTGCTTCATTCCCACCGCCCCACCACCTTATTCTCATACCCCTTCAAGATCCTCCCTTTCATTAAATGCAAGTATTATTATTTTCCTGTCTAATTCCCACCTGCAAATTACAATGGAATTTGCCTCAACCATCCTAATGGGCAGTGCTCTGCATTCCAACAACTGGCATTAAAAATCCTTTCGCTCTTGGTCGCTATCTTTAACCTATGTCTCCTAGTTACTGACAACCCTATCAGTGGAAATAACTTCTCTCCATCTACCCTAACAAAACCCCTCATGATTTCATACAATAGAAGGTATTTCAAAGTCTAATTAACCTTCCTCATAGGCTGCTTACAGTGAATGAATGGGATAGCGCCTTGGGACGTCCTCCTGATGTGAAAGTCGCTTTATCAATGTAATTTTGTTGTTGTTGATATGTAATCTAATGAGCATGGTGTTCTTGTAAGAGTATAAAACAATTACGGTAGTAACGTGGGAAATACCAGCAAACGCAAGGTTTCTTCTTCATTGTATCCAATTAATTTATTGCTAGAAGGAAAATTTGTAAAATAGAACAACCCATTTGTAGCACAATGGTCACAATTGACTGTCCCTTATAATGAAGCGTGGAAAACAGATGATTTTTGAGTTGTCAGGTTGTTAATCCCTTATCCCATCGCTCATGTACATACTGAGTTTCCTCCTGAATTTGTTGATCCTTTCTGCTCCAACCACAACTTCTAGCAGTAAGTTCCACATTGCCACCACTGTCTCAGACATAGGATTTCTCGCCACCAATGACTTCTTCTCCAACTCCCTCAGTGTCACTGTGGCATCCCCCAGGGCTCTGTCCTTGGCCCCTACATTTTAATATCTACACGCTCCCCCTTGGTGACATCACCTGCAGACATGAGATCAATTTCCGTATGTATGTGGATGCCACCCAACTCTATTTTTCTGCTTCTACCCTCGACTCCAGGACCACTGCTGTCCTGACACACTGCTTGTCAGACATCAAGTCCTGGATGAGAGCTAACTTTCTACAATTGAATGTCAACAAGATTGAAGCCCTCCTAATTGGCTTGTACTAGTGCCTTCACACATCAGGCAGCATCAACCTCCATGGTTGCACACTCAACCTCACCATGCCTGTCAGGAATGTAGGTGTCTTGTTCTATCCTCAACTGTCTTTCCTCCTCCACAGCCAAGCCATGAAATGCTCTGCCTTCCCTCACCTCTACAATATTGCCTGATTCCGCCACTACCTTACCCCTCAGGCCGTATTCAGCCATTCTGCCCCTAACCTCTGGAACTTCATCCCGCAGTCCCTCCACTTTGCCCCCTCCCGACTCAAGACTCTCTGCTTCGATGGTCCCATCGGTCACCCTTTCCCTCCACCTTCCCCATCCCCGATCCCCAGCTCGGATCTGAAATAATGACTGTCCAGGGCCTTGGGACATCCACCTGACTTGAAATGCGCTTTACAAGCGTAATTTTGCTCTTGTTGTAACCAAAACTATATTCTCATTCTTTATGGTATCAAGCATGCCCATTCACTATACTGAAGTGCTTATAGTAAAATATTAATGATCCCCATGCAAATTATCCACATTTATTCACTGTGAAGCACTTTGGGACATTTCGATATAAGGTGTTATATCAAACAGATGGTTTATTGTTATTATTATTATTATTATTATATTCTACACTTCTCTGGAGAGGGCTTTGGTGCTGAAGTTGGGCATGAGCCTGCTAGACACCGGGGGAAAAAAACTGAAACAAAAACAGAAATTGTTGGGAACACTCAGCAGATGAGGCAGCATTTATGGAGAAAGGAAAGTGAGTCAAAGTTTTGGGTCTATGAACCTTTAGCAGAACTCACTTTCCTTTCTCCATAGATACTGCCCGACCTGCTGAGTGTTCCCAGCAATTTCTGTTTCAGATTTCCAGCATCTGCAGTATTTTGTATTTTTTTGGGGAAAAAAACTGTTCTGCCCGTGTGTGAAGTTGTGTTGACACTCTGACCTGGTCACAATGCATTTTAACAACTTCACACACAGCTCTGCACATATCAACCATCTAAACCTGAGTCCTGCAAACTTAGCACAAACTGTGGTTCAAACTAAAAAAATGTTGTATGGATTTAGTGTGTCCAATTATTTTCTCCATTTTCTCCCTACTGGCAAGTAGTTCCCTTCTGCCCGCCTCTTGATGTGGTGGGATTCCCTGCTCATTGTTCACGGAACAGCCTTGGCAGTAACAGGCAGCAGATCACTCGACTTTAGAGAGCATCGCAGTCGAGTATCACAGCTGAGTCTGACCTCTCCCCATCCATTTTCCACACATACAGACAACCATTAATGGGTGCTGTAGAGGGACCAGAACCCCAGGCAGGCAAGGCCCTATTAACCATCCCATTTAGCTCCAACTGAGTCCCAGAACCTAGTACATACTAAGATTCAAACTAGCAAACTACCAGCAAACTGGAAAATAATAATAAATCCTCCTTACTTGTATGTGTATTATGCCATGGGAAAAAATAATTTCATATCCCCTGATGGTTAACTTGGCACTGGAAGTAATACTTGACATTCAGAAACAGCACTCAATGTCCATGCCACAGTTCCTTTTGAAGACTTGCTTAAAGCTGTGTAAGACGTCAGGCACCAATTGATCCAACAGAATAAATCTCAATCTCATCTTGTTCTGGGTGTTCTTTTACACGTGTCATAACTCACTGGCAGCTGAAGCACTTGAGAGTTATGGGTTTCTCACACTCATGAAAGCACTGATGTAACGAACTGACTGTCACCAGTGAGATATTCTCTGCAGAGATCTTACAGATGATGATAATGATAATAATCCTTGCATTTGATGTGGTGTTTTCACGTCTTCTAGATGATAAATAATAATAATAATCCTTGCATTTGATATAGCGCTTTCCACATCTTATCAACGTCCCAAAGCGCTTCACAGAATATACTGTAAAGTGAATTGACTGTATATATTTGTGGGCGAATCGCGGCAGCCAATTGCGCACAGCAGCATCCCCCACACAGTCGTGGATTGAAATTACCAATTTTTTTATTATTGTGGGTTTTTTTTGGAGGGATTATTATTAGGCGTGTGGAGTAAGGAAACTTGCCCAAGGTTTCCCCCTGACCTGCCTGGATTCGAACACAGGTCTCCCCAGCTTGCAAGACAAGTGCTCTAACCACTGAGCCACAGGAGCTCCACAAATGATGGCACAGAGTCAATAGTAAAGCCCCCCCCCCAGCTGGAGCCTGCAGCTTTTCTTAGCATCCGAGTGACCTTATATTTTAGTTGTCCTTAAGCCTGCCTGTGCTTCTACACACAATATTTGCTGTCAATCGCGCAGATAGAAGCAATTGAAACTGAAATTCTCTTCTTCAATCCCCCGCTCCTTCAAAATCAATCAGGTGAAAAATGTTCGTCAAATCTGCGGGGCTGATGCAGAAACTGAAATATCTCAGCACACAATTATTTCTGTTTCACATAACAGGCACCACAGACATAAATTTGTGGACGTGCCAAGAGAGGTTTAAAACCCAAACTCACAGACTGATGGCAAGCAATTCATTGAAACTTTGACAGTGTTTTAATTTTTAAATGTGTCTATTGGCAGAATGAAATATTCATTTTCAACTGTGCAGCAGAAAGTCAGAATTGCAGCTAAGATTAAAAGCTTTTTTTTGTAATGATGTCCCTCACCTACTTCACTTAATGGAATCAGGCTGTTTTCCTGGTTCAACAAGTCAACAACAACAACTTGCATTTACATAGCATGGGTAGCATCACAGAGCACTTAACAGTGATGGAGCTGGATGCTGAACTGGGGAGTCAGTGGGTAGGAGTGAGAATAACCCGGACCTCACTGATTTACTGTAAATGAAGAATGGATACATCAGATATGCATGTGGACAAAGTAAATACATAGGGGGTCTCATGGTGGTGTTTGAAAGTATTCTGAGTCGTGCAAATGACTCTCAATCCTTTCAATAACCAGGAATTCCGCTCTATGAGATCTATTGGCAAATAGATTGGCAACAATTGGAAGTGTGGCTGCCAAGCAGATGACAAACATTCTGATTCAAGAATCACATTTGAAAAATATCCCAACTGAAATCCTCGTGTTAAACACCAAGGCACGGCAAAAGAAAACCAATTTTGTGATTTTAAAATAACAGAAATTTTATGACTGGGAAACTATTTCCCCTGATGGGGGAATCCAGAACAAAGGGGCATATTCTTACAATTAGAGCTAAGACATTTAGGAGTGAAATCAGGAAGCAGTTTTTCACCCAAACAGTAGTGGAAATCTGGAACACTCTCTCCCAAAAGGCTGTGGATGCCAGAACCATTCATATTTTCAAGACCGAGGTGGGTAGATATTTGCTAGGTCAAGGAATCAAGGGATATGGGGCAAGGGTGGGTAATTGGAGTTGAGGTACAGATCAGCCATGATCTAAAAGAATGGCAGAACAGGCTTGAGGAGCTGAATGGTCTACTTCTGTTCCTATGTTTCCATGACCGTGCAGCTATTCTTAAAATGTAACATTTATTTGCCATGCATTGGATGGTAATACATAAAGTGACAACTCAGTCCCATAATATGATGAAACCTGTTTAATTAAATATCACAGCAAACTGCAGCTGCTTGAGCAAGTTCAAAACTTTTCATTGAAAAGGGAGTTTTATTGCAAGTATTTATAGGAAGGGTTTGCTTCAATAAAAGACTATAAAACAAAACTAACTGTACTGTGAAATTAAAACCATTGCTACATATCCTCCCATCCTTCACTCCTTGTAATCTCTAAATAATATTGATATAAAGTATTTATTCTCTAAAAGACATTTGGAATGTTCTCCCTGAGGAAGGGAGGAAATTATATTCATATGCATATAGAGTACTTGGACTGATGACTGAAGTTCAAAACAGAAAAGCAAGGTAAGGTACATCTATACCAATAAAGATGTAACGTCAGTCTGTGTGTGTTTCAATCTCCCGTACCAGGCTTCGTGACTACATCACTCCCACCCTCGCCTGTCTCCACTGGTTCCCCATCCCCCAGAGGATCGAATTCAAGATCCTTGTCCTCACTTTCAAGGCCATTCACAGCCTTGCCCCCGCCTATCTCTCCGATCTACTGTCTCCCTATCAGCCTCTCCGCACCCTCCGCTCAGCAGACTCAGGCCTGCTCCGTGTCCACCGCCCTAACCGCCCAACCATCGGAGGCCAGGCTTTCAGCCTCTCTGCTCCCACACTGTGGAACTCCATCCTGCAGCCCCTCCGCCTCGCCTCCTCCCTTTCCTCCTTCAAGGCCGGTCTCAAGACCTTTCTCTTCGACCGCACCTTCTGCTGCCCCACTAACTCCTCCCCCTCTCCTTCCCCCTACCCACATCCCCCACCCCCCGCTCGGATCCTGACCACACTGTTCAGCGCTTTGGGACGTCCTCCTGACGTGAAAGGCGCTATATCTGCAATTTTGTTGTTGTTGTTTCTGCTGATTAACACAATACTGATTGACATAAAGTCATGGTTTAGGCCTCATCGGAAATGTCTTGTATGGAGGAGTATCATGAGCATATTGATTTTCGAGGATCTCCTATCGTTGATGAGCTACATTTAAAAATATATTTATTTAAGACCACTATAGTTACACATGGTATTCTGCAACAAGGTACCAACAAATGTAGGTCCATTTAAGACAGATACAGGTGAGACTATAATGGAAAATAAAGAAATGGCTGACTTGTAGAAGGTGAAGACAAAATACCAGACGTACAGAGAAACTTAAAAATAAGTCGAAGAGAAACGCTTAATAAAACAAATAGAAATAAAAAATGTTAACGGAGAAAATAATGAGGCTCAAAGTAGACAAATCTCCAGGACCTGATAGTTTCTACCCCAGGGTGTTAAAGGAAATAAGAAAAGAAATTGCAGATGCATTAGTCATAATTTTCCAATGCTTACTAGATTTGGGAATTGTACCCTTAGACTGGAAAACTGCAAATGTCACTCTTTTAAATTGGGAGGGAGGGAGAAACCAGGAAATTATAGACCTGTTTGCTAAATGTCATTTATAGAGAAAATAGTGGAATCCATCATCAGGGACAGTGTAACTGAACACTTGGAGATATATGAGCTTGTGGAACAGAGTCAGAATGGGTTTGTGAAGGGTAGGTCATGTCTAACTAATCTAGTTGAATTTTTTGAGGAAGTCACTAAAATGGTCGATAAGAGAGTGTCTATGGATATCGTTTACATGAACTTTCAGAAGGCATTTGATAAGGTTCCACATAAAAGATTATTAGCGAAAATAGAAGCTCATGGAATCAGAGGTAACCTTGTGATGTACACCTTGTACACCAAACACAGAAAGTTAGTATGCAGGTGCAGCAGGCAATTAAGAAGGCTAACGATATGTTAGCTTTCATTATGAAAGGGTTATAGTACAAGAGTAGGGAAGTCTTGCTGCAGCTGTAAAGGGCCCTGGTGAGACTGCACCTGGAATACTGTGTCTAGTTTTGATCTCCTTATTTAAGAAAGGATGTACTTGCCTTGGGGGGAATGCAGCGTAGGTTTACTAGGTTAGTACCTGGAATGAGGGGGATGATTATAGGTTGACTAATTTGAGCCTATATTCCCTGGAATATAGAAGAATTAGAGGGGATCTTATAGAAACCTATAAGATTATTAAGGGGCACAACAAAGTAGATAGTGGGAGATTGTTTCCCCTGGTTGGAGAAACTAAAACCAGGGGTCACAGTCTTAAAGTTAGGGGTCAGCCCTTTCGCACTGAGTTGAGAAAAAACTCAAGAGGGCAATGAATTCCTTACCCCAAAGGGCTAAGGAATTCCTTACCCCAAAGGGCTGTTGATGCTCAGTCCTTTGAACATATTCAAGACTGAGATAGATAGACTTCTCATTCATAATCAATCAAAACTTACATTTATATAGTACCTTTCATGTCGAAAGGATGTCCCAAGGCGCTGCACAGTATATAAAGGGATTGAGGGGTACGGGGATAAGGCAGGCAGCTGAAGTTAGAATGGAATATCAGCCATGATTGAATGGCGGGGCAGGCTCAAAGGGCCGAATGGCCTACCCCTGCTCCTACTTCTTATGTTCTTATGATGTGGCAATTGGTTGGGAGGCAGGAAATGAATAGTAGGGATAAAGGGAACGTTCAAAGTTTCATATCCAAGTTTCCAGGTGACACAAAGACACGAGGCTCAGTAAGTAGTGTAGATGGGAGCAGGAAGTTACAAAGGGATTTAGACAGATTAAGTAAGTGGGCAAAGCTGTGGCAGATGGAGTTCAATGTAGGGAATATTGAGCACAAAAGCTACGGCAGAATATTTTCTTAACGGGGAGAGATTAAGAGCTGTGGAAGAGCACAAAGATTTGGTGTCCATATCCACAAATCACTAAAAACTAGTTCCCAGCTGCAAAACATAATCAAAAAGGCAAATGGAACGTTGGCCTTTATCTCGAGAGGCCTGGAATATAAAGGGGAAGAAATGATGCTTCAGCTGCATAGAGCGTTAGTCAGACCCCACCTGGAGACTGTTCAGTTTTGGGCACTGCACCCCAGGAAAGATATACTGGCCCTGGATGGGGTGACGTGCAGGTTCATCAGAATGTTACCAGGCCTAAAGGGGTAGGTTATGAGGAACGGCTGCGTAAACTTGGATTGTATTCCCTTTGAGTTAAGAAGATTCAGGGATAATTTGATAGAGGTCTTTAGGTTGATAAAGGGATTTGATAGGGAAGCACACTATAGAAAGGATGTGAAGACATTGGAAAGGGTACAAAGAAGATTTACTAGGATGGTGCCAGGATTGAGGGACTTCAGCTATGAGGAGAGGCTAGATAGGCTAGGGTTATTCTCTCTGGAACAGAGAAGATTGAGGGGAGACCTAATAGAGGTTTATAAGAACATGAGGGGTTTCGACAGGGCAAATAGAGAAAAACTATTTCCACTCGTGGGCGAATCTGTGACTCGTGGTCACAGATTTAAAATAGTTTCAAAGCGAAGTAGAGGGGAGCTGAGGAGAAATGTTTTCACTCAGCGAGTTGTTCGAATCTGGAATGCATTGCCTGAAAAGGTGGCGGAGGCTGATTCGATAACAACTTTTAAAAGGGAATTAGATCTTTATTTAGGGAGAACAGGTCTATTAGGCTACGGGGGGGGGGGGGGGGCAGGGCAGTGGGATTGAATCGCTCTTTTCAAAGAGCCGGCACAGACTAGATGGGCCGAATGGCCTCCTTTTGTGCCGTAAAATTCTATGAATCTATATACAGAGAAACTATTTCCTCTAGTGGGTGAATGCAAAACAAGGGAACATGGTCTTAAAATTAGAACCAGGTCATTTAAGAGTGAAATTAGGAAGCATTTTTTAAAGAAATCTGGAATTCTCTTCCCCCAAAAGGTCATAGATGCTGGATCCATCCACACATTCAAGAGTTAGGTTGATAATTTTTTGGTAGGTCGGAATATTAAGCGATACGGGGGAAAAAGCGGGAAATTGGAATTAAAAGTATTCATAGATACAGATGAGCCATTATCTAATTAAATGGCGGAACAAGCTCGATGGGCTGAATGGCCTATTCCTGTTCCTAAGTTGCTATATTCTTTTAATCCTTGCATTTTGATATAGCGCTTTTCATGTCTTCAAGACATCTCAAAGCGCTTCATGGAATCCAACAACAACCACAAAATTACATGTTTTCATGTTGGGAGGACATCTCAAGGAGCTGAACAGTCAAGACAGGAAACTAAATTCACTGTAAAGTAAATTAGCTGTATATTTGTGGGTGAAAAATGGCAGCCAATTGCACACAGTAGTGTCCCACAAACAGTCATGGATTGAAATGACCAATTTATTATTGAGGGATTATTATTAGTCATGTGGAGTAAGGAAACTTGTCCAATATTTCACCCTGACCTGGCTGGATTTGAACACAGATCTCATGCTTGTAAGGTGAGTGCTCTAACCACTGAGCTACAGGACTCCACATTTTCCTATGGACTTCCTATGTTGTTAGAGACCACACAGCTTTCTAGAGAGATACATCTCTATTTACTAAATGTCTGTCTGTGTGTGTGTTTCAGTCCTCCCAACCAGGAATCCTCCCACAGGAGTCTTCCTGCTGAGGCCTCCCACTGTCATCCCAACAGGAGTCCTCCCACAGGAGTCCCCTCAAAAGGATATGCGTGCAAATATGTGAACAAGGGATGCCAGTGTGTTCAATAGCACATTTTCTTAATGTTAACGAATACAGATGCCTAAGAAGTGAAGATCAAGCCTTTGAAGAACAAATAAAATGCCGATGAAGGCCGATTAAATTAAATTGGTTGCAAACATAGCTGCTATGGGTACAGCTAGTAGGAAACAAAACTATGAGAGTGGAATAGATGGATGGAACAGAACTTGCCAAGAGGAAGTAAAAAGAGACCTGTTGGTGTTAGTTGACTCATCCCTCACTTTGTCAAAACAGTATGAAGCAACAATAAACTCATTAAAGTAAACAGAATGATGGCCTGTATAATATTGCCAAATCATATAAATGTCATTCTCAAGCTGTATAGTATTCTGGTTGGTTCCACCTAGAGAATAACATGCAACAACAATGTTATATTTGTATAGCGCCTTTCACATTGCCAGGGACGTCCCAAGGCGCTGGACAGTCAGTGTTTCAGATTATCTACAACAACAACAACAACTTAAACTTATAAAGCGCCTTTCACGTCGGGAGGACGTCCTACCTGGTACTTAATTTCATAATCCTCCCCTCCAAAGCATCAGGAGGATGCCCCAAGACCCTGGCGAAAGCACACAGGTGAAAGGTTGTGAAGGGCAGTTTCAAAACAGAAATCAAGATGTTATTTCTTTCCACAGAACCTTGTTAATGATTGGAATGCATGCCTGTGACTTGAGATGTATGGCTGTCAAAAAAGCTGCTTGCTGAAAGTGCACCAATAACAACAACAACTTGGAGATATATATAGTGCCCTCCACACTGAACAGTGTCTCAGAGCTCTTCAAATGTCCTTGGTCAGGCTCTGGGATGAGCAGAGCTTGTTCTCTAATCGCGATTACTATACTGTACTGACAATCAACCGTCAGTATAATAATTGCAGTCTGGCATCCTACCTGATCCTGCTAGAAACTACCAAATTAGCATTGGCCAGTTCAGCACCAACCCAGGATTAAGACCAACACTGTGCTGCTCTGTAAAGCTCAGTGCCACGTGTGCATTGGTTCACTGAACATTAAGAAAATGTGCTGTTGGACACACTGGCATCCCTTGCTTCCCCAGTTGGAAGCATTATTGCTATCGCTGCATCAGGATCATCAACAACAACAACAACAATAACACAATTACATTGATTGAACGCCTTTCACGTCGGGAGAACGTCCCAAGGTGCTGATCGATTCCGATCACCACTCATTGAATTGACTGCTGGCCAGGTACAGTTCCACACGCAAGCGAGTCTTCCATATGCAGGAGAGCTGAAATAGCTGGTCTCAAGCAGCTGCTTTTGGCAGCCACATCTAGGAATAGCAGCCCTCCGGGGGGAGACAGTGTAAATGATTTGCTTCATTGAAATCACTCTCCTCCCAGTAACGCTGATGTTCCCCTCGTACAAACTGTAATCCTTTGCTGCAGAAAGGGCGTCACAGTCAAAGGGTTTATCCAGTTTCTCAACAAGGGGTCAGACCAGAACAAAAGCTGGAGGGAGGAGAGCAGTAATGGAGTACCCAGTGTGATGATGAAGTATTGGATCAGAAAACCGCAGCCAGCGTTCAGAGAGCAAGCTGTGACTCTGTTTGATTCTGGACGAATTGCCTACTGAAATCTCACAGGCAGCTTCATTATTACCAGCCCCCGAATGCAACAACTGTCCATCTCAGTCCTTACTGCAAAGACCATTATGATCATTAAAGAAGCTGGAAGCCCCCGATAAGGAGGGATGGTTTTACTGATCCTCAGCAGCTTGTATTAATGAGGTTTTGATTCTACTTCTCTTAGATTTAATACAAAAATAAATAAATAATGGTGTGGATCCTATTTACAGATTTGAAAAAAAAGGTATTTAAACACAATTTCCATAAGGTATGGGGAGAGGACAAGCATTTCAAAGTGCTTCACAGAACATACTGTAATGTGAATTAACTATTCTTTTGTAGGCCACATTCGCGGTTCCAACCTCCTCAACTTACCCGACCTGCCCTTAAACCTCTCCAAACCCATGCACATCTTATGCTCAGGTTCGATCCCCAGCTATCCTTCCACCCCACATCCAGTCCCTTACCAGTACTGCTTTCTTCCATCTCACCACATTGCCCATCTCTGTCAATACCTCACCCAAAAGCTGCCACAATCAGGGTCCATGCCTTTGACACCACTCGGGTGGATTACTCTAATGCCCTCCTCGCCGGGTTTCCCCTCCTCCACCAGCTACAAAATTCACCGCATACAGAATTCTGTCACCCGCATTCTCACTCACACCAAACTTTGTATCCCAATTAACCCAAGTCCTTGCCAAACAGCACTGGCTCCCTGTCACAGAGTGGATCGACTTCAAGATCTTCACTCTTGTGTTTAAATCCCTCCACTCCTCTGCACCTCCCTATCTCTCTAACCTCCTCTCTCCTCACAGCAGTACCCACTGCCTCCACTCTACTGGGTCCGGCCTCGTCCTTGTCCTCCGAATCGTCTGCTCCACCATCGGTAGCCGTGGTTTCAGCCACTACACCCCGAAACTTTGGAACTCTCTCCCAAAAGCTTACTCCTAAAACCGTTTTGCCAGATTTGGCAGATCGTTTTAAACTATCATTAGACAGCGTTCGTTCTTGAATTTTAGAATTAACCAACATGTGGAATTCTTTTTTTAATTTAATTTAATTTTTTTTAAATCTCACTTTAAACCCTCTGTGGGTTTGACCCCTAAACCTGCGGAGAGTGAACTTAGGTGTGAGTGAATGGCACAAGTGGCACTTGGAGATTAATCGATCACTAAATTTCATCTCTTTTAGCTGTTCATTCCTGTAGATAAACAGCACAAAATGTCAGTGCAATTCATTAAGAACTGAAACATCATTCTAACTTAATAACTGCCAGTAATTAGTGCAGGCAGTTGAGAGTATCACAATAATCAGAGCTCAGCGTTGCATTGATGGCACCTGCGGTTACTCATAAGGGCAACAAAAGGGTTAAAGTAATGTTTCTGCTGACAACACAAGCAATATAAACATGTTATGTTGTTTTCAGTAAATTCCGCAAGCGTGGGAATACACCAGGATGTGTATGGCTTGATGATGCCAACAAATAATAATAATAATCCTTGCGTTTGATATAGTGCTTTTCACATCTTATCGACGTCTCAAAGCGCTTCACAGAATACACAGTAAAGTGAATTGACTGTATATTTGTGGGCGAAACGCGGCAGCCAATTCCACACAGCAGTGTCCCACAAACAGTCGTGGATTGAAATGACCAATTTATTATAGGTTTTTTTTGGACAGATTATTATTAGGCGTGTGGAGTAAGGAAACTTGCCCAAGGTTTCACCCTGATCTGCCTGGATTAAAAACACAGGTCTCAGGTTCAGGCCTTTCACGTCAGGAGGACGTCCTGAGGTGCTGCAAGTTGTGAGCTCCAGTCGGGTTCATTGGGTGGATGTTAAACATTCCACGGCACTATAAGTGAAGGAGGTTTCCCCCGATATCATGGCTGGCAATCCAACCAGAAATTGGTCCTTCATTCATGGCTGTTTGTGGGTCTTTGCTCTGCGCAAATTGGCTGCAGTGTTCACCTACAAAACACACAGTTATTACATTTGACAGTGAATCACATGAAGCACTTTGAGGCATTCTTCCAGTGTGAAAGATATTATATCAAATGTGAGATTATTATAAATATCAGATAGAAACAAACAAAACTCTTCACCTCTGCTTCTCAGTTGACCATAACCTTTGCTGCCTCTGATAACACAGAGGCAAACCAGAAGCACTGCTATACCACAGACCATAAATTAAGTGGAAAGATTTGAATAGAATAGAATTATCTAAATTAAACCATTAATCCTACAGTTTTCTTTTCTCCCAATATGAGTTTGTACAGAGCTTTTCTTCCTTCTGCTGGTGGGCAATGGTAGGCTTCCTAGACTAAAAGCTATAATTTAAACTGAAATGCCGATGTATTTACAAAACAATCCAAATTTGCATTTATATAGAGCCTTTCACGTCAGGAAGACATTGCAAAGAGGGGAAAAATGACCAAAGGCACAGTCAAAGATGAAGGTCTTCAGATGAATCTTGAAAGAGGTGAGGGAGGGAGGGAGTGAGTGGGGGGCAGATAAGCCCACGTTGTGAATGGGAAACATGAATCAGGCCTGCTCAGCAAAGGGAATAAGCAGGTTACAACAACACAACCGATTACACTTATATATCGCCCTCCACGCAGGGTAGCATCTCAGAGTGCTTGAAATGTTTTCAGGAGGTAGGATGTGCCGAGACAGTGGAAGGATTTAAAGGTGAAAATGAGGATCTTGAACTCAATCAGCTGGGGGATAGGGAACCATTTGAGCTGGATTAGGATAGGGGTACTAGGCCTGCGGAGTCCAGAATGGGAAAGGACATGGGCCACAGTGTTCTGGATAGACCTCAGTTTGTATAAGGAAGTGCGGCATAATCCAGGCAACAGAGCATTGGCAACAACAACAATAACAACAACAAATTAGACTTATAGAGCGCTTTTCACGTCGGGAGGATGTCACAAGGTGCTGCACAGGAGGCGTGTGACCCGAGCTGGGAGGGGAGTGTTCGGGAGGGGGTAAGAAACATGGGGGAGGTCGAAAGATTAGGGGGGGAACAAGGCACGGTTGAAAAGGAAAGTCTTCAAACCGGCCTTGAAAGAGGAAAGGAAAGAAACAAGATGGAGGGATTGGGGGATGGAATTCCATAGGGTGGGAGCGGAGAAACTGAAGGCCCGGCCTCCGATGGTGGGGCGGTTCGGGCGGGGGGCTTGGAGCAGGCCAAGTCCTGCTGAACGGAGGGTCCGGGTGGGCTTATAGGGGGAGAGTAAATCGGATAGATAGGGTGGGGCAAGGCCGTGTAAGGCCTTGAAAACGAGGACAAGGATCTTGAACTCGATCCTCTGGAGGATGGGGAGCCAGTGGAGACGGGCGAGGGTGGAGGTTATGTGGTCATGGAGGCGGGTGCGGGATAGTACACGGGCTGCAGAGTTTTGGATGACCTGCAGCCTGTGAATGGAGGAGCTGGAGAGGCCGACGAGGAGAGAGTTTCCGTAGTCCAGCCTTGAGGTGATGTATGCGTGCACGAGTGTTTCGGCAGCATGGGGGGTGAGATAGTTGCGGAGCCTGGCAATGTTGCGCAGGTGGAAATAAGCGGTACCGGGCAAGGCACGGATGTGGGGGAGGAAGGAGAGTTTATGGTCAAACATGATGCTGAAGTTCCTGACTGGCTTTGTGAGGTGGAGAGTACAGCCTTGGATGTTGAGGCTGGCAGCGCCTGATGTGTGGAGGTGCTGGCTTGAGCCAATCAGGAGGGCCTCGGTCTTGCTCACGTTCAATTGGCATAGTCAAGGCTGCATTTTATAAAGGCATGGATTGAGGTCTCTGCAGCCGAAAGGGTGAAGTAGTGGTGGAGGTGGACAATATTACAGAAGTAGAGGAGGCTGACTGGATCAGAGCATGGATTAACAGAGCATGTTAAAAGGACATTGGGGAGCCCAACAAGACACTGAATTTCCGGACCAACTGCGAGGTAGAGTGTGCAGCCATGTTTCGCCTACAAAATATACAATCAATCCACTTTACAGTATATCATGTGTAGCGCTTTGAGTCATCTCAATCATGTGATAAGGTGCTTCATGTTAGGATTAATGTTATTATTATGTAGGTTAGTACTGTCAGCACCTAATATCATGGATTCAGGGAAGCTTTACAGAACAGAAGGAGGCAATTGAGTCCATTGTGTCTGAGCTAGTAATAATAATAATAATAATAATCCTTGCATTTGATATAGCGCTTTACACATCTTATCAAAGTCTCAAAGTGCTTCACAGAATATACTGTAAAGTGAATCGACTGTATATTTGTGGGCGAAACACGGCAGCCAATTGCGCACAGCAGTGTCCCACAAACAGTCGTGGATTGAAATGACCAATTTTATTATTATAGTATTAATTTATTTATTATAGTACTACAACAACAACAACAAAATTACATCTGTAGAGCGCCTTTCACGTTGGGAGGACATCCCAAGGCGCTGTGGGACTAGCTCCTTTGACTCCACTAAAGTGATATTGGATTTTATTTTACTGCAATGTTACAAGGAAATAGCATATGCTGTGTAATTCATAAACCTGCATTTAGAATTGAACTGTCTCTCATTCATCAATCAATAATACTTCCTGTTAATCAGGCATACAAACAACAAAAGGCATTTCAACCTGGATTCATAGTCACTAATAGCATCAGTAATGGTGATCCGACAGTGTATCATTGATGCTGTTAGTGATCAAAACAAAATAACTTGCGATTATCTTCCGGTGGATTGGGGGGAGGGGTCGCTCTGATGTGATACTCACAGCAATGGAATATCTTTGTAAATTCTTTGTAATGGGCTTGGGAGTCTGATTGATTATATACTAGACAGCCTGGCTCATTGGCAGGATTTAGATAAGTCATGCCACTGGGAACAAAGATTCTTCCTCCTCAACTCCAGGCAATTCTGCAGGCCAGTCGTAATGAGCAGGACGGTTCTAGTTGGACAAACAACATGAAGCTTGTCAGACAATCGTCACAATGGCAAGCTACATGGCTTTAACTGGTTAAACTCCAGCAAAACCCCAACACACACAATGTTCTCAACTGCAATTAAGAAAACAGGAAGTATCCCTGCAGGGAGAGACATGGAAATGTACATGTGCAGGTGGCATATATGGAATTCTCAGTTCGGTTTAGATACTCTTAAGCATGGTGATGGATTTCTGTATGTGTTAAGACACCCAGATGACCAAATGCAATGATTATTATTATTGGAAGCAGCATACTATAAATTCTTGCAATAAGGGCACCCAGTTGGACCAGTTGATGACTGTACTTAGTGAACCTCAGAGCTGCAGGAGATTTGAAATAATAATAATCCTTGCATTAAATATAGCACCTATCACATCTTTGAGAATACACTGTAAAATGAATTGACTGTATATTTTGTGGCCCAAATACGGCAGCCAATTGCACACAGCAGTGTCCCACAAACAGTCGTGAATAGAGTGACTAAATTATTATTATTTTATTTTAAGGATTAACCCCAGAAAAGCGATCGGCCAACCGGATTCCTAGGTAAACAGAGGCACGTGGAATAAGAAACTTGCCTAACATTTCGCCTCACCTCGAAATCAAATGCATGTACTCTCGCTTGCGAGGTGAGTGCTCTAACCACTAAACTACAGGACCTTAGCCTCATGACCATTGTTATAATATATGAGCTGCACAGAAATTTTCAAATTTAATCTAAATTTGGATGGTGCTTTTCTGCAGCTCTTAAAAAGATTGGTAGCAAACCATCTTCCAAGTTCACGCTGCATTTCAGAATTTCCCCCCAATTCTGCACAATCTTACATTTTAAGGCAATGTTCCTAAATCTAAGACCATGGCAATTGTGGCCCCTCAAGCCTTACTTTGAAGCTTGGTCTCATCTTCAGGGCAGATATGGTAATCCATGCTATGAAATAAACAACTGCATTGTGATGAGGTAATCCCTAAAGCATGGCTGCTTTCTTGCTCACAACTAAACAGCAAATGCAGAGACAAATTGCAGGTCTGTCACATCATTTTGGAATAGGCTTATTGCATAATTACAACTGTTGCTGGCAGCATGAAATCCCACAAAGCCTGAAAAAATTATCTTAATTAAGTGTTTGACCCTGCAACAGTCTGACTTTTAGCAAAAATGTTAGGAGCACCACTGGAACAAAGAATGGTGTATTCAAAATCCTTAAGCTATTTAATTAGCTTATGTGTGAGTCCAGCAATGATAGTACCTGAGCAGGAAGCAAACCACGGTGCCCTCGAATTTTGAGTAGCCTACAGCTTAATTTTATCTCATATTTCCCATTTCTATTTTAATTTCCCTAGATAAGAGGCAGAGCTGTCAACCAGGGAAATGTTAGTTGTGACATTTACGACTAGCAAGGTGCACAGACTGCAAACTCTCTTGGATGCGTGGAATTGTGGTTAGATTTTACAAGCATCAAATTAGATTACATTATTAAATCAAGAATGGTGAACAATAATCTTGTGAAAGCACTCTGATACACTAGCCCATGTGAAGGGTGTTATAGAAATGCAAGTTGTTTTTGTTGTTGTGAGTGATATATGGCTGGTCTGAGAAGGAAGAGGAGGTAATGTGCTAATGGGCCTTGGAAGTAGGATTCTGGGATTAGGGAAGAGCCTATATCAATGACAGTAGGAATCTGGAAACTCTTGTACAAAGATTTACAAATGAGTCTCTACTGGCCGTGGCCAAGGGCTTTCCTTCAGCTCATTTGCAAAGTCCAGCACCAAGCAAGGAGGTGTATTTGTGGTACAAATGGAAGGCAGAGCTCCAGCCTACACTGATCTATTCTTGAGTAAATGAGAGGTGGAATCAACTTCAAAGATGGGCATAATAGTAATCCTTGCATTTATATCAAATGCAAGTAATCCTTGCATGTGATATAACACTTTTCACGTCTTGGACTGGATGTCAAGAACATTATGCTGGTTGGCACGTTATAAGCTGTCCTGTACAGATCCTGTACACGGGAAGCAGTTGTCGTTGTTGTAGCAGATGTCTGTCCAATGATAAGGAAACTCAGTTGTTTGTGACGGGATTTGCTGGAAGGTGTTACCTGGAATCCAGATTAATGAACACCTTTATAGCTTGGAATCCACCGTGATTAGTATCCAGATGGCTCTGTATTTCCAACTGGTGGAACTACTATTCAATGGGTAAGGATGTGTGTCTGAGCTGTGGGCAGTTGACCAAGACTGCCAGGAGTTCTTGTTACTACTATTCACCCAGTACAGATTCTGTACAAGGGCTCAACCTACATTCATGGTTGAATGTCAACAAGTTAGAATTTATTTTTGGGTGAGGAGGGACGAGCGGGGGAAGGTTAGGCAGGAAAGGGGGATGGGGGGAAAAGGAGATCCCTTCAGCTGAGATGATACAAGATGACATGTTGGAATCAAGCCAACTATCTGTGGTAATCTTACGAGTCAAGTTTCTGAGCCGGGCAGATTTGTAGTATTCCAGAGTACTGCTGATGATGAGCCATTGGTATGGCTTGGAGGGGCAGATCAGTCACTGCGAACAGGGATTCTTTCTACTCAGCTCCCGTTAAACGTGCAAGCCAAAGCCCTAACAGATAGGGTGGCTCTACCTGGATAAACAGTGCTGGGGGTTGTTGGATATTTGAGACGGCCATCCTTTGGATGCAAAGTTAAACCGAGGTCCTCTCTGCCTGTTCAGGTGGTCGTTAAAGATCCCGTGGGTCTACTTGAAAAGAGAAGGGAGTTTCTCCCAGTGTCCTGGCCAACAATCGCATAAAGTAAATTGGTTACTCACTCTATGGTTGGTTGTGTGGTGTTTGCTGCAATACTTGTGTGTAGGGCCCGTCGATATGGGAAATTTCCGATATGGATATATCGGTTGGCTCATATCAATATATACCGATATATCGATATTTTTTGGTTTTTTATACTGCGCATGCGCGCGCATTCAGAGGTGCGCGCAAATTCGGGGCCTATCTCCTCAGGAGGTATATATTTCTCTCTCTCTCTCTCTGTGCCTCTCACACTGACTCTCTCTATCTCTCTCTCTCTCTCTGTTTCTCTGTCTGGTCTCTCCCTCCCTCTCTCCCCCACCCCACCCCCGTCTCTCCCTCCCTCTCCCCCCCACCCGTCTCTCCCTCCCTCTCCCCCCACCCTTTGTATACCTGTATATTGTATTCGAGGACTACGAATACAATATGGCGGCTTGCACCTCGGTCTGTGCATTGTGTAGAGATGAGCATTCTGGGTCTTGTAGTTCAGTGTGCGCGCATTCGGGATGCATGCGCATTTGAATGTGCGCACGCATTCCATGCTCTAGGCCCAGGAGGTTGCAATGCCGGCGACAAGGTACCGATATTTTTTTTATATCGAATTTTTCGATATATCGATATATTTTAAATTCCGATATCAGCATATCGATATGAAAATTATATCGGGTATAACCGATATATCGATATATCGACAGGCCCTATTTGTGTGACATTACTGTAATTGGGTTGCTGCATTCATCCACAAATACACAATCACTCCACTTGACAGTAAATCCTGTGAAGCATTTGGGGACATCCTTCCAATATGAAAGGGCTGTGGTAAATGAAAGGATTATTGTTAATCAATAATTATGAATAATTATTATGAATAATATTATAAATAATATTAAGTCATGGGAAGTTTGTCAGGCAGCATTTTCAGCAAAAAACTATGGGGGTTAGTTGGTTTAACTGCAGCAGTAGCTGAAAACACACTTGAGGTTGTCAAGTCTTGTCTTTCACCAACCTGTACCTAACACTGTCTCGAATTAGGCTACTAAAGTACAATTATCTGGAACCATTAAGCTTTTCTGGAGCTCCTAGTGGCTCAGTGGTTAGAGCACTCGCCTTACAAGTGTGAGACCTGTGTTCGAATCCAGGTAGGTCAGGTCGAAACCTTGGGCAAGTTTCCTTACTCCACACGCCTAATAATAATCCCTCTAAAAAACCCACAATGATAAAAAATTGGTCATTTCAATCCACGACTGTTTGTGGGACACTGCTGTGCGCAATTAATTGGCTGCCGGGTTTCGGCCACAAATATACAGTCAATTCAGTGAAGCGCTTTGAGACATTGATAAGATGTGAAAAGCACTATATCAAATGCAAGGATTATTATTATATTATTATTTTCAGTAAACTTGTCATATTAAGTATTTTCTGCTCTTGCTTATATGTACCATTACCTTTATTACAACACCCAATTGTTTTCTGCACTATAGTAAGGACATCTTGGCATTGGAGGAGGTATGTGAAGGGCAACTAGATTGATAGCTGGAATTAAGTACATATGAGAGGCCATGGTAGCTGGGAATGTTCATACTAAACAAAAGATAGCTTAGGGGACATCTTATTTAAGCAGTGAAGATCATTTTTTTAAATATAGATGAATTGCATCTTAGTTGTATGTTAGCACAATAATTCTTGCATTCTTGCAATTCATATTGTGTCTTACCATGTCATCGAAATGTTTCAAATGTTTCAAAGTGCTTCACAGGATTTGAATGTAAATAATAACAATAATAATCCTTTCATTTGAAATCACACTTTTCAAATCGGGAGGACACCTCATAGAATAATAATCCTTGCATTTGATACAGCATTTTTCACATCTTCTAGACTTCTCAAAGCGCTTCACAGAATATATTGTATAGTTAATTGACTGTATATTTATGGGCAAAATCAATTGCACACAACAGTGTCCCACAAACAGTCATGGATTGAGTGACCAAATTATTATTGTTTTTTTCTCTTGAGGGATTATTATCAAGCATGTCTAAGGAAACTTGCCTCAGGTTTTGCCCTGCTGGGAATTGAACCCAGGTTTCTTGCTTACAAGGAGAGTGCTCTAACCACTGATCTACAGTGGTTTGAATGCAGAATCTTTCTTTGAAGGCTATATCAGATGATGTAATGTAAAATGTTATGATTGTATACACGAATTGGCTGCCGCGTTTCACCCACAAATTCACTTTAACAGCATATTCTGTGAAGAGCTTTAAGCCATCTAGAAGACGTGATTAGAGCTACAAGTATTATAACTTGTGGCTGGCAATTTGAATATATCAATGTTCCACTAACAGAAAATGAAGTTAACAATTAATTTTAATTGTTGGCTAGGACACCGGGAGGAACTACCCTCTCTGGTTGGATAGTGTTATGGGATCTTTAATGTCCATCCGAACAGGCAACTTGCTTTAATGTCTCTTCCAAAGGATGGCACCTCCAACAACGCAGCACTGGGTCAGCATGGATTGGGGTGTCAGCCTAGACTGTATAAGTTCAAATTTCTGACTTGGGGTTTAAACCCCTAACCTTCTGATTCAAAGGACAAGAGTATCAATCGAGCACTGGTTAACATTGTCAGCCTGGATTTTGAGCTCAGAGTCCCAAAGTGAGCCTTGAACCCACAAACCTCTGACTCAGAGGCAAGTATTACCAACTGAGCCAGACTAACAAAATCGACTTTTGTGGGTTGAATGGGCGTTTGTGGGTGTCCTGTAGCTTAGTCGTTACTCACCTCACATGCAAGAGGACTTGGGTTTGATTCCAGGGCAAGGTGAAACTTTGGGCAAATTTCCTTTTTTTAACCTAGTAGTGAGTAGGAACATGGTTGTTAGTAGATTGGCGGATTGCTTTTCTGGGGATAATAATTCGATCAAAAAAATAATATAATAGAAATTGCACTCAATTAACGACTGTTTCTGGGACATTATTGTATGCAAATGGTCTTTCGCCCACAAAATATATAGTGAATTCACTTTACAGTATGTTCTGTGAAGTGTTTTGAGATGTCCAGAAGACACATTAAGGTGCTATATCAAATGCAAGGATTATCATTATTATTTCCTTATTCACAATTTCTTGGTTTTCTTTGATAATATGTCAAATGAATGCCATCTAATACAATAGTGATTACATGATTCCTTAATATTTCTGTTGATAGGATAATTTGAGGACAAGAAGTCATGATTTTTTTTCAAATGGTTCACAGAATAGGGAATGGTTCGCCAGGGCTGTTACAGGTTGCTTTTCATTCCATGTCTGTTTGTAGGACATTGCCACATTCAAGTTGGCTACCATATTTATTCACAAAATACACAGTCCTACACTTCACAGTAATTCTTGTGAAGGGCTATGAAAAGTGTTGTTTGGTGTGATGAGGGACTCTACCAAATGTAAGGATTATTACATATTATAATTAGTTAAGTACAAACAGAGGAAGGTTATTGGAGGTTACAGAGAGAGAGCGAGAAATTGGGATTTGGTTGGGTGGCTTTGTTGCACATGCAAACATTGACACAAATACAATGGATTGATTTCTATGATTCTAAAAAATAAGGAAATCTTGTCAAACCCAACTTATCAGAACGTGTGTTATTTTTGAAGCAATATTGCCTTGAGTTGGTATGACCTACATCCGGTTGCTTGAAAGAATCCCCATCGGGTTGCTTATTGAGCATATTAATTAGCCCCAGTGTTAGCAGCACACACTTTACTGCAGGAGTCCTGATGTAATATTCCATAGATTGGATGAATTGGCTGTTAAACACATTCTGTACAGATCCTGTCATTGAGTCACAATAACTGTAGTAACTTGGCATCTTTATCTGTGCTGCCGGTACTGTCATTATTTGGTTCACGTGCAATGAAATGATAGTGAAGACCCATCATCTGTCAAGTAAACAAGTGGCCCTAGAGTCTCCCCTCCAGCATTGTTATCACCTTTAGGATTTAGTGGGAACTCTGATGTGAGCACAGACTCAGCAAGGAAATGGCAAACACTATGACAAAATAGACATCTAAACTTTTAAATTCTAGGAACCCAACGTTGATTTTATGAAAGTTTGGGATTTTTTGCTTCTGTTGACTTGTGCTCAGTTATTCTGGAAAAGGTCTACATCTTCCCAATAAATTTGCACAAGTGGGAAGTGAAGCGGCCAATCACACATTAGTATGTGAGAACCCCTCTGACAGCCTGTTTAGTGACATTTATGATCTGCTGTTATCTAGCAATGACACAACAGGGAGAAGCTACTCAAGACTGGAATACAGTTATTCCATCAGACCAGTAATGAACAAGAATAATGCTCACATTTGATACCTTAACACATTGTCAAAATGTCCTAAAGCAATTCCCAGGATTTACTGTAAAGTACTGTACTGTATAATGAAAATGTATTTGTTGGTGAACTAACAGCATTTTGAAATTTGCACACACTCTGGTGGTTCTCGAGTGGCTCCATTTCCTTGGCTCTACATATTGAGTCACAAGAACATACTAGATTTATCAACCTCCCCCACAGCAATCAACAACAACAACAGCAAAATTACATTATAGAGCGCCTTTCACGTCGTGAGGACGTCCCAAGGTGTTGAAAATCCAACATGGTTTCAAAAACACACACACAGATCATGTGTTCAAAAACAGCTTTGCACTTTGGACCGCAGGATATCATTATCTGTTAGAGGCACAATATTTTGGCATTGATAAATAAAATTAAAAACTTTAATTTGATGTACATTTCATGTCTAGAGGTCTCACAGCGTTTCACATGATTTACTGTAAAATGTACTGTATATTTTAAAGGCAACTGTGAGTTAATCATTTTTGTCCATCAAAACCAAACCATATTTCAGAATTCAAACAACACACGGATTTGCCATTGCAGAAGATCTATCAAATGTTGTCAAATGTCTAACGAAAGAGAAATACTGGTTTTGAAAAATAGAAAGGCTGTCAGCACTCCAATAAATTTTTGTATGAGTATCAAGAATTCTAAATAATATCCTCTACATCGCTGTGCAATGGCATTTGGTTTAGCAGATTATACTGATACCCATCGACAATTCATTATAAACATAAATGATCAGATTTGCTCGTGATACACATGCCACCTGTACAGTATGACACTCTACAGAGTGGCCTGTGACCAGTTATTAATTTTAAAGACACCAGAATATAATATATTATAATAATAAGCCTTGCATTTTGATATAGCGCTTTTCACGTCTTGTAGACATCTCAAAGTGCTTCACGGAATATACTGTAAAGTGAATTGATTGTATATTTGTGGGCGAAACGCGGCAGCCAATTACGTGCAGCAGTGTCCCTCAAACAGTCGAGGATTGAAATGACCAATTTTTATTATAGGTTGTTTTGGACGTGTTATTATTAGGCATGTGGAGTAAAGAAACTTGCCCAAGGTTTCACCCTGAACTGCCTCATTCGAAAACACAGGTCTCACGTTTGTAAGACGAGTGCTCTTATCACTGAGCTACAGGACTCCGAGTGTGGTTTCAATTCAGAAATTCCTCAAGTACTAATGCCAGAATCCCTTCCCCTCTTGACATGATTCTCAATGCAAACATCCATGCAGCCAGGCTGAGTGTTTGACTTCTGGCTTTGGACCTGTTGGTTAGGGGCTTTAATAAACTCCCTGGGCCGTAATCTGGAAGTGGAATGCCTGACCCTGCTTTGCAATCACCCACATTGGGAACCAGACTGGGTAGATCCATCTGCAGAACACCGGTTTAATTCCTAATCAAGGTTTAGAAGTTTAGAAATTGTTCAATTGAAACCTTGATAAAGCCCCCCCAAATATTTATTCTAAATGTTGATTTTTTTTAAAAATGCACACAGGCATCTGTCTCTTACACTCTTGTTTACTGATACATCAAAGTGAGATATTAATGAGTCTGGAGGTCCATCAGGAAATGAGGACAGATGGATAAAAATCAGGATATCTGTTCACCCTCTCATTAATCTGCTTATATGTAAGTACTTTAAATCATTTGATCATTTCTATTATACATTCACTGTATGCTTCTATTACAGTAACCATCACCTATCACAATAAACAATCAACATGTGAGCAAGTGGAATTCTTATCCCTTTCAATCTTCAAAGCTACATCTGTGTTCATCAGACACTGCTAAATGTATGTTCTGGGGAGTTAACAATTCCCTCACACCGACTCTGTTATGTTTATGCCCTGGAATCTTAGAGTAGAGATACTCACAAAGATTGAACAAAGCCTTGTCAACTAAACAATAATGCATTTCATCACATAAACAAATGAATAAAATAACAGTGTTATTGGCTCAGGATATGACAGAATCAGATAATGTCCTCAACAGGTAATTTCCTTACTTATACAACGTAGACTTCTTTACATCAACCGTCTTTGTAAAAACTTTACAATGTGCATCAATTTCCTCCTCCTTTGACTCAAATAGTTTTGAAGAGTTTGCATCTTTATAACAAGTAAGCTTAAACCAACTTTATTGAAATTGCATCAGACATTGGAGAGAGGTGATTCACATTGGAAGCCACAGCAGTGTCCCACAAACAGTCGGGAATTGAAATGACCAATTTATTATTGTTTTTTTCTGGCGGGATTATTATCAAGCATGTGGAGTAAGGAAACTTGCCCAAGGTTTCACCCTGCCAGGAATCAAATCCAAGTCTCTTGCTTGTGAGGTGAGTGCTCTAACCACTGAGCTACAAAACTCCACCAGTAGCTCAAAAAGGCCAGGGAGGCAGAATCAACTAGGATGAAGGGCTCCGGGACACTGCCCGGCATGAAAGGAGCTATATAAATGCAAGTTGTTGTTGATGTTTAAAAAGGACAGAGAGATGACTGGGAAGTTAAAGTAATAAAGAGGCATGAGGGAAATGTGGGAAATTGAATGATTTAATAAACTGGCAGACCAGCATTGACTGGCTCCTCTTGTTCCTAGGTTCCTACAGCCCCGAGGTTCTGGAATTCCCTTCCTCACTCCCTTCACCTCGCCCCCTCTTTTCTCAGCTTCAGGTCCCAGCTGAAGACCTTTCTCTTCAACTGTGCCTTTGGTCACCTTTCTACCCCTGCCTCTGGCTCGGTCCCGGGATCCACTATTATGAAGCGCTCTGAGATGCCGTCCGGCGTGGAGGGCACTATATAAATCAAAGTTGTTATTGTTGTTGTTGCTACAGAGCAAATCAATGCAGCCTTGAAAGTTGTTCGATTGCCCAAGAATGCTTAATCAAACCATTTTAATATTATTTTTAAAAACTTGACGCATGATTGGTAAGGCGATCACTTCACACATGTTTTCCAATATTACCCAGACATCATCAAAATGGATTCAACCTATTGGCAAGAGGAATTTACTTTTCCTTGCGTTCAGCTGCATTTAGTGAGTTTATATTTGAAGCGCTCTGAGATGCCGTCCAGCGTGGAGGGCGCTATATAAATCAAAGCTGTTGTTGTTGTTGTTGTTATATTTAAACTTCCTACAAAATTCTGCCTCGTCACAGCCTATCTAGATTCTATAGAGTTGACCTTTCCCACAGACATGCTGCAATGCACACAAAGAAGATCAAACATACAAAAGATTGCTGTTTCAGAGACCAGACTATGTTAAACCCCATATTACTGCGTACCTTCAGGCAAACTTGATTGGAGTTGATGTTTGAAGAAATTCACAGCTAGCTTCATTGCCTGAAATGCCTTAAAGCGCACTGAGACGCCGTCCGGCGTGGAGAGCACTAAATAAATAAAAGTTGTTGTTGTTGTTGAAATTTTAAATTGTTGGCATTCCAGGTTGATTGCTATAATATTGTCTCCTAGATCTAGGCACCTCCAAAGTAACCATTCCATCCAAAGTAATGACTCAGTGAGTAGTTTTGTCCACTGGTAGCTCTCACCACAATCCAAAAGCACAAGACGTTTTAATGGATTCAGCCAATAGAAAACTTTCACTCCGTTCATCTGGGCTACATTTAAACACAGGTGAAAGGACATCAAACATGCACTCTGTGTTGCCCAGTCCCTATTATTGTTTTAATGAAACCATTGAGTTTGTTTTGAATATCATTGTCCTCCATCAGACAAGGAGGGCGATGTCATCTCTCATTACTGCCTCTGGTGTTTGATTGTGTTCTTCATTGCAATATAATTGTATCAAATTGATATATTTCAGGTTCTTATGCTGGCATTTAGGAGTAACTCCGGATTTGAATAAGGGACTTAACAGAGACTGCATTCATTTTGTGCTATCAGTTCATCACAGTGCTTGAGGTTTTGTGCAAGAGGCTCATCACAGTGCAGATAAATCTCTTTAAAAAGACAAAAAGAATCTTTAATAGCCCTTAGAGAAACACTGGATGCAGCAAGGAGGAGAGTAAGGGGAAAGCACAAGGTGGAAAATATTTCAAGATTACAGGCTGCTCAAAATGAATAAGCAAAAACCATTTACAGTATAATGTTATCACCTCCATGTGAATAATAATCCTTGCATTTGATAAAAAATAATAATACAGTAATATTATAATCCTTGTATTTGATATAGTGTCTTATCATGTTTTGAATATAGTAATTTATGACTGTCAAAGCATGATAAAGTGCTTCACAGGATTTAACTGTAAGGTGGAGTCTGTATTAGTAAGTGACTGCAGTTGCCAATTTGTACACAGCAATGTCCCACAAACAGCTGTGCAGTAAATCACCAATTTATCAGAGAGATATTGGCTTGAAACCAGGAGTAACTCCCTCTGATATTTTAATAGCGTCATGAAATCTTTAACATCAAACTGAACAGGGACATGGGACCTTGGTTTAATATCTCATCCGAAGGATGGCATTTCCAACAATGAGGCGTTCCACTAGTATTATATTGGAATATCGGTTTAGATGAGGGTGAACATATGTCCCCTAATTTCTGTGAGCAGTGCTTTGAGATAGTCTTTCTCTTGCCAAATTCTTTTGAGTTTAGCAAAAAACTGAGCAAGAACAATCCAATTCTAAAACAGATATACTCTTCAGAGAAATGCAGCCATTACTCCAATAAACTTCTCCAGTGCTGCCTGCATCAGGAATTATGATTGAAACATGTTTTATATAGATGTATAAATTGTGTATCCCCAGATTTGGTTGAAGATTTATGATCTCCCAAGTTTAGACTGAAGTGGGGTTTGAACCCACAACCTTCTGTCTTAAAGGCAAGAGTACAACCAACTAAAGCTGTTGCATGAAACAAGTGTTACTTACTGACATTAATGGTAAGATTGGCAATTTTACGGCAAAAAGACAAATGTGTGAAGGAAACTGGCTACAGGTCTACACAGGTAAAGGGGTTCATACTGTGGCCACATTATAAAACCAATTTGCGATCTGGTGAAGTGCATTATAATCAGACTGAACTATAATGTCCAAACATTACCCTCCTCATGATAGAACTCCATCTATACCCATTTTCTTAAAAATATTCAACCAAGCAGAGAAGTGTTTGAATAGCGATCAGAATCAGGATCCTTGGCTGATTTTCTGCTTTCTAACCCTAGCCAATGAAGACAATTGTATTTCATCCATTGTCTTGATTGAGATCAGCTAAATCATCACAAACTGGAATCTAATTTATGACCTGTACAGGCCAGTGCAGCACAATAGTGGCAGTGTCTCTGTCAACAAGGCTGCTGGAGGATCTGGCAACCTAATACCCACAATTAAATACAGAGCTACAGCAATGAGCTCATTCAACATATAGGCACTAGTCTCTACTTAACATCTGTATTGTGTTACTCCCTCAACATCCCAGGGCTACATGCTGACAACCCCAGGCAGCTGTTTGAATGAAAGCCTTCTTACACAGGGGACAAAAAAAAGGTTATTGCCATGGACTAAACTGACTACATCAAAACCTGTGAAACGCAGTAAAATCCTTCTGGATACGTGCACACACACCCAAAAAAATGCACTTGACCAGAAATCAGGAAAATTCTAAGTATGCTTCATTCCAGGACACAATGCTTTTCCTCTGGCTCCATGCCCGAGTCGACATGCAAACTGCTGATACTTTCCATTCCAGTCACGCTTCACACTCCTCACCAATGTATCCATCATAGTCAGAATCTACCATTGTACAGGGCAGGGCAACACTCCGTGCCCAAACAGCTAAGTTTATTTATTTCATCTTCTTGCGTTTGCTTTTTGTACACACACGGTTTCATTTATCAGACTAGGAAACCCTAACTGTAAACACACACAGGCCGGCTGAGATCAGCATTTATTATTATCATCAAAGAAGATGCTATGACTCTCCCACACAGAGACACTTAATTTCTCACTTTGGCACGCCTCATGCAAAGCTACATCTCCCCTGAGAGAGCTATTTACACAGATAATACTAACCCCTTTCACATTTCATCCATGTTTCCAGGCCATTGATGAGTAAATGCATTAAACATAATCACATTTCAGCCCCCATTTTTTTTCTACCCCCTGACAAATAAAAATGCAATTTATTATGTCACCTGGCTATGTAGTAAAATAATTTATCTTCATACAGAAAAAAAAATCATTAACTTGGAAGTGCTTCATGAAGCGTGGATCTAACCAGGTCAAAGCAAGGAGAGTTATACAGATGAAAATAGCTGTGTCTTGAAGCAAGTGAAACGGCCTTTCTGGCATTATCCTAAACCTGGAACATACCTTGGTTGTAAGTCTCTATAGATGGTGTAAAACATCAAATAGCACAATGAGTCTTCTAACCTGACTCAGCATTTCAGCCCAGCACTGATATTCTTACAATGAAATGCCAGCACCAAGTAATTCCTTCATGTTTGCCATTTGTACTGAATAGTGACTGAACAGGCTCATGAATCAGGTTGCTTCCATCATCAGTATAGTGCATGAAGAAAAGTGAAGGAACTTCTGCAGAAGGAAATGCATTCAGTTGGTTCAATAGATACTGCATGGAGATTTGAGCTGAAACAAATGCTGATTTTTTTAAAAACAAATAGTGAATATACCACGTCAATTTGCTTGCCTTTTTATTTGCAAAATGCAGAATTAACTTTACAAATAGTATAATATTTGTATAACGTCTCTTTTGAAAGGCACACAACCTATCAAACTGAGTGTGACAGACCAGAAACATCCCACGTTTGATGTTTGGTCCAGGCTGAGTTGACTATGCATAGCTGAGGCATCAAAAGATGTGTTATACAATTTACACAGTGCGTTTCATGTCGGGAGACCATCTCAAAGTGCTTCAAAATGCTGGCTGACACCCGAGCTGGGGCCGGGGCTGGGCACTGAAATTGTGGTCAAACATGTATGTCTTGCACATACATGGGCGATGAACATGGGGATTGGGTTGAACGCATTATAATTGCCGAAATTCTCTGATTGTTAGTTGAAAAGTGGCAGGTCACTTTTCCAGGGATAATAATTTGTTCCACAAAAAAATTGATTCACAACTTCTGTGCGCAATTGGTTGCCACATTTCCCCCACAGGGTGTTGGACAATCAGGTGTTTCGAGACCCAAGCTGGGTGTCAGGAGGGATAGAGGGCAGGGAGGGTGAATTGGGAGGGTGGCCAAAGGTACGGTCGAAGTGAAAGGTCTTTAGATGGGCCTTGAAGGAGGCAAATGGGGGGTGAGGCAGAGGGACTGCGGGATAGAGTTCCAGAGTAAGGGGGCAAAGATTCTGAATGCCTGATCTCCAATGGAGGGGTAGGAAATGCGGGGAACCTGAAGCAGACCAGTGTCTACCAAGTGGGAGTGGACAGGGATTTGAACTCGACTCGCTAAGGCAGTGTTTCCCAACCTTTTTTGGTGCGGCCCAAACTAACCACCAACAGGTCCTCAGGACCCAAACTTTTTTTGCTGCGACCCAAATTAGCCTCCAACATGTCCTCCCACCCCTAGGAGGCAATATCGCAACTGAAGCGAACCTCAGCCAAAACGTTATCTCCGTCTCTTTTGTGCAACTTATAAGTACGCTCTTTCACACAAATTGGTTGGCGGTGTCGCCTCGGGCGCTTATTTTAAGCCTTAAAAAAGCATTTTCAACGTTAAAAAAAGCAACAACAAAAAATTTCTGATGACCCTTTGTGACCCTACTGAGGACCCCCACAACCCTGATTTGCGTCGGGACCCGAGGTTGGGAACCACGGCTCTAAGGGATGGGGAGCCATTGAAGCTGGGCAAGGATGGAGGTGATAGGTTTGTGGAGCTTGGTGAGGGAGAGGACACAAGTTGCAAAATACTGAATAATCTTCAACTTGTGAAGTGAAGGGTTGGGAAATCCAGCAAGCAGGCAGTTGGCGTAGACAAGCTGGGACGTGATGAAAGCATGGATAAGAGTCTCAGCAGCCTTCAGTGAGATGCAATAAAGGAAGCAAGCAATATTGCAGAGGTGAGGAAGGCAGAATGGGTCACAACACGAATGTGGGGTTTAAAGGATAGAGGACAGCCTCTGTCCTGCCAACATTCAGCTGGAGGAAGTTAGCTCTCGTTCAGGACTTAATGTCTGACAGACAATTTGCCAGGACAGCAGCAGTCCTAGAGACGAGGTTGGAGTCAACGAGGTAGAGTTTGGTATTGTGTGCATATATGTCTACTGAAATAATGTAGCCTTACTGATAGTTTCATGATACTGTATTATACCAGGCATTGTACATTTATGAAGTCATCAGTAGGAACTTTCTATCACAGGGTAAAATGGTTATATTCATGATTTATGTTGTCAAGGTTGCACCTGAATCCATTTAAATACATAAGGACATGACAGATTGAGTTCATGTTAAAACGGTGGCCTATTATGATTGCAATAGCTTTTAAAGCCCTCAAGATTTTTTGTGATCCCTCAGGTTCACAACTAAAAATGTGATATTCCTCATCTGTCCCACTTCTTTGGCTTGAACTTGCGTTCTCCCAACAAGAATTCTGATTCCCCTGATGCTTCGATTTTTATTCAAAATGGCAGCAAAGGGTTGATCAAATTTTTTTCCTGTCCATAAGAAGCTTTAATGCCATCAAATACTGTATATAATCAGATTTGGTTTATTTTATTTGACAAGGATTGACATTTTATAGATTAAAAGATAAGCACTGTGATTTCCAATATATGTTTAAACCTAGATTTCAATGTTAAGATTGATTGTAAGATTTTTTGAAAATTCTGCACCACCTTAAATTTTAATACAATGCTATTCAAGTTAAGTTTGAAGAGAAACTTCAAGCCTTTGGATTCTAAATATCAGATTTATTTTATCCAACACATCCCAAGGCTGAGTCCAGGTGAAGCACATAGTTTTAGCCTGTCTCAGTTGGTAGCACTCTCACTTCTGAGTCAGAAAGTTATGGGTTCAAGCCCCACATCAGAGCTTGGAACGTAGTCTAGGCTGCCACTCTAGTGGGGATCTGTGGTGGTGTTGCAGTGTTGAAAAGCCTGTCTGTCAAATGAAAAGTTAATGTTCAAATGGTGATGGAAGTCCCATCACCATTTCAACATTAACTCAATGTATCCAGGTTAAAGATCCCATGGCACTAATTGAAAAGAAAAGGGAGTTTCCCCCATGTATGATGTGTACTACACACATGCAAGTTGGTGTGGTGGTGGTGGTTGTTGTTGTTGCTGGCCATAATTGCCCCCAATAAAATCACTTCATGGCTGTTTGTGCAACATTGCTGTATCCAAATTGACTGCTGCTTTCGCCCACAAAAATATAGTCATCCCACTCCACAGTTTGCCCTGTGAAGAGCATTGAGCTGTTATGATGACATGGCAAAATTTATATCAAATTCAAGGATTATTATTATTAATCTATACTTTACACTGCACAGGACCCTCGTTCAAGCATATTAACTCTTCCAAATCCATTCATTCAATAGAATACAACATAATTTGCGTTTAGATTGTGTCAGAGGGACATCTCAATGCACTTTACACTGCTGTCTGTACAACGAAAACCAACATTAAACTGATCAATCACTTTTTATTACATGTGTATAATTACACGGTCATTCAGTTCAAATCTTATGTTCTTATTATATAGTGTGCAACTGCCAGGATGGTGGACTTTGGTCTCCTTTCGCCCAACAAACCCTTATACTCTGATGTAACTCGTTTATGCCAGAGTTTATTCTCTATAAGAGCCACCACCCCTCCTATTTTCCACTCCTTATTCTCTTCTCCCTCATCCATATATTGAGTTCCCTCTTAAAATGGATTGATGCTGTCTGCTTCAACTACTGATTCTGACAGTAAGTTCCACATTCTGTGTGAAGAAGTTCCCCCTGGACTCTCCCTTACATCTGCTAGTGGCTATCTTATATTCATGACAATCTATTTAATTATTTTGCATCTGCAACTTGCTCTGAGACAGTGCTGTCTTCTGGGTCTGTGGCATTTTTATTTAGAAATTCAAATCCACAAAATCATGTACTGTACCAAACTAGGTTTGATTACATTTACATTAAGCCACGGGAAGACTTTGGTAAGCACAGATTCCACAGGCCTTTTGTGCTCTCAGCAATTACCAGGGTTAATTTCCCATCTGTCCACCTTATCATGGCCTTCTGCACAATGTCCAAACAAATCTTAGTCCCAATTCAAAGACGATTTGCTCTTTTTTAAAAAAAACATATGGGTGTTCATAAAGGTGAAGGACGGTGCTGAAAAATTGAATTATTTCCAATTTGCACCAAGTATGAGTATGACATGCTTTATTTCAGGTTAGATATGGGGTAGGTGTAATGCATATTCAGACCTACAACAATTTAATACCAAATTAAGGGGCATTTGTATATTTGGACATATCTAATAGAAACTAAATTGAGATTACCCACATTTATTTTAGTTAACAGCACTGCCGTCAATCCCATGCATTTGAACACAGCCCTGGTAATAACAGATCATTAATTCTACTCTACTCCACTGTACTGTAGTGCCAGTATCTAAGCCATAGTGAGTACCCAAGCTCACTTAGTAATTTTCCTTGTTGCATTGAGTCTTAAGAACATTTGCCCCCATCTGCGTAAATTGATAGATATTTCCTGCGTGTTTCCACACAATGAACCCGACAACACTGGTTTAAAGCACCAGTGGTCTGGCTTCCTCTAGAGTGAATATGCTATTTTACATTGGAGTTTAACCAAAGACACAGCACTGAAGTTCCACACCGAGCTCTACATTCGAAATGTTGAAGGTCGGTATTTGCTTCTTTGGTTTCCTTCTCCTGCTTTCACAGCTGTTCGCTAGGAGACTATGGTGTACTACAGTGACCGACTAAAAGATATTTGTGGATCTGTGACTGAGACTGATGGTGTGTTCCTCTGCGTGCATGGGGTTACCCAACCTAGTGAAATTCATCACATGGTTTTGAATCCAGCACAGCCCCATTTTCCATTTCTTCAATCATAATGATTTGATGGACATTTCAGGGCAGGAGTTCTGCATAATGGAACAATTGTGTCCTTCGGAATTCAGTGTAGGGAAATGAATGTAGTGTCAGGTAGCTCAAGCTGATAGTCAGGGGATAACAGGGGGACTGAGCAGTTGCTGATGTGCCTATTCCTCAGCAGCAAAGGATCGATGCCTGTGACATTACCCCAGTGTGGTCTCCATAGCTCAAACAGCCCACACTGGCACAGACAGGAGGGCAAGCACAGTCTGAGCTACATCACTGCCTTATGCACTGAGGGTCAAAGTTATGGCAGATGATACAATAACTAATAACCTTTACATTCAATATAGATAAATATAATAAGATAAATATAGATATATATATACCGTATACAACCCTTACATTCGATATAGACAATTATACACATCATCCTTTCAAGGTGGGAGGCCATCTCAAAATACTCTGGGTTCCTCTAGAGTGGATAAGCAATGTTACACTGGAGGTTCATTTTGATTCATTAATTTAAGCAAAGACACACCTTGTAAAGTGTAATTTTATCCTGTAAAGTGTGTATTTTGTTGGAGACCATCAACATACAGTATTATCCTTGCATTTGATATAGCATTGTATCATGTCATCGAGACATCTCATTGCTTCACACAAATTTTCAACAAGGTGTGCATGCGTTGACACATTTTGTGCAAAGCATTATTATGACATCACTAAATTTTTCCTTCCTTGCCAATATCTGGCTACAGGTGCCACCCCCATTCATCCACCCACACCCCACCCCTCACACACACACACAATGGCAGCAATTAGGCTGAAAGCCAACTCGTGGGGGTTGATTCCCGGAACAACTGGTTAACTCTTGAGGTTTTTGTTGGGGAAATCAGCACTCCACACACTGAAAGTACAGTAGCTGTGAACCAGCAAGAAGTCCAGCCATCATTTCCTCCGCAGCCAGACAATCGATGGGGATGGAATTTTCCATGTGTGCTAATAACCACAGCACATGCCACAATTTTGATCCTTCCAGTCCCATGCACAAAACCACACTAGCTTATGCAGAATTCCAGCCAGCAAAATGGCAATCAAATCGATATTTCCATTTCAATGACCAACAGTAGCACACTCAACAACAACAACTTGCATTTATAGAGCGCCCTTCATGCAGGGTTGCATTCCAGAGTGCTTGACAGTGGCAGAGTTTGACAATGAGCCAGTTGGAGAATGAATGGGAAGTGACTGTAAGCACAAAAGCTTTTCAGGCTGGATTTGAAAGTGGGGAGGAGTGGGTAAGGCAGAGTGGTCGAGGGAGAGGGTTCCAGAGTTTTGGGGCTGACGGCACGGCCACCGATGTGGAGCAGAGGGTACGAGGTACAATCAGGAGCAAGAGCCAGCCAAGTGGAGGCAGTGGGTGGTGGAGTGGGGGGGGGTAAGCAAATCGAATAGATAGGGAGATTCAACGACATCAAGGGATTTGAAAACAAGTGAGAGGATCTTGAAATCAATCCGTTCGGTAATTGGGAGCCAGTGGAGCCTGATAAGGACTGGTGTGATGGGGGTACAGAATTTTGTGCAGGAATGTATCCAAGCAGCGGAGGTTTGAACTAATTGAATTTTGTTTATGGTGAGGCTGGGAAGACCAACGAGGAGGGCATTGGAATAGTCCAGCCAGGAGGTGCCAAAGGCATGGATGAGGTTTTCGGTTGCATTGTTTGTGAGGTACAGATGGAAGTGGGCAATGTGACGGAGGTGGGAAAAAGTGGTCCTGGGAATGGATGTGGGGTTACAAAGGAAAACTGGGGATCAAACCTGACACTTAAGTTGAGCATGGTTTTGGTGAGTCTGATGGAGAGCTCGGGGTGGTTGAGGAGTTCAGACCTGCAAGAGAGATGTTGATGGGCGCCACAATAGTATGGCTTCCTTCTTGCCGATATTCAGCTAGAGGAAATTTGCGCTCATCCAGGCCTTGATCTACCACTTACCAACCTGTCCACGTCCTTCACTAAGCGGCTACAGCCAGCTTCACGTTCACTGCTTGCCCGCCCCACCATTGGCCAGTGGGTCTTCAGCCTCTCTGCCCTAACCCTCTGGAACTCTATTCCACAGTCCCTCCGCCTCACCCCCTCCCTTGCCTGCTTCAAGACCTGAGCCAAGACTCTAGCTCTTCCACTGAGCCTTTGATCACTCTCCTATCCATGCTTTTCGTGCCCTCCTGATCCCAACCACCAGCTTGGTTGCATATCCCTGACTGTCCAGTGCCTTGATACAGCCTCTGGACGTGAACAACCCTGTAGAAATGTAAATTGTCATTGTTGTTGATGTCTATCCATTAAGCTGACAGGATGTCATCGCCGAGAGGGAGCATGTAGATGAGGGAAAAAAGGGGCCAAGGATGGAGTAAAAACTGTTTGCCAAGATGTATTGTTGCTGATTTTGTTAAGAAGGATGCAAGTGCGGTCCCACAAGGTGATTGATGGAGGAGATGGTGTGATCGACTGTGACCATGAGGAGAGGGACTGGTTGATTGTGTCAGCCAGCAGTGGGCAGAAGCTAGGAGTTGAGTGACCTCCTGGCTTCGGAAGTGAGGATCGAGGGTGCTTGAGAGGGGACATGGAGGAGATTATGGGTAGTGGAGAACAGGATTTTGGGGTTGTTCTGGAGTTGTATCTTGCTGCAGTTCACCTGCTCCAGCCAGGTACAACAATAGCCTCTGTGGCGAGTGACACCTTTTGAAATGTGAGCACCGCACTTTGAGATGGAAAGCGATGCATTTGCATTCAGACTCATTTGCAGAATAAATGAGAAAGGAGATGGTATTGGAATTCTAAATTGGTCATTTGGTCCAAGCTGGGTCTGTGCAATCGACTGAATTCCTGAGCGCTTATTTATATTCATATTTCATGCCTGCAGCACAGAACAGCCCTTCCAATGATGATACAGAATTGGTATTGTGTTATAAGAGTTCAGGAGGTGCAGTACCAAGGTTTTCTCAGATCCATTTCTCCTGAACATGGAGCACAAAGATGTAACAAGCTGATAGAGAGAGAGAGAGAGAAAATCATCTAAATCGCATGGCAGAGACAAGCCAATGGCCAACTTGTAATCATCAGAAAGTGAATTCTCCAGGGAGCAAAGCACAGTTTGGGATTTCAGCTGAGAGATCTCAGCAGGCGCTGAAATCAATGGAGCCAAGTGATCACAGCCACACTGCCCATGAAATCACACAAACCAGTGCTGGGAAATTGGTATTTTGAAGCACGCCTGTCATGGGATGAAATGCAGTTTGGACTGCATGCGGCCCACAGGTTTTTTTTCCACAGGCAAAGGTAACTTGTTCACACATTTTGACAGAAAACGAATCAAAGTGAAATGATTGTTATGAATGTATAAACTGTACATTCCAGGCAATCTAGTCGCAATCTTGCGCGGCTCCTTCAATTTAATGTCCCGTTTCTTTCCTCACATCGTTTGTCTGCAATTTAATAGTGCAGGACAATACTTTACTCCTGATGGTACGTGCTATGTAAACAGTTGGGTTACAATATGCACCTCGCATTACGCAACAGACCCTTTGTAGCTCAATCCAGTAACATAAAGAATGTATGAATCTTGTGCTTGAAATACTAAACTTCCATTTTTAGTTACCAGCACTTCACAATTCTGCAATTAGCTTTAATTTATTGGTTTGCCCTTCAGTTGACACACTCCAAAATAACAATGATAATAATAAATACTCTTTGCATTTGATGTAGTGGGCTATCACAGTTTTAAGATGTCTCAAAGCACTTCCCAGAATATACTGTAAAGTGTAGTGACTGTGTGTTGATAGGTTCTCGGTGAGTCTGAATGGCACACACTGACTGATTCCCCTCAGTAGAAACAACAGACGAGACAACATCAGATCACTCTCAGTCTCTTAAGGAATCGCTTCGAGACAGTAATGTGATTATCCAATTACTGTTGATTTAATTCTTTCATAATGAATCACAAAATTATTTTGTAGTACTAAAGAAGATGTGGGGTGGTCGAGTGGGGATAGGAAGTGTAGAGGGTAGAGAGAGCAGGATACAGTGGGAGAGTTGCAGGGAGGCGGGCATTTCGAGGGAGGGCCAGGTCAGGTTTGGTGCGGCAGCCAACATGAGCACGCTGAGATGTGAGGCAGTGATTAGTGAGACATGGTCAGCCTGCAGGAAACTAAGGGTGGCACAGAGGGGGGAGAGGGGCAGGACACTCATTGTGGTTAGTGGTGAGCAGCCTGCAGGGAAAAGACAGAGAAGGGGAGGGAGACAGACTAGTGTAAACTACTATTCTTAGACCTTATGTCTTCTTAGAAACTAAAGCATCCCTAAAGTATTGAATCAATCATAAGCTTCAATCATGTAAAAAGTTGAAAGATAAATAATTGTTTTTGTATTATTAGAACAAAAAGTAAGCCCTCTGCATTCATCCAATTAACATTTTATAATAATAATAATTTTTAGATTTGATACAGTTCGTTCATGTCAAGAGGACCTTGCAAAGCTCTTCACAGGGCATACTGGAAAGTGCAGTGACTGTATTTTGTAAGAGAGCATAAAACACAATTTGTGTACATCAATATCCCATTCCTCATGGTCTTAGCCTTGAAAGGCCCTGCCTTCATAATTCACAATGTACAGAATTTTGCAATCAGAACTAAATAGGGAGTCTTGTAACTTAATTGTTAGGAGACTTGTTTCTCAAGCAAGAGGACCTTGGTTCAATTCCTGGCAGTGTGAAACGTCTGGCAAGTTTCCTTACTCTACATGCCTCTGTTTACCTAACAGTAAGTAGGAGCCCGTTTGTTAGTCAATTGGCTGAACATGTTTCTGGAGAGAATTATTCCTTCAAAATATAGTTTAAAAATAACTTGGGTCACTCAATTCACGACTATTTATGGGACACTGCTGTGCGCAATTGGCTCCTGCGTTTTACCCACAAGATATAGTCAATTCACTTTTCAGTATATTCTGTGAAACACTTTGAGACGTCTCAAAGACTTGATAAGACACTATATCAAATACAAGGATTAGTGTAGTACTATATTATTATAAATGCAGTATTAATTTGAAAGCTAGTTTTCCATACAAATAACCATGTGTGAATTTTGCGAGTTCTATAAATGCATGTGTAAACACGCGTTGACAGGGTGTGGTGGAAATCTGTGCATAATTACACTGACCAACTAATGACTGCTGTGTTTACCTACAAAATGCAGTCACTACATTATATCTTCGAGATATCTTCCTGCTTTGAAAGGTACTACATCAAATGGAAGGATTATTATATTATGTCATCATCCTTCGGAGATCATTTTCCAATGTGCCTCACTGCAATAGTTTAAATAGCTATGAAATATTTTTGCAACTAGATGCATTCACAAAATGTTCCCTTTTTGTACATTTTTTTAAAAAAAATTCAGATCCATCTAAATCAGGGTGGTCTGACCTTTTGGTTGCCGCAGGCCAGATGCCCTACTTGAGAATCATCTGCTTTCCAGAAACACAACAGAAGATTAATGGGTTACCGAGGGAGCTGGTGGGCCAGATGAAATAGAGGAGTGGTGGTAGGGGGAATGGTGAAGTCAGCCACATACAGCCCACACACCCCAGTTGGACACCCCCCCCCTCCTAATTCTATCATAAGGCACCTAATAAAAATCAAATATGTTCCACATTTACCACTCTCCATATTTTACATCATACTGTATAAAGGTGACAACTTTAGTCCCTTCCCTCATCACCTTTAAAGCCCATCATGAGACCTTTCTTTGTGATTTTGCCTTTATCTCTCACCCTCCACTTCCAGCTCAGGCTTCAAGCCAGCTGTGTGAGGCACTTTGAGTCATCCTCTCGATATGAAAAACTGCTTTATAAATGTAAAATTTCTGTCGTTCACTGCAAGATTGTACAATACAGTAAAATAAAAACTTTACGTCCCCTCAGTACTACTTCTTGATTTATCTTACCACCACAACAACAACAAAATTACATTTGTATACCACCTTCTGTTTCCAACCTTGGCGGTGTGGCCTTGGCCACCACTTCTCTGCCCCTCTTAATTAAAAAGAAATTAAACACGTTTGCAAAACAAAAGTCAAATGCCGTTTTTAAGTGAGTGCAACATAAGGATGCTTTGAAATGCATCATTTAGAAACGCAGGACTGCATTAACAAGATCTCTGGAGACTTCCACAAAGGAAGGACTCATGAAGTGTTAAAGGATACTTCCTCAGATTGAAGAGTTAAAGGCTGCGAGGAATCCTAGGATGACCTCTCTGATAAATTACATTAACTGAAAGCAATTTGATCCCTCAGTGCTTGCACCAGGCATTGAATTTACAAACAGCTGATTTGATTGATAAAAGCTCAGAGGCACCATAGTGTCTGGCAAACAGCCAGTCCTTTCATCCCATTGAGAAAAAAGGAAGAAAGTGCGGGCACAGAGCCAGACCACGGTATCTGACCTGACTACCAAAAAGTTATCACTTGTCAGGAAAAGCAACCTAACAATCTAAGCAATTCACACTCAGATCCTATCCACTGTAGAGCAAAGTGTCCCGGTAGCTTTCACTGACACCTATTGTTTAAATACCAAACAACAAGTTTACAAAGCAGTAAGTAGAAAATCCAGTTGTTAGTCAATTGATGGATCGCTTTCCGGGGATATTAACCCCTTAAAAAAATGGTCACTCAATCCAAGGCTGTTTATTGGGCACTGCTGTGTGCAATTGGCTTCCGCGTTTTGCTCACACAATATACTTACAACATATTTAAGACATCTAAACAACGTAAGGCGTTATAACCAACACAAGGATTATTATTATTTTATTATAACGGAACAAAACTTGTCTAAACATGAGAAGTAATCTGTCCAAATACCCAGTAAGTGTATTTGAATTCCCCTCGATAGTCAATGGAAGGGGGTCACTGGGTGGAAACTAAATCAGGTTTACTGTATTGCTACACATTTACAGGTGGCGAAAATAAGACTTAAAAGGTTATGATTAGAATCAGGTTGAAGATTAAATGGTAAATGGAATCTCCTTAATCGCCCTGTTATTGTGTATGTCATAAAGGAAGATGTGTGCACACTGACTCAATCACCTGAGAGAGCACTGATCAGAGGTAACCAGGACACAGACATGCTTCAGGAAGCACCTGATTTGGCATCATAAAGTCCTTCTCTATGATATCTAAATACGGAGTGCTGTCGGCAAACCATTATGTCAGTTTATGCCGTCGGAATCTCTAATAAAGCCACATCAACGTGTGTGAGAAAGGCCCTGGTTTATTTCTCCCAACTTTTCCCAAGTTCCTTCACTCAGTTTCTTCCCAGTGAACCAGACCTGAGATTAGAAACAGGAAACGGGGAAGGAGGAGAAATGCATTCCAGTGGGTTTTAGGTCATTAAAGTGGAACGTTCTTCATGAAAAACTATTGATGTCATATTTCTAGGAAGTTTGAAGAGGGATAAGAGCCAGTGAAGTTATGCATTCTTTTCTCCATGTGATACTGTACTACAATTTTTGATTTACATCTTCACATCATTGATACGTGGGTTGTGGGGTGGGGGGTGGGTGGGTGGAACTATCAATGTCCCATCCATTTAAATTTTGTTTGTCTGTAAAAATAAATGGTACTCATACGGTCTCCCACATTATTCCAAATTTTGTCCTGATTTATAAAAAATAAAAGTTTCTGAACATAGATATGGCGAAAGCTCTTGGAAACAAAGGGATAGATTTCATTCATTCACAGACCAGAGTCAAATGAATGATTAATGAACATCCGATAGTACCCTTACTGGCAGAAGAAGGGAGAAGCCACCACTGAACCATTTCAATTGGAAAGACAATCAGCCGTTTTGCCAATTTCCTGTCTGAAGACTCAGCTATTTTTACTAAGGACTATGTTACATTAAAGGGACACTGTGTTCATTTTTTTTAACCAAAAAAATAAACATTTTTTAATTTTAAGAATTTTAAAATTTGCCATCTTTGATCTCAGTCAGTGAATGAATTACTGCATACGGCGTCGGCTTGGCTCAGTTGGTAACACTCTTGCCTCTGAGGTCAGAAGATTGCAGATTCTAGCCCCACATTGGGACTTAGAAACTCATGATTTGAAACTCCAACACAGAGATGAGGGTGTGCTGCATTTTCGGAGGTGCTGCCTTTCAGGTGAGATGTTTTAACCAAAACCCCTTTTGCCTGTTCGGGTGAATGTTAATGATCCCCGGAGACTATTCAAAACGACAGGTTCTCCCAATGTCCCGGCTAACAATCTCTCAAATTAAAAACGTTGTCATTCACTTTATGGATGTTTGAAGGGCATTGCTTTGCACAAATTGATTGCCTTATTTCTCTTTTTAAAAAAAAGTCACTGCACTTTATAAGATATCTTCTGAAGGGCTTTGGGACATCCAGCCTATGTGAAAAGCATTACACCTAATGTAGGGATTATTATTATGTTATTTTAAATCATTCCATCGCAGCAGGCTGCTTTTCAGTGATGAATAAGCCAGACCAATGACAGTGCCACATTACATTTTAATGGATGTTATTTTCCTTAGTCCTGTATATTTGAATTTCCCCAAATAATTTAAGTTGTAGGTTAACATACTCCCTGATCTTCCAACGTTCCTTATTTTGCAAGCTGTAGCTACATCATTGACAGTGCATGTACAATCTATTTGTTATAGATTAGTGTTCTCGCACTTGTGCTCCCAGATTATTGTGGATGTTACCTTTTAATGTCACTTTTGCTGGCGGCTGTCCTTTACGTCAATATCAAAGGGTATACAAATTGTCAAAACACAAAATACTAGAACGAAGGGTTGACGAAGGGTTGTACGAAGCGTCTGACGAAGGGTTGTAGACCCAAAACGTTGACTCTTTTTCCTTTCTCCATGGATGCTGCCTGACCTGCTGAGTTTCCCCAGCAACTTCTGTTTTTGTTATACAAATTGTCAAGTGGATATACAGTATTTAACTACATTATTATTATTAAGGTGGCTCCATTTTTCATTCATAGAGAGCCCATTTCATAGTTAGGTGACCCATTTATGCAAAGTACACACTTGTGCTACTTCATACAAATGTGTTTTGTAGTATTTCAATCTCTTTCAGCCCGGTTGCTTTCATTTTCATCAGGGCTTCTCGCTGTGGTTTCTTTTTTCTCAGATCACAGCAGGTTGACAGCTCAAGGGACACAAACAACAACCTTTTAGAATGGCAAAAAAATTGTAGCCATTAATGATTTATAGCACTTGGCTGTGAGTTTGATGTCTCCCCTCTTGCAAACAATCTAATGTTGAAAGGGGCGCTTCATTCCCCACCCCACCCCCTTATAGACGCAAGGTCAGTATTGCACAATCATTCCCTTGACAGACTGAGTGAAATTGGTCCCAATTTCCTCCACCAAGTGTGCAAAATTCTGATTTGTGCACAAATCTGCAGTAATGTGTCTTTACTCCTGATGTTCAAGCATCACTCTGCTACTTAATTAACACAGATTATAAACCTCATGCGAATTCAGTGCATTTCGTAATAAATATGCAGAAAAGGAAGAAAGACAGTGAGCGCAGATAGAAAATATCTTATGGTCTGAGCCCTAAGACTAATAACTCAAACCTGTGCGAGCTTTTGGAATTTATTTTTTAATTCGGCCGTAACATTTAAACTTTTTTTAAAAAAATTGTTTGAAGGAAAATGCAACAACCATTTTACATAAAGCAACAAACAGCCATCAGGTGAAGAACCAATCACAATATTACCAACTCATTTCATTCTAACACAGGTTTGCTTATAATGTGAATGGATGAAGCGCTCTGAGACGCTGTCCGGCGTGGAGGTCGCTATATAAATCGAAGTTGTTGTTGGATGGTGGGCCCTGATCATTCCCATCTAACAATCCCAAATCTTGACGTTGAAATTTGTCGTTGTATGCCACCAAAACAGGTTTAGTATGACATCGCAAACTTTCAGCCCTCATCCAGCTCTGCCCTGTGGTGTAAGCCTGGACTGTGAACTCACAGACCATACATGGGACTTGAACCCACAGAATGTCTGATTCAGGGCAGTATCAGCTGAGGCAAAGAGACAACGAGGACGAATAATGAAATTGAGAAGGAAAGAATTATTTGCAGTTGCGCTATTCCTTCATCAGATCTCTGCAGAACTCAGGCCATAAGATGGAAACCTGTTTAGCAGCTGTTCAGCAGAGTAGGTAGCGTAACAGTGCACGCACCTTCACTCTTCATTCACTGCTGCACATGAGTTCTGACTGCTTCTGTGGGAATATCACTCAGACCTTGCTGGTCAAAGTTCTACCAGACTGGTGTTGAAGAACAATTGCTTTGGCTTCCCCAAAGTCTTTCAAGCCACGTGGCTCTGCATAAGAGCAATGCTCAATCCTGTATCAAGGCCTCCACCTTTGGCCAACTGTCAGGAGATGCAATGACAGCTGCCTTATGATTAATAGTAATAATCCTTGCATTTGATTAGTGCATTATTATGTATTTGAGATAGTCTCAAAGTGCTTTACAGAATATACTGTAAAGTGAATTGACTGTATATTTTGTGGGAAGAGGACACTTGGATACGCCTTCCTTCCCCTTCACATGAACATACCTAGCCTTCATCCAATTTAGCTCCATCTCCCAGCAGATCAACATGCACTTTCCTCCCTCCCCACTCCCCAAGTCAAACAGGAGGGAAAAGATTAGACATGGAGATAACATGCATTTCACAAATGGGCCAAATGATCTACTTTATGATATAATCCTTTGTCAGGTTTGCCTTTAAAGGTGAACAGTGCCTCTTATCATCCATGTGGAGTCCTGTAGCTCGCCTTTACAAACGTGAGACCTGTGTTTCGAACCCAGGCAGGTTAGGGGGAAACCTTAGGCAAGTTTCTTTACTCCACACGCCTAATAATAATCCCTCAAAAAAAACAGTATTAAAATTGGTCATTTCAATCCACGACTGTTTGTGGGACACTGCTGTGCGCAATTGGCTGCCGCTCTTCGCCCACAATATACAGTCAATTTACTTTACAGTATATTCTGTGAAGTGCTTTGAGACATCTAGAAGACGTGAAAAGCGCTATACCAAATGCAAGGATTATCATTATTTTTTATATGGAATTTACATTGACTTTCAGCAGCTCACAGGCTATTTATGCCCCCAATGAACCATTCTTCTGTTATCCTATTATTATCCTATTATCCTTTTTATGATTCTCTCATATTCGATGGCTTTTTAGCTATACATTACGTAACCTTCCTAACAAACACCCAAACCCCATATCAAACTCCACCTTTACAATCTTTTTTACAATACAGCTTCAAAGATGGATATCAAAGAAATTGGCTGTAATTATTTCGCTCTACAATTTGGCTCAGCATTACATTTGCTCTAGTTTTTAAAGAATGAAAACACTGTAGGGAATCGAGCAGTATATATCCTTCAAAGTACTGTAATAGCACCACGTGTATGTGTGGGAGGGGGTGGGGGGGTGGAACAGCTTGATTTTACACTTGGCTGGCTTTTACACCGTAAGTCTTCAAAATGTAAAATGACCCCAAAGGTACTAGAGGCCTGAGAAAAGTCCTATTGCATACAGTAGGGATTCATAACATTGTGGTTTGCTGGGAAGAGTTAGCATACGTAAGATGGATAATAAGAATGATTGCAAACATAACACACAAAAGAGCTAACATTAAGGAATTCTCTTAACTCCTGAGGTTGAAGAGAGCAATCTCACTGGTACTCTTAAACCTACTTGCTACCAAGAAATCAAAATATTTGTTAACAATTTGTGCCTCTGCGTTCTATAAATTCTCTGTAAATGGCTTTGCCTCCCATCCCTGCCATGTCTCCCAAGGCATACCCTGAGACACTATGCTTGGGGTCTTTCTTATCCTGATTTATAGGATGTGGAGTCCTGCAGCTCAGTGGTTAGACCATTCACCTCACAATTGAGAGATCTGGGTTCTATTCCCAGCAGGGCAAAATGTTGGCCAAGTTTCTTTACACCACAAGCCACTGATTACCTGGCAGAAAGTAGCAAACAAGTTGTTCGTCGATTGGTGGATGGCTTTTCTTGGGATAATAATCCTTAAAAAAAAAAAACTAATAATTTGATCACTCAACCCTCATCTGTTTGTGGGACACTGCTGTGAACAGTCAGCTGCCACATTTCGTCCACAAATATACTATCCATTAATTTTTACAGTATATTCCATGAAGCGCTTTGAGACTTCTCAAAGTGAAAAGCACTTTATTATGCAAGGATTATTATTATTATTTACATGCTCCCTCCTCAGTGATGTAATCCACAGATTTAGGGTTAACCGCCTCATGTATGCAGATTGTGAATAACACCCAAATCTGCTACTCCTCCTCCAGTTGCAACCCAAGGTCCACTGATGTTCTGTCCTCTTCCTTGTCAAACATCGAGACTTGGACGAGGGATAACTTTCTGCAGTTGGATGTTGACAAGACAGAATACATCCTCCTTAGCCATCCAACAACATCTCACCTGTGGCTCCAACCCCCAGCCTATCCCTCAGGCTTCTTGAACCTGTGCGTTTTGAACAAAGGCGCCAGGTTTGATCCCCAGCTTCCTATGCCAAATTCAGTCCCTGGCCAAGACCCTTTCCTCCTCCTTCCATTGCCTGTCTCTGATTATTATTTACACCCAATGCAACATAAACCCTTATCCACATAATAGTCACCTCCCACCTCAATTATTCCAATCCAGTTCTCTCTGGTCTCCCCAGCTCCACCATTCATAAATTACAATTAATTAGAAACTCTTGCACCATATACTCATCCACACCAAACTCCGTAACCCTATCACACCAGTACTTGCCAGACGCCATGGTCTCCCCAGCGTAAAACGGATCAATTTCAAGATCCTCACACTCGCAATGCAAAATCACTTCTTGCTCTGGCACCTTAATAATAATAGAAACCTTGCTACCTTTCCAAACTGTTTGTAACCCATTCAAATACCCAAAACTTTTGCTCAGCTGGCTCTGATTTCCTGCGCATCCCTAATCCTCTCAGCTCTGAAATCAGAGGCTATGCATTCAGAAACTATCCTGAAACTATCTCAGCCTCTATCACTCCTTCTTGTCTCTTCCTTGACCATCTTCAGATTACTCCTGAAGATCTTCCTCTTTGACTGTGCTTATGATCACCGCCTTCCCCCCACCCCCCCACCACCCATTCCCCAGTTTGGCAACAAACTACACCACTATTAATGTTCTCCCAGATGCTACCCTGCATGAAGAGCGTTGTATAAGTGCAAGTTGTTGTTGTAAAAGAGTTCCCATTATGTTTGAGTAAAGTCACATATTTTTTCGGTTTAATTTTTATGCATTATTTTAATGGACAACACATGTCGTGGTAGAAGGCTGGTGTCTACCTACTGTTCCTGGACCTGGCATGTCATTTGCAGAGAGCAAAGAGAACAACAGAAAGCAAATAGATCAATTTTGTGGAGATAGAACATGTATCCCTTTCTGGCAATGCTTATGCTGAAAGAACAGAGAATGACTGTGGCGGGTCACTTGGCAGACCTTTTGAGGCCAGAAAATTTTGTCAAGATTACGAATGCTAATGCCAGGTACCTGGTATACAATAGTCTCGAAAGAGACGAGAGGAACCAGACATAAGCACGAAGGAGGCAACAAGATGAGGAGTACCTGGCCTTGCTAAGGGCAGACCAGGTGAGGGAGAGGACGAAAATTGAAGAACAAGAACAGAGCAGACGGGAGGAAGAGGAGGCGAGACAACGGATACTCGCAGAAGAAAGACAAGTACAGTATGAATGTTTATTGACTTCCTGCTTAAGAAGCTGCTCACTCCTTTCTTCAACAACAAGTTGCATTTATATGGCATCCTTCATGCAAGGTAGCATCCCGGAGTGCTGGACAATGGCGGAATCTGACCCAGAACCAAGGGCAGACGGAGGGAGGAGGTGACCGTAAGCACGATCAAAAAGGAAGGTATTTATGCTTGATTTGAAAATGGAGATGGAAGGGGCAAGGTAAAGGGATAGAGGGAGAGAGTTCCAGAGTTTCAGGGCATGATAAGGCACTATATCAAGTATTAGTATTATTATAATAAGTCATCCCCACAAAAATCCTCTCATAAACCATCTGGTTTCACATTGGCTCAATTAGCAGAAAAACTCTATTGCTCAGATTGTGGATTGAAAACCCAACATCATGACCTCAGATTGTAGTCTTGCACAATACTGGAGGAATGTTGCTGCATTTCATACGAGATGCTTACCTGGAGTTCTGTCAGCTTGTTTTCATGTGTACTTTGAAAATCCCATGGCACTATTTGAAAAGAGGAGAGATTTTTCTCAGTGTTCTGGCCAATAATCCTCCAGGTTCATTGGTCATTCACCTCACACATGTTTCTATTTTGCAAACCACTGGGTACAAAACAATTTCTGCATTTGCCTACAAAAACATTTGTTTCAGGTGACAATAATTACTTGAAATGTTAGGGATGCTACATTAGACTGTAGGGTCCCATCTGCCATTTCGAGCGGATTCAATGGAAGTTAAAAAAAATTCATGGCACTCGTTCAAAGAAAAGCAGAGATTTCTCCTGGTATCCTGACAAACATTGTCGTTGGCTGCCCACGACAAATACAGTCAATTTGCTTTTACAGTATATTCTGTGAAGCGCTTTGAGACATCTCAAATAAGTGATTACGGCTATTTCAAATGCAAGGATTATAATAATAATAATTATTATCATCATCTAAACCCCCGAGACTCTGAAGAAGGTAAGTACCAGTGGAGATACAGTCCTCAAGCCACGTTTCTTCAACAAGCACATCATTTGAGTTCTGCATCTTGCCTTAGCTTACGTGTGTAGTTTGCCTCAGTTTCTCCCACGAGCCTGACCTCTCCCCCCACCCTACTGGGGACATTAGGACTCATGTGCAGATGTACCAGCTCACCTGAGTGCTCAATACTTGTATCCAGTGAATAGCTGAGCCATAAAGACAGGTTCAATCAGTGATTGTTGCTGAATTAGTGATTATTGGTAAGGACAAAAATTGGCTGCCATACCCCCAAAGTGCATAGCCTGCTGATATTTTTGTCAAGACTCACACATAAATAATGGTACTTTTGCAGAGTCAGTAAATCAATAAAAAGATTATAACGCAGCATGAGTAGAAACAGAGCGTTATTTTGGTCACCATTTGCAGAATTTTCTTGTCTTATTTAAGAATCTTCAGTTCCCAGTTCAGAGCCAAGAGTTCACTGTGTATCCAGAGGCAATTTCTATATGAAGAAAGTACGAGACACTGAGTCACAAGCTATCAGTAAAGCAACATAAGCAACGCAAATGGGGTACCTCTGAGTTTTGTAATTTGAACTAAGATGGAACGAAAGGCCAGCTAATCAGGACATGAATATCCAATAATATTAATAATAATAATCCTTGCAATTTGATGTAGCGCTTTTCACATCTTCTAGACATCTCAAAGCGCTTCACAGAATATACTGTAAAATGAATTGACCGTATATTTATGGGCAAATGTGACAGTCAATTGCGCACAGCAGCGTCTCCCAAACAATTGTGGATTGAAATGACCAATTTTTTTTGGAGGGATTATCAGTAGGCGTGCAGAGTAAGGAAACTTGCTCAAGGTTTCACCCTGCCTGGAATCAAACGCTTGTATGCCGAGTGTTCTAACCACTAAGCTACAGAACTCCACGCATCCTATGTGCAACAACCCAAAGGACCACTCTCCAGTTATCCAGTCTTACTTGGGTCACCACTTGTACATGGACAAATGTTGTACTATGGAGCATCAGTGGTGTCTCAAAATCAGCACTCTTTACAGGTCACAAAGTAGGCAGCTCTAACTCATTGTGGTCCACAGCATTGACCGTTAAAATCTTTACTATTTGCGTCCCTCTGCCTGGAGCAGATTTTAGTAACTCACCTTTATATCATCCTAACTGCCTCCCTTCCATAAACCCTGCACATCTCTCTACTAAATCCTTCAGTCTGCACACAAACCGTGGCATAATCCAACAGTGTAGCAGTTCTCAGTTCTCCGAAGGCATTCATACCATGGTACAGAATGTCCACTTTGCCCAATTAATTTTCCTCTCTGTGGTTACCCAGCTTTCTGCTTTGTAGATATGTCTTCAGAAGGTTGGAGCCTCAGTTTACTGATTTTAGAAGTTTATATTTAGAAGTAAGAAAGCAATAGGTTTCATCATCCACGGTGCACAACTGTGAAGGGGATTAATAAAGAACTCAACTGTAAAAGGGACTCTACCCTGTATTCTGTATGTGAATCATAACTTGTATTACACATGTTTAAATGTTACTTCTACACACATGTTCAATTGTACTTGGAAGTTGTTCACAAATGCACTAACGTTGCCATACGAAAGAGATATCTGGCTGCGAGGAATAGAACATTTCTTTTTCATTTGCTGGATGCTGGTTCACAGTTTGGATTTATATACTGTAGCAGCTTTCATGCAGGAAGCCATTACTAAAACAAAGGGGATCACCAAATAGGCAGGGAAAGTGTATGAATTTGAGGATACTGACCAAAATCACAGTCGGAGATAAGTATCTTGAAGGCAAGTAGAGAAGACATAAGTCAATGGGATTTGGGGAGTGTTCCACAGCTCAGAAGTTACAAAGAGGAATGTGACTGAGAAGTGAAGAATGAACTGTGTGGAGTCTATTCAAAGGCTAAAATAGATTACGGGAAATCTTGAGTGAAACTAAGACACTGGCCTCTGTGGATGATACAAGCTGGTGGGATCAACGGGACTTTTTCATCCAAACCTTCTGATCTTGTCAATCCTGTGATGGGCTCAGCACATGGGACACTGCGACACACACTCCGAACACTCAAGACAGATAATCATTTTTTGATACTGTGGCTTTCATGTTGGGAGGATGACTCAAAGCGCTTCATTGTATTTATTGTAAGGTGTAGTGACCGTGTATTTAATCCACAAATATACAGTCAATTCACTTTACAGTATATCTTGTGAAGCACTTTGAGACATCTAGAAGACATGAAAAGTGCTATATCAAAAATGAAAGGATTATTTTACAGGTGGACAACAGGAGCCTGGGTCAGCAGACACAACAGGCGTGGAACTGTATACACCAGCTACAGGTAGTAACCAGTTAAATCACTGCTACGGCACAGCTTTTAAAACCTTCTCAGACAGCAAACACCTGCAGGCATTTACCTGACTTCACAATACCGACTGTCAACAGTAACTGCCATATCTCCCATTCCCTATATTCATTACCAAATCATAGTGGAGATTTTATGAACTAAATGATCACACAGATAAGAAACACAAGTGAAAATATTTGGAAGGGAGAGAGGGTTACCCTATCTCATGCCAAGGTCTTTTGTACACACATATTTCTGGAACACACATTTCCTGTGTAACACTGGGACAACTTGCAAAAATATTACCTGTACCTGTATATCAAATGGAAGGATTATTATCATTATAGGTGAACTGGAATTAAATAGTCTGATAGTCTGTATTCACCTCAAAAACAATATGCAGTTTTTATATCCATCAGAATTGGGACTATGTTGCTTATGCCAAATTATAGAATAAATAGAACAACAACAACAACAAAATTACATTTATAGAGTGCCTTTCACGTCGGAAGGACGTCCCAGGACGCTGAATAGTTAGGTCGGGACGAGCCGGGGGGCAGGGGGGGAAGATTCATGGTAGGGGGAAGAAGAGTAGGAAAGGGGGGAGAGTTAGGAGTGGAACAGAAGGCACGGTCTAAGAGGAAGGTCTTCAGACCAGCTTGAAGGAGGAAAGTGAGGAAGCGAGGCGAAGGGATTGTGGAGTTGCAGAGTGTGGGAGCAGAAGGGCTGAAAACACGGCCACCGATGGTAGGCAGTTCGAGCAGGGGACACGGAGCAGGCCAGAGCCCGCTGAACGGAGGGGACGGGCAGGCTGATAGGGAGACAGCAGGTTGGAGAGATAGGCAGGGGCACGGCTGTGAATGGCCTTGAAAGTGAGGACGAGGATCTTGAATTTGATCTTCTGGGGGATGGGGAGCGAGTGGAGAGTGGGAGTGATGTTGTCATGGAGCGTAGTGTGGGAGAGTACACGAGGTGCAGAGTTCTGAATAATCTGTAGCTTGTGAAGGGAGGAGCTGGGAAGGCCGACGAGGAGAGTTCCTGTATTCGAGCCTAAATGAATGCGTGGATAAGTGTTTTGGCAGCATGGGGGGTGAGGTGGTGACAGAGTCTGGCAATGTTGCAGAGGTGGTGGAAGGCTGTACCACGGCGCGGATTTGTGGGAGGAAGGATAGTTCAGGGTCGAACAAGATGCCCAGATTCCTGATTGGCTTCGAGGGGTGGAGAGAGCAGCCTTGAACGCTGATGTTGCCAGCGCCTGAGGTGCGGAGGAACTGATGCAAGTGAATCAGGGGGGCCTGCGTCTTGTTGACATTTAGTTGGAGAAAGTTGTCCCTCGTCCAGGACTCAATGTTGGACAGACACGCAGTCAGAATGCCAGTGGTCCTGGCATCGAGGGTGGAAGCAGAAAGGTAGAGTTGGGTGTCATCCGCATACATGTGAAAAATTTACCCCATGTCTGCGGATGATGTCGCCGAGGGAGAGCATGTAGAGGGTGAAGAGCAGGGGGCCAAGGACAGAGCCCTGGGGAACGCTGCATGTGACTGTGCGGGGGCTGGAGGAAAAGCCGTTGGAGCAGATAAAATGAAGGTGGTATGAGAGGTATGACTGGAACCAATCAAGGACAGAGCCTTGAAGGTTGAGGTTGGAGGAGAGGCGGTGGAGGAGGATTGCGTGGTCCACGGTGTCAAAGGTGGCGGATAGATCGAGGAGGACGAGGAGGCAGAGGGAGCCCTGGTCGCAAATGATCAGGATGTTGTTTGTGACCTTGACCAGAGCAGCCCAGAAACCCCATTGGAGGGTTTGAGAGGAAAGAGTGGAGCTGGGAGGCAACCACTCTTTCGAGGATGTTGGACAGGAAAGGGAGGTTGGAGATGGGCCGGTAGCTTGAGAGCTGTGACGCATCAAGGGAAGGTTTCTTCAGAATGAGGGTGATAGTGGCCTCTTTTGAGGGGAGTGGGAACGGTGTCAGAGAAATTGTCAGATTCATGGTGTCGGCCACTAATGGGGCTAAAAGGTGGAGCTGGGTGGTAAGGAGAGGGGTGGGGATGGGGTCCAGGGAGCAGGTGGTGGGCTTTATGGAGGAGATGGTTTTTGTGATGGAGGATGGGGAGATGGGATTGAAGATGTGAAAGGAGGGATGTGTAGGAGACAGAGTGTGGGAGGAGATGGGGAGGGGCTGGAAGCGCTCTGAGACGCCGTCCGGCGTGGAGGGCGCTATATAAATCGAAGTTGTTGTTGTTGGAAGTTCGAAGGACGGTGACCACAGAGCGGATTCCCTCGATTTTAGAAGCCCAAATTAGAATTAATTATACAACAACAACAACTTCGATTTATATAGCACCCTCCACGCCGGACGGCGTCTCTGAGCACTTAAAAACAAATTTTATACAAATTCTTGGTGCTTCTTGGTGCTTTAAACAAATTTTATACAAATTATACAAGTAGAAAATCAACCCTAATAAAAACCTGTTTCTTGCAAAATACTGACAGATTATTTCACAACATGTCTGCTCAGAAAACCATTAGAATAGCATCAGATCCGATTGGGAAAAAATGGCAGCAGTGAATTAAGCTCAAAGCACCATCATAAGGATTGCTTTCATTTGTACTGTATCCACAGTTGTCTCCTGTACATTGTTGGATCTGTGAGTTGCCCTTGGGCAGGAATCTACTGTAAATAAGATTTTCATCTTAACTGAGCCATTCCATCCATATATCTTTAATAAATATGTTTTTCTTGCTGGACTTGAATACAACATCAACATGACTCATTCTATGTTCATATACTGTAACCGTATGCTGTATAATAGAAAGACTCAAAGATCTGTGAATTCTACACTTCAACCTTAGAGGAAAGGGAAGTTGAGCTCTATTGAGGCCTCAACTGAGATGCAAAATACACCACTGTGTGTGGGTAAAAATCACTAAAACCACAGATCGTAAGATATGTTTGCATGATAATTTCGTTTCAGTCAAATTGATCTTATCCTTCGAGAAAACCTACAAGCCACACGACTGTCCTCCCATCATGGCATCAAGCTGTCCAGTGCCCTGGCCTCAACCACTTTTTCTTACAACCTGTGTCAGTCATTATTGTGGGTAAGAAATATTTCCTGTACTGAAATCATACTTTGCAATTGTAAACCTACGTCCCCTTGTTCAACTTCTTGGTGCATTGCAAAGTATTGTTCTCAGTTTACTTTTCAATCCCATTTAAAATGTTATACAGCTTTATAAGGTCCCTCTGAGGCATCTTATATCAAGACTGCAGATCCCTAGGCTATCTAATCATTGCCTTCAGCCACTCTGCCCCCAACCTCTGGAACTCCATCTCGCAGTCCCTCCGCCTCGCCCCCTCCCTGGCCTCCTTCAAGTCTCACCTCAAAACTCTCCTGTTCGATGGTCCCATCGGCAACTCCTATTCACCCCCTTCTCTCCCCCACCCTGTCCTCAGCTTGGGTATGAAGCAGTAATTGTCCAGCACCTTGGGATGTCCTCCTGACGTGAAAGGCGCTATACAAATGTAATTTTGTTGTTGTTGCTCTCAGCTTCTTTCTCTAACATTTTCTGCTCCCTTTTCACTATCCAATGGCCTCTACTAGAAGTTAATATATGACCATCAGGCAAGAAGAGAAGCAGGCTCAACCGTGATTCTACTCCTTCCCCGTCCCTCGACTGTCAACTTGTTAATGGACATAGATTTCCAGTTTAAGATTCTTTTGCGTCCTATCACACATCTTTGGTGTTCAGATTGAGCTACATCAACTGCAGATAAAGTCAGTGCCAATAGATAACCTCTCCAGAAATCGGTGCAAAACTAATTGTAACACAGTGACATGACCACGAGCAGCCACCTTAAAGATTGAATCATGGAGCAGAACAGAGACAGTCCTGGTAAATAATCCGCTGGATAAAATTGGTCATTCACTTTCATGGCTCTTTGTGGGATACTGTTTTGTGCAAATTGGCTCCCGTGTTTGCCTACAAAATACCCCACAATAAACCCTGTAAGTCGCTTTCAGATGTCCTCCCTACTTGAAAAGAGCTACCTCAAGTGTGAAGATTACTATTCTTGTTTTCCAGAACACCAGCTGAGTAATTGCATACATAAGAGCATTAGCCAATGTGTAGCTAACAGAATCAGAGTTAAAATATTGATATAACAACTGAATGCATCAAACAATTTTCTTCCATCATCTCTACAACTAGTAAATGAATTTTCCAACATTTCAGTCATTCAGTTCTTGGGCTTTAGCAATTGTCACAAAGTTAAATCAGCTTGTGTCACATCATCCCATCCCCAGGTCAAGTCCATGGCGTTATTGTACAATCTATCCCTTAAGCAAGGCAATACTGTATCTATTGAGACTGAAGAATATTTTAATACATGTACCTGTACTTAAATTTACATGAAATAAATAACCCTTGCATTTGGTATAATGCCTTTCACATCAGGAGGATATCCCAAAAAGCTTCACAGGATATCTTCTAAGAAAACATGAAAAGCGCTATATCAAACACAAGTATTACTATTATTATTATAAAGTGTTTTGACATATACAATTCTCAAGTAAACTTTTCATGTCTCAGGCCCCAAACAACACATGATATAGTAGTTACTGTCTGTGTGAAATACTGAACACTTCCCATATACGTAATAACTTGACTAGACATATTTTCACATAAGCCACAGGTACTTTACAAATCAAGTAGCGTACATTTCCTCCTCACTATTAGTGAGCATGAATCACTGCCATGGCAACTCTCTAACCATTCTCATTCCTCAGCTTTTGGGAATGTGGGCTGCAAAAAATATACACATGCATAAATTGCCACAAACAGCACATAAATAATATACAATAAGCTCAGTGTATCTCAGTGGTTAAAGCACTCGCCTTACATGTGAGTTTGTGTTTCGAATCCAAGGTCAGGGCGAAACCTTGGGCAAGTTTCCTTACTCCACACGCCTGATAATAATTCATCCAAAAAAAACCTATAATAATTTGGTCATTTCAATCCAAGACTGTTTGTGGGACACTGCTGTGCGCAATTGGCTGCCGCGTTTTGCTCACAAATATACAGTCAATTCACTTTACAGTATATTCTGTGAAGTGCTTTGAGAGGTCTTCTAGAAGATATGAAAAGCACAATCAAATGCAAGGATTATTATTAATGAAACAAAACTCCCTCGTAAGATCCAATCCAATAACCAGTACATTCACATACTCCATTATTCCAACCTTTGATAAAACAACAGGAATTGGTAAATATGGCAAGGACTTCTAAGTAATTCAGGTTTGATCGCCGGACCACATTGAGAGAGCAGATTTTAATCGAGGTAACGATATACTACAGAAGGCTTCAGCATCCCAGGTCAAAGGAGTAGAAAGTGAGTGACTTCCTGATTATTTTTTACATAGACACGGTGAACAAGTACTACAGCAAATGAGATTTGGAAACGCAGCATGGAACAAACATCAAACCCAGAACCTTTATTTTATTTATAGCTGAATGCCATCAGGGTGGGATTAAAACTTTACAATGTAACAGCCATATAGATATTAACACTGAATGTGAATTTTATTACACTCGTAGCAAGGACCTGCATAATTTACTGTGAACTTTATCGGTTGTATGAAATTTGATCTTCTCATCTTGAGGAAGGCATGTGGATATCTAACAGTTTCAAACATGAAATGTTTATATTTCAGATTCAATTTCCAACAAAAATACCATAAACACATACAATGAATCAACGAATGGGAGATCACTCCCTGAGATGGTTTGATTTTAATGTCAAATGGTTTACTGTCAACTTCATCCACATTTCCAATACAATTTACAGATCTATGGATGTGTAATTCAGATATTCTGTGGATTTAAACTGGCTTTAGAATGGGTATCCAATTTAGGCAATTCATAAATATAAAAAGAGACACAGCAAAGGATAGAGGGCAGAGCTTTGAGCAAGACCAATGTCAATAACATTTACGTCAGACAGTGATCCATTAAAAGTAACTTATTGTCGGTTCAAATAAGACTGAAGTCATCTCAGAATATTTTTCAATCAATTCATTTTGGGCAGTTTATCTGGGAATTTATCAAGAAACCTTATTTATCAAAGAAGCTTACCCCAGGAGACAGTGTGGGAGGTTTTCAAAGCTGAGAGTGCTACCAATGTGCCAGGCTGTCATCAAATCTGCCCGATGCTTGTTCAACTAGGACCAACCCTCCACCCTAGGTATTTGGCTAGCGGGTTAATAGGAGTGACGTGAGGCAAATATGAGAGTTTGTTCACAAACCCAGACTCCAAGTCATTCCTTCCAGCAGTTTCTCCCAAGCCCTCAAGTTTCCTGATTAGCTATTCAATGGACACCTACCTTCAGTGTGGTGTAAGGCCTCTACAGGCAGCCATCTTAATGTTCTAAAATCTAGAGGTTCTGTTCCAATGTCATGTGCAAGGCTCACTCAACACTGACTGCTTAATACAGGTCCTCCTGTGATGACTTTGACAAAATAGGGACTACCATGAACCATAGTAATGTATTTGCTGACACACAAATGAGGGAAGAGGAGAAAGGTGTCCAACAATACAGTCAAATAGATAGCTGTTAAATTGGGTTTTGAATGTAGGGTGTGAGGGGGTTAGGAGGAGATTGGAGTTCCAGAGAGTGGGTAGCAATGGCTGAAAGCTCACCTACCAAGTGATAGCTTTAGAAGAACAACTACAGTACTGTAATCAACTTGAGATGATTATTGGAGAGCATCCTTGGTGCACACAGCGATGCCCAATTACATCACTGCCTGCACCTCAAAATGTCTTCCAATTATGCCCTCAAACATACTAGTTCCTTGCAAGGAACCAATTTTAGCAGCGTCAACTGTGTCCTATTCACCCACAACAGTGGTGTAAATAGCAGCTTGGTGCTGCGGAATAATGTCTTGGAACACAGACTACATTTCCTGCATAGGACACCATATACCTCTCACTAACTCACACCAATTAGCTCAAAGCAGTCTCAAGTTGGAGCAAAGAGCAAAAAGTCTGTATGTCATACATGGGGTTCCCTATAGGGGACATACGCAACATACAAAGGGTCTTTTTCAGATCAAAGCCATTTTCTTGACAAGTGTTGTTTTGTGAGCCGGCAGCAAATGAGGCACACAGTATGCAGAGCTAAACAGGACAGAGACCAGGACGTTTTTCTTTACCTAGAGGGCAATTTGTAACTGGAACAGTTTACTAGAAAGCATCGTTGAGGCAAGGACGCTAGACTTGTTAAAAAAAAAGGCCTTCGTTATCCGAACTTCCAATGATAAAAATCTTCCTAAGAGACTTTTCACATTTTATATCCACGCTTTCTGGTTGTGCACTAAACATAATGTCTGAAGGCTGCTTACGTCATCAGCAAAGTGATGGGAATCTTGAATAATGAGATAGCTCTGGAGAAATCTGAATCAAAAGTAAACCAAGAGCTTAAAAAAGGAGATAATGTGAGACAAGCAATTGCACTTTGAAGGGTATTACAATTACATCCAGAACAGCACTAACTAAAGCTACAATACTCTGATGCAAAAAGAGGGAAAACCAGGAATAATGATTGTAAATTACATATTAAAATGAGAATTTGTATTTTCAAAGCACTTCATCACATTGTACCTTATCAAAGCACTTGACTTGTAATTAATGTTGAGTGTAGTGACTGTGGCTGCAAACATGGCAGCCATTTGCTCACTACATCGGCAACTTTGCTGTTGCTACCTGTAACGCTCTAACACGGCCAAAACTCTCATCCACACCTCTTGTCACGTATGGACTTGATTTCCAACGGCTGATCACCAGCTTTGCCAGCTCCACAAACTCGAGGTCACACAAAATTCTGCAGCCCACAGACTCTCTCGCATCAGGTTCCACAGCTCAACACTCCCATACATACCCAGCACCACAAGCTTCCTTTGCTCTCGAACCGATCAACTTTACAATCCTTGTCCTTGTTTTAAAATGCCCCCCAGGGCCTCACACTGCACAGTACACCATCTCTGGATCTCATGCGACCGGCCACTCCTTCGACTTTGCCAACTCCATCTTTCGCCATCCCTCTGGAATTCTGTCCCAAAATGCCTCTGCCTCACCACTTCCCTCTTTGCACAGTAGTGTCCCACAAACAGATGCGGATTGTGTGACCAAAAATCCCATTTTGGGAGGGATTATTACCCCCTGGAAAGCAATCCGCCAATCCATTTATTTCTCTCTACTTCTGAAACAGCTTGTAAACGCGTGTGCAAATACAAGTTCAAATCTTGGAACAGGTCTGAAGAAAATGTTATAGTTATGGGTTCCATTAGCCAGAAGATGCCCTAAAAATATATAAGGCTATCCACAGGGTAAAGCACTTGAGTAGTTGGCTGCAGCACAGTATGTTGTCCTCACTGCAAACAAGTGAATAATCTGCTTTCATGTCTTTTAAAGAAACTGGTTTTGACTGTGCACATGTTAACTCCACTCTCAACGTGTTTCGTGGTGAAGGTAAGTTATATTAATTGCGATCAGAATCATGTGACAGAGGTCTGTCCTCTTGCACACGTCACTGCAAATGTAAATATATTTCAAATGCAGCATATCCGAGGAGCTAAAATGGGGTATTTTGTAATTGCTGGTGACTTGCAGTATAGATGTACGCTAGTCTTGATCATGCAATGTTCATGGTACCAAAAAATCATGAAAGGCGAAGTGTTAACTCCTTCGGGGGGTAGATAGTTTGTTTGTTCCACCTATATTTACCATCATTCAAGAACAACACAGCAAGACCCCAACATAAGGCAGGTAGATGGTGGGCCATAAAATCCCAACCAATCTTACAACACCGAAGTGTGAAGCCTAGTCACCATAGCATGCTTCCAATCACATGAGCAGCAACATCACTGTGTGTCTCACTCAATTATGATAGTTAAGCATTATCTGTTCTTCCACTCGCACAAGCCCACCCTCATTCATAAGAAGTTCATCAATTTCTGTATGAAATTCTGTGGAGTCCAGTAGCTCACTGGATGGAGTCCTGTAGCTCAGTGGTTAGACCACCATCACCTCGCAAGCAAGATTCCTGGATTCAATTCTGAAATGTCAGGCAAGTTTCCCTATTCCACACACCTGTGTTCACCTATCAGTAAGTAGGAATTTGGTTGTTAGTCGATTGGCAGTTCACTTTCCCAGGGTAATAATTCCTTCATAAATTTAATTCCTTCAATCCATGACTGTTTGTGGGGCACTGCCAGGTGCAATTGGCTGCCATGTTTTGCCCATAAAATATAGTAAATTCACTTTACAGTATATTCTGTGAACAGCTTTGAGACATCCCGAAAATCTGATAAAGCACTATGTCAAATGCAAGGATTATTATACATATATATCAATGATTGACTCATTTGACTACCTCTACAAATTTTGCCAGTTTTGAAGAGTTCACAGTCACTGTCATGTCTCAGACAATTTATACTATTTTGTAAACTTGCATTTTGATAAACACAAAATATAATTCCTCTTTGCTGTGTTTACCAGTTAGTTTAAACATTGTTGTGTTGTTTTTACATTTTACACAGGATAGATTTTTTACAAGAATATAGTCAAGAATACAGTCTCTGCATTGATATGGAAGACACTACAGGGTAAATTACTAATTGTCTTATTTTCCTTCACCTTTCCCCTCCAATTCTCAACAACTGCTGGCTCATAGCTCTTGAATTCATCTTTCATTATCTGTCTGATGTCTGAGCGTTGAATAATTGTAGTTAAATAACCATCCATCAAATTCACTCTCCAACTACTGGCACAGACTGGTAATGAAAGTTATTGGGGGGAGGAAATAGTAACAGATCTATTCAAGGACACAAGTATGAAAGCGCGGAATACAAAACAGTTTTTTTTTCATCCCGTCCATATCTCGTACCAAATCACTCCAGTCCTTACCAGACTCCACTGTTTCCCTATTGCACATTCACTTACAAATCACTGACACCTCCCTATTTCTCCAATCTGTTTACCCTCTACCTGACCTCTCTGCTCCCTTCGCTCGGCCTATAGTGGTATTCCTGCAAGACTCTCTCTCGCACCCGTCACTCCACCATCGGCGGCTGTGCTTTCAGTCACTATGACTCTGTAACTCCTTGCCTCAATCCCTCCTCCTTGTGCATCTTCACGTCACCCCTACTGTCATCTACCCTCTCTCGCAGACTCAGAATGTAGCTCCAAGACACTGCCCACATGAAGGGCACTATATAAATATAGGGGACGTCCTCCTGCCGTGAAAGGCGCTCTATAAATGTAATTTTGTTGTTGCTGTTCAATCAATCAATCAATCAAACAAACAAAACTTACATTTATATAGCCCCTTTCACATTGAGAGGACGTCCCAAGGCACTGTACAGTTAGGTAGGGACAAGAGCAGGCAGGGAGGGGTTGGGGCAGGATGAAGAAGAGTAGGAAAATTAACTGTATATTTGTGGGCGAAACGCGGCAGCCAAATTGCACACAGCAGTGTCCCTTAAACAGTCATGCAAGTGGGATTCGGGGAAAAATGGGGGAAAGATGGCAAGGGAAGGGGTCGAGGTAGGGGGAAGGAGAGCAGGAAAGCCGACTGTATATTTGTGGGCGAAACGCGGCAGCCAAATCGCACACAGCAGTGTCTCACAAACAGTCATGGAAGTGGGATTAGGGGAGAAAGGGGGAAAAGAGGGTAATGGAGAGAGGATTGTTGTTGTAAATGCAACTTGTTGGCAATAAAATGCACACAATTAAATTGGTGAACTTTTTCAGGATATTTGTAGCAATTTGTACATTTGTATTTTGTGGTGAAGCCACAGGTTTGATTTATAAATTCCGTTTAAAGTACAATTTACCTTTAGAAATCGCCTTTGACACCAGAAGAAGATGCAAAGCACTTCACAGCACTGGATGGACACTCGAGGTGGGGAGGGGAAAGATGACCTAAAAGATGCACATGAAAATATTTCCAGAATCTAGAATATCTCAGATTCCAGCATCTCAATACAAAGGCAAAAAGTTCTGGAGTCCAATAATATCAAAACATCGCAAAGTGTATCGAGCTAGGATCTGACCAGCTGGAGGATTAAAGGGTGACCTAGTAAATCTCTTCAAGATTATTATACCGTATATGAATGGTGAAATTGGAGAAGCTCATTTCCACTAGTCAATGAATCAAAACTCTGCCGCCCGCATACTCACCCGCTCTAAGCTTCGCTCCCCCATTACCCCAGTCCTTGCCAGACTTCACTGGCTCCCTATCCCAGAGAGGATCGACTTCAAGATCCTCACCCTTGTTTTCAAATCCCTCCACTCCTCTGCACCCCCCTATCCCTCTGATCTCCTCTCCCCCCAACCCAGCACCCGCTGCCTTTACTCCTCTGGGTCTGGCCTCCTCCATGTCCCCCGAGTCCTCCACTCCACCCTCGGTGGCCATGCCTTTAGCCACTACCCCCCGAGGCTCTGGAACTCCCTTCCTCACTCGCTTCGCCTCGCCCCCTCTCTTCCCAGTTTCAGGTCACAGTTGAAGACCTTTCTCTTCGACCGAGCTTTTGGTCACCTTCCTGCCCCTGCCCCTGGCTCAGTCCCGGGATCCGCTTCTGTGAAGCGCTCTGAGACACCAACTGGCGTGGAGGGCGCTATATAAATCAAAGATGTTGTTGTTGTTGTTGAATCAACAACAATGTACATTTACATAGCATCCTTCACACGGGACAGGCTGAAATCAGTAATGAGATGGGCCAAATGTAAGGTATTCGAAAAAAATGAATTAAATGGGAAAAGATGATTTAATAAGAAGGTAGTTGACTCCCACACTGAAAGAGAAAGTGGCCAATTTGTCGGTCGTTGGTCACAATGTTTTCCCGGGTAATGTTTTTGGGCAAAGCAGGAAGTGACATTGGCATGAACCCAAAGCCCAGATGTGACTATTTTAATGCACAATGCTAACTGGAATGTGGGAAACACCTCAATGAATTTAGGACAATTCTGTACCTTCATTCATTCATAATAATAATAATCCTTGCATTTGATATAGCGCTATTCATGTTTTCTAGATGTCTCAAAGCGCTTCGTGCTTTACTGTAAAGTGAATTGACTGTATATTTGTGGGTGAAACTCGGCAGCCAATTGCACACAGCAATGTGCCACAAACAGACGTGGATTGAAATGACCAATTTTTATTATTGTGGGGTTTTTTTGAAGGGATTAACATTAGGCATGTGGAGTAAGGAAACTTGCCCAAGGTTTCGCCCTGACCTGCCTGCATTCGAAACACAGGTCTCAAGCTTGTAAGGCGATTGCTCTAACCACTGAGCTACAGGAGCTACGTCCATAGGTCAGACAGACTGGTCAAACTGGATTCCTGAAAACACCCACCTGCCTGGCTTCACTTGGTTGTCTCTTCAGAGTTTGCTGTATTCCTTGGTACTGTACTTAGCTTGTCAGTCTCAACAGGCTGATGAGCTGAGTGCACCCAATGCGATTCAAATGTAGAGGCTTTCTTATCCCAAGTCTAATCATTTACTGACTGAGCTCCCCAGGATATTCTGTTGCATCATATCAACACAACAGGATCACCAGTGTCGGCAGAGATTTGACACACAGTAGCACAAAATTTGTCCTAAATCTTTTTGAATTTATTTCTATTTTAAATGAGGATAATTGAAAGATTATTGCTGAGTATTACTGTAATCCTTCCAGCAAGAATTACGGGCGGGAGGTATTGGGGGTGGGGGTGGGGGGGGGGGGCAGTAATGAAGGACTGAAGCAGTTGCAAATTGCAGCATTAATAAAGAGGTGGTGCAATCTGCAATCAATAAGCAATTCAAATCAATTAAACATGTTCTTATAGTCCTCAGTTCAATTCAACTGAATCATGAAAAGCTTGACTAAACTTGGGATAAAAGAAGCCATATCCACTTCAGCATCGTTGTATATTGTTTGAATAATCCAGAACAGCTAATGTGTGCTTTTAATGACAGCATTTTGGCTACCTCTCCCCAGTAGATCGAATTCTGCTCTTCCTACAAACCTAACTGAACAATCAGCTCCCTTCACTTTACATTCGCCCACAAAATATACAGTCACTACACTTTACAGTATAGTATATTCTGTGAAGCGCCTTGAGATGTCTCAAAGACGTGATAAGGCACTATTTCAAATGTAAGGATTATTATATTATTATTATTCACTTAGTGAACATTGGCTTGCTTTTTGTCCTCTGTCTTATCCACTTCTATAGGCAGATAGGCCCGCTTCTAGTCATTCTGCCCACACTCTTTGCAGTTCCTACCTGAAGTCCCTCAATATCCTCCCACCCTTTAAACCCCCCTCCCCTCCTCCTCCCACCACCACCACCACCAGTTTTAAAACCAGTCTTCAGACCCAAGTCTTCAATTGTACTTTCACTCATCTTTCCCTCCTACCAGACTCTCTCTCCCCCACCCTCTCCTGCTCTGGCTTTGACTCCAGCCAGCTTTTTAAAGTGGCTCTGGGTTTTCCTGATGTGAAAGTCGTCACATAAAAGTCAAATTAAGTTCACAGCAAAACGTCCTAAGATCACTAATGTTTTATTAATTTATCAAACTGTCTTTGTGATCCATCCAGCACTCTACCTGTGCTGATAATGTGCAACCGATGGCAAGTTAAAATGCAACAGTACCACAATGCACACTCTGAGGCCCCAGAATAGTGTCGGCGATATATCGATATATAATTTATATCGATATAATTTTTCATATCGATATGCCGATATTGAAAATTCAAATATATCGGTATATCGAAAAATTCGATACATAAGAAAAAATCGATATATCACAAATATCGGTATATCATGTCCGGTGATATATCGGTTACATCAGTCAGAAGAATTAGGTGGGATCTTAAGAAGAATTAGGGGGGATCTTATTAAAACATATGAGATTCTTAAAGGGCTAGATAAAGTAGACACTGAGGGACTGTTTCCCCTGGTAGGAGAATCTATAACCAGGGGTCACAGTCTTAAAATTAAGGGTCAGCCTTTTAGAACAGAGTTGAGGAAACATTTCTTCACTCAGAGGGGAGTGAATTTATGGAATTCACTACCCCAGAAGGCTGTAGATGCTCAGTCCTTGAACATTTTCAAGGCTAAGACTGATAGATTTTTGAAAAATAGAGGGATTAGGGGATATGGGGATAGGGCAGGTAATCAGAGTTAGGTGAGAAGATCAGCCATGATCTTATTGAATGGCCTGCTCCTGCTCCTAATTCTTATGTTCTTATGTTATATCGGTATAATGCAAACCTTTTCAACTTACCCTGTCAATATCCGAATGCGTGCGCACCTCCGAATGCGCGCACATGCGCAGGACAAAAAAATCTGCGATATTGATATATCGGTATGTATCAATATGGGCCAACCGATATATTGATATCGGAAAATTTCCATATCGACGGACCCTACCCCAGAGCAACCTGGTTAACCTGAGTGTAATACTCTCTAGGATCGGTAAGTACAGTATTAAGGTTTGTCCTCTAGGAAGACTGCAGATTCCATTTCCAGGCACACAAGTCAATATCCCTGTGAAAGGTGGTAACTACGCGTGGAATTCTTCGATTGATTTCAATACTTTTAGGCATGGTGATAAGCTTCTGTATGTGTGAGACATCCGGATGACTGAAATATAACCTTTGCAACTGAATACCTTGCCAACAGAGTGTTCTGCCTATGAACTGTCATTGTTTATTTACGGTACAACAGAATGCTCTGGCTGTCCACCGATACTGCTTCTTAACACCAGAATACTCTGCCGGTGAACTGTAATACTGTGATATTACTGCACATCAGATGGGAGCTGCAGAAATGAAGGAATTTGGTTTGTGTTACGATTTAACACAACAAGCTCCTGTAGTGAAATCAGCTATTAAATTACAGTAGCAATATATGAAACTGGTATTTAGCGAAGCAAGATGGAACTTTTATTTTCTCTTACTGTCGATTTTGGTCTCAAAGCACAAACACTACACTACTCTCAGAATGCGGAAAATTAACAGTGTGAATATAAATACACTTAAACATTCAAGATTAAATTGGCATTAAAATGTAATGTAGATTCCTTGCGACCAAATTATATTCCTCTTCCCGCCACTCCCCATCTCTGTGTCTTACTTAACCAGACTTAGCAAATAGAAATCTGGGTTTGCACTCTTATCAGCTAATTAGTTTTAATCTGCATGTTTTCTAACCTATTGCTGTTAGTATTTACTTGACTAGAATGAGTAGGTAAGAATTATTTACGTGACAGCTTATGCACCTTATTCCATCACTGCTGTGGGCACTCCTTCAATGAGTCAAAGGGCCAATGCGAGTAGACAGCCCAGATTGTTGCTGAGGGGAGTCTGGTCAAGATCAGAGATTTATACTTCAAAAGAGATTATGGAATTGAGATATAACTACTTCATAGAGCACAATTGTCTCTGTGCTGCTTAGGTCTGATGGTGTGTGTCTGTCCTCCTGACGTGAAAGACACTACACAAATGTAACTGTTTGTTGTTGTGTGTCGGGGTGGGGGGGTGGTGGTGGGGAGAGGCAAATAGTGTTGCCACAAGAAGGAGGTTCAAAGAACCAGGTTTGAGTGGATTGCAATTGACATAGTATTTTATCACGTCATCAAGACCTCTCAAATTGCTTTTTGACAGGATTACACTGTGGAGTGTAATGGGTTTGCATTTTGTAGACGCAAGTGGTGACCAATGTTTTGCACACAGCGATGTCTCACAAACAAACAACAAAATCTAGACTTCCTGCCCGATTACCTTTGTGGAATCGAGAGTCACTATGTAATAATAATAATCCTTGCATTTGATATAGCACTCTTCACATCTTATCGACATCTCAAAGCGCTTCACAGAATATACTGTAAAGTGAATTGACTATATTTGTGGGCAAAATACAGCAGCCAATTGCGCACAGCAGTGTCTCATAAACAGTCGTGAATTGAAATGACTAATTTCAATATTGTATTGTGCTTTTTTTTGACGGAATATTATAAGGAGTGTGAAGTAAAGAAACTTGTCCAAAGTTTCATCCTGATCTGCCTGGATTCGAACACAGGTCTCACGAGTGCTCTAACCGCTGAGCTACAAGAGCTGCACAAGAAAGTAGAAACAGAATAAATAAGTGGTTTGTAATCCATGATAGAGCGGGTTGTGGAAGTGGATTTATTTTAACATGGTTTATTTGGCATTACTGGGACAGACGGTATAAGCTTTTTTCGTTTATGGAAACCTATTTTATCAAACCCCAGTATAGTGCAGCTTCACTCATAGCACTGGTGTCTTAGAGAAACGGAATTGTGATCCTCCTGATTTGTAAGCAAGGAGTGTGAGGAAGGGAATAAAAGGTGTGAAATTACTTGTTTTAGCTATTTACCCTGAAATTGTTGACAGTAAAATAGACTAAGGAAAAAAAAAGTGAGAGAGAGAGAGAGAGTGGGGTGGAGGGGGTGTGGGGGAAGAGACGGGGGATGACAAAGGAGAGATATATTACAAAACGTGTCTGGAAACCTGGCAGGGCAGCTGAGATCCATTCCATGCATATTGCATGCCATGTGGAAACTCCAGAATGGTTCACGTGTTCTGGACAAATGCGTGTGTAGGAAATGCCTCTGGCTGCTTGAGCTCAGGTTTTGCTGAGTTGGAGGAGAGGCTACAGTCACAACATAGGATACGGGAGGTTGAAGAATACTTGGATCAATCTTTTCAAGAGATGGTCAGTGAGTGGGTGACCATCCGACATGGAGCAAAAACAGAACAGGCAGTACAGAAATTTCTTCAGGACGCCTCTGGAGAGGAGAGTCAAAGGGTGATGGATCATGGATGTTCAGGGGAACAAGGGAAAAAAGCCAACGGTATTGTTATCAGGGATACAACAGTTATAGGGCTAAACAGACGTTTCTGCCAAAAAAAGACGGGACTCAGGCTTGGTGTGCTGCCTCCTTGGGGCCAGGGTGCATGAGGTCACGGAAATGGTTCAAAATATTCTATGGGGAAGGGGAAAATCTGGAAGTTGTGGTCTATGTTGGGATCCATGATGTAGGTGATAAAAGAGCTGAGACCCAACAGGGAGAATAGCAGAAACTTGGGAAGAAGCTAGAGAACAGGACCTCAATGGTGGTGATCTCGGGATTACTCCCAATGTCTTGTGCAAGTGAATACCAAACCAGGAGGATCATAAAATTGAACACTTGGCTGGACAAATGGTGCAGGAAGGAGGGCTTCAGGTTTCTAAACCACTGGGACCACTTCTGGGGCAGATGGGACCTGTACACGAGGGATGGGTTACACCTGAGCAGGGCAGGGACCAATTTCATTGCAAAAGGGATAACAAATGCTGTGGGGAAACGTTTAAACTGATTTTGAGGGGGGATGGGGATCAAGAGGTAGCATCAGGGAGGAGAAACAAGTTACATAATGGACGAGGAGAGACAAATAGAAATGAAACAAGGAATGGTCCAGCAAAAAGTGGAAGTAGATGGGGAGGAAATGTAGAGCGGATTAAACCAGTCTTGAGAGTGTATGTGTATAAATGTAAAGTGACCAACAAGCTTAGCAAGCTGCAGGCTCAAATTGCCACATGGGGTTATGATGTAGTGGCAATAACGGAGACTTGGCTCAAGCAAGGACTGGAACAGGAGCGGAATATTCCTGGCTACAATGTATTCAGGAGGGACAGGGAGGAGAAAAAAGGAGGGGTGGCAATATTCATTAGGAGCACGGTCATGGTCCTGGAAAAGGACAATGTGTTAGAGGGTCTAAAACCAGAATCTATTTAGTTAGAGGTAAGGAGCAGAAAAGGAGCTGTTACTGTGTTAGGTATTTGCTGTAGACCATCAAATAGTGTGAAGGAGATAGATGAGCAAATCTGCAAGCAGATTTCGGAGAGATGTAAAACCAATAGAGTAGTGATAATGGAGGACTTCAATTATCCTAACATACACATGGATCCAGAGCTGGCTAGAAAGCAGAGTGGTAGTGAAGTGTAAAGAGCAAGGAGGGGGAGGAATTCCGGATATATGGAGAACTTTTTGGATCGGCATGTTTTCAGTCCAACGAGGAAGGAGGCTGTGCTGGATCTAGTTCTGAGGAATGAAGTAGGGCAAGTGGAGCAGGTTTCAGTGGACAACAGAGCATCTGGACAACAGTGATCACAATATCATTAGGTTTAGAATAGTTATGGAAAAGGACAACAATCAATCCAAGGTAAAGATCCTCAACTGGAAGCGGGCTAATTTCAGTGAGTTAAAAAGGGACCTGGACAAGATAGATTGGAAAAAAAAGATTAGCAAGTAAGACAGCAAATGAACATTAGGAAGCCTTCAAGGAGGAGATATTCATGGACAGAGCAAATATATTGCCACAAAGGGGAAAGGTAGGGCAGTGAAACCTCACTGGATGACTAAGGAAATTGGGATTAAAATAAAACAGAAAAAGGAGGCTTATGACAAATGTCAGGTCCAAAATGCAGAGGATAATCAAATAGAATATAGGAAGTAAGGAGGAGAAGTGAAAAGGGAAACAAGAAAGGTGAAGAGATGGTACGGGAAAAGATTAGCAGGAAACATAAAAGGGAACCCTAATGTATTTTAGAAGCATATAAAGAGTAAAAGGTTAGTCAATAGTAGGGTGGGTCCAATTAGGGACCCAAATGGAAATCTTCTTGTTGAGGCTGATGTACTGAATGAGTACGTTGTATCTGTCTTCACAAAAGAAGGCGATGCTACTAATGCCACGGTATCGCAGGTGTGTGAACAGAAATTGGATATGATAAAAAATCAATGGAGGAGATACTAAAAAGGATGTCAGTGCTCAACATAGATAAGTCACCTGGTCTGGACAGGTTGCATCCTAGGTTACTGAGGGAAGTAAGATTGGAAATAGCAATGGCCAGCAGCATTCCCAAGAATAAAAATCACTTTATTTGATATAGTGCCTTATTACCTCGTTGAGACATTTCAAAGCGCTTCACGGGATACACTATATTACATTATATCCTGTGAAGCGCTTTGAGACATCTCTAAGGCGCTATATCACAAGCAAGGGTTATTATTATTATTATTTAATAATCCCTCCCCCAAAAATTGGTCATTTCAATCCACGATTATTTGTGGGACACTGCTGCGCACAATTAGCTGCAGCATTTCACCCACAAATATACAGTCAATTCAATTTACATATATTCTGTGAAGTGCTTTGAGACATCTGGAAGACGTGAAAATCGCTATATCGCTATGTGCAAAATTAAACATAATCAGACTCCTGAGCCCAATCATTTAGTAGTCCTGGATTATCAAAACGTTTTATCTGAAGTTACTACCAAGGATAAAATATTGTGTAAAATCTAATCATCACCAGCAATGATTTAAAGTCGAGTTTCCTCATGAATTGAGTTTGAAGGAAAAACTAGAATGACTTGCATTCAATGTCTGCACTAGAATTCTACATTCAGATTTGTCAAAATGAAAGATAGAAGCATTTAAAACAGTCACAGACATAAACATTTGTAAATGCATTGCAAACATTTGAGTTCAAAATTAACACACAATAGAGAATAGGACTTACTTATTTTTAGAAAATATACTAACTGTAATATTTAAAGATCAGATTTAATTATGTATAACTTGGACATATTTATACATTTTATAGTAGGGACAAACTTTCCATCAAAATATTCCATCATAAACAACAAAATTACATTTATAGAGCGCCTTTCACGTCGGGAGGACGTCCCATATCATGGCTATTCTGGAAAGAAAGGAGAAATATGGGAATGCTTATTCAGTGGTTCAATATATTTTAGATGTTACAGTACAAATCCCCTTAGTCTTATATCAGCTCGGTCAGTTGTTCAATCATCACTGATTGCACTTCTATACAAGTTACACCAGTTGAGTGGTTGTGTGGATACAACCTTTTTATAGACTTCACTCGGAAAGAAATTGTGTGGTCTTAATCTGTTTCACCACAGAGATTGAACACAGGTTTATTACACAATCAGATCAGTTGGGAATTTCCCCATGTATCAGACTCCATATCAAATCAAATAATTAAATTCAAAGCTTTATTTTATTGACAATCTGTAACATAAACTGAGCGAGTTCCCTTTCGAAAGGAAGTTGGGCCTAATCGGCTGTAATAATCTCAAATCCTTTGTGACCAGCATTTGTTAAGAGCAAAACAAATTATTTTCTCCGGACAAAATACAGCTGTTTCTTCACATGGAAAATATGGAGATGTGTCAAATGAATCAGGTGGAAGCAACCCATAATGTGGGCAAACTGGCTGCTGTTTGGCCCACAAAAAATACAGTCAAACCACTTTACAGGATATTCTGCAAAGTGGTTTGAGACGGCTCAGATGTGATAAGGTGCTATATCAATGCAAGGTTTTATTATTATAGATAATGTGCCTCTGCAAATTGGAATGTTTTGGCAATGTCAAGTGATAAATGAGTTGTCACTGTGCGGCAGGATTTAGTTATCTTCAAGTTGTAATAATCCTTACATTTGATAACTGGAGGATGTCTCAAAACGACTGTAGGGTGTACGTTTTAGGCAAAAAAATGTTTGAAGCTTGAGACAAGAGCTTGCTGTCTCAGCACAAATACAATTTACATTCAGATAACGGCTTTCAAGTCAGCAGAACGTCCCAAAGAGTTTTTTCAGCACTAGATCAGCATCTGAACTGAGTGTGGGAGGCAAGGCGGTATGAGATAAAAGATGACTGAAAGTATGGTCATAACTTAGAGAGGAGGGAGGGAGAAAGTCAGGGTGGGGGGTTGGACGTTTCAAAGAATGGGGCAGAATGGCTGAAATGTTGGGAAGACATCCCAAAGCAGTTGACAGTCTATGCTTCGCTCACAACCTGAGGGTGGGAGCCAAGCCAATGAAAGAGGAAAGGATTGCTGAAAATGCTGAAACAATGGCTTTTACGTCTTCCAGACATCTCAAAGTGTTTCACAGAATATGCTGTGAAGTGAATTGATTGCATATTTGTTGGCGAAATGCTTCAGCCAATTGCACACAATAGTCTCCCACAAACAGTTGTAGATTGAAACAACCTATTTACTATTGTTGTTTTTCTGGAGGGATCATTGTCAGACATGTGGAGTACGGAAACTTGCCCAAGGTTTTGCTCTGCTGGGAATCGATCCCAGGTCTCTCATTTGTGAAGCAAATGCTCTAACCACTGATCTACAGGACTCCACACAAGGACGGACGTGAAGTGAAAAGGGAAACAAGTAGCTAGTACGGAAAATAATAATAAGAATCTTTGCATTTAGAGTAGCACCTTTCACATCAAGAGGACATCCCAAAGCACTTCACAAGATTACTGTGAAGTGGAGTGATTGTGCATTTCCTTTGAAGGTACAAATGGCAGCCCAATTATGCACAGTAGAATCCTATAAATAGCCATGATACAAATGACCAATTTCATTTGGGAGATTGGTTGGCCAGGACATTGGGAGAAATTTCCTTGTCTTTGAGAATAGTACCGCGAGATCTTTAACATTCATAGTATACAGGTAGATGGGACACCGATTTAATGTCTCATCCCAAGGATGGAACCTCTTACAATGCAACACACCACAGGACTGGTTTGGATTGTCATCCCTATGTGATTTCAAGTCCAGCCAAGAGACCTTAACCTACAAACTTCTGATTCAAAGGTGAGAATACAGAGAAAGGCAAGAACATGGGTTGCAGAGCTCTGTATAGTCTGCAGCTTCTGAAGGGAAGGAGGTAGTCTGGCCAAGCAGAGAGTTAATGCAGTCTAGCCTGGACATGATGAAAGCATGCCAAAGGACAGAGGTAATGGTGAAGGCAACCAATGCTACAAAAGTGGTGGATACCTTGAATGGGTCAGAGCTTGGATGTGGGTTTTTATGGACAGTTGAAAATACAAAATACAAAAATGAGATGCCTCAGAGAGCTCATTGGTGGGTTCATGAAATACTGCAATGTGGCATTCAACCATATATGAACAGAAAGGTCCCAGATTTGGATCTGTGCTTAGTTAACTGATTTTTTAGCTGGGCAGAGAAGGAAGGAGAACCAGAATTATTGGCCTGGCCTTTATGCCCTGGTGTATGAATAGATTAAAAGAAAAAATATTGCCAAGGGAAATAGAAATAGTGAGACATAATGAGATCAGGAGGAGTACAGGTACTGAGAAGAAACAATAAAGACCCATAGAAATTCACAATACCAAAGTCCATTCATCCCAGCACGTTAGTGCTGGCTCTTTGAAAGGAGAAATCAATGCCGTTCTCTGATAAATCTGCAAATCACTTTTTAAATATTTCTCTAGTTCCCTCTTGAAAGCTAATATGGATTCTGCCTTGACTATCACATCCAACAGGATATTATACATCCAAATAATTGTGTTAAAATATTTGCTTATCACCCCCTTTGCTAATTTTCTTAAATGGATTCAAGCAGGACAGTATGTTAGTACTGTACAATGGTGGGGTTGGATGCAGAGTAAGGGCATGATTAAGATTAAGATTCATCATTTAAAAAAAAACACGAGCTTTGATTAAAGATAGCCAGTGTGGTTTTGTTAAAGGCAGGTCTTGCTTGATAAATCTAGAATGCCCTGGTCAACAGCCATTCCAGCTCTACCCACCACACGCCCCAAAGTTCAGACTATACAGACCACTGGGGCCTGTATCCACTTCTATAACAGACTCTGGGAACCCATCACCGGCATCACCTTGCCAGGTTCCAATGGCTCCATACCCTCCATGCATCAAGTTTCAGATCGTCATCCTTGGTTTCAAATATTACCATGGAACTTGCACATCCAGTGTCCTATAACTCAATGGTTAGAACATTCGCTTTACAAGAAAGAGACCTAGGTTCGATTCCAGTCAGGACAAAACCTTGGACAAGTTTCCTTACTCCACACACCTAATAATAATCCCTGAAGAAATAAAGTAATAAAATGGTCATTTCAATCCACGACTGTTTGGGGGACACTGCTGTACGCAATTGGCTCCCGCGTTTTGCCCACAAATATATAGTCAATTTACTTTACAGTATATTCAATGAAGCGCTTTGAGACATCTAGAAGATGTGAAAAGCACTATATCAAATGCAAGGATTATTATTGTCATCACTACCTCTGTGGCAACTCCAGCCTGCTTCCTGTTCCACTCTACCTCATCCTTGATGGGTGAACCTTAAACCACTTAGCCCTTTCCTCTGAAACTCTTTCCCCAAGTCGTGCTTTCCAAGTGAGAAATTATTTTCACTGACGAACCAGCCAGCTAATCACCCAGTGTCTCATTTTCACACCTCTGCAAAAACTGAAGAGAAATACTCATTCATTACCACTGCCATACCTTCATTTACCATGCCTGGGTTTCCCTTTCAATCACTAAATGGCCCTAACTTTTAACTATTCTTTTGCTATCTAGACATTTATAAAATCCTTTCAGATTTTCTTTAACTGTATTTTGTTTTCTTTAACTATTTTCTATATATCCCCTCTTAGCGTTTCGAATTTCCTTTTCATGCTTCACTACGCTTTCTAGTTTTCTTCGGTATTGTTTCTTCAGTGTTTCGCCCACAAAATATAGTCAATTCACTTTTCAGTATATTCTGTGAAGCGCTTTTGAGTCGCCTTTGAAACCTGATAAAGCGCTATATCAAATGCAAAGATTATTATTATCTTCAGATTTATTCTATGTCTCTCTTTAAAATCTTTCCAGGTGAGGTATTGTGGCCTGCACGGATTTAGTGCCACAGGAAAATCTCCTACAAAATCAAAAAGTAACATGATTTATGTGACTCTTTATGTGAACATTGGTACTTCTGGAACAGGAAATGAAGTATGATAAAGTTTGCTTATTTCCTTAACAGTGGGGACTTGTTACCAATTGTACTTCTAAATGAGCAGCTGAAAAGCGTTAGCAACAACTGCTTGCATTTATACAATGCTCTTCATGCAGGGGGGCATCTTGCAGCACGTAATAATAGTTTGACCCCGAACTGGGGCACGGTCAAAGAGGTATGGTCTACAGGTATGATCTGAAGATGGGCAAAGAGGGGGCATTGATGAATCCAGCACACAAACCTACTTACTGGGATAATGTTGTGAAGGAGGGAGAGGAAAGCGCTCTGAGACGCCATCTGGCGTGGAGGGAGCTATATAAATCGAAGTTGTTGTTGTAGTTGTTGAAAACAAAACCTTTCAGTACAGATTTCCTAGAGAGAACACAACCCACTAGTCTTATTTTTTCAAAAATAAATGTGTAATCCAAGGTGGACAGCAAAATATGCGCTGCACCCACAGTGCATAGTGAGAATTAAAACTAAGATACTTTGAAATGAGATGAAACATTTATTGACATAGATTATGCAAAAGCAAAATTCATGGCCCTCGAAGGCTGTACAAACACTATCAATTAGGATGTTTAAATGGGGAATAGATGATGCTAATAATGATAATTCTTGGATTTGATATAGCGCTTGATCACATCTTCGAGACATCTGTAAATCCTTCACAGGATATACTGTAAAGTGAATTGACTGTATATTTTGTGGGTAAAACTCAGCAACCAATTGCGTGCAGATGCAAAATTGTATTAAAAATATATAAAAGATATAATAAACTAGTGGAGCAGACTCAATAGGGGAAATAATAATGATAATAATAATCCTTGCATTTGATATAGCGCTTTTCATGTCTTCTAGACGTCTCAAAGCACTTCACAGAATATACTATAAAGTGAATTGACTGTATACTTGTGGGTGAAACGCGGCAGCCAATTGTGCACAACACAGAACAAACAGTTCTGGATTCAAATGACCAATTATTTTGAGGGATTATTATCAGGTCTACTACTTACTGTTCTTATATTCCTAGTATAAAATAAGGAGGGGTATCGTTTCAGTAAACTAATGAGCTGCACCCAACCTCCATAATGTAGTTCATGCTCTAGGCTTATTCATTTCAATAGTACTTTTAAATGTAGCTGTGCAGTTCAACATTATTAAACATTTATTGTACGCAGATTGTTACATTTGTCACATTATGAATTTTTTACCTTCAATGCATTTTTAATGTCAACTAAGCGTTAACCAGTTCCTTGAAACAGTTACAATGAAAACTACAATTTTAGTTTTAAAAATTGCTTCTTAATTGATCTGTTCTTTCGCAATGTTCAGCCCTAATGTCTACACTGTGAGCCTTGATCCTATTTCCATTGAAATGTTGAGGATCTCTTTTACGCTCTCTTTGTAATGGTAAATCAGAATCTAATAAAATAATAAACAAAACAGAAGTTGCTGGGAAAATTCAGCAGGTCAGGCAGCATCCATAGAGAAGGAAAGTGAGTCAATGTTTCGAAATGTTGACTCACTTTCCTTTCTCCATGGATGCTGCCTGACCTGCTGAGTTTTCCCAGCAACTTCTGTTTTTGTTTCAGTTTTCCAGCATCTGTAGTATTTTGTGTTGTCTAATAATAATAATAATATTGCTTGCGTTTGATATAACAACTTATCACATCGTTGAAATATCTCAAAACACTTCACAGAATATGCTGTAAAGTGAATTCACTATATATTTTGTGTGGGTAAAGCACGGCAGTCAATTTTGCACAGCAGTACACCAGTCATGGATTGAATTGCCATATTTTTGTTTTGTTTTTAAGGGATTATTACCCCAGTAAAGCGATCCGTCAATCGACTACCAACCAGGTTCCTACTCACTGCTAAGAAAACAGAGGCATATGGAATAAGGAAACTTGCCTACGGTTTTGCCCTGTCCGGGAATCAAATCCAATACCTCTTGTTTGGTAGGCGAGTGCACTAACCGCTACACTACAGGCATGATCTGTTTGGTGGAGTAAAGATTTACATGAAAAGGGTCGACATATTCACAGGGTATTAGCAAAACAAAACACACATTTAGTGTTTTCTGCAAAATACGACATAAGGCGCAGCAATGCTCTCAAAGTTAATTGTGAGGATCTCTTTACTATATCCACTTTTAAATCATTATAATATTTAGAATTCAAAATAAACATGCTTTTTGTCAGTCAACTATCTTCTTTGGACGCCTTGGGACGTCCTCCCGACGTGAAAGGCGCTCTATAAATGTAAATTGTTGTTGTTGTTGTTGTTATGTGCTAGGGTGGGGGGAGCTCAAATACATACATGTGGGATTATTTAATGTTCTATTGTCAGCAATAATCAGAACTTTAAAAATGCAGGTTTCAGGACTGTAATAATATAATAATAATCCTTGCATTTGATTAAGCACTTTTCACGTCTTCTAGATGTCTCAAAGCACTTCAAAGAATATACTGTAAAGTGAATTGACTGTATATTTGTAGCCTTAATAAAGCAAGATGCAGACAATCTAAATGGAAGGTCGGTGATAACACATCAGATTTTGTTACCAACAGTAAAACTAGAGTGGAGGAGTCAGTCACTTAATATAACATTTTATTATTAATTTCAAAATATTACTTTAAGCACTAGAAATTACATTGCAATGATTTGTGGTGTTACTGTTTATTCAGTGTTTAAATTAGATTATGAACTGTTATCCATTCCAATACAGTGTCTGGTTGACTACAATTTTCCTGATTCAATAGTTCCATTTAAAAACTCCGTAAAACCAGACAGAATTACGTGGGGAAGGCTTCAAAGCAACTGGTAATTATTGCAAGAGATGAGGCAACAGAAATTGTGCACATGATATGAGGTGTGTATTATCCTTAGCGACATTTCAACCTTCCTTCCTTCCTTGCTCAATGCTCACTAGAAGTTGTCAATAACAGAGGTGTAATTTGCCCTATTTAGAAAGAAGTGCATCAATTTTAACTTTTCAGGACATTGTAGATAAAGGAAGATAGTGAAGGGAGGCTGGACACACACGCACACAAAACTCGAATGAGCACATTTCTGTAATTACAAGTGACAGTATCCCAATGACTTGAAAGATTAAGTGGCTCATCATTAGTGAGAAATAAGAAACTGCTTTTTTTTCCCCCAGGGAGGTTATCTTAATCTGCTCCAAATTCAAATGAAACTAATTCCAATACTTGGACGATTTCAATACTTCAGGTGTATAGTTGTTCAGTAGCTGATGAGAATCAATGATCAGTGCATGGTTGAATGATTCCTAATATTCTGGATCTAAGCACTCTGGGACTCTACTCTGCATGAAGAGCGCTTTGTACATGCAAGTTGTCGTTGTTGTTGTTGACATCTGCAAATCCCCATCAATACTCCACAAAGATACACCACATTTTCCTGTTCGAAAATGTACCATTTATACTTATGCATCTAGAAACAGTGTAACACTTGAAACTGCATTCCAGGAAAATAATGGCAGGTCACATTTTACGTGCCATCGATGACGGAAGTGAATGCATAGGATCACAACTGACTGACAAACAGATTACAATCCCATTGATACAACTCATAGGTTGACTGCTGCAGGTTGCACTGAAAGTTATTTTAAAAAATGTTTTGCAATAGCTAGTTTTGTATTTGCATTTATTTATACCTGCTGGAGAAACAAGAGCTGTGACAGAAATGGTAGAGATGTTTCTGGGATGAACTGCTGAGGAATTTGACTAGCTGCTTGACATTAAAAACCCAGCGAGATGCAATGTACCGGATGTCTGTGAGTGATGGTACTGATTATGTATCTCAATACCACCATCAAAATCCGTAAAATTGCCTTGAAGAAATGTGTTGATTTCTGAACCCTGTCACTCTCACTCAAAAAATGTTGTACAACAGATCTGGAAGTCAGGTCCAAACAACACATAATATGGAAACAAAGAATAAATTGATTTAATTTCTGCTACAGTTTTGAGATTGATGATCTTTTTTGTGTTTCCCTAAAGAAGTCTACTTGATGCCTTTGTGTACACACACAAGCATAAAGATAGCTCAAAATACTGTAGTCTAAAGCATTCCTGTAAAACACTGAAGACAAAATCATTTCAAAACAAAACAAAAATTGCTAATGAATCATTTTGCCTTTTAAGCCTTTATCGCAGCAGTCCAAACCAAATTGTAAAATTGAAAAACATGGAATAAAACTTCACTGAGATTGTTCATTACATTAAAAAAAAACAATGGGAATTGGTGGGTTTTTAACAACATCTGCAAGAACATAAGAAATAACTTTTGAATCCTGTCAAAAGCTATCACCGTTACCCAATACCAATTCCATCACTAGTATTTCTGGATTAGACATGTATGTATGCCTCATTAAAACATTTAAAACAGCATTAAAAATGGAGTGCTGAAGTTTTCACTTTGGTGAGAGAATCTATATAGATCTGCCCTTTCCTTGTGCAGTTATCTTCTGCTCTTTGAATGTGGCAGGGTATATCTTAGGTGCATATATTTTGTACAAAGATATCAAGCAAGATGAATTTTTTTAAAATTACATATAGAGTATAGTATTTTCTACTGTATTGTCTATACTCAACTGATTAGTGTAGAGATCACAGATTCCGGATAAGAGTAATCAAGGGAAAAAATGTGTTAAGAATGTCAACACCCAACATATTATGAACCATCAATGTATTAATGAGTCACAAGCCAGCGGTTAAGTCGAAATGAAGTAAAGTAAGAAACAACAATCTGGTTCAACCTGGATTTAAAAGAAACCACAAAGTTTCTTTTTATTCAAGTTGAATCAGTCAGAGGTTAAAAAAAACTATGTACTAAAGATCTTGTACGACTCAACGCTTGCACATCAAAGCAGTTATTATTTTTGCCCTGTTAATTGCTTAATTTAACACCTATAGAATCTTTGAACATATGGTGACTTCAGTGTGAAACTCCCTATCCCCCAGTTCATTTGAAAATGAATTCATAATCATTTCATTTTTGAAAATTCCCCGACTTCAAAACCCTCCTTAAAAAAAAATCTTTCAATGTTAACATCGTCATCATCCCATCCCCTCTACCCACTTTGTTCAATGATACAGTCTCCACAAAACACTTCTGGATGATATCCGATGCAAGAGATTCTACAGAAACTGACACTGTTGTTGGAACTCACTTAAACATTCTATAACTTAACAGTTTAACTGAAGAAGTTTATTGTGAGGTATGCCACTGAAAAGTATTAACATTTATTGTTAAATTAATCGGTTGCTTTCATAACATCCCGTTACGAAAGGTAATTCCCTGCTCGCCAGACTTCCTAACTCTTCCCTCCATAAACTGAAGATTATTCAGATTATTCAGAACTCTGCAGCCCATGTCATCTCTCGCACTAAACTCCAGAAGCCAATCACTCCTGTCCTCGCCTGAATTCACTGGCTCCCTTATCCCCCAGAGGAGATTTCAGGATCCTCATCCTGACTTCAAACCCCTCACCAATCTTGTTCCCCCCACCACTGTAACCTGCAGCACACCAACCTGCCCAATTCCTCCACTTGGCATGGACTGGCTGACTCCATGTTTCCCACCCCTACCTGTTCCATGATCGGTTGTTGGGCCTTCAGCCTTTCTGCCCCCACCCTCTGGAACACCATCCCAAAGCCCCTTCTACTCTCACATAGATTCTAGCAGTTGACTGAAGAGCAGATTCTGGTGCCTTGGTTAAGTGTTCTTCACTGCAAGACCAGATGGGATATGTCAGTTAATTGCCCATGTTAGCATGACAGCTGATGTTGTCCTCACCGGACATCCACATTCTAACGTTTCTGCATTAATCACCCGGTTGATTTTTCCATTTCCGTTCCCATGTTGGGATCCACAACGCCTACTTGTGTCCTTCCACAGTTTGCCGATAACCCAGAATTCTGCAGCCTGTGTCCTCTACCGCTCCAAGCTTCGTTACCCCCATCTCCTCTATCCTCATCCGACTCGATTGGCTCCCCATCATCCAGAGGATCCAACTCAAGATGCTGGTCCTCACATTCAAAGCCTTTCATGGCATCGCCCCACTTAACATTTGCGACCTCCTAACCCCCTACCAACCTGCCCACCCCTCTGCTCAGCAGGCTCCAGCCTGCTCCATGTTCCCCCCACCCACCCGCCCCACCATTGGTAGACAAGCCTTCAGCCACTCTGCCCCTAACCTCTGGAACGACATCCCACAATCCCTCCGCCTCGCCCCCTCACTGGCCTCCTTCAAGGCCTGCCTCAAGACCCTCCTCTTCGACGGTCCCATCAATCACCCCAAATTCCCACCCTTTCCCTCTACCCTACCCAACCTCAGCTCGGGTATGAAAAAATGACTGTCCAGCACCTTTGGACGTTCTCCTGGCGTGAAAGGCGCTCTATAAATTTTATTTTGTTCTTGAAAGGATAAAATCAACCTGGTAGAATAAGGTTTAGTCAGTCCCAATTTGATTCTTGGTAGAGGTGAGTTAGCAGTTTCAAAACTGTTCACAATTGTGCAATTCATTCAGCCACAGTTTGGAGTGGGAAACTCATCTTGCTCCTTCTGGAGAAATACTATGAATATAGCTAATGTTGTAATTTCAATATGATTACTTTTAAATGAAATTCTTTCAGTGGCTGAAAATCAATTCTCAAAAATTCAGTTTCAATGGTGTCCACAGTTAAAAATGCTTTTAATATATTTTCTTGGGACTGGAATATTATGACTGTCATTCATGTACATCATTTCAGTGATATAGTAAGCATATTCCAAAGTTTACAGCTCTCAGAAGTAAATGTTCTGTTGCATTTTCAATGGATTTAAGATAAAACCTGTTTGTAATTTTTTCTGAGGACATGAATTTTTTTTTCTCTTAAACTCTTGGGTTTCCCTTCTCCACCCAAATCCTATTCACCCAGCTAATAGGATGGGTGAATAACTTCTCGCATGCCATTGCCCATTAGTAGGTAATGAGAGCAGACTCCAAATGGAATCCACTGCAGGGTTCTCACCTTGTCAGGGACCACTTGAACTCTGCTTGCTGTTTTACTTACATACACAAACGCATGCCTCAGATTAGGTGGAATAGGAACCTGTTTTTGTCCTTTCTCTTCATCCCTTTCCCATCCACCATATTCACAAACTAAATCCTAAATGGCAGCTGATTTATTTTGACTAAACCCATAACAGTGTAATTTGTTTAATAGACGTCTCGAAGTTAAAGTAAAATGCTTTCATATGAAACAGAATAGCTATGTTGTTGTTGTTGTATGTTTTTTACAAATGCTTGATACCTCTTTGAAGGGTCAGCAGGTAAATATGTTGTATGGTGCAATGCTAAGCCATTTGGATCAACTTGATAACCGGTCTGACAACAACAACAAACAAAATTACACTTATACAGCGCCTTTTACTAAACTAATAATAAAATAGATTAAAAATAAACAATTATCGATAGTCAAATTGGTATTCATCATGGGACAATTGGGCAGAACAGTGGCAGATGAAATTCAATGTGGAAAAATGTAAAGTACTTCATATGGGGGAATTTTTTTTCCAGGAATGGACTCTTACTGAATGGAAGAAAAATAACATGCATGGAAAATAAAAAGGACCTAAGGGGATCCTAATTGACATTAAACTGAAGTTCTCACCACAATGCTCTGTGGCAGTGAGTAAAACAAACCAGATGTTGTGATGTATCAAAAGATCAATAGCAAGCTGAAATATTGGGGTAATCCTGCCACTGTATAAATCATTGATGAGACCATACTTAAGAGAAATGTGTACAGTTCTGGTTGTCGTAGGACAAAAAGGACACGGGAGAAATCAAGAGGATTCAGATGAGGGCAACCAGAATGCTTGAGGGAATGGAGGGACTGGACTATGAGGAGCAACTAAGTAAATTGGACATGTTCACACTGGAAAAGAGAAGATTGAGAAGCAACAACAAAATTACACTTGTAAAGCACCTTTCACGTCAGGAGGACATCACAAGGCACTGGTCAGTCATTGTTTTGAGACAGGAGGGAAAGGGGATTTGGGGTGGCCAATTGGGTCATTGAAGAGGAGGGAATTGAGGCGGAACTTGAAGGAGGCCAGGGACTGCGGGATGGAGTTCCAGAGGTTGGGGGCAGAATGGCTGAAGGATCGCCCGCCAATGGTGAGGTGGGTGGATTGGTGGACATGCAGCAAGCCGGAGCCTGCTGAACAGAGTGGGCAGGCAGGGTGGTAGGGGGTTAGGAGGCCACGGATGCAGGGTGGAGCGAGGCCATGAAACGCTTTGAATGTGAGGACCAGGATCTTGAATTGGATCCTCTGGATGATGGGGAGCCAATGACGTCATACAAGGATGGGAGAGATGAGGTCATGAGGCTTGGAGCAGTGGAGGATATGCGCAGCAGAATTTTGGATTATCTGTAACCTGTGGTGGGAGGAATTGGGAAGGCCAACAAGCAGGGCATTTGTATAGTCAAGCCGGGATGCAATGAGGGTTTCAGCAGCTTTGGGGATAAGGTAATGGCAGAGTCGGCCAATATTGTGGAGGTGAGGGAAGGCAGAGCGGTTCATGACTTGGATGTGGGGGAGGAAAGACAGTTGAGGATCAAACAAGACACCTAAGTTCCTGACTGGCTTGGTGAGGTCGAGTGAGTAACCATGAAGGTTGATGCTGCCAGTACCGGATGTGTGAAGGCACTGGCGAGAGCCAAACAAGGGGCCCTTGGTGACATTCAACTGTAGAAAGTTAGCTCTCATCCAGGACTTGATGTCTGACGGACAGTCTGTCAGGACAGTAGTGGTCCTGGAGTCGAGGGTAGAGGCAGAAAGATACAGTTGGGTGTCATCCGCATACATGTGGAAATTAACCCCATGTCTGAGGATGATGTCACCAAGGGGGAGCATGTAGATGTTAAAAAGTAGGGGCCAAGGACAGTGCCCTGGGGGACACCAGAGGTGACAGTGCAGAGGCTGGAAGAGAAGCCATTGGTAGCGACAAAGTGGAGAGAATGGAAAAGATAAGATTCGAACCAGGCGAGGACAGATCTTTGGAGATTGAGCAGGGATAGAGGCGGCGTAGGAGGATGGAGTGGTCGATGGTGTCGAAGGCAGCGATAGGATTATTGCCTTTAAGATTCTAAAGAGGCAATGAAGATCATGATCGGCTGTTTCAACTCATCTAGAATAGTAAAACCAGAGGACACGCCTGTGATTGATGGAGGTTAAATTCAGAATGATTCTACTGAAACACTATTTCAGTGAGCAAATAGTGAACCTGGAGACAGTTGAAGCAGGAAGTGTTAATTCAAACACAGATTAGTTTTATTTTAGGAAATAACATTATGGGACATGATACAAAGGTAGTTCAGGACACATGTACATGCGACCACCAGGAAGGTGGAAAGCGAACGAGATGGACCTTGGTCTTTTTAGTCCACTATCATTTCTTAAGTTCTTAACATTCATGACCATGAGGAGAAAATCCTTTTGCAAGTTAAAAGCATCCCTTTTCAATTCAATGCTTCCTCTCACGTGCCGATTTCATAAACCAATTTACAAATTGCAATCATTGTTTATGGTCATATTGGTTTAATTGCTATATCATCAGCACATGTAAGTCTACGTATCTTCAAATACAAAACAAGTCAAAGCAAATCATGTTGGCTGCCAAGTAGATTTAGGTGCAAGTACAGTATTTACAAACAAATATCAATTCAAACAATCGCTAAGGATTACAGGTTCTTTTGTGTGTTAAAAGAGGATTAATCTTTCCCAAGGAGGAACAGCGGCTCTAGGTTTCTCAGTCAGTCTTACACAGATGGGATTTGAATGATCAAACATTTGTTGATCCAGAATCCTGGACATGTTAAATCAGTGGTGCTCCATAATTACATGTAGTAAAGACCATATAAACTGTCTTTTAAAAGTAAAGATGAAATAGTATCCATGTCAGCAGTGATTTAAGACTGTATTTCTTATGATGCTGAATTGCATTAAGTTATTTAATCCTAATTCCTACCTTTGTGTTTGGTTGTAAAATAAACAAAGAATGAAAATCAGCAAAATATAAAGTAAATGATATTGACATCCCTTTTCCTTATTGGGTAATTTAATTAGAAATTGAAAGAAGCTGGTGAGTCCACATTCACAAGTGCCATATTCACCGACATATTATATTTGGTTGTTCACTTCATGGCTGTTTGCGGAACATTGCTGCATATAATTTGTCTGTCGCGTTCACTCACAAAACAGTGTGAACGAGACAGACAGTACCAGTGAACTGCACACTACTGTACTTCCTGTGAAGCACTCTAGAGTCATCCTCCTAATGTGAAAGTAGCCATAATCAAATGGAAGGGATATTATTATAAACTGGATTTAAGGTTTTCAACTTCTGGTTTACGAGGATCATATTGTGAGATTTGCATATTTCAAATCATTAATCATAAATTAGCTACATTTGGTGAACAAAACATTATGCCCAAACTAGAAGCTACAATTAACTTGCATGTAGTTTGCAAATACTGGTACAGTATTTTACATCACATTCTGCAGGTTCCAGGCACTCTGACACCAAAGCAACAGAGAGAATTCAGGGAAGTCCAACGTCACTGTCTTTTCTACGCCTTTTTATACTGTTCTTCTTCAAGTATTTATCAAAATCCAATTTTAAATATTGCTCATGGTTTGAATTCCAAGAGCAATTTATAGAATCAGAATTTTTTATAGCAGAGAAAGGCACACTGGTGTACAATCTTCTCCGATGATTGGCTCACCAACCCTGGATTCAAAAATCTTGGGACCAAACCCCACCAAAGATAAGGGCTGGAAGAGAAACCAAATTTACAGATATATTAAGACAATAAAATAACTACAGCCTTTCCATCTCCGGGTGACTGGAGCACCAATCAGTGTCGAATAGAGGCCTTGAGAAAAGGGTGCCAACCTGGCTCAATTGATAGTACTCTTGCCTCCGTCAGAAACCTGTGGGTTCAATAATAATAATCCTTGCATCTGATATAGCGCTTTTCACATCTAGACGTCTCAAAGAACTTCACAGAATATACTGTTAAGTGAATTGACTGTATATTTGTGTGCAGGATCCCACAAACAGTCGTGGATTGAAGTGACAAATTTTTTTTCTTCAGGGATTATTATCAGGCACGTGGAGTAAGGAAACTTGCCCAAGGTTTTGTGCTGCAGGTCTCTTACTTGTAAGGCAAATGCTCTAATCACTGAGCTACACGACTCCACGAAAGCCCCACTTCGGGATTTTCAACTCATATAATCTAGGATGACTTTCCAATGCAGTGCTAGGGAAGCAGTTAAGAGAAGAGAAATTAATCCGTGATTCTGTCTGCTTGTTCCAAGCGCACTTTGAAGATCCCTTGGCACTATTTGAAAAATGAATGGAGTTTTTCCCTTAATATCCTGGCCAACAATCCCCAAATCACATTGGCACTCACTTCATGTGTGAGACACTTGCTGTGCACAATTTGGCTGCTGTGTTGGTTTACACCTCAGCCTATGCACTTCACTGTAAATCCTGTGACGCGCTACAAGAGGTCTTCCTGACTTGAAAGATGATATTAAATGCAACTATTATTATTTTTGCACTCGAGAAAGTAGCTTTCGGCAAGGCTTGACTGTATCGCCTTATCACGTCTTCGTGACTTCTCAAAGAGCTTCACTAAAAGGTGAATTGACTGAATATTTTGTGGGTAAAATGCAGCAGCATTTTAAATGCACATCGCAACGTCCCACAAGCAACCATAGATTTAGTGACCAAATTATTATTATTATTATTATGAAGGGATTATTACCCCAGGAAAAGTGATTCACCAATCAACTAACAACTGGTTTCCTACTAACTTGTTAGATAAACAGAGGCGTGTGGAGTAAGGAAACTTGCCCAATGAATGAACAAATGCAGAATTTATTTTGCCCATTACTCACAGCTGTAGGTGTATTGAGGGCCTAATTTTCTTTAAACCAGGAAACAAGCTGATTTGATAAGAGATTCGTAATTATGCTAATTTTCATGCAAACACTGTAGTTTGTGTTGCAGGTCACATTGTGTAGGCACCACTGCTGATGAAAACAAGATCTGTAGATATTTCCAGAGTGGATTTGTGTGGAAGCCTAACCCAGCTCGCCTACAAAGGGTCAACATTCTATTTGAAAACAAGCCCCTTTTCAAAATAGTCTGCATATTATCTCTCACCTCATCCCGCTCAATGGAATAGAATCTAACACTCAAAGCAGAGAAAGCATATTTCAAAAAATATAGAAAATCCCTCCTTTTCCTTTCTGCCTGCTTTCCTTCTCACGAAAGCTTCAAAATAAGATGCATCCTGTAGCTCCCGTAGAATCCTCTAGCTCAGTGGTTAGAGCACTCGTCTTACAAGTGTGAGACCTGTGTTCAATTCCAAGCAAGGCGAAACCTTAGGCAAGTTTCCTTACTCCACACGTCTAATAATAATCCCTCCCCCCAAAAAAGGTCAAAAGGTCAATTCAATCCACAACTGTTTGTGGGACACTGCTGTGCACAATTGGCTGCCAAATTTCACCCACAAATGTAGTCAAATCACTTTACAGGATATTCTGTGACGCGCTTTGAGACGTCTAGAAGACGTGAAATGTCTTCAAATGCAAGGATTATTTATTCTCTAATTATTCTCCTCTAACAATAATTCACGTCTGGAGTGGTAATAAAAGTGGAAAATGAAGTTACTATAAATAATCATAAAATATACTTTCAATGTGTTTGCCCTCACAATATTCACACAGAATGATACCATCACCATGACTGGTAGTGGGTTTATAATCTGATTGCCACAATTAGGAAATCTAGGACATTCACTGAATGAACAGTGTTAGAAAATCATCCTAACCAGTTCCATGTTTTCCATCAGGCAAGAACGAGGGCATGTTGCTATCAAAGCTGGGAATAGAACAGGAATAATCCTAAAAGTTTTTAATAAATTGAAATGTGAATGCTTTCTAGTTGGAAAGATTATGTCTTGCACATTAGATGAGGAAATCAGACTACCTTCTGTAGTTATGTAGCTGGGAGCACCAGAGCTTTCCTTGTTTTAGGGTTACTTTAAACAAAGTGTTCCAGGATGCTACCCCACATGAAGGGTGCTATATCAATGCAAGTTAGGAACTTAGGAATAGGGGTAAGGACATTCACCTTCGAGCCTATTCTGCCATTTAAATAGATCATGGCTGATCTGTATCTCTATTAATCCTTTGAATTCCAACTTCCCATTTTCTCCCCGTATCTCTTAATACCCTAACCTACCAAAAATCTGTCAACCTCACTCTTGAAGGTGTGGATGGATCCGGCATCCACAACCTTTTGGGGGAAGAGAATTCCAGATTTCTGCCTGTGTGAAAAAATGCTTCCTGATTTCACTCTTAAATAGCCTGGTTCTAATTTTAAGACTATGTCCCCTTGTTTTGCCTTCGCCGACCAGAGGGAATAGTTTCTCTGTATCTGCCCTATCAAATCCCTTTATATTCCTAAAGACCTGTATCAAATCACCCCTGGATCTTCCAAACTCAAGGGAATACAATCCAAGTTTACGCAGTCGTTCCTCGTAACTTAACCCCTTTAGGCCTGGTAACATTCTGATGAACCTGCACTTCACCTCATCCAGGGCCAGTATATCTTTCCTGGGGTGCGGTGCCCAAAACTGAACAGTCTCCAGGTGGGGTCTGACTAACGCTCTATGCAGCTGAAGAATCATTTCTTCCCATTTGTATTCCAGGCTTCTCGAGATAAAGGCCAACATTCCATTTGCCTTTTTGATTATGTTTTGCAGCTGGGAACTAGTTTTTAGTGATTTGTGGATATGGACACCAAATCTTTGTGCTCTTCCACAGCTCTTAATTTCTCTCCATTAAGAAAATATTCTGCCGTAGCTTTTGTGCTCAATATTCCCTACATTGAACTCCATCTGCCATAGCTTTACCCACTTAATGTCCAAATCCCTTTGTAACTTCCTACTCCCATCTACACTACTTACTGAGCCACCTATCTTATTGTTGTCAGCAAAATTGGATATAAAACTTTCTATTCTTTAGATACCACTAATTTTCTTATTAATTTGTCCACAAATACATAACCACATTCACTTTACAATATATTCTGTGATGCGCCTCAAGACATCTCAACAATATGATAATGTACCATAAAAAATGCAAGGATTATTACGATAGCATATGCTAAAAAGATGGAGTGAAAACTTTGCCAAAGTTGTTTTGGGATTCTCCATTACTGTGGTACGATTAATAAGTTTCTGATACATCAAATCAATGAAAATTAGTTCTATTACAGAGTGATGGGTTTAATGGTTTTGTTCAGGTCAAAAAATTGCAGCAATTACTGCTCTCCAACTTACTGCACCTGGGAGTAAACTGGCCCCATAAACCAAAATGTATCCTAAAAAGCAATCAGCAGAAAACTACATATTTACTTATGCCAGATTTGGTTGAACAGGTAGAACTACAAATGCCTTCCATTTCTACTTAAACAATCTTTGACATCCCATAATAGAATCTAGAGGTTCAAGTGAAATAATCTTCACAAATACAATTCAATCAGCACTCTGAACCACAGTGAACATGTGATGAATATAATTAAAATATCCTCAAGCACAGAAGAAGCTCTGATAAAGCATTATTTACTTTTGTCTTTAAATCGTCTTTTCTCTCCTCATTCCTGTATTGTAATCCAAAACTTTACCAAATTCTAATCACAGATCAGATTTTAAAAAATGCAAAAAGAATAAATGGAAAACACATCTTTATTTTTGTATTTATACAATGCATTCAACGCAACATAGAAAATATACATTTCATACGGTTCTCATATGTAACTTTTCTCTGAATAATCTCTGAGCAATAATTCCTCACTGACCAAGGCGTTTCTTCCCACATCCCAAGTTGAGCTTCTATGACCTTAAAGCTACTTACCTGTTATCTTTGTGTTTGGACATTGCAATGATTAAGCTTTCCTGTCATTTCAAATTCCCCCCACTCCTGCCAATCTATTCTTCTTTGTAATTAGGATAATGTGTATTAATCTCACTCAAACAAATATTTCTTTTTCTTAAAATATCTCTTTTTAAAAACCAGTCCGTTGACAAGACAACACTTTTTTCTTCGAAATAATTGATGTAGATCATAATAAAGATAGGGTATGTCACGAGAATCAATACTTACCCTTCCTCATTGGTTTGAGGTAATCAAACAGATTTCTAAACGCATCTCAGGACTAAACATTCACAATTGACACCAAATATCCTTCCAATATATTTTGTTTTACTCTCTTCTGTTCTGCTCAAAATTAATGTTAATTCTCCGATATATTCCCATTTCTCTTAAACAGAAGCTGTTTGTTTTCACCACTCCTTTTATTAGGAGGGTGTAAAATGGTGCACACAGGACTTCTCCAATGTCATCAGTCAATCTGTGGGATACATTCACTTCAAAAAAATGTTTTCCCCAATCAAGGTAGAGCAGATATATAAACAGCTAAAGAAATGTTCAACCTATCTATAAAGCTAAAGGAAGGATTTGATTTTTACATTTAAGTTGCACACTAGCCTTTGAAGAGATATGGACCATTAAGCTCTAGTTAATGGAGTTAATCTATTTAAGAAAACATGCCATTAACTTAATTTTGAATGGCCCTTCCCTCAATTAAACCTATACAACTCATAATCACCCGAAGATCATTTTCTACAGGAGCAACAGATTTGAATGAATGTCTTTACATATAGTATTAAGTGGGTTTTTGAAAAATCATGGTGATATGTACACAAAGGTCAAATTCACCTTTGTTCCTTCAGTTCTTAATGATGTATATTCTCTAAAGAATGTGGTTTAAAACAAAACAAAAGAACATAAATAGGTGATGCAATTAAAACATGGCAAAGGGCTCCACCGGTATTACTGTGTAGTGAACTGTTCAATACAAAATGTCCAGCTTTGAGAAGGCAATTGTGGGACGTCCTCCCGACGTGAAAGGCGCTCTATAAATATACAGTGGGAAACAGGAAATGTTGGTATAAACGGAAACAGCTACACTAGATTATTCCAGAACTGCAAATCTAACAATGCCGGGGATAAAGAAAAACAGTAAAGACACAGTTACATATAAGTTAAATCTGCACAGGTATCCATTACGAAAAAATGGCATGAAGTTAGGTGTCTCCACTCTGTGGCCCGTATCCTCTACTATTCCAAACTCCATGACCCCATTTCCCCCATCCTTGCCTGACCAAATCAAGATCCTGGTCCTCACATTTAAAGCCCTCCACAACCTCACCAAACCTTACATCCGTGGCCTCCTATCCCCTTACCAACCTGCCCACCCCCTCCGTTCAGCAGACTCTGGCCTGTTCCACGCCCCCTAACCCACCCGCCCAACCATTGACTCTGGAATTCCACCACAAATTCCCTCCATCCCACCCCCTCCCTGGCCTCCTTCCAAGTCTCGCCTCAAGACTCTCCTCTTCGATGGACCCTTCGGCAACTCCTTCCCCCCTCCCCACCCATCCTGTCCTCAGCTCGGGTCTGAAGAAGTAACTGTCCAGCACCTTGGGACATCCTCCTGGCATGAAAGGTGCTATACAAATGTAATTTTGTTATTTTTTCTCCATTATAGTCACTTTTTCCTGCTGACAAGTTAAGTTAAACAGTGATATATCTATCAGTCACTGATCCTTGCACTGGCAATAACCAAGGTTATTACGACTGTTAAATTTTATATTTATATATCCTCAAAATTGAAAGATTTTTTACAATAGTGTATTAAGCAAAGTGCTCACTGTATTTTTCCCCAGTTATCACACTATGATATTCCTGAAGAAACCGCAAATTTTTATATGCAAAATTTCTCTTCAAAACCCTGATTCAATGAATTCTTAAAATGTTTACAAAGAGCATAAGTAAATGCTGTGAAACCACTCACCATCTGACTATTCACACAGCTTCCTATAACCAAACATGGCAATATGATTTTGTGAAATCCAAATTGATCATCAATCAGCGTTTAAGGCTTTCAAAGATTTACCACAGCCTTTCTCCCTGTTGAATCTGGCATTACTATCACACAACCTTGTGTAATCAAACTCACACATGCTTTTGAATCCAAATATTGTTAGATGACACCCAAGTTATCTACTAGCAATATCTTCCTGTAGCTAATATCTAACAGTTAATCAAACTTCACGTACGATCTTCTTTCAAAATCATCCTTTTGTTTTTACAACTGGAACCAAATCCAACATTAGCACTCCAACCCGCTCTATGCCACACAAAGAGATCTAATTTGCAGCATAATACATGTAGTGGGCTCCTTCAAGTAACCAGAATTACACCAAACGGGGTCACCTCGAGGGGCCGAATGGCCTACTCCTGCTCCTTATTCTTATGTTCAAACTGTCTGCAGTTCTCACAAGTTGACAGACAGGAATTTTAATGGCAATAAGGAACAAGATTAAGAAATAACATTTATTAGTTTCCAATGTGAGGTAGGATCATCCCAAAAACTGTTTTTGAAAAGGAAAGAGATGCATAAATACAGTAAATAAAACATTAATTAAAATAAATTTTATTAAAAAAAACTCTCAATGAACAATTCAAACACGAGAAAAAGTAGATAGCATGTTCTAATACCAGGTTACTGTTACTTTAAATTTAGTGCGTTTTTTAAAACCCTTCTAACTTGCCTCCTTTATATGTTCTATAATGCCTCCACAATCAATAGGCTAAGCATCAGAAACAAATCCAAATAACTGCATAAAACTCCTAAAACACAGCTCCATTTGTACTCCTTTGAAGAACAGAATTGAAAAGTCTTACATGTTTCGGCCAACAATGGGGCATTACAGCAATTGACAGAATGCAAATTGCAGCAAAGCTATATGCACTTCACAGTTGCCACTACAGAATGATGAGCACCTACAGATGAGATGTTGCATTGAATATCTCACATAATCTACAATGTATGTACTGCAAAAATAAATATGGGCACCATGTTCGTACGAATGGACATCTCACACTTTGTAAAACCTGAAAGGAGACAAAAGGGAAAAATAAAAACAATTAAAATAAATTCAGGTAAGAAAAACACTTAATGATAAATTTAAAAAATGAAAACAAACTTTAAATTAAGATTTGTGAATGAAAATAACACTTAGGTAGCACAAAGTATTCCAGGATAAGCGTTCCACAAAAAATATATTTGTCAGAACTGGAAATCAAAGTTAGCTAACAAAAACGTGTCTATTTGGTTGTGAAAAAGAATCTAAAACACACCGTGACACCTAAATCTCGATTTTTCTTGACCAGTTAACCAGATGGGCCCACAGATAAACAGAAAGCCATCTTAACCACATGACCAGTTAGACCCCACTTAACACATAAGCCATTTGTACAGTGGCTATGTTGAAAAGGAAACTATGCCTTAAACATATTCTAGCTTTAATTCAAATTCATATTTATGCCCCGAAAGATTAACAACCCAACCACTCGGGTTGAAAAGTTTGCATTAAATCTTTTAACCACTAGAATAACTAACTGCCTGTATCTTTCCAGCTGCCTTCAGCCAGCCACTCCATCAAACTAACAATGCCATCAGAGACTCCTCCACATCTTCCAACCAACAGCAACAGGAGGAATACCACTGTTGTATGTGTCATTGAAATAAATCTGGTTGATTTTTCCTTCATGCAGGATGAAATACTCCGCTGTCACACAGTATCCCACCCAACAGACCACCAAGAACTAGTCATTCATCACAAACCTGGCTAGCCAATCACTCCACACAATACTGTGAAAGTGAATGCGTCATCAGAGTTCCGAGGTGACGACGTGTATTTTGCTTGTGGGTGTTGGGCGCCCACTAACACCTCACCCAAATGACCATCCATTTGCAAGGACTGATAAACTATTTGACCTCAGGCAAAAGGAGGACCAGGGAAAAAGACAAGTGGATATCACAGCCAAGTGCATTCCTGCCTCATCTGATATCCAAATATGCACATTTGCATCAAGGGGATGGTTAAATTCTGGATAGAGATAAAGAAAATTTTGACTGCTGCCATTAGTCAATTCACTAAAACAGAAACTTGAGGTCAAACCTTCTCTCCACGGCTCAGATGCAGAATAAACTTGCTGAGTTAGGGGGGTGGGGGGAGGGGGGGGGAGGGAGAGAAGAAAGTGCCATGTACATTGAACATTTTAAATCAATATGCTGGTATACTATATGATATTATGTGGAGCTCCTGTGGCTCAGTGGTTAGAGCACTTGTCTTGCAGGCTGGGGAGACTAAGCTGGGGAGACCTGTGTTCGAATCCAGGCAGGTCAGGGCGAAAGCTTGGGCAAGTTTCCTTACTCCACACGCCTCATAATAATGCCTTCCCCAAAAAAGACCCACAATAATAAAATTGGTCATTTCAATCCACAATTGTTTGTGGGACACTGCTGTGCGCAATTGGCTATCGCGATTCGCCCACAAATATACAGTCAATTCACTTTACAGTATATTCTGTGAAGTGTTTTGGGACGTCGATAAGATGTGAAAAGCACTCTATCAAATGCAAGAATTATTATTATACCTGGCTTCATCCTTAAAACAATATTATATCAAGCAATTGTAAAGCCAAACAAGCTGATGGTGAGGTTATCAAGGCGTGGGGCATATTAGATTGGATTAGTCTTTTCTTTATAGTTTTCACTATTACCATTTTTACTGTAGAGTTCATCTCTGACTGCTGGGCAGTTGGGACACTGTCTGCTAGACTTCACCTTCTTTAAGACTAGGCAGACTGACCATTACATCGCTGCCTTCATTTCTTTGATGAGCTATGGTAAAGAAAACAAATGGATGAATTATGATTCACAGTTAGTCACATAGCAATAATACATTTGAGTGTGAACGATAGCCTATTGCTGTATTCTCATTTTAGGTCCTCTCAATCTCATTTGTGTCTTGAAAGTCTGCTCAATCTATATAGTATACTCCTACTTGATCAGCAACTACTTTGGATGTCCGTTAGATAGGTTTTTATTCGAACAAATCATAACTCTACTAAGGTTTTGCTACTAAGTCACATTGGGTTTTAAACTAGAAGAAAAAACACACCAAATAGAATTCATAAAATCTGTAGGAGCATGTTATTCAGTCGCACAGCTCCAGAAATAACCCATAGTTCCAGGTCTATTATCAATCAGCATAGGACCATTTACCTGCCAGTCTGTGCAGTGACTAAAATCAAGACTTTGCCGCAGCATACTTAAGCCGCAAAGAGATATGCCAGTTTTCTAGGAATTAAAATAGCAAAAACTAAGATCACAAATGCTCTACGAAAGACACCCAACTCAAACGTCATATTTTGTGTGCAGAATTTAATTATCATGCCTGTCCTTCTAGTGAAATAATTATTTCTCTTCAGTATCATTCACAACACTTCATTTAAAATAGACCTTCAGTCACTAAAAGACAATTCTTTAAAAGACAGCAACAATTATAATGATGTTTTACTTGTGCAGAAGAGGAACATTACTCGATTTATAGTTTTATAAAAGTGCTTAATGTGCTACACTACACCACAAACATCAAGGCCCAGGGTCCTCTGCACTGCCATCATATACTGAATATGCCATTAGGTTCAAGCCTTATTCTGAGAAATTCCAAACAAAAATGCCCCAAAACAATTGACACGGAACAGATAAAATTCATTTTAATGAACTTTGCTTTGGTTCCCCAACTTATTCGGGAAATGTTAACCCTAATACAATTTTAAACATGGCAAAGCATTCCACCATCTTCCATTTAAAGAATAGAATCTTCTTTATACAGAAATTCTTTACAGTAAATGTTGTATGGATAGCGGTACTACATTTCACGGGATCATATTTCTGGCTCACAAGTATAAGCAATGGCATGTGTGAGGTGAGCACTCTAGAGTACTCTGCAATCTACAGGCTGAAACAGAATGCACCAAGCAACACAGTACAGCCATACAACACTGCCAAATGCCAGCTTTGAGAACCCCCAATGTGAAGGGGCACAACCTCTTTAGCACCTGTAACTGATCTTTGTTATGTTACCCAGTTCTAGGTTCAATGAAAATAAAATTATATGCAACGTATGTCTGTATTATTATTCATGCAGAAACCGACAAAACTGATTTATGTACATAAAATAATTGATTCTCAAGTGACTAACATTGACAGTGCGATGGAGCCGGGTACCCACAGAACCCCAGGGCTGCTGTAATTAAAATCAATGAACGCTCTAGGTCTTCAGCATAACAGAAGATCAAAGTTTAGCCATTAATAAGCGACACAATGTCAAACTTCAAATCAAAATAAAACAATCCTATAAACCAGGGGTGTCACATTCATCTGGCCGCAAAGGCCATTTCAATTAACACTTCGTGCACCTGATAATGACTATAGTGATTGTGTGTACATTTGCTTAGATATACCAATTTGCACGAAACATTACCTCCGCCATACAATTCCTAGTCATCAAAAAAGGGAAGCCGGCTAATGCTGTCTCAATAGGCAATGCCAAGTCTCAATTTTTTTTTAACGAAAATACCAAAATGAAGTTTTTAACATCATCGAAACAAAAAAATAGTAAATCTCTAATCCAGCACGGTGTACTGTGGAGTCAGAGCAAGAGACCAAGAAAAAGAGAGAGAGAGAGAGAGAGAGAGAGAGAGCGGGGAGCGAAGTAATTCAGATACACTCCATTAATAGAAGCTACAGTGACATGTTTGGCAAAGGATTGTCAGGTGGGTCCGTAGTATTCCAGGGCACTGCTCCTGACAGACCACTCAGCCTGCCTTGTTGGCATGAAAGAGGGATAGACTGGTCACTGAGAGAAGCGATTATTTCTACGTCTCAGCTCCTGTTAAAGTCCAAACAGGTAGGGTGGTCCTTTCTGGACAAGAAGCAGGAAGCTTGCCAGATAATGTTTTCATGGTACACTATGAAATTATAGCAAGTCGAATCATCCATTTCTGATGCCCTATATGGCAAAACACCTTTTGTTTTAAAAAAATATTTTTCACAAAGAATTTAAGATATTATATAAATGTGGGCACGTTTTCTTCTTCTATGTAAATAAATGCCATTTTACATTATTTACTTTCGGCTCCCGACGTTTGCAATTCAGGAGCAAAACCCCAAACCAGAAGAGTTTTTCTCTCTGGTAATGCTATTCATTCTGTACCTTAAGCAAAACATTGATTTCATTTTAAAAGAGGTTTCACACGGGGAAGGGATGCGTGAAGGGAGAATTAGGAGCTTGAGGGCAAATGGTGATTTTCATTTGGCTTCAGAATATATGTGGTACAGTTCTCCATCACCCATCCTCCCAGGTACCCGCCATACAAGTGCTGACCTTACTCCAAAGTGTTCACATGAAATATGAGACTATGATCTGAAATAAGCTGTTAATGTGACTGTCAGCAGTTCAATGAACCCTGCATAATACGGCACACTAAAAAAAATGTGCTGGAAGGCCAGCCATGCTAAAACTAATTTTGTAGTGATGATTTGGGTTCAGAATATATGCGGAACCATCATTACCATGCAATAATTGCCAAAAACAAATGCAGGTTACAGAGTGGTGAAATCCATTACTCAGCCTTTTGGCAGCCCAGAAATGATGGCTCGAAACAAGCGTTTTAACTCAGAGCCACACTGTTCCCGCATGAAACCTACCACCTGCTCCCACAACCCCATCCCTATCCCTCTCCTTACCGCTTAAATCCACCTCCTTGCACCTCTACTCACAGATATCAACATCTCCCTGCTACTGGCACCATTCCCATTCCTTTAAAAACAGCCATCATCATTCCCATCCTTAAAAAAATCCTCCCTGGACTCATTCCTGCCTTCAAATTACTGCTCTATCTCCACCCTCCCTTTCCTCTCCAAAGTCCTTGGATGAGTCGTTGCTTTACATTTTCGCTCCTTCCTTTCCCACCACTCCCTTCACGAACCCTCCAATCGGATTTCCGTGCCACATACAAAACAGAAACAGCTCCAGTCAAAGTGACAAATGGCCTTCTGTCCACCTACGACCAGGGCTCCCTCTGCCTCCTCTCTGCTGCATTTGACACCGTTGACCACTCCATCCTCATCCACCACATCTCCTCTCATCTCATCTCATGGTTCTGTCCTCGAATGGTTCAGTTCGTACCTCTCACACCACCATCACTTGATCTCCACAAACGGTTTCTTCTCTAGCACCGTGGCGTCTTCATGCACAGACATGAGGTCAACTGTATCTTTCGGCCTCCACCCTTGACTCCAGGACCACTGCTGTCCTGACAAAATGTCTGTCAGACATCCAGTCTTGGATAAGAGCTAACTTTATGTTTAACTCTTTCTTCGTTCTTCAGTTGAACAAGACCAAGGCCCTACTGATTGCCTCCCATCAGCGTCTCCACACCTCAGGTGCTGACCGCATCACCATCCATGGATGCACACTCCATCTTACTAAGCAAGTCCGGAGTCTTGGTATCTTATTCGACCCTCAACTGTCCTTTCTACCCCACATCCATGCCATGCTCTGCTCTGCCTTCCCCCACTTTCACAACATTGCATAGCTCAGCCACTGTCTCACACCGCCAGCCACCAAAACTCTTATACATGCATTCATAACATCGAGATAGTGCCAGGCTAGAGAAGAAACTGTTTGTGGAGATGATTTTTAATTGTAAAAACATGGTACTAGATGAATGCAACTTCTGTACTGGGTGTTTTAATTTCAAGATGCAGTGGGAAAATACAGATATATTCTTCAAGGTCACTGCCTACTGGCACAATGCAGTTTCTGCATTTCTCATCTTTCACTAGAGCAACACCACACCCCTCAAAATGGAAAAGAAAGTGCAGACAATATGGTGGAACTAGTAAAATTCTTGTACTAATCTGCTCCCATAGCAAGTATTCATAGATTTCAATAAAGGGGTTGTTCAGATATGACACTATAAATATACACAATATAAAAAGGGCTGTATTCTACGTAGTGTCCGGCGATATATCGATATAAAAAATATATCGGTATATTGTAAATATCGGTATATGAGCCCACCGATATATCGATATATTTCCATATCGACACCCTAGTTCTACGACTAAATCCAACTTGCCTGAATATCTCTTGTGACAACTTGACAATGGTCTAAAAAAAATTGAATCAAAGAAAAAGTCATCGTTTTCCACCTTAACCATATTAATTTGTAATTTTTTATTAAGCCAGGCCCACAACAGCAAGAACTTGCATTTCTAATCACCCTTTTCACACAATGCGAATTCTTCAATGCTGTGTACAAATATAATGGGGATCACCAATCATGGAAGAAAGGAGGGAGATTAAGATTGATGACTAAAGTCAGGATCAGAGAAGGTTTTAGAGTTTTGAAGAGAAAGAAGGTACAAATGTGACGGGATTTGGGAATTTTGGTTCTAGAGAACAAGGACATATATCACTTCATCCAGTGATGGTATGAAAGCAGCAATGCAGTAAACATGCAGTGAACCAAGAATAACAACAAATTACATTTCATGTTGGTAGGACGTCCCAAGGTGCTGGATCGTCAAGCACTTGACCCAAGCTGGGGTTGGAATCAAGAGGGTTGGAGGATAAGGGGATTGTGGTGGCTGAATGGGCAGCATGAGCAGGAGCATAGAATTGGTTGTGATGTATAGAGAATAACATGATAGTATTTAAATACACACTTTAAAGGATTTTAAAGTTGTTCCATTAAGTTACTGGGAACCAGTGGAGCCTGGTGAGAATGAGACAAAAGGTGCGTCTCAACAACATCTTGCTTTGCTGTCAGGTGAACAGATCCATCAGACATCTTTTAGCAGTCTAAAACCTGAGCAGGAGAAATGTTAAATGGCTCTGCACACAGCTACGCAAAGGCATTTCTCACTTTACAGTACAAAAGGTCAGTGGCAATTCCTGAAGAGCACAGTAGCCTGAGGCAGGCTGCTATTTATTCCCACAGGTCTGGTTGCTAGCAGTCAAAACTGTGCAGTTTCATTAACATAATTCAGTTCTACCGAATAATAAGCCATATTACAAATGTGACTATTAGCATAAACAGAGAATGAAGTATACAGCAAATAAAACTGAATGCTGTAAAAACACTCTATGTAGTTCTCCACGTGCAGTTTCTTTACTCCACATGCCTGATTACCTAGTAGTGAGTAGGAAACTGGTTATTAGTCAGTTGGCGGATTGCTTTCTGAGGTGTAATAGGAAATCGGAACAGGAGCAGGCCGCCCAGCCCCTAGTCTCCTCTGCCATTCTATTAGATCATGGCTGAACTATATACCTCAACTCCAATTTTAATAATTTTATTAAAAATACCACCTTCACAAAAAGAATTCTGTCACTCAATCCCCAACTGTTTGTAGGACACTGCTGTGAGCAATTGGCTGTTGTGTTTCACCCACAAAATAAACAGTCAATTCAATTGATGGTACATTCTGTGAAGCATTTTGAAACATCTCAACGACATGATAAGGCGCTATATCAAATGCAAGGATTATAAAATGTACTGTACTTTCCACACCAATTTCTCACATTATGCTTTGTCTCCAAAACATTTTTATTCTTATTTAGGGAATGCAGATATTAGATCATTAATGCAAAACAGTCAAAAGAAAGTCAAAAATCAATAGATATTTTAAGGAAGGTTTGGGATCTTCTACATTCATTCACAGTATTGAAGCAGCTACAATGTAAACTTTAATCATGAAAATATATTTTCACTTCCAGTGTTGAAGTGCATCAATATAGATCTTACCTCTACCCCCAATTTATATTACTTACTCTTTCTGGCAAGTATCAGCTCGATAAGATCAAAGTTGTCTTTGCTTACACTGCATGCACAGCTAGATAGCTGTAACTGTGGTCGATAAGACAGAGCAAGTGCAAGTATCAAGGTTGAAGAGAGAAATAGACTTTGTATTGAGAAAGGCTACAATCAAACAAATGCCTAAAGTATTTTATTACCTTCAGTAACATAATGTGGGTTATGCGAGGAGGATAAGTGTAAAGGACAATGAAATATGTCAATTTTTTAAGAAAATGCTAGAAGATACTAAGTGTGTGTGTGTGTGTGGGAGGGGGGGGGGGGGAGGGGGGGAGAAAACTCTCTTATATTTGCAGGCTCCTCAAGTCCATGAATATTTTTTTTAAATGTTGCTATATTTATTTTGAAGATTTTAAACAAATGCAGTAGTACCTTTTAAATTGTGAATATTTGTTTGAAAATATGACAACTTGCATTTATACAACATCTTTCACTAAAAGGATGTCCTCCCAATGTAAAAGGCACTTCATAAATATAACTTTGTTGATTTTTGGCATTATTAACAAAAAAATTCTAAAGTTGAACTCGATTAGATCAGCTATATAATAAAGAGGGGAGGGGATAAACAAGTTACATTTTGCGTATTATGGAAATTTCTCTATTAGACCTAGTGTCCAAAGGAATTTCTGTGGTAAGTGGGTGGATTATTGTTTGGATATGGAGACTGATTAATTTATTTTGGTCAGTCTGGTGCCTGAACACACATGGAAACCCATCACCATGCTTAAGAGTATCCAAACTAGGAATTAATTCATCCTACCTATAACAGAAATTCTAGAGATATTTATTAGAATGGAATTCATACTCTCTCCCTAGAGGGACGCTTCCTGCTTACCTAATTCCGGGAAGTAGTAGATGCACATTGGCAAGAGACAAGACTTGAGGACCCCAGAGTATACCCCAGAGTTGGGGTACCGCTGGAGTCTAACCAGCTGAAAGTGCTTAACTTGCCATTGAGAGCAAGCTTATCAAGCAGTGCTCTCAATGGCGACACTCTTTCTAAGTGTATTACACTTCGAAGCAACGCAAAACATAATTTCCTGCACACTGCACTGTGCACGATGGGCAAAGCAATACTTCTTGCCATCGTCCTCACAACATGGGAGACGACTATTTATTGCATCAAAAACATTTACGAAAAATTTATAAAAAGAGCTCATTAAATATAATCATTGACATCATCCAACACCAAATCAGAAAGAAATAAACATGTATTTCCATCAACCTTTCGTTAAGAGGATCAAATCTACACAGCTTTTATTGAATCAAACAGAGACAGTGCATGACAGGGCTTTCAAAATGTATCAATATTTTTGAACACACCATATTTTCAGGAGTTTAAAAAATTCAAATGCAGTGGGCTAAAAATGAAAATGCAAGTTTTTTTTACACTGTGCCACACTTGACTTGTATTATATATGCAACCAAATATACATCATAATTCTTAACAGCACCACAATTCAGGGTTGACACAAATGCTGATTGTCACCTTCAGGAAAAAAGTAATCACAGAAAAAAGCAAATAAAACAGCACAGATCAATGAACTGGAACAAACACTTGTCAAACCTCTGCGACCATGAAAGAACTTGGCAAAAAGGGCATTAAACCAAAACATCTGATCAACAATGGTGTTTTAATTGTAAGTAATTAAAATCACCTTTAATCCAGATTCCAAGACTGGTGGGAGAGTTTCAAACCAGAAGATTTTACAACGCCACAAGCCAAGCATGCTCAGTATTGCACATGATCTCTCTCTGCTGGTTTGTTAATTTAGACAACTTTCACGTGAAATCTACGACCCACTGCCCCAAATGTATCTCATACTTACCCTGAAGCAAGTGCTGTCAGTCCACATTCTGTCTGAAAGGCCCTGGCTGATGTGGTACAAAGTGCTGTGAACCCTTGCTTTACTTCAAAAGGCTGCTCTGGCTTCAAAATAGCATTTTCAAATGTAATCTCTTTTTTGATTCTGATTTAATACTCCAAATGATCTTGGTTCATTGAATATTCTGACTATGGATTCTCTTAGGATAAAAATCAACTCCATAGGAAATGCACGTTTCTCTAAATACAATGCGACAAGTTCACTTTACTTTCTTTATCCCCCGGATTTAATAAAAAGGCATCCCAGCACTAAATATGAACTTTTCAAAAACAAATACAATATAATTTTGCAACAAATTGATTCACAAGTCGCAATAAGAAACATGCATTTTTACTAGCTTTCTCAGTTCTGACATTCAATGTGCAAATATTCTAAAATCAAAAAAAGTCAAGCATAGATAACTGCTGTTTATAAAGCAAAAAAATGTACACAGAAGCAAGGATAATGCCCTGGTGAGACTAATGTTAAAGCTCACTGATGCAGTACAGTAATGGAAGCCTTATGTAGGATGGATGAGAGTGCTTGATGGTATAGAAAAACGGGGTTTGCTTACTCTTGCTGAAGCTATGAATACAGGTAGCCCCCGCTTACCGAACGCCCTGTTAACGAAACTTCACTATAACGAGGGTTTCTATTTGTACCCCCCTATGTGCTTAGTGAAGGCTGTGCTCGCTATAACGAAAGTTTAAATCTCGCGCGCTTCTTGTCTCCCGGCAGCCTCCACGACACAAGCGCACAGACATACACACACTAACTGCAGCACCAAGAGAAAGCACTACAGTATGGGAGGAGCTTAAGCGGTAGGATGTTCTGTCTGTCCATCTCCTCTCTGTCTCTCTCTTTCTCAGTCTCTCTCTCTCTCCGTGTCTCTTTCCCTCCCTCTGTCTCTCTCTCTCTCCGTGTCTCTTTCCCTCCCTCTGTCTCTCTCTCTCTCTCTGTGTCTCTTTCCCTCTCCGTGTCTCTTTTCCCTCTCTCTGTCTCTCTCTCTCTCTCCCCATGTCTTTCTCTCTCTGTCTCTCTCTCTCCGTGTCTCTTTCCCTCTCTCTGTCTCTCTCCGTGTGCGTCTCTTTCTCTTTCCGTGTCTCTTTCCCTCTCTTGTCTGTCTCGGTCGCGCTCTCCCTCTTTCTCTCTCTCTCTCTCTCTCTCTCTCTCTGTTTGAGTCTCTGGCTGTCACAATCTCACTCACAGTCTCTCTCTGTCTCCGTCTCTTTCTCTTTAACTCTCTCTCCCTACCTTCAATAGCAGTGTTACCTACCTTATGCCGTCGCTGATACACTGTAAATGTTAGCGCAAGGCATTACTGAGAACGATTTTTTTCATGCACGGAAACACAGTAAGGACCTCCCCCCAGCCCGCTTAACGCAATTTTCGCTTAACGAGGGGTTTTGAAGTCCCTAACCCTTTCGTTAAGTGGAGGATACCTGTATTAGGGTTGCACATGTTCCATTCCTAACATGGCTTACTTTGATAATTTCCTTCTTCCCACCCAAATAAATGAGCATTTCCCATTTTTACATATAATCCTATAAATGGGGAGGAGGCACCTCCTTGGAGTGGAATTGCTTACCTAATACCTGAGACAGGTAAGTCCACAGTATTTCAAGGATTGTTTATGTCTGGCTAACCAATGTGACTTTGATAAATAGACCTGAATTCTTCAAACGAAACCCTGATAAGACAACTAAAACGAATTACAAATTGCAAAAGCATACAGCAATACATTGTCTGTGGCTGGAAATATTAACAAGATATCACCTGAGCGGATTGACTTTAAGATCCTCATTCTTATGTTTAAATCCCTGCACTCCTCTGCACTCCCTTACCTCTCTAACCTCCTCTCCTCACAGCAGTACCTGCTGCCTCCACTCTACTGGGTCTGGCCTCCTCATTGTCTCTCAAATCCTCCACTCCACCATCAGTCACTATGCCCTGAAACTCCAGAACTCCTTCCCTCAATCCCTCCGCCTCACCCCCTTTTCCATTTTCACGTCGGGCCTGAAGACCTTTCTGTTTGACCACACCTTCGGTCACCTTCCCCATCCCCTGGCTCGGCCTCAGTTATTGTGAAGTGCTCTGAGACGCCGTCTGGCATGGAGGGCGCTGTATAAATCCAAGTTGTTTGTTTGACCAGTTAGGGATATCTTTGCTAGGCAAGCAAGGGAGGCTGACTTGAACCCTGGACTAATAAACTGTGTAGTTGCAACTGCTTCACCAATACCTCAGCTCCTACTAACCTGTACTTGTGCTATCTGTAAAAGCAACTGGGCATGTTCCACTGTTCTTTCTTTATCCTCATCCCCTAAACAAAAAAAGGTCAGGATCATTCAACTTGTATATATTTTTTATATTGTGTACATATTTCTATCAGGATACTGAGTGCTACATCCTGTCTTGTTTAATTTTTCTACCGTCAGAAGACAATAACGTACATTATTTTCTATTAGAAGTTTGTTGCACCTCCAAATATATACATATCAACTATCTTAGTTGATATTCTTGGTAAACAGACAAATAAATGCCATTATTCATTCATTATGCTAGCATGAATACCTGAATTAATGTTTAAATAATAAACCGGGACCCATATAAAGGTAAACCTCTATTTAGGACGGGGTTGCGTTCCTGAAAAACTGTAACTAGATTGAAACGTCCTAAATCGAAACGCAATTTCCCATGTGGTCCCATTATATAACCAGAGATGCGTTCTTTTCACAAAATTTTCCGACCTTAAACCCACTAAATAACACACAAAACCACACAACATAACACACATAGGCAAGAAGGGGTACTTGGGGGTAACTCTACAGTATTGTACTATAATACTGGCAAAGTTTAATACTGGCAGTGTGACAGTGGCAGTGGCACTTGCAGCTTCCCCACTCATCTTGATGTTGTGGAGCCCATAGCGTCTTTTAAACCTTTGAAACCACCATCTGCTGGTACTGAAAGATGGTGCCATAGAGCCTTCTCCTTCCTGATCATTTAACTCCCTAAACAATGATTTTGCCTTCTCTTGGATAACCAGGGTGTTGAGTGGTATATTATGCTGGTTCTGATCCTCAATCCAGACACTCAGCATTCTTTCCATGTTTTCCATCACATCACTCCTATGTTTTGCTAATCTGCTTGCACCCATAGCTGTAACACAACTTGAACTTGCCAGTATATTGTCCTTATTCTGTTTTCTAGTAGCCATCGTTGATCTAGTTAGCCCAAAAGCCCTCCTGACGTCCCACCTTTTTTGCCAGAATCGATACACTTTATCACCTCCAATTTGGTATTTAATGTGCTGTCTTTGCGGGGTCTCTGGCCGCTAGCGGTATTACCACTGCTCATTTCACTTACTAGAATTGTTCGATTCTAGACTTGCTAGAATTGTAGATACTAGACTTGCTATAAACGCAGTAGAGGCTGTAAATTACTCGAAGTTGCTCGGGAATGTTCGGAAATTACTGTACTACTGACGTGGCACAGTGTCACTTCAAAATCAGCTGGCTTTTATACAATGACGCAGCGACATGCTATCGGCCAGTTCAAACGCTTGAATACACTATATCAGGTGCGAGCGCGATTTACCCACAAATACACTATGGACTGTGCGTATGGACAAAAAGGACATGCGAAATGCGACCGCGATATTCAAAATATGTACTGAGCATGCGCAAAAAAAAACTTGTGTTCGTTAAAACTAATCCGTGTCCTATATCAATCAAAAGGTGTTCAAAAATGATCCTTCAATCGAAATGTCCAAAATAGAAGCGTCCTAAATAGAAGCTTACCTGTATCAGAAGCTTCAATTCGCATTGTCAAATTTTTAAAACTGGCAAATAGGTTGCTCTGTTTATCAATGATGATAGAAATTTTCAGATCATCATCATTCAAACACATTTTTTAAAATTGCATTTTCCTTTTTTTATTTTCTGTAATATTTAAACTAAATTGAATTCTTAAAATTCTGTTTTTCTTTGTTGAAAGAAATATTGTAAATAAATGAATTGGGATTTCCTGAACATGACAAGAGAAAATATGAACAGGTCGGAATTTTAACAAACTAAATTCTGATCAAGCATAATAATAATAATTCTTGCCTTTTCATGCTTTTAACGCTTATCACATCTTATCAACGTCTCGAAGCGTTTCACAGAATATACTGTAAAATGAATTGACTGTATATTTGTGTGCGAAATGCGGCAGCCAATTGCGCACAGCAGTGTCCCACAAACAGGTGTGGATTGAAATGACCAATTTATTATAGTTTTGTTTTGGATGGATTATTATTAGGCTTGTGGAGTAAGGAAACTTGCCCAAGGTTTCGCCCTGACCTGCCTGGATTCGAAACACAGGTCTCACACTTGTAAGGCAAGTGCTCTAGCCACTGAGCTACAGGACTCAGTCCTACAGTCTCTCTCCCACACACACTCTCAAACACAAAGAATGTCAATGAAATAGTAAAACATCAGATCAAAAGGTACATCAGAGCTAAAACCAACAAAGATTCTGATCTATCAACAGAGCACCCACCGATTATTGGCAAGTGATCAGAATCAACACAATCAAGTTTTGAATTTGGTCACTCAATCCACGACTGTTTGTGCAACACTGCTGTACACAATTGGTTGCCGCATTTTGGCCACAAAATACAGTCAATTCATTTTACAGTACATTCTGTGAAGTACTTTGAGACATGGCAATGATGTAATAAAAGTACTGCATCAAATACAAGGATCATCATTATTATTTTTGATGTTAACAATTTTACCATATCCAATTTGTTGGCACATGGGAGCCTGGTTATTAACATGGTCCAGTTCAGACAATCATTGATGCATGCTTTTTCTGTAAATCAGAGTCTCATTTCACAGATAATTTTTTTTTAGGCACAGTAGGACTGTCCACTAGTACCCAATCAAGTATCCTTTTCCCAGTATTTTTGCTGTATTCGCTAATAACATTTACAGATGTGTACCTGCTTATATGCAAACAATATAATAATGGCACAAAACCAGAAGTTGCTGGGAACACTCAGCGGGTCAGACAGTATCTATGGAGAAGATGCCATAGATGCTACCCAACCTGCTGAGTGTTCCCAGAGACTTCTGGTTTTGTTTCAGATGTCCAGCATCTGCAGTACTTTGCATTTTGTTAATAATCCTTGCATTTGATATAATGCCATTCACATTATTGAAACATCTCAAAGAGCTTCACAGAATATATTGTAAAGTGGAATGACGGTATAGTTTGACCCAAATAGTCATGGATTGAGTGACCAAATTGTTATTTTCTAGATTAAAAAAAACACAATGTTCTATGGAAGCCAGACACAATCAGAGAGCATCTGCACCACAAAATACCCTATAATTTGTCTCACAACACACATAATTCTGTAACATTTGGCAGCTCCAGCTGATGTTATATGCTATTATCATTTTCAGATCCTCTCTCAAAGGGATGTGACTGCTGAGCATAGAGGCCCAACAACTCTGTACTGTGCTAGGATGGTACAGATAAGAACAGCCCCTTTGCCATCAATCCAATACTCCAATTGACTATGAATTGTATTCATAATGATTTACAGTGCTCAAGCAGTAATATTTATGTTAAATCAATGTGATTTGTAGAAAATACAATTGGGAGACTGTGTTCAAGGTGCTGAAGCAGCTTGCTCAATAAAAACGGCAAATAATTTGAGAAATGTACTGTATCCCGGTCATTCTGAATCCAGCAGCATACACTTACAGCAGAATTTTCAAAGATTTATCAAGTTGTTGAGACATGCCAATGCACTTCACAGAATTTTACTGTGAAGTGTAATGATATGCACAGAAACACGTGTACAGCACTGTTCCATAGACAGGTATAAAGTGAATGACCATGTTTACTAAATCTCTTCTGAAGGACGACACTTCCAACAATGCAGTGTACTCTCAGCCAGCATTGTGTTGGTGGCATCCTAAAACTAAGTTAGTGTCATTTTGTGAGATTTTAGTGTCACTTTCTCTGACAAATGTTAAAATTGTAATTAACTTACAAGAGTTATTAAGAGTTTCTTAACTTACAGTGGTAGTTCTGTCCTGTGCAGCAGCGCTGGGTCGTAACTTGTATTCCCCCATGTTTGATTAAATTCTCAGTCACAGAAGTTTGTTAAGAACCTGGGAACAGCCTTGTCCTGTGTGTTGAGGGGGGAGGGGGAATTGTTTTGTGCACTCAAACTTGAAGAGCCACTTTTGGGTCACAGAATAGTATAATTCTAAAACATGAAACTATTTTGACAGCAGTTTTAAAACAATAATAATCCATGCATTTGATATAGCACCTTATCTCATCATTGAGACATCTCAAAGCACTTTATTTCCTGATAAATGTTTATACTATATACACGCGGGGTAGATTCAGAGATATGAAGTGAGAATTTTTAATGAGTGTTTTGAAAGCAACAACAACAATAACTTTAATTTATATAGTGCCCTCCACGCCAGACGGCATCTCAGAGCGCTTCACAATAACGGATCCCGGGATCCGCAGGATGCAAGGCTGCTAACTTGGTCAAAGAGCCTCCCCAACAGATTGGTGTTCTTGCCATATGCATGAAGTCAGTGACTCAGAAAATGACAAATCCTCAAGACAGAGGCACTTTTCACACATTAGTCAAAGGGCCTGAACATACATTGGGACTCAGGATATTGCTTTAGAAAGCAGATTTAGCTGCAATACTATCCAAATGCAAATTACATTAGCCACTGTAATCAAATCTCTTTTCATTCCCACTGTAACCGCTGAACTCAAATGCACAAAAATCACCTGCATCCATCATGGGGATGAGCAGCTTAAAAATGACATATTATGCCCAATTAATTCAGCATTTAAGAGGTCAGCAAATGAAGAATCACCACATCAAGACATGGCTGTCATGACCACTGCGGTATTCAAATACAGCAGCACAAAACAAAAATACATACAACGTGAAGGTGGTTTAAAGAATAACCTAGCGTGAAAGATTAACCCCTTTCATCCTGGAAAAACTAAAGTAGTAATTAATGGACATCTTACTAGAAGGTACAATTCTGGCTTGGAAACTCCCACATATTAAGTATGCAGAGTTATCGTTACAATGTCAGTGAAGTGTGATAGTGAGTGCGTGATATTTTCAATCTATGTCTATTTAAGATATGATCACCAAGCAGTTCAATGAGGTGTGCTTTCTTCCAAACCTGTGTCAGAGAACAAAGCAATCGGGGAAAGGGCTGGAGACTGAAATTTGAGGTAGTGAGTTGAGAGCATCAGGTTAAAAAGTATGATGGTACATTAAAGGATTTTGGCTTTCATGACATTAAAGTGCATTGACTAAGTGTGATGCTTCTAGGAGCATCAAACTCTCAATGTGTATAGAAGTAGTCAGGACAATCACTTGCATTTATATAGCACCTTCAAGTAGGATAGATAGCATTGTAGAGTGTTTCACAGGCACAGTACTAAGGATTGTGGCGGAAGAGGAAATAAGATGACTGAAATGATCAGTGTTACATTTTTAGATAGAGAGGACGAGAGAGTGAAATTCACAGGGTGGGATGTAGCTGCTAAAGAATTTGCCAATGATGATGCATGGAAAATGCAGGGAACTCACAGCAGACCTGAAGTTACTAAGCGGAGGCAGAAGGAGAAGATCACAGAGAAGTGCTTAGGTGTATAAGTGAGGGTAAGGTGACAACATATTTTGGGGCTTTAGTATGTTATGAACAAAACAAATAATAATAATCCTGACATTTTTATAGTACTGTTCATGCCCCCTAGATCCCCCAAAGAACTTCACAAAATATACTGAAAAGTGAATTGACTATTACTACTCCTCAATTAACGTTGGGGATGTGTTCTTGAAAAATGCGATTTTAACTGAAACGATTGATAATGAAACCCAAATTACCATAGGGATTACGTTCCCTCGGTACATTTCTTGTCTAAATATTCTTATACAAATATTAAATAAAAAGCAAAAACACTACTACTATTGAGAATTTAGATAAATGTTTAATAAGTACCAATATATCAATTAAATAATAATACAATGAGAAAACTTATTGGAGATGGTTGATGCGGTAGTGGGCAACGGTGAGTGGCATGGGCGGAGACATTCAGATGAAGGGGCGGATGGCCGTTTAAACCACAAACAATGTTTAACACCCATCAAAAACCACAAACAATAATGTTTAACACCTGTCAAACAACCACAAACAAAAATGGCGCGGAGGCAGGCCTACACCGACATCGTGTCCCCACACAGCTGATCGCTAGCACATGGTTGCGCATGTGGTTTCCGCACATTTTTTTCTAAGCTTTACGACGATTGTCGTAAAATTACCAAATTTTGTGATTATTTCATTAACAACGTATAATCAAAATAGCGGATATCGGGAGGACGAATACCGAGGAGTTCCAGTATATTTGTGGGCGAAATGTGGCAGCCAATTGAGCACAGCAGTGTACAATTAACTTTACAGTATATTCTGTGAAGCGCTTTGAGACGTCTAGATGACATGATATATCAAATGCAAGGATTATTAATATTAACTGAACCAGGCCGATGCACACTAAATTGGATTTGATTCTGTGTCCCACTCCCAGTACCTCCCCAAGGCAGTAATTCCTGAATGAAATCTATGCCTTTGGCAAGTAGTTGCAAGCTGAATTATTTTACTTTTGATCTTGACACAAGATGGACTACTCCAAATCCGTTTAATATTACCAAAGAGTTGTTAATAAGAGAATAGCTCTTTGTACTGGTAAGAGATAGCTCCTCAAATACGCTTACTTACGTATGCACAGGGCTTTCCTCATCTCCCAGTAAGGTACTTTTGGAAGATACCATTTCCTGCTGTTAATCACTCACTGCTGGAAGCGATGATGAATGACTTAAGCAGTGTAAATGAACACAAGTTACACTCACAGTTAGCCTCTGGAGATGAGTTTAAAGAAGTGGAGGAGAGCAAGTAACTTGAAAAAACGTGATGTATTGTCTCAAGGAAAAAAACTGTTTGCAACAGGATTTTTTAAAAATTTGTTTTACTGGAAAAGGATTTTTTTCCCCATAAAAGGAATACTACCTTTGACATAATTGTAGTGCATCAGTGAGGGTAATTATGTTGAAGGAAAAGTAGACTGGTTTAACACTGTTCATTTGTCTTGTAGTAATAATAATAATCCTTGCATTTGATATAGCGCTTTTCATGTCTTTTAAATGTCTCAAAGCGCTTCACAGAATAAATTGTAAAGTAAATTGACTTTATATTTGTGGGTGAAACGCAGCAGCCAATTTCGCACAGCAGTGTCCCACAAACAGTCATGGATTGAAATGACCAATTTTTATTATGGTGTTTTTTTTTTGAACAGATTATTATTCGGCGTATGGAGTGAGGAAACTTGCCCAAGGTTTTGCCCTAATCGCCTGCATTCGAACACAGGTCTCACGCTTGTAAGGCAAGTGCTCTAACCACTGGTGACACTCAATACGTAAGGCACTACAGAAAAAATAAGGATTATTATATTGCACGTAAACACTCTTTGGAACTGTACAACCTTTAACGTATGCAGATTGGTTTCATTTCCAGCAGCATTTATTTTGGTTACTTAATCCAATATTACAGACAAATCATCTCTGCCATCTACCATTCTGAAGCAAAATTGGTTAATCCTAGCTGTACCCTATCCCAAGATCCTACTCTTGCTCCCAGTAGTTTGTCATTTCACTACCCTGCCAATGCACCATTTGTATGTTGTTTGGACCCTAACAAAGTGTGACAGAAAGCATTTTTCTCCAATTCACTTCCACCAGTGTGGGTGCTTGAACGCAAAATCTGCCAAGATTGTTTCATCATGTTGCTCGTGAGAATAAACAAACAAAAAAGACTCAAGGCCAGCAATCAAACTGTTTACAAAATTAGAAGTAACACGATTAAATTACAGCATTTTGCATTTTTTTCAGCAAACTACAAAGACATTCACCAATAAGCACCATTTAATATAACAAGCCTCCAATGTCAGTTAACAACAAAGCCATTTGGATCCACCTCTTCATTTTTGTTATGTTATGGCAAGATGTTATAGAAGAACTCTTCAACTTGTTCTGAACTGTCAAACAAAAGGATCAGGTCTATGGCATACCTTTCACTTGCATAATTTTTCAGATTGCAGGATCAGGGAAGATATGGTTAACTGAACCAAGAATCCATGTCAGGAAAATATTTAAATCTCTTCTCGAGTTGAAAGCGGTTTCTTCTTTTGAAGCAACAAAATGACGTTTGTATAGTGCATTTCACATCGGGAGGGCATCCAAAGGTCAAAAGTCTGATGTATTAATAATACTTGTATTTTTATAAAGATTCCTGATTATGCTGTATTAAAGCACTTTACAGAATATATAAAAAAGTGGATTGATGACTACATTTTGTGGGTGAACCATAGTAGCCAATTGTGCACAAACAGTAATGTTTTTCTGGAGATGCATCTTGGAAGAGAATAGACAAAACATACTGGAAACCCTTTTGAGTGGTTCAATACATCTACAACAACTTACTTTTGTATAGAGGCTTGCACGTTGAGAGGACGTCCCAAGTCACTGGACTAATATGGTCATTATAGGACAAAAAATACAGTACAAATACAACACAAATAATTTTTTTGCCTGGTTTTGCCTATAGAAATGTTGCATTTGAGAAACATCAATGGCTACTACTTTTGAACTGGCAAACATTGAACAAGTACAGAACAAATCCAGCATCATGCCTGCCCACAACCTATACAATTCACAGAAATAAATGCTACTAATAATAATACTATTATTAAATAAATGTTGCATTAATTGAATGTTATCTTTATTCATATCCTAAAGCAATTCAACATATATGTTTTACTTGCTGTAAAATAAATTGCTATAGACTCCAGTTCAACAGCTTTAGTAATGACTGTTGGAACACTCACTAGATTTTAAACCAAACAGCCTGAACCCCGGCTGACACAGAAACAGTGTATTGTCTCTTTCAGCCAAACACAAGGAAGTGATGATTTGTTTTTCCCTTGTACTGTACTTCTCACCCCAATGCAGAAACAAATTTGCAAAGATATGATATATCCATGAACATGTCACCATTTTCTAGTACCATCAACATCCCTTAAGTAAATAGCCAAAAACTGTAGTTACAAAACTAATGCAAAAAAGAGGCCGGTTCTCAGTAAAGCAACATCTACAATTTACAATAACATTTACACCTACATAGCACTTTTCACATCACAACATCTCAAATTAGGAGACAACTGTAGCATCACATCCATAAAAACCTTTGTATTTATTGCCTGCAATCATTTCAAATTGATTCACTTGAATGGCAATTACTATATAATTATTGTGCAGGTAGTAAACAGAAAATCTTAAAAGTATAGTTCAAACAATGCCTGTAGCTGTTGTGAAGACTAATGTTATGATTCAATGTTAATATGTTGAGTTAACCACGCAAGGTTTTGGGAAAGGCAACTGTTGCCTTTTTGTGCTGTTGAACAATTTCTCCAAATCATTGTGATTCCTGCAAGCATTTGGGTAAATTTTGAGATGTCTGTCCTTGGTTTGTGCCATCTAACAAAAAGTTAACCAGGCAAGAAAATCCTGCAGTTCAATTGTAACTCAATTTTGAACTCCCAATTACATATATTGTTGATTCAGATTTTGCAAAAGATGCACAGTTTGTGGAAACAGTCAGTAGTCCCTCAATGCAAGCCTTTAACTTATGGTATATGGTAAAATTCATAGACGTGAAATAATAATAATCCTTGTATTTGATTTAGCGCTTTTCACGACTTCTAGATGTCTCAAAGCGCTTCACAGAATATACTATAATGTGAATTGACGACAGGTAGACCCCGCTTAACATTGCAATTTGGTTCTTGAAAATTGCGACTTTATGCAAAGCAACATTAAGAGAACAGATTTTTTCCACAACAATGAATATAAAACTGGAGTTAGGTTCTTTGGGATATTTTTCATTCAAAATTTCTTTAAAAACCCCATTATACTGCTTGCCCGGCTCACTCACTTGCTCCCTGACCGCCTGCTCGGCTCACTCACTCACTGCTGGTCTCACTCGCTGCAGGGTGGCTCGCTCTCTTGCTGCTGGCCTGGCTCACTCCCAGGTACTGGCACCATCGTGCCCTTTCCACCCGCTGGTGAACGACGTAATAGCGAACATCGCTTTGTTAAATGAATATATGTTCCCAATGTATCAGCAACGTAATAATGAAAAAATATTAACCGAGGCAATGTTAAGCGGGGTCTACCTGTATATATTTGTGGGCAAAATGTCTGCACAATTAAACTGGTCGTTAGCACTTTGCTCCTTTGTTTACAAGCTTTATCTACTAATTGTAATTATGTTGAAAGCAAGATTGAAGTAAAAATGTGTAAAAAACGAACACCAGGGTTAAAAACACAGAACCCTTTCATACTGAACAGTGATAGTACTCCTTCAAAATCAGCACTGATAAGATTTGTAGTCATCTATGTCAGCGGGGAGGAAAGTCACTGCTATTGATCTTCACGATGCTGCTGATTCACACATCCAGTGGGAGTCTTGTGAACTATGCCAGCTTGTGTTGGAAAGCACCTGCTGCGAGTGGCTGATAGCACATGGTAGTAACAGGAAAACTCTATGGAGGAATGGTCTTTAGTATCTTATGACTTCCCGGTGAAGTTCCTCCATTGCTAACTTGAATGTTGCAGACCAGGAACAGGATTCACACCTAAGAAAGCCGCCAAAAGATCTTTAACCCAATGACTCAAGAGTTTGCAGGCAGCATAGGATCAAGCATTCACAACAGCCCAAAGACTCACAGATGCTTAAGAAACCTGAAAAATCTGGTGAAGGCTCTGATCCTTCACACACACACACACACACACAGGAAGCAACATTGCATTGCTTACAAAGTAACATCAATGGTTCGGCATATATGTGGAAACAAACCTACGGACACCAGATATTCAACCAAAAACAAAGACAATAACTGAAGGCAGATGATGAGGACAGCCTAATGCCAGCAATTTTCTGAATTAGAGAATCCATTCCAAGTAGGATTTCCCAGCACCAAGATCCTGGTGCCAAAGTTATCTAATACATCAAGCAATAGCATTACCAACATTTTAAGATTGCATCTCTTGCAGAAAGAGGGCAGGAGAGTCACATTAGTCACTCGAGACAATCATGCTAGCCTTTAGCCAGACCCAAGCTGGCCCTCCCTTGAAATGCCCCATTCCCTGCAATTCTCCTGCTCTGTCCTGCTCCCTCTTTGCCCTCTAAGTGTCCTATCCCTACTTGACCAGCCCACAACTTCCCTCTGCTCCAGCCTGGGAATCCATCGCCAGATTCACCATGGCACTCAGCATTGGCTGTCCAGCAGCAGCCAAACTGGAGGCCACACCACCCAGCTATACCTCCCATCACGTTCCCACATGCATGTGGCCCTCATCTCCATTGCGCTATTCTCCCTACTCCTCTGGTTCTTTCCCCTCATTGGTACATCTCATCCTCTGTCATCCCTCCCATTTCTCATTCAAAACCCTCATTTACCGCCCCCCAAAATTCTCCCCCAACTTCATCTCCGACATCTCCACCCTACTATCTTCCCCCTGCCTCTACTCCGATCACCTCATCATCCTCAGCGACTTCAATTACCATTTCTCCCCTCTTGCTCCACCTCCTCAGACTTCTCTCTCAACCTCTCCCTCCACATCCATTTTGGCACCCATGTTCACATCTACCTGCTTGACCTGGTGATCACCTCAGTGATCACCTGCTTGACCTGGTGATCACCTCAGTGTCTCGGAGGTCACCATCACTGACAAGGCCACCTCCGGCCATCATTTCATCTTTTTCAACTCCTCCATCCCTCTCCCCATTGAGTCCATACCTACCACCATCTCCTACCGCCCAGAGAAGATCTCCCCACAATCCCTCTCCGCTGCCTTGGAGTCCTCTGAAATCCTCCTCCTCTGGCCCACCTCCCGCACCGACCTATCCACTGCACTCACTCTCCTCTACAACACTTTCTTCACTGCACTCGACAACCTTTCCCTCCTCACCTCCTATTCTCGAACCTGACCTCGGTTCACCAGCCACCTCCGTTCGCTCAAGGGCAGCTGCTTGCCGACACCCTTAACCTATCCCTTTCATCTGGCATTGTTGCGACCTGCCTCAAAACAGCCACTATCATCCCCACCCTGAAGAAACCATCCCTTGACGCATCACAGCTTTCAAGCTACCGGCCCATCTCCAAACTTCCTTTTCTCTTCAAGGTCCTTGAAAAGAATCGTTGCCTCCCAGCTTCACTTCCTCTAATTCCACTCTCTCCACGAGGCCCTCAATTAGGCTTCCGTGCTGCCCACAGCATGGAAACTGCTCTGGTCAAGATCACAAATGATATCCTGACCATATCCAGGCAAATTATATCTGTCTCCTCATCCTCCTTAACCTATCTGCCGCCTTCGATACCGTGGACCATTCAATTTTCCTCCACTGCCTTTTCTCCCACCTCAACCTTTAAGGTTCTGTCCTTGACAGGTTCAGGTCCTATCTCACACCGACTCCACTTTGTGTTGGCCAATGACTTTTCCTCCAGACCCCACTTGTGCGGCATTTCTCAGGGCTCTGTCGTTGGTCCCGTCCTCTTCACCGTCTACATGCTCCGGCTCGGTGACATCATTTGCAACATGGGGTAAATGTTTGTGAGTGAAACGCGGCAGCCAATTGCGCACAGCAGTGTCCCACAAACAGTCGTGGCTTGAAATGACCAATTTTTTTGAGGGATTATTATTAGGTATGTAGAGTAAGGAGACTTGCTCCAGGTTTCGCTCTGCCTGGCTTCGAACAAAAGTCTTACTCTTGTAAGGTGAGTGTTCTAACCACTAGGCTATAGGACTCCACATTTGCTGAGTAGGAACATGCAGATATTGATGAGCAGATGACCAAGGATTACCACACATGATGGTGCAGGGGCAGGAATTGAAGAAATTGACAGATATGAAATGGACATAGGTATATAACAACAACAAACAACAAAAGTAGATTTGTAGTGCGCCTTTCACATTGGGAGGATGTCCCAAAGGCGCTAAACAGTCAGGTGTCAGGACCCAAACATGGTGGGGGGGGAAGGGGGGGGGCAAGGCTGAGATAAGGGAGGGCAGAGGCAGGATAGTAGCTGAAGGCACGGTTGAAGAGGAAGGTCTGGAGACCGGTCTTGAAGGAGGCAAGGGAGGGAGCAAGCACAAGGGAATGTAGGATGGAGTTCCAAAGTATAGAGGTAGAAAGCCCGGCCACCGATGATAGGGCTGGTCGGCCGAGAGACATGGAGCAGGCCAGAGTCTGCTGAAGAGAGAGAACGGACAGGTTGATAGGGGGAGGTGGGGGGTGCAGCAGATCAGGGAGGTAGCAGGGCCAAGGCAGTGGACGTTCTTGAAAATAAATTCAAATTTAACTAGGCAAACCAGACCTTACAAGGTTACAACCATGAAAACATCTGTGTACATTGAGATCTTACATTCAGTTAAGATGGTGCAAAAATTTGTGTTATTATAATACCTTACCATGTTAAACTATCTTAAAAGCATCAAAAATGGTAAACATCAAAATGATTTTGGTGGGAAATAAAGCAGCCATTTTCCAATCACAAAAGACCTACAAATGATGATGAGGTGGACATCGATTTTATGTGAAGGATTGTCGGCCAAGACATCGGGAGAAGCTCCCTTTACCTTTTAAATAGTCCCATGGGACCTTTGGGACCAAAGACCAATAGACCATGGGACAGGGCCTCGAATTAACCTATCATCTGAAAGATGGCAACTTTTATTATAATAATAATAATAATAGCATTACAAGGCAAGTACAACCTAAAGAGACAGGGGAGAAATGGAGAGCAGATTAAGCTGATCTTGGAGTCTATGTGTGTAAATGCACGCAGCGTGACCAATAAGCTTGGTGAGCTGCAGGCTCAAGTTGCCACATGCGGTTAGAATGTACAGTTAACCCTCACCAAATGTGGCGGTTATATTCATGGAAAACTGCACACTCAGTAAAATCACGTTGGGTAAGCTTAACAAGTAATGGGAAAAGTGGGGTATGGGGAATCCAGCCACAGGCTACCCACCTCAAGTCTCCAGGCACATCCACACCCAACCAATGCAAGGTACATACTGAGATGGGCTGCAGCCCGCTCTCGTCACTCTCCCTTCTCTCGTCACTCTCATAACAGTCCGAGGCCGAGAAATCATCGGCCTCAAACTCCATCGAAGTGGATGCTTAGGGAGAGGCAGAAGCGGATGGCTTCTGCCTCCGGTTTGTCTCAGCAGTCAGTGGATGACTGCTGAGACAAACTGGCAAGTTGAAAGAAGGAAGTGATTTTCCGTTGTTTTGCCTTCCGCCGAAAGTCTTTCATGAGCTCCCTGTAAGGTCCTAAGAGGCCATCCAGACCTCTTTTAAATTTCAGACTCTTTTCCGTTATGAGGTCCATCTCCAAGCTTGACTTCCCAAGTGTGTATAGCGCAGGTTCGCCGTCCCGATAAGTGCACACCCGCGCGGGGCCAGCCTGCACGTGTATGCAAGTTTTACGTGCATTCCGCAAAAAAATGACATATTTTTTTCTTCGAGTATAGTTTAATTCGCAATCGAAAAAGTCGCGTTCAGCGAGTTTTAACTGTAGTGGCAATAACAGAGACTTGGCTCAAGCAAGGACAGGAATAGGAGTTGAATATTCCTGGCTACAATGCATTCAGGAGGGGTGGGGAGGAGTAAAAAGGAGGCAATACTCATTTGGGACACGGTTACCATCCTGGAAAAGGAAGATGTGTTATAGTGTCCAAAAACTTAATCTATTTGGTTAGATTTAAGGAGCAGAAAAGGAGCTGTTAGAAAGAAAAGATTAGCATATAACATAAAAGGGAACCCTAAGGTATTTTAGTAGCATATAAAGAAGGTTAGTCAAAGATAGGGTGGGTCCAATTAGGGACCCAAGTGCACATCTTCTTGTTGAGGCTGATATACTGAATCAGTACTTTGTAATGTCCGGCGATATATCGGTTATATCTATATAATTTTTCATATCAATATGCCGATATTGGAAATTCAAATATATCGATATATCGAAAAATTCTACATAAAAAAATTTGGTATATTGCAAATATTGGTATATCGTGTCCAGTAGGGTCCGTCGATATGGAAATTTTCCGATTTAGATATATTGATGGGCTCATATCGAGATATACCGAAATATCGATATTTACAGGTTTTTTGTACTGCGCATGTGCGCGCATTCGGGGTGCACGCGCGTTACGGGTGCGCGTGTGTTACTGGTGCGCGCGCATTCGGGGCCTATCTCCTCAGGAGGTAAATATCTTTCTCTCTCTGTGTCTCTCACTCTCTCCATCTTTGTGTTTTTCTGTCTGCGTCTCTGTGTCTCTCTCACATACCCCCCCATCTCTATCTATCTGTATATTATCACATCCACTCCGTCTATCCCCCCCACCCCCGCCGTCTCTCTCCCTCCCCCCCCACCCACCGTCTCTCTCCCCCCCCATCCCCCTCACCAGCCGTCTCTTTCCCCCCCAACCCCCGCCGTCTCTCTCCCCCCCCACCCCCCCCAGCCGTCTCTCTCACCCCCACCTCCCACCCCCCCCAGCCATCTCTCTCCCCCCCCACCCCCCCCCAGCCGTCTCCCTCCCACTCCCCCCCCCTAGCAGTCTCTCTCCCCCTCCCCTCCCAGCCGTCTCTCTCCCCCTCACCCCCCCGCAGCCGTCTCTCTCCCCATCACCCCCCCCCCCCAGGCTTCTCTCCCCCCCCACCTCTTGCATACCTGCATATTGTATTCGAGGACTATGAATACAATATGGCGGCTTTGCACCTCGGTCTGTGCATTGTGTATAGAGATGGGCATTCTGGGTCTTGTAGTTCAGTGTGCGCACATTCCGATTTTTTACCTCGATATATTGATTTTTCGATATTTCGATATTTTTGAAATGTCCATATCGGCGTATCGATATGAAAATTATATCGGGTTTTAGCGATATATCGATATATCGCCGGACCCTAGTGTCCAGCGATATATCGGTTATATCAATATAATGCGAACTTTTTCCAACTTACCTTGTGGCCGGCATTGCAAACCTCCTGGGCCTAGAACATGTACCTCCGAATGCGCGCGCATATCGGAATGCGCGTGTACCTCCGAATGCGCGCGCATATCGGAATGCACGCCCACCCCCCCACCAAATGTGCGCGCACCCCTCCCCCCGAATGCGCGCACACCTCCGAATGCGCGCGCATGTGCAGTGTTAAAAGCCCTGAAAATATCGATATATCGATATTGGGAAATTTCCATATCGACGGACCCTAGTACTTTGTACCTGTCTTCACAAAAGAAGATGATGCAACTAATGCCACAGTATCGCAGGTGTGTGAACAGAAATTGGATATGTTAAAAATCAACAGAGGAGGTACTAAAAAGGATGTCAGTGCTCAACACAGATAAGTCACGTGGTCTGGACGGGTTGCATCCTAGGTTACTGAGGGACGTAAGGGTGGAAATAGCAGAGGCTCTGGCCACAACCTTTCAATCCTATTTAGACATTGGAGCGGTACCAGAGAACTGGAGGATTGCACATTTTACTCCCCTGTACAAAAAGGGGCAGAAGGATAAACCCGGGAACTAAAGGCCAATCGGCCTAACATGAGTAGTAGGGAAACTTCAGGAGGCTTTAATCTGGGACAATATAAATTCTCACTTAGAAAAATATGGTTTAATAACAGACAGTCAACATGGTTTTGTTAAATGCAGATCATGTCTGACAAACCTAATAGAATTTTTCAATGAAATAACTGAGAGGGTGGATGCAGGTAGTGCAGTGGACATAGTTCACTATGTAGAACATATAGATTTTCAAAAGGCATTTGACAATGTGCCACATAAGATAACTATAAACAAAATAGCAGCCCATGGTATTAAAGGCGCTGAGACAAAACAGATCCGGAACTGGCTCCGAGACAGAAAGCAGACAGTGGTAGTAAACGGTTGCATTTCTGACTGTAGGGAGGTGTGCGGTGGTGTTCCTCAGGGGTCAGTATTGGGACCACCGCATTTTCTGATCTTTATAAATGATCTGGACCTGGATATACGGAGCACAATTTCCAAATTTGCAAATGATACTGAGCTAGGAAAAGTGGTAAATGATGAGTAGGATAGCACCAGACTCCAAGAGGACGTAGACAGATTGCTAAAATGTGCAGCAAGGTGGCAGATGAGGTTTAATGTGGAGAAATGCAAAGTGTTGCATTTTGGTAGGAAGAATGAAGAAAGGAAGTTTAAGCTAGATGGTACCATTCTAAAGGGTGTAAATGAACAGAGAGACCTGGGGGTCCAGATAAACAAATCTCTGAAGGTGACAGGACAGATAGATAAAGCTGTTAAAAAAGCATACGGGATACTAGGATTTATAAATAGGGGCATAGAATACAAAAGTCAGGGGGTTATAATGAATATTTATAAAATGCTGGTTAGGCCTCAGTTGGAATATTGTGTTCAGTTCCGGACATCACACTTTAGGAAAGATGTTAAAGCATTGGAGAGGGTACAAAGGAGATTTACCAGGAATGGTACCAGGAATGAAGAACCTCAGTTATGAGAGGTTAGCGAAACTAGGAATTTTCTCCCTAAAGCAGAGAAAATTGAGAGGAGATTTAATAGAGGTTTTCATGATCATGAGGGGAATAGATAGGTTGAACCGGGAAAAACTGGAATGTGGGTCAGCAACCTGAGGACATTGATTTAAGATAGTTGTTGAAAGAAACAGAGGAGAGGTTAGGGGGGAAAAAAAATTCACCCAGCAAATTGTTTGGATTTGGAATGCGTTACCTGAAAGGGTAGTTGAAGCCGATTCAATAACAACTTTTAAGAGAGAAGTAGATGGGTATTTGGGGAGGACAAGATTGCAGGGATATAGAGAGAAAACGGGATTGAGTTGGATTGCTCTTTTCAGAGCCGGCACAGATACGATGGGCCGAATGGCTCCTTTTGTGCTGTATGATTCTATGATTACACCAGATAGAACATACTTCATTTTTGCTGCTTGCTCACCCCTCTGTCTTTCTAATCCCTTTGTATTGCTAATCTGTCCCTTTCCAATTACCTTAGGATCATACTATAGCGTTTTAATACTTCTTTGCAGCAATACACACTCTGTTAATGACCCCTTAACTGTCTTTGCGCATTTATTTAGTGGTTTTACATTTTTCACTTGCTCCTCATACCTATTTTCTTGATCAGTCTACTTGACTTCCTAAATCTCTTGAAGGGGCTTGCTTCTTCAATCCTATCATTCCAGTTCTGACAATGGATACGCACCTCAAACCTAAATTTTTTGTTTCTCTTTCAGATGCTGACCAATTTAATAATAATAATCCTTGTACAGTATTTGATATCGTGCTTTTTACATCTTCTAGACGCCCCAAAGTGCTTTGCAGAATATACTGTAAAATGAATTGACTGTATATATGTGGGCAAAACGCGGCAGACAACTGCACACAAACAATCGTGGATTGAAATGACCGATTTATTATTGATTTTTTTGAGGGATTATTATCAGGCGTGTGGAGTAAGGAAACTTGCCCAAGGTTTCAACCTGCCTAGAATTTAACCACGTCTCTCGTGTGTAAGACGAGTGCTCTAACCTGTGCTCTACAGGACTCCACGAGCTGGCCACACATTCCCAATGCATTTTGCTTTTACTTCCCTGTTGTTTTTGTCATATACTCTTGATCGGAAACTGATGAGGATGGCACCGGATGCATCCAATCAGGATTTAGTATGTGTGTGTGTGTGTGTGTGTGTGTGTGTGTGTGTGTGTGTGTGTGTGTGTGTGCATGTGCAAAAAATAATTGAAAACGATCCAGTTCATTTGAATTTGAAACTCAAAACCTGACCTTAGCAGTTCAAGGTCTGACAGGACAATGTGGTCACCAAGGACCAATCACTCTTTCCTAATAATTACTGCAGGCGAGCATCACTGGGAAAAGCCAATATGCAGCTGGCATCAAATGACAAGCTATACACATGAGCTTATCCGCTTTCCACTAAACTCAAAGATGCTTAAACATCCTTGATAGGCACCTACAGTGAAATGCAACCAGGCATTCTCCCTGCATATGCCAGCTTTTTGTGCTCATCATACCGTGTGGAGTACGTGCAGGAGTGACAACACAGTGTTTCCACAAGTACTAGAGTCCGAACGAATCGCAGCAGCTGCAGAAACGATTGCAAGCCATTAGCACAAAATTCACAATTACTGGCACCGATTCCCTCAGGGAGAAACATATTTACGAATGCAAAGTACACTCCATGGAATTAAATTAAGGATGAATCTACCACTGGAAAAATAACCTTTCAAAAATATGGGGTTGCTGCTAGGAGATATTTGGTGCATTTGCACTGTAAATGAAGCCGTTGGGAACCTATTTGTTCAGCCAAACATCTCCTGAAGGATCGTTAAATACGGACATTGAAAGCAATTAAAATATAGAACACAAACAGCTGATGTTATCTGTACATTTATGCTTATTGTACCCTCGGGCTAAAATCCTGAACACAACTATAACCTCGTGAAACAAAAGCATTTACACTATTATCTTACCACTTGAGTAAGCATTTCACCAGGGACACAATTTCCTTTAAAAAAATTATTTTCTTTCAGGGGAGGGAAGCGCTAACGGAAGCAATTATATATACATTACAGCAACACTGCATTTTCAAGCAGGTGCACGCAATTCATTGCCATAGTGCAAGCGTGCCATGTAGTGTCAACAAATATGCAACACTGTGAACCATGCTTTACTGGAATCTCACTTACATAACCAAACTGATGTGTACTTAATCCAAATATAATTCTTTTTTAATTGTATATATGTTCCTACACACACCAACAACTACCTCCATAAAGTATTCACAGATGAACTAGGAGTTGATCATATCAGTCCACAGCTCAATAGATAAACTAGTCTAGAAATATATGCATCATCTATGCCCATGGTGTTTTGTTGGAAGCAGTTTGCAAATATCCTGCATAAAACATAGTTTAGTAATAAATAATCCTTGCCCTTGATTTAGCGCCTTATCATCTCTTCAAGACACCTCAAAGCACTTCACAAAATATACCATAAAGTGAATTGACTATATGTTTTGTGGGCAAAACGTGGCAGCCAATTGTGCACAGCAGTATCCTACAAATACTGGATTGAGTGACCACTTTTTAAAAAAAATGGGATTATTATCTCCAGACAAGCGATCCCCCAATTGTCTAACAACCGGGTTCCTACTTATTTGCCAGGTAAAGAGGTGTGTGGATTAAGGAAACCTGCCCAAAGTTCGCCCTACCTGGGAATCAAACCCAAGTCCTCTCGCTTGGGAGGCGAGTGCTCTAACCACTAAGCTACATAACTCCACAACAACCCATTGTATTGCAATAGTCCTGATCAGCCACGTTCCTGACACCAGCACACAGACCAGTGGTATTTCAAGTGCTGTGAAGACAGAGAAATGCTTTTTGTGCCTCTTACCCAAGTAAACAATAGGATAGAGCCCAAAGGTTTCTTGGATACATTTACTATAGTTATCTCATAGTTGGAGATTAATATCTGTCTCAAGAATATGGAACAGAAAGAAAACATTGTCCAATGAATTTCTGGGGGTTGGCCATGTGTCTTGCCACATGGGGGAAATCAAATCAAAATGTTTAAGAGTATCCAAACCAAAGTTCTATGCATCTAATTGAACCAAGGACATTCTAGACATGTTTATTAGAATGGATTGTGAACTCTCTGCCTATCCAATTCCAAAAAGTACCAGGCACGTTGGCAAGAACCAAGGCTTAGCAACTCAAGAGTGTGCATTGTGGTACAGTAGGATCTACCCGGTTAAAACGACACAACTTACTATTGACAGTCCTCTCTGGCAAGCTATCCTGCTGCTATCCAGCTTGGACACTCACCTGGCTCAGATACTAGACAACTGAGATAGCCACAGAGAGTGGGCTCGAATCTGACATTCTGCCAAACATCACCTTGGAGGCTGTCAAAGAGCATAGTCACCAGTTGGTTATGCAACATCAGACGAGCCCAGGTTTGAGCTCTCACTAGGCGGATGGCAGGTAACAAGAAAGCTCTGTGAGCTTCCTAGTGACAATTCATATCACAATAAAATGTGTGAGAGCATTACCACCATTTTACTGTCCGCACCTCCGACACACATCGCTTTCCATTGAGCAATGGTTCCACTAGTTGGAGATGAGGAATTTAAACAGCAGCTGCTTCCCTCTCTGTAAATCAAATCAAGGTGAATTCCAACCAACAGATGTATAAACTCGACTCAAGGTAATACTTCCCAGCAACTGTTGCCCCAAGCCTCAGGGTTTCCACATTGGCTATCTAACAGACATTCGCCTTTACGCGAATAAATAAATGCGACACTTTTTTGTGCAACACAAGTAAAATTTGCGTATACACGCTGGCTGGCCCTGCGCACAAAGAGCACTTGGGAGGACGCTGCCAGCAACTGACTAAGTCCAATGATTCCTCGGCCTCGGAGCAACCTGATGTCATTGCATGGTAAAGTACAATCAAGGTTGTTTCGTTCATATTTACTGTATTCATATAGCCTAACATTTCCAGGACCAAATAAATAACCTAAATAAATTTAGCCAAGCTGTGGTAGTATAAGATGCTGTTTTATTGTCTACAGTGAGTCAGTGAGAACGGGAGAGTGACGAGCGGGGAGAGCGGGCCAGCCAGCTGTAGCCCGCCTCATTACCTTGCGTTGGTCGGGTGTGGGTGTGCCTGGAAGCTTGAGGCTGGATAGCCTGTGCATGGATTCCCCTAATCCTTTTTTCCCATTACTTATTAAGCTTACCGAACCCGATTTTACCGAGTGCACTGTTTTCCAGGAACGTAACCCCCGTGTTCGGCGAGGATCTACTGGCTATATACTCAATTTACAGTATATTCTGTGATGCGCTCTGAGAAGTCTAGAAGACGTGAAAAGCGCTATATCAAATGCAAGGATTATTATTATCTGCCTTTAGCATGGCGGGAGGAGCTTTCCTGGACAGCTTGCAACATGCCAGCTACTACTAATAATAATCCGTACATTTCATGTAGTGCTTTTCACGTCTTCCAGGCGTCTCAAACGCTTCACAGAATATACTGTAAAGTGAATTGACTGTACATTGTGTACAAAACACAGCAGACAATTGCGTACAGCAGTGTCCCACAAACAGTCGTGGATTGAGTGACCAATTTCATATTGGGTCTTTTTTGCTTGAAGGATTATTATCAGGCGAATGGAGTAAGGAGACTTGTCCAAGGTTTCGTCTTGCCGGGAATCAAACCCATGCAAATCGCTTGCAGGGTGAGTGCTCTAACCAGTGAGCTTCAGGACTTCACAAATCCTTTCTAGAATATTCTTTCTAGATGAAATTTCATCCAATAAATTTAAGTTTCAAAAGAACTGATGTTCCTGAAGGTCCAATGTTACATACCAGCCTTATTCAGTACCAGATGCTTAATCCTTAAACATGTGAGGTGCCTTAGTGACTAGATGTGTCCATTGTGAAGCTGCCTCCACCTTCAGGTGAGTGCACTCCAGAGCCCTATCCTCCCAGCAGCTATTTCCCATGTCCAATAAAACAGCATGTACAATGCAATATATTCCAATGGACTAGGGCTTATTGAGAGAACACTCAGAGGGGACCTCATAGAGGTGTATAAAATTTAAACATTTGAGAAGTAAATCCAGATGAATATTTTAGGATCCAACAACACAGCAAAACTAGAGGATGTAGGATTAAGAGTTGCAGAGTTAGGGTGAGTATTCTGGAAGGACAAGATCAAACAGATTCAAGGGTCTTCTTAATCCAATCTAATTTTGTGAAAACTAACTTTCTGAAGTCACTTAATACAAAACAGCAGAATATATGCTACTATTTAAATGCTCATCCTTCAATACTTTATGCAGTCCAGCTATAAAAATGAGGCATGCCTCCTTGATCCATAACTCCTGACCTTGGCAGGTCAGGCAGCATCTACGGAGAGAAAAGTGAGTTGGGATTTCAGGTTGATGGCCTTGTATTAGTCCTATAAAAATAGAGGTCGCTGGGAACACTCAACGGGTCAGGCGGCATTCTATGGAGTGAGGGGATTTGAATGTAAGTGCCCTTCTGGGCCCTTGTATTCGGATCCCTTCTCTCCATTAATGCTGCCTGACCTGCTGAGTATTCCCAGTGACCTCTAGTCATTGACCTGAAACGTTAGCTAAGTTTCCTTTCTCTGTAGATGCTGACTGATCCACTGATTGTTCCCAGCCACTTTCTTTCGTGGACTCCTGCAGCTCAGTGGTTAGAGCACTCGTCTCGCAAGGGAGAGACCTGGAATCAATTCCAGGTAGGGTGAAACCTTGCGCAGGTTTCCTTACTCTACACAAATAATCCCTCTGAAAAAAAGATAATAAATTGGTCATTTCAATCCGTAACTGTTTGTGGGACCTGCTGACCGCAATTGGCTGCGTGCTACACCCACTAATATAGTCAATTTACTTTACAGCAAATTCTGTGAAGCGCTTTGAAACGTCTAGAAGATGTGAAAAGCACTATATTAAATGCAAGGATTATTATTATTATCTCCTGAATGACCAACATCCAAAGAGACAAGAGATAGCTTCCCTCAATACCCCCACATCATTTGGGCATATTGACTTGAGTTTATAAACACTGTGCCTCTCAATATTGGCACAGAAAATATTGGGACATCTACAAAACATTGAACTCCTATCTTATAATCCCAACACTGAGCCTAATCTTCCAAATACTGTAGCATACTTAAACCCTCATTCCCAAGACAATGAGCGGCAAAGGATGCAGATGAATGTGATTGGCACAGTACATATACGCAACTCTGAATTTTCAAAAGCCAACCACCTCTGCAAGACTTCATTTGCAATTATTCCAATGGTCGGGAGATTGACATTTATCTGTATTTACTGATATACCAAAGGATTTGGGGATTTTAAAAATGTGCTTTAGATAGCTTTAAGCATTAAACAGCCTTACTTCCACATCTGTCCTCGTCATAGAATGTGGAGAAAAAAATCTAGTTTGAAGTTACTAATTCAAAATACACACAATCATCAACACATTGCAAGTAAACAGCATAAAATGGGTGCGCTATTTTACAAACATGAAACAAAGCATTGCAGTAGCTGTTATCCTTTACAGCAATATTTGTCACCGTGGGATAACATGAACTATCTAATTTACATAATTGCTGTAATTATGACTAATTGCTTGAATCGAAATCTATTCTTTCAGCATTTGCGTACAGGAATAACCTTTGTTGACATAACCCTGATGCCATACACCAACTCATTGAAATAAAGGTAGAGCTTGCTTTCTCTTTGAAAAGGGCTCCCCATAAAATCAATGGGAGATTGTGGTTTTACCCTTCGGCTACTCTTAAGCCTCCACTTTCACACAGCTAGGAGACAATACTCATCTTGAAGCTATTTGGGTCCAAAGAAACAGAGGAACTCACACCGTTAAGAGTGTGAAATGTGGCTGGGATTAAATGCTGCTGTATTAGTTATGCCACCAACCACAAGGCATCACTCTTCGGCATTCCTTCCTATTCCCGCCACATCTCCTCCCCCACCCCCCAACAAAACAATCGCTTCATGTTATTTTTTCAACTGTGCACCATCACACTACAATTGGCAGCAATAGAAACAGCATCAGGAACAACAAAAAATGGCTGAGATTCAGTTGCTTTGGAAAGAGAGGTGAAAAGTTATGGTTAATTATCGCCAAAACATACTGGGGATTTACATTGGAACAAACCATCTTGCACTGAAGTGTTAAGATGGCTTTACTTCTTGCCATGCAACATGAAAAGTTTTACATTCATTCAAGATGTGTAATATAACCATCCTATAAATTGTCTAGGCATTCAGATACAATATTTAAATCCTATCACTGCCACAAATCCACAGTTTGACTTAAACGAGCAGTGTTCTACGTGTCATGAACCTGTTTACAGATTGCAATTTTTTTTAGTTCCAATTAGTCAACTCTGCAGTATTTTGGAAAGAAATAATGCAGTAACTCTGTCGATTCAGCAAGATGGAACTTCTTAGCCGTAACGTAGTAGCTTTCCAATGTTTGGTTTAGTTCGTCTGTCGGTTTACAATGGTAGCTGATATCACTGGAATTGCAGAAAAAAAAGCCAAGAGCAAAATACTGCATTCACGATCTGCTAGTATTACTTAGGTAAAAAAAAATCTGCAGCCCAGGTCCTCTCTCACCCCAAGCTCAGTGACCCCATTTCCCACATTCTCGCCAGACTACATTATAATAATAATAATAATCCTTGCATTTGATATAGTGCTTTCCACATCTTATCAACGTCCCAAAGCGCTTCACAGAATATACTGTAAAATGAATTGACTGTATATTTGTAGGCGAATCGCGGAAGCCAATTGCGCACAGCAGTGTCCCACAAACAGTGGTGGATTGAAATGACCAATATTATTATTGTGGTTTTTTTGGAGGGATTATTATTAGGCATGTGGAGTAAGGAAACTTGCCCAAGGTTTCGCCCTGACCTGCCTGGATTTGAACACTGGTCTCCCCAGCTTGCAAGACAGGTGCTCTAACCACTGAGCCACAGGAGCTCCACGTTGGCTTCCCATCATTCAGAGGATCCAATTCAAGAAGCTGGTCCTCATCCTTAAAGCCCTCGCTGGCCTTGTCCCACCCTACCTCTGCAACCTCCTAACCCCCTACCAACTTGTCCGCTCCCTCCGCTCAGTGGGCTCTGCTCTGCTCTATGTCCCCCGACCCACTCATCCCACCATCGGACGAGCCTTCAGCCACTCTGCCCCGAACCCTGGAATTCCATCCCGCAATCCCTCCGACTCACCCCCTCCCTAGCCTCCTTCGAGTCCCACCTCAAGACCATTCTCTTCGACCGTGTCATCGGTCACCCGATTAGAAGAGTTGGTACACATGAACTACCCAGCATTGCAACAATTCTCCTGTAGCTCAGTGGTTAAAGCACTCTCCTTATAAGCGTGAGACCCATATTCAAATCCAGGCAGATCACGACGAAACCTTGGGCAAGTTTCCTTACTCCACATGCCTAATAATAATACACTCAAAAAAACTTTAATAAATTGGTCATTTCAATCCATGACTGTTTGTGGGACACTGCTGTGCGCAATTGGCTCACAAATGTAGTCAATTCACTTTACAGTATATTCTGTAAAGCGCTTTGAGACTTCGATAAGATGTGAGAAGCACTATATCAAATGCAAGGATTATTATTATTATTATTAATTCCACCAATTGGACCTTCTGACCATGATAAACAAATCTCAGCTCATACAACAATTCATGGATGGATTATATTTAGCTAGCATTGTTCAATACTTGTTTTAGTCAACGTGGCATCTTGACACTTGTGGAAACCCATGACCATGCTTACATGGTATCCAAACCAGTCTGAGATTTCTATGCATCCCAAATACACATGGAAACCCCAGACATAGATTGTTAGAATGGAATGTGTACTCTCTCCCTGGAGGAAAGCATCCTTCTTACCTAATTCCGGAAAGTATTAGGTGCAAGCTATCAAGAGCCATGGCTTGAGGACCCAAGAGCGTACTTTCGGGTACTGCTAGAGTGTTAACCAGCTGAAACCGCATAGCTTGCCATTGATATTATTGTCCGGCAAGCTTTCCTGCTGCTTGGTTTATTACATAAAAATGCAGTTTCCTGTTCAGCTGGAGAGCCAACCAGATCAAAGATAATTCCCAGTGAATCCACACTAAGAAAACCTCATTCTGGTTTGGATTTATACAAAGCAGACAAAACAAAGACACTAACGCTTTTGGATGAACACCATGAAAACAGATTTTTATTTAATATTCTTTCCTCTAGTCGGTCAAAGACTTTGGCAAGACAAGAATAACAGCCACATTTCTGAAGGAGACAAGAAAGGTTTGACGAAACTTAAAACGGCTTCAACCCATATACTGTAATCTCATTCAGAGGAGGAACTGTGGGGTCCAAAATGCAGTATATACCACAAGGCTATCCAATAATTAAAAAATAATGAATGTACCCTGCAAGAAACCAACAACAAAATTACATTTGTATAGCGCCTTTCATGTCAGGAGAATGTCCCAAGGTACTGGGCAATAGGGACCAGCGATACATCGATATATCGCTAAAACCCAATATAATTTTCATATCGATACACCGATATAGGCATTTCACAAATATCGATACATCGAAAAATCGATATATCGAGGTAAAAAATCGGAATGCGCGCACACTGAACTGCAAGACCCAGAATGCTCATCTCTATACGCAATGCACAGACCGAGGTGCAAAGCCGCCATATTGTATTCATAGTCCTCGAATACAATATACAGGTATGCAAGGGGTGGGTGGGGGAGAGACGGCTGGGGGGGGGGAGTGAGAGAGACTGCTGGGGGGAGAGTGGGAGAGAGAGATGGCTGGGGGGGGGAGGGGGACAGAGACGGCTGGGGGGGAGGGGGACAGAGACGGCTGGGGGGGAGGGGGAGAGAGACGGCTGGGTGGGGGAGGGGGAGAGAGACGACTGGAGGGGGGGAGGGGGAGAGAGACGACGGGGGGGGAGGGGGAGAGAGACGTCTGGAGGAGGGGGAGAAGGAGAGAGATGGCTGGGGGGGGGAGGGGGAGAGAGACGGCTGGGGGGAGGGGGAGAGAGACGGCTGGTGGGAGGGGGAGAGAGACGACTGGGGGGAGGGAGAGAGAGACGGCTGGGGGGAGGGGGAGAGAGACGGCTGGGGGGAGGGGAGAGAGACGGCTGGGGGGGGGGAGGGAGAGAGAGACGGCGGGGGGGGGAGGGAGGGGGAAAGAGATGGCTGGGTGGGGGAAGAGAGACAACGGGGGTGGGGGATGCGAGAGAGGGATGGCGGCGGGAGGAGAGAGGGACGGCGGCGGGGGGTGGGGTGGAGAGAGACGGGGTGGATGTGAGAGAGGAGAGAGACACAGGCAGAATAACACAGAGACGGAGAGAGTGAGAGACACAGAGAAAGATATTTACCTCCTGAGGAGATAGGCCCCGAATGCGCGCGCACCCGAAACGCGCGCACACCCCGAATGCGCGCACCACCCGCGCATGCGCAGTACAAAAAACCCGAAAATATCGATATTTTGGTATATCTCGATATGAGCCCATCAATATATCTAAATCGGAAAATTTCCATATCGACGGACCCTACTGGGCAACAACAACAACTTCGAATATATAGCATCCTCCACGCCGGATGGCGTCTCAGAGCGCTTCACAATAGCAGATCCCGGAACCGAGCCAGAGGCAGGCGTAGAAAGGTGACCAAAGGCGCGGTCGAAGAGAAAGATCTTCAGCTGGGACTTGAAACTGAGAAAAGAGGGGGCAAGGCAAAGATAGTAAGGAAGGCAGTCAATGTTTTAGATCTGAGGTTGGGATCAGGGAGGGTGGAGGGTAGGGAAGGGTGACAATGGCATCATCGAAGAGGAGGGTCTTGAGGCAGGCTTGAAGGAGGCTAGAGAGAGGCGAGGCAGAGGGATTGTGGGATGGAATTCCAAAGGTTGGCTGCAGAGTGGCTTAAGCCTCGCCTCCGATGGTGGAGCAGGAGATGTGGAGCAGGGAACAGATGGGTTAGTAGGGGTTTAAGAGGTCACAGCGGGGGGGTGGGGGCAAGGCCATGAAGGTGAGGGCCAGGATCTTGAATCGTATTCTCTGTGCAATGAGAAACCAGTGGAGTCAGGCTAGCGTTAGAAGTCGAGCCTGGACCTAATGAAGACATATGTGAAAGTTACAGCCGCCTGATGAGTGAGGTAGTGTCGGAGGCGTTGCTGAGGTGAGGGAAGGCAAAGCAGGTTATGGCATGCATAAGGGGGAGAAAAGACAGTTGACAATTGAACAAAACACCTAGGTTCCTGACTGGCTTGTGAGGTGGAATGTGCATCCGGGGAAGTTGATGCTGCTGATATCTACTGTGCAGAAGCGCTGGCGCGAGCCGATCAGAAGGACCTCAGTCTTGTTGACATTTAACTATAGAAAGTCAGCTCTCAGCCAGGACTTGAAATCCAGCAAGCAGTCTGTCAGGACAGCAGTGATTTTGGAATCAAGGATGGAGGCGGAAACATAAAGTTGGATGTTGTTTGCATACATATGGAAGTTGACCCCATGTCTGCAGATGATGTCACCAAGGGAAGCATATAGATGTTGAAAGGTAGAGGGCCAAGGGCAGAACTCTGAGGGACGCCAGACATGATGGTGTTGGGGCTGGAGGAGAAGCAGTTAGTAGTGACAAAGTGGAGACGGTGAGAGCTAAGATTCAAACCATGCAAGTGCAGTTCCCCAATGATTGAACTGAGAGGAGAGGCGGTGTAGGAGGATAGAGTGGTCGACAGTGTCAAAGATAGCAGAGAGATCGAGGAGGACAAGGAGGCTGAGAGAGCCCTGGTCGCAGATGTTTAGAATGTCATTAGAGACTTTGACCAGGGCTGCTTCCATGCTATGGACAGCATGGGACTGGATTGAAGGGATTCGAAGAAACGCTCCTTCAGAGGAAAAGAAAGTGCAAAGCTTGGATGCAGTGACTTGTTCCAGGACCTTGGAGAGGAATAGGAGGTTGGAGATGGGGCAGAAACTGGAGAATAAGGGTGGGTCCAGGGAAGATTTTTTCAGGATGGAGGTGATGCCAGTTGTTTTTAAGGGGGTGGAACGGTAGCAGTGGATGAAGAGAGATTGAGAGGAGTCAGTAGGTGGAGCTGGGAGGTGAGGAGACAGGCGAGCATGGGGGTAAAGGGAGCAGGTGGTGGGCTTCATTTTGGTAATATCATCCATGAGTAGCAAGTAACTTAAAAAATGCAGACGGTGGACTTCTGCTGAAATTCTCTCCAGTGAAAACAGACATATTTCAGAAGGGCCCAATGTTTAGTGTCGCTATAATATGAAGGAGCACTCTTAAGAGACAACCTGTCAAAAGGAGGCTCAGAAGAGATAAATCCCATTTGTACAGAATCTATTACTCATTGAATGGGTTCCCCCCCACTCACCCCTTTTACATAGGTTCAGTGATAAAGTCCTCCTCAGCTGGTATATGGTTACAAAGTCTTCCTCGCTTGAATTTTTAATACTTCTATCTATCAAAGGAAGTAGTGGGAATGAGCAACAGTCACCATTGAGGCGAGACACATTGGTAGGGGACTGATGGCTCTTGCAGGAAAAGAAAAGTTGCTTTAAATCTCTCTGGATCATTCTCTGAAAAAAGTGATCATGGCCATCCCAAGACTAAGGTCTGGTGAAATTCTGCATTCATTTTTTTTAGAAAAAGACATGGCACTTAAGTAATCAATTTTGAAAAAGGTGAAAGGATGAGTGGAGCATCATAATTTGAACCTAGAACCTCCCATTCTAATTTCTGGGGTTTAGTTGACAGTTAACTGTGATGTAAAACTCACACAGCTGAGGATAGACTAAAGATAGTTATGAGTAGAAATAAAATGTTACAATCATTGAAAGCTCACCACTGCAAAAGGTTCTGGGTATTAACAGAAGACTAAGTAGGAGAACTTTTCAGGGATAGTTCTACTTCTCTGTACTTGAGTGAATCTCAAAATCAACATGAATGCACACATCCTTCAAGGCAATGACACTTTTCGTGAAATACCACCCAAACTTTCTGCAGTGATTTTACAACATTAAAAAATTGTTTCAGGGTGGAGTTCTAGACGTGCAGTCCAAATTACAGTAGTTTAAAAGCCCCCTGTCCAACCGACAAAGCAGCAAAACAAGTTCAACAACAACAATTTTTATTTATATAGCGCCCTCCACGCCAGACGGCGTCTCAGAGCGCTTTACAATAGCGGATCCTGGGACCAAGCCAGGGGCAGGGGCAGAAAGGTGACCAAAAGCACGGTCGAAGAGAAAGGTGTTCAGCTGTGACCTGAAACTGGGGGCGAGAGGGGGCGAGGCGAAGGGAGTGAGGAAGGGAGTTCCAGAGCCTCGGGACGTAGTGGCTGAAGGCACGACCACCGAGGGTGGAGCAGAGGATTTGGGGGACATGGAGGAGGTCAGATCCAGAGGAGCGAAGGCAGCGGGTGCTGGTTTGGGGAGAGAGAAGATCAGAGAGATAGCGGGGAGCAGAGGAGTGGAGGGATTTGAAAACAAGGTTGAGGATCTTGAAGTCGATCCTCTCTGGGATAGGGAGCCAGTGAAGTCTGGCAAGGACTGGGGTAACTACTCTTGAACCATCCTAACATAGGATAAATAATTTCTGTGCCTCTAGTGTCACAACTTCCTTGGCAAAGCATCAGCTGTTCTACAAAGATAATAATTCTTGCATTTCAGATTGTGCCTTATAACGTCCGCTAGTCTAGACATTTTAAAGCATTTCACTGAATATACTGTAAAGTGAATTGACAGTACTTTTATTTAGCCAAAAATGTCCCATTATTTCTCTCCCTCCACCCCACCCCCAATTCTCAAGAACAACAGTGAAAATGGAGAGCAACTCTACGTGGCAGTCTCTCCATCCAAGCACCTGAAGTGGCAACATCATATAGTAAAAGCCAGTTTATCCGGCACCCGCGGGACCTGGCCAATGCCAGTTAAAGCGCCTGCCGGGTATTCGGGCAGCGCGCGGCCGAAAACCCACCACAAAAAAATTAAGTTATTTTAACACACACCATTAATAACAGATAATAACAGAATATTGTATTGATACTTATTGTTAAAACTACTGGTTGAGGTTTACAGTCCAGCGATTCTTTTTTAAATGGAGAATCCCGTGCGGGTGAAAAAAATGGCAGCGCGATTTTAAAGTCGCGCGATTTTACTAGCAGCAAGCCGTTAACCCTAGACTCTAGTCGCGGCAAACCAAAATACTGCACCTGCGCGACAATGTGGGTTATCAGCTAGCGTTATTGGCTTGCCGCTAGTCAGGCTTTAAAGTCGCACTCCGTTTTTTTCACCCACTTGGCGTGCTCCAATTTTAAAAAGAATCGCTGGACTATAAACCTCAACCGCAGCATCATGGCTTCAAGCGCAGCATCTAGCAGCAAAGGTGAGAAGAACAAGAGAGTAGTTTTAACAATAAGTACCAATACAATATTATGTTATTATTTATGCATTTACAAATCCTCTACCGCTATTGTTCCAGATAAGTTCCGGTTTATCAAACGGGGACTTATGTTTTGGGCATGCCGGTCATACAGAAGTGCCGGTTCATCGAGTCATGGATAAACGGGCTTCTACTGTACTTGTTTGTAAAAGATTGGTTGCAATGCTCCCACTCCGAAAATATGGAAGCACCGTGGAAAGCAACTTCTGGGACATGTAAATGGGACTAAAATGTGTAAATCTTTAAATGATATACTCATCTTGATTTTATCCAGGCAACTGATCAGAGAAAGGAACCAAAAGTGATCCACATCTGAGTTACCCAACTTAAAATACGAAAATAAAACACTCTAAAACTGAAGGCACTAATAATTATTTTGTAAAGTCACAAACTGAAATTTAAACATTTACAGAGACTCATCAAAAAAAGTGAAAAATCATAAAATGAAGGCATTAACTGCTAGACTGATACTACAATACAATGCTTTGCGCAAATTAGATGCCTTCAGATATCTACAGCCCAGAGCTGCCTTTGACCACTGTCCAAGACATCTAATATTGGCTCTAAGTGATTTAAAAAATTACTTTTAAAAAATCACTAAGCAACCATTGACATTGATCATTGGCATTGGTTTTGGAAAGACCGAAATTTTACTTTTTAAAAAAAATCATAATATGCAAAACATATTTATAAAAGGGAACCCAATGGTTTATCCTTAAATTAAGCATTTAAAACAGAACAAATGAACTCCACCAAGTAACGTATTTCCCCCTTAAGAGCCACGCTACAAAGTAGAGACTCAGATACACATAAAATTCACGAGCTGGCAACAGATCTGCCCTGTGTCCACTGATCACCGGTTCCAGCAAATCTGAGAAGAAGCCATTCTCTTTTAGTAGAAGATTAAGATCACTTCATCTTTGACAAGATAAATGAGATTACGGAGATACATAAAAGAACATACCTTCTTTCCAAAGAACACTCCTTTCAACAGCGACTGAAACAGAATCCATAACAGTTTTTAAAAGGGATTGGGTAAATATTTGAAAAAGCAAGATACAAAAGAGAACTGGAACAGGCAAAGGAGTAGGAGAGATTAGCTCTGTCAGAGCTGTCACTTACATACTGGACTGAAAGCCTTCCCTTCTGTTCTGTAAAATTCTATACTGCACTTTCAAGAGCGTAAGATACAAGGGACCTATAAGCTATGCAAACACATTTTTAGCCTCTTCTGAAAAAAAATTAATAATGTGAATGTTGCAACAGTGGAAGGCCAATTTGTATTATTATATTCGGTTTTTTCCTGATCTCTGGAGGCTGCACAAAGGTGTAATGAAGCTTTGGGAATATCAGGCTTAAATGCACCATCTGATAGTTTATCTGTTCCTGAAAGAAGGGAGTGTGAATACTGCCGTTCAAAACTCCAGAGCAATAGGTATACAAAGCAACTGAATGCAAGCATCTCAACTCATGATGCTTGAAGACAGCATCTGAAACTGCAAGGAAAAAACAGCCACAAAAGGCAACAAAGACAGAATCCATAAACTAAGCCTAAGAATTAGTAATTCTCTCAGGATGATTAAGTTAAAAAGACTGACTAACATTCATGATTCAAGACAATACTGGAGATTCTTGAGCTAAAGGGTGCATTGCCAGTTTCACAAAAAGTTCACCAAAAAAAATTCACAAAACTCCACCTATTAAGCGAGAGAATTCAACCTGAACACTTTGGTCTGAAATTACTAGTTTACTGTGAAGTAGGGTCCGGCGATATATCGCTAAAACCCGATATAATTTTCATATCGATACGCCGATATAGGCATTTCAAAAATATCGATACATCGAAAAGTCGATATATCGAGGTAAAAAATCGGAATGCGCGCACACTGAACTACAAGACCCAGAATGCTCATCTCTATACACAATGCACAGACCGAGGTGCAAAGCCGTCATATTGTATTCATAGTCCTCGAATACAATATATAGGTATGCAAGGGGTGGGGGAGGGGGGGGAGGGGGGGAGGGTGGAGGGGGAGTGAGACGGCTGGGGGGGTGGGAGAGAGGGACGGCGGCGGGGGGGGGAGACGGGGTGGACGTGATAATATACAGATAGATAGAGATGGGGGGGATGTGAGAGAGGAGAGAGACACAGAGAGAAAAACACAGAGATGGAGAGAGTGAGTGTGAGAGACACAGGGAGAAAAAGATATTTACCTTCTGAGGATAGACCCCGAATGTGCGCACACCCCGAATGCGCGCATTGCGCGCACATGCGCAGTACAAAAAATCTGAAAATATCGATATATCTCGATATGAGCCCGTCGATATATCTAAATCGGAAAATTTTCATATCGACGGACCCTACTGTGAAGTAGGGAACGGCGATATGGGATTTTTCCGGATATGGATATATCGGTTTGCTCACACCTGCTTAAACCGATCTATCGAGTTTTTATACTGCGCATGCGCGTGCATTCGAAGTGCGCGTGCATTGATGGCGCGCGCGCATTTATGGTGCGCGCTGACGCACCATAACGCACTGACGATGCGTGCGCAGTCGCGGTGCACGCACATTTCGAAATGCGTGCTCTAGGTCCAGAAAGTTTGTAATGTTGGTGTCAAGGTCTGTTGAATTATACGATGTTGTTTGCTCTCTACCTCCCCCTCTCCTTCTCTCCCTCCTCTCCCCTCTCCCTCCTCTCCTCTCTCCTTCTCTCCCTCCTTTCCCCTCTCCTTCTCTCCCTCCCTTCCCCTCTCCTTCTCGCCCTCCCCCTCCACTCTCCCTCTCTCCTCTCCCTCCTTTCCCCCTCTCCTTCTCTCCCTCCCCCTCCCTCCCTCCCCTCTCTCCTTCTCTCCCTCCCCTCTCTCCTTCTGTCCCTCCCTCCCTCCCCTCTCTCCTTCTCTCCCTCCTTTCCCCTCGCTCCTTCTCTCCCTCCTTTCCCCCTCTCCTTCTCTCCCTCCCTCTCCTCTCTTCCTCTCTCCTTCTCTCCCAACTTTCCCCTCTCCCTCCCTCCCCTCTCTCCTTCTCTCCCTCCTTTCCCCTCGCTCCTTCTCTCCCTCCTTTCCCCCTCACCTTCTCTCCCTCCCTCCCTCTCCTCCTCTCTCCTTCTCTCCCTCCTTTCCCCTCGCTCCTTCTCTCCCTCCTTTCACCCTCTCCTTCTCTCCCTCCCTCTTCTCTCTTCCTCTCTCCTTCTCTCCCAACTTTCCCCCTCTCCTTCTCTCCCTCCCTCCCTCGCCTCTCTCCTTCTCTCCCTCCTTTCCCCTCGCTCCTTCTCTCCCTCCTTTCCCCCTCTCATTCTCTCCCTCCCTCTCCTCTCTTCCTCTCTCCTTCACTCCCAACTTTCACCCTCTCCTTCTCTCCCTCCATCTCTAAACACAAAATAGAACACACACACACCAAAAACAAAATCTAGAGATTTATTCTCCTCCATTTCTTGCTTGAAACTAGCATGTAATGTCCACGCGTAAATGAGATATATTACAATAGAAAAGAGAGAGACAGACAGTCTGACTGTTAGAGTTAGAAGCCAGATTATCACTGCTGTGTGTGTCTGACTAGACTACACATAGAAGCAGTGATAATCTGGCTTCTAACTCTCTCACACACAAAAATAACACTTACAGCCACAAAATGCCACTTATTTTTATGTAGTCTGAAGTCTGAATTAATGTCCTTCGCCATTGGCAAGCTCTCCTTTGCTATGCAAAAAGTGACAGCGTTCGTGATACTTTGCCACTTTTTGTCCCCTCTCTGGTACAATGTTCTCCTCTTAAATAAAGCAGGAATTGTTTGATCTGCACTGGCCCCACTACCTGTCGCTTTCTCCGAAGCGTTGGTTCCACTTCCTGCTGTTGTCGACAATGATTTCGCTCTGAGGGCAGCGTGCTGTGCGGGGTGGTGCTGCTTAATGTGATGTCGCAGGTTGCTCGTGATCGAATCAGATGTCTTAACCAAGACCTTGCAAACTGTACATCTATACACACCATTACTGACTGCATTGTTTTCAAAGTCCCATACGGGGCTTCTTTTCCCCATGATGAGAAAGGTAAATTTTCAAACTACAATTTTCAGCGATGCGACTTTGTTAAGACGCCACGACTCACGTCGAGTATACACAGTAAAGTGTGCGTGCGCATCGGATGTGCGCGCCCGTTAATTGTGCGCGCGCACCGAATGTACGCGCATTCCATGCTCTAGATCTAGGAGGTTGCAATGCCGGCGACAAGGTAAGCTGGAAAAGATCGCATTACACTGATAATACCAACAATATTGATATATTGCCAGGAACGATCTTAAAAATATATCGATGTATATTTTTAAATCGAATCTCTCGATATAACGTTTTTTTTAGAATCACCATATCGGCATACCGATCTGAAAATCATATCGGGTTTAATCGAAAAATCGATTAATCGCCGTTCCCTACTGTGAAGCAAAGGTTCTAAATAGGAGTGTTTGTAACAGCAACCAGAGACGTTATCCTATATGAAGGGCGGTGCATAAATGCAAGTTACTGTTCTTCTTCAACAACCAGAAATCCGTTTGCCAAGAAATAAATTCCCGGAGAACAACAATTGAATTGAACGAATCCAAAGAATACTCATGCCTGTGCAGCAGCTGGGAGAAAGCTGTCATTGCTTCATGAAATCTCTTGGTTTGTATCATGTTGGTATCGGCAACTGATCTCCCAATACTGAAAAGAAGGCATTTTTACAGTGAAAATCTCGTACAAAGTAAATATGATCTAGATCCACAATTATCAGTCTCCCTGCGGACTACTGACACAAGTCACATGAACATCTCAAACTTACTTTGGATAAATCTTTATACAAAGGCTTGACATCCGGACTGAGTTGCTATTCCAAAAAGAACAGTGGAAGTCAAATTTTCTTTTTCAGGCTTGAGAAAACTTGAAAATGTGCAATGAAGTAGGTGACTTGAAATCTAGGATTGTTAAGTGCAATGATCCAAGAAAATCTCTTCAAAAGAGTAAAATTTTCAAGAGAAGAGCTCCCCATTCTTCATCGGTGCATAAAAAGTCAGACCAAACTCTAACAGAAGAAGCAATAAATCTCTTACGTGTACATAGTTTTATTTGAATTTGGCAAAGGGAAAACAATCTCAGCCAAAGTTTTTAGGAGAACTCAAGGGAATATGGAATCCCAGAAACCCAGTCTCAATTTTAAATACGTGCTGAGCATTCAAAAAATATATTTTCAGGCTTCTGTTTCCAATTGGCCTTGAGAAAATCTTTTCATCTTTGATTTTTCTTATATTCTTAATTTCTCTCATACTGTAAAGTATTCACCATTTCTCTCCAGACATGTCTTTGACCAAACACCAAGCTCACAATAGTCTTGAGTGGTATTCAGCTTATCTAAAGTATCTGAAAGTAGTCACTGTTTAACTTAGGAACTAAATTGCACCTGAGAATCATTTTGTCCTCATCTGACATAAAACTGGTAAAGAACCAGCAGATAACTGGAGGGAAATGCAAACTCTGGCCGATTTTTCTTTTCTCCAGCCGAAGCAATACAGACAATTATAATACCTTGGCCAAGATGAGCTCATAAGGTGCTGAGCAGGAAATAATTTTAATTCTTACCACTGATGTGGAAGTGGCCGGATTCTTAACATTCCTTTGACTGCCTCACATGTGAATGGATACACACAAAAGTTTGCATGAAACGAGCAAATCAATCCTGGTTGTCATGCCAGGTCTAAGCAGAAATGTCACTATACTCATTTAAAGAAATTTACCACCATCTTTTCCTTAGGCTCCGACATATTGTGAAATGATCTTATTCCAATGAGAGCTACACTCCAAGCAAAATCCAAGAAAACGAGTGGGTGTGAGAATCACCATTTCACCCCCGTTTAATCAGGCTGTCAGTTAAAACGATATTTAATAAAATGCTGACCATTCAATGGGACACAACAGATCTTAAATATTAATTGGAAAAATACTACAGAATACAGTGCCTCTCGCCACACTTACATCTACTGCAGAGCCTAATTGTAAAAGTACTAACAGAATGCAAATTCCCGAAGTCACCACTGGCAAGGTGTCAATTCCTGTAGCTTCAATAGATATAATCATCACCTAATATTAACAGCACAGAACTCAAAGCAGTTTTAAATTCATTAACACATAGAATAGAACACAAGTTTTTTCTTTGATTTATAGTAACCATTCACATTTTCTTAAAACAGACTCTTAAAAAACAAGAATGTGGACAGAAGTCAGAAATAATTAAGGGAAGGACATCGAGAGTAGGTGAAAATGCACTTTATACCCAAATGTTTTTTTTTAATTCCTCAATTCTGTGACTTTTTTTTAAAAAAATCTAGGCTAGCCAAGCTGCAATTATATAATCTCACTCCAAATGATCATAAAACAAGTCATTTCTACAGGATTAGAATATAGGTATTCAATATTGGTTGCTCTTTTTCCCCCCAAAATCCAACAGTTCAACATCTGCAGTGCACATTTTATACAAGTCTGTATTTGTTTCTGCTGCAATATACTTAACATGTCAGAAGGAAGATTACCAATTAATTCATCTTATAATGTCAAATTCCAGATAGATGTATGGTTATTTAGTTGTTTTATTGTTGTTTCAAGCAGAAATGTTTAATTCAAATGTAGTTAGTCCAATATTCTGCAATGGTTCAAAGATATTCCAGAATAAAGAATCCTCTTATTTGCAAGAGTTTTAAATAATTTATTTTCACACAAGCATGGAAGCTTACCAACTACAAACGAACGTGAAATGACATATGTGACTTCGATGTGTAAACAAAATCAACGTTTTGTAAAATTTCTTAGATTCATCCCACACAGTAATTCAACACATTTGATTATTTATTACCTTAAATCACACCAACAGTGACCTAGCTTTCAACATCAACGGCTGTGCCACCCACATAATACAAAAGTTCAACTAAATACACATTCCTATAACAAATATGCTGCAGCATCTGTACAGGCAACAATCTGTGGTAGAAAAGTGAATACATTAGATTCTCAACTTGCAGCAATAAACTGCATTGTGTAGTACAGTACAGCTATCCTTGTCCCAACAGGATATTAATGATTTAAGCAAATACCGAACTGCAATTATCACACAATCAATGCTTTAACAGTGACCATTAAGACACCCCCTGATCATTGTGACCCAACGCACCTCGAATTACAGCAATGGATTTTTGTTTTAAACAAAAAGTTACCAAAACCACCATATTTTTGATTGATTCATTGATTGATTTGATTTTTTTTTCGCAACTAACGGGACCTTCCTCGCTCCATTCCGAAAGCCGGATCCCGAACCCACGCAATGTGAGATGCGTGTTCGGTTCCCCCCCCCCCCCCTCCCCCCCATCCCCGAGAAAACCCATTCACCGCAAACTCAGCGAGGGACCGGAAGGATCAAACGGATGTGTCTCGGTGGAGGTCACCCTATACCTCTCCAAAACCTAGCGCTGGGAGCCATGAGTCATCCGAGCAGAGATTTATTGTCACGTCTGCTCCATATTTGATGCCAACCGCAGAATACTCAACACCTGTGGTGATAATAGCGAAAGGGGGGGGGGGGACTCGGCTCCCATTTTCGCAATGGGGAGACGACAACCCAAGACACAAAACTGCTCACAATGTTTGCCGATGTATTGCGGGTGGAGAGGAGAGGAGACGTGAGGGAGAGGGAGGGAGAGGGAAGAGGAATCCATCACTAATCTCGCCATATCATCACACACTTGTCCCGGGCTGCAGCACACGAACCAACGCCTGACATTCCTCTCCACACACCAACCAACCGGCATTACCCCCCCCCCAATGCTCGCTTCTCAACGGTGGGAGATGAAACCTCTGCATATCTCTAGCCTGGACGTGTGCGGGGAGGAGGAGAGAGAGGGAGGGAGGGGACACACACGCACACACAGATTTCCCTTCTTTTTTCCAATTATTAAAAGACTTTATTCTCCCTCTCACCCCCCCCCCCCCCCCCCCCCCCCACACCAAGAGAAAAAGGGTTGCATTTTGCTGAACATTTTCTCCCAGGTTAATCGCTGCGAATCCTCGTCGTCGTCGTCCCCCCCCCCCCCCACCCACTCTCTCCCACACAGACAGACAGACACACACACACACGCAAATACCTCCACACTTGTCCCAGCTGCAGGATGTGAATGACCGCCTGCCAGATCCACACCGAGGTCGTGCAGCAGCGGTTGTAACCGGCCACGTCGGGCCTCCTGCTGCTCAGCCCCTCGATGCCCCCGAGGCCGCCGCTGCTGTAATCCTGCATGAACCACCTGAAGCTCAGGATCTGCACCAGGACCGACGGCACCAGCACGAAGAAGAGCGTCAGCGCGAACCACCAGTAGTCCTGCTTCAGGTAGTAGTCGGCCGCCAGCCACAGGTCGGTGCCCACGTCGGAGAAGAAGACGAGCAGCGCTACCACGATCCACAGGCAGTCCAGCACCGGGTGCTCCCTCCCGCGAAGCCGGCACAGGGCGCTCCTCAGGCAGGCGCTCCGGCAGCCCCAGTAACACGAGGACGTGTTGCAGCAGTGACAGATGTGGAAGGAGGTGCTCTCCTCCGGCCGCCCGCTCAGCTGCTCGTCGCCTCCCTCGGTCGCCGTCTCGTCCAGGTTGTGCAGTTGGGCGAAACCGGTAACCCCCTCGCCGTCGGATTTCGCGGCCATCTTGGTCGGTGCCTGGCGCCTCTCAGCTTCCGGGGTCAGGGGGGGGCGCGGGTGGAGGGGGGGGGGGGGGGGGGGGGGAGAGGAGGGCGGGGGGTGGGGAGGGAGGGAGAGAGAGAGAGAGCGAGCTGCTCACCTCACTTCCTGGATACCGCGGTGGGGAGGTTGTGGGGGGGGGGGGGGGGTAGAGCCGGTACCTCACTTCCTGGATACCGCGGGGGGGGAGGTGGGTGGGGGAGAGCCTCCCTCCCTCCAGTGAGTGACTGTGCCGTGTGCTCATCACCTCCTCTCCCCCCCCCCCCCCCCCCCCCCCTCACACACACACTCACTCACTTAACTCAACACCTCTGGTCTCTAGTTGTAGGTGTTTTATTTGGTGGGTGTGTAGGGGAGGGAGGGAGTGCAAGAGGATAGAGATGATGTGTGAGTTAGTTAGTTAATTAGTTAGTGAGGGAGTGTAGAAAGAAGTGTTAGAGAGGAAGGAGGAGGTTGGAATTTTTTTTGGGGGGGGAAATCTTGCCCCATTAGCAACAACAACAAATTTCATTTATAGAGCGCCTTTCACGTCGGGAGGACGTCCCAAGGCGCTGGCAATATTTCTTTCCCATCCCTTCCCCACCAACACCCCCCCCCCCCCCACCCACCCGAAGAAGAGTCAAGACCATGGTTTCCAAGTGACTAGAAATGAACATTCATTTATGGGAGGGGGTGTACACAGCGGAGAGATCGAATGCAGAGATCAGAAGTAGGAGGTGGGTGGTGGTGGCGGATGGGGTTAAGAACTGGGAGGTGGTGGTACCTCGCAGGTTTTTGGCAAGCTTCCTGCTGCTTGTCCATCTTGGATCAATCCACCTCCTAGGGCTTTGGTTTGCGGGTTAACAAGGAGCCAAGTGGAAAGACTCCCTGCCCCCAGTGACTGGTCTGCCCTTCCAAATCCTGCTGGTGAAATGGGCTGGCTAGTCTGTCATCAGCAGTACCTCGGGATACTCTGGTTCAGTACTGGGCAACAACCAAGACTGGCAACAGAGGATCAGTTCTATTCCATTGCCAAGCATGTCACCTTGGAGCCAGCTCAGCCTCAAGGAGAACCAGCTTATCTCTCCCTTCCCCTTGGATAATTGACAGTATTATGTGAATGCAGCACTGATAGTTTTCCCATTTTCCCATTGCATTATGTAAGACTCAATGCATTGGTCTCCAGTGAACAAAAAAAGTATTGCGTCCGTGGGATGGTGGGAAGGGGGAATACAAGGAGAGAAGAATTGGAACACCTGGTTTCCAGTGACAGTAGCAAACCGATCTCACCCAGGTGTAACAAGTAAAGACTCAAGACTTTGGTCTCCCAACACACAGAAAAAGCATTGAATGGGGGAAAGAGAAGGTCTCTTTGTGTTTGTCGACCCTTCCCTCTCCCAAGCTCTTGTCAAGTTTGAGAAAATGTTGGGTGTGTTTTGTAAGATGCTTTCAGACATTGCCCTATGAATGCAAGTTATTATCATTTTATATTTTGTAAATGTACAGTAGTAGTGGCTCTATGGGATGGATTGCACACCTATTTGAACACCTGGGAATTTGATATCCCCACTGAGCACACAATTCATGTAAACATTGGAGCATTGGGTTTGAGCTTTTTGTTATAATTGATTATGTATTTGAAAATGAGGTGAATTGCCAACATGTTTGAACATATTAAGATAATATTTACTTTTTTTTCTCTTTAAATCTGTCTCCAATTTCCTTTTTAAGTGTTGTCATGGGTTTAGCCTCTGCTGAAACATTCTAAAGCTGCAGAGAGAGGGTGTGAAAAAATTGAGGTGAAGGACCTGAAAATCTGCAATATAAAGCAGTAATAAATTATTTAAGGATCTTCACCCACCTCTTTCCTGATCTTGGCTGTGCTCATCAAAAATAGGCACTAAGTGAGATACTTAAAACAGAACCAAAGAAAAACATTGGAAATGTATAGGTAGGTGAAAGGATATCAGGACAATATCAACAACAGATAGCATTTAAGAATGTTTCTGAAAAATACAAAATGGAGTCAGGGAAGCTATTAAATCAAGGGCCTTTATTAATTTCAAAAACTTAAGACCTAGTAGCTCACAACTTGCATTGCCCTGAGGAATATACAAATATATTTGTGGGATAAAAATGCATTTGCAAGATCATCTTAACATAGAAAGAAGGAGGCATGGAGATTTGGAGATCAAAGCAACTGGGGAAAATAGATGCAAGATTACTGCAAAGATAGACAGACAGCCAAATAAAAAAAAGTCTGAGAAAAGAGGAAAGCAACAGACGAACAGTGTTGAAAAAGTGAGAAATAAATTAAAAACATTGATTCAGATCCTTCCAAGAAAAAGATAGCATTGAGAAATAATTACAGGTGGATCACCATGGGAGCTTGTTGTCTGAAGGTTAGTTCACAAAATAATTTTTGCAGTTTATAATTATTATGGAATCTATCGTAATGTGAAATGATGCATAAATTAACACTTTGGCAATTGAAGACATTTGGCAATCCTAGTGTTATTCTAAATTGATGGATCCGTCTCCAGATTCAGAACTAAAGAGGCATCCACTGCTGAAAAGCCACCCAAGGATGTTTGTACAGACTCTAGAATTGGTAGGAATTACAACGCCTTGCATTTATATAGCGCCCTTCACGTAGGACAATGTCGCAGGGGGCTTCACAAAGAGAGGGCGGATGCCAAGCAAGGGAGAACAACACAAGTTACATTTACAGAGCACCTTTCATATCAGGAGGACGTCCAAAGGCACTGAACACTCAGAAGTCGGGACCCAAGCAAGGGGGAGGGGCAGATTAGGCGGGAGGGAGAGAGGTGGGAGGGCGGCTGAAGGCATGATTCAGACATGGAGCAGACCAGAGTCCACTGAACAGAGAGGGCGGGCAGGTTGATAGGGAGTTAGCAAGTCAGAGAGAAAGGAAAGGTCAAGGCCGTGAATGACCTTGAAAGTGAGGGCGTGGATCTTGAATTCGATCCTACGGGGGATGAGAACTCGGGCGAGGGTGGGAGTGATGTGGTCGCGGAGCCTATTGCAGGAGAGGACCAGAGCTGCCGAGTTCTGGATTATCTGCAGTTTGTGAAGGGAAGAGCTGGGAAGGTCGACGAGGAGAGAGTTTCAAGCCTTGATGGGACAAATGCATGGATGAGGGTTTCAGCAGCCTGAGAAGAGGGCAGAGACAGAAAGTTGTTCACTTTTGAATCAAGACAAAGTGTGTTCTTTTAAATAAACCTCACATGAGTCGTATTGGTCAGGACCATAACTTATAACATGCTGGAGTGTGAGTTATAGTCAAATTTATTTAAATCATATAAAATCTGATTTAATCCATAATCTGTATCAAATATGCATAATTCAACACAGCTTGTAGGTACGCACATTTCGACTGGTGAAAACTTCATTTCCCGTAATTCAGTGCAGTTGGTAAGTGTAGTAGCAGTGTTACAAGATGATTGCCTTTGCAAAACATGACTTGTGCAAATAAATCTTTTTTTCGCCAGAAACTGAATGGGACTTGGGTGCATGTACGTCTTGGGTAATTATACTACAGTATTTATAAAGATAAAAGTTATGTGAGGTTTACTATATACTAAACCTCTTTAACTCAATTTAAATTATTAAGTGATTTGAATTTCAAATGCCCCTGCTTGATTTGGAAACTGGGATAAATACAAAAGGTAAATGCCATAAAAGATTTGCATGAACTCTTTGCTGCATTGACTGTTCATGGACTGCCGAACTGTATAAAAAAATTAGAATCAACGCTCAGCAGAGTTGCAATAAATCAGCAAGGTTAACATTCTTGACTTTCTAAGCAATATCAAAAATCTCTGGTTCAAATTTTTGGTTCAAAATTTCAACTTTCAACAAAATTCCCTTCTCCAGGAATTACTGTGAGCGAAATACCTACTTAAAACTGTTGCTCATTAACAGCACAACACATCAAGCACTTCCGGTGCCAGCAGCATTTCCAGTCAGCCAGTGAGTTTGATATCATTTGCTATTAGAAATATTTCTAACTTGCTGATGAGCAACTTTATTGACCTTTGAAATATTATGTCCATCTTTTTAAGTAGGGAGGAAAGTATAAGCTATTGTGTCACAAGTAATCCATCTAACAAGTGAATTATATGGCAGTGTAATACTGTACTGAAAATGAAACATTCAAAGCCTGTGCCATGACTTGTGAAGTGGGTGGATAGTACTATATGCCACTGGGAAATTTGGATGATCATTTACATCGCCTACTATGTGACTCAGCTGCTAATGATTTAGCTGCTCATGTTTAGTCTTTACAGACTGACAAAATACCTGAGGTGAATTTTTATTGAAAAGGAGAAGTGGAACTTGCGATAGCTGTTGAATTAGATTAGATAAGCAAACTTTTCTCTGTAATACAGGCATTGTATGATATTCTTTTCCCGGCAGAGCAGGCACCATTACATATATTTGTGATTTCAAATACCACGGTACTTCCTTTTTGTCTTCAAATAGAATCACCTACACAACTCCTTGACAAACTGACAAGAGACCGAATATACAGTACATTCCAAAATTACACTTCAGCTCCATGTTCAAAATGACATTTCTGAAGTGCCTTTCACTTCGGGGGGATATCCATGGTGCTGGACAGTCAGGGTTTTGGATCCGAGCTGGTGGGAGGATTGGGAAGAATTGGAGGGTGGCTGAAGGCTTGGTCAAAGAGGAGGGTTTTGAGATGCACGTTGAAGAAGGCGAGGGAGGGAGTGAGGCGAAGGAAACGTGGCATAGATTTCTGTAGAGTGGGGACAGAAAGGCTGAAGGTTGCGATTGTCAATTGTGGGGTGTGCCGGGCAGAGGGAACATGGAGCTGGCCACAGCCTGCTGGGTGGAGGGAGCGGTCAGGTTGATATGGGGTCAGCAGGTCACAGAGATAGGGAGGGGCAAGGCTTTGCGGGGGCTTGAAGGTGAGGATGAGGAATTTGAACTCTACTGGGGGATAGGGAATCAGTGGAGCCGGATGGGAGTGAACGGATCATGGAGTCTGCTGCTGGAGAGGACACAAGCTGCAGAGTTCTGCAGTTTGTGGAGGGAAGGATTGGGAAGTCCAACAAGCAGGGAGTTGGCATAGTCGAGCCTAGATGCGATGAATGTGTGGATAAGGGTTTTGGCAGCCTGAGGGGTGGGGCAGTGGCGGAGCCAGGTGATGTTTCGGAGGTGGGGGAAGGTAGTGCAGGTTATGGCATGGATGTAGGGTAGAAAGGACAGTTGAGAGTCAAACAAGATGCAAGACTTTGAACTGGCTCAGTGAGGTGGAGTGCGTATTTCTGGATGGTGATGCTGTCAGTGCCTGAGGTGCGGAGGCGCTGATGGGAGCCAATCAGGAGGGGCTCGGTCTTGATGACATTCAACTGTAGAAAGTTAGCTCTCGTCCAGGACATGATGTCTGACAGACATTCTGTCGCGACAGTAGTGGTCTTGGAGTCAAGAATGGAGGTGGAGAGATAGAAGCACAGGCTTTGTGAGAGTCGACTAGAAATTTTGTTAAAGGAATGGCTTCAATTTGTAAAAGATTATGTAGCTGTGCAGAATTTAGTACGTTCGACACACTGAATTCTACTAAACACCCAAGCTTCTATTGGATAAAAATGGTTTGATGCCATGGACAACCACTTCATGACTTGATTAGACTAATTTGAGAAATGTTGACATATGTTTGTGGTATCAACATTTTTCAGAGGGATTTTAGATTGGAGACAATAGCCAACTAAGGTTTAACTGGAATTTTTAGCCCATATGATCAGTGTTTACCATGAAATCCCAAATTCCCCTCCTGAATTGGAACAGATCTAACTAATCAGACACCATGTACTTTGGCAGGATCAATAGTGCAAAACAGATGATTGTTATGAACAATCTGCCCCTTATGGCTTATGTAATACAAACCATTTTGGAATTGATGAGAAAGCAAGTAAGCCTCAACAATGTGTTGAAAGACTACATGGCGTATATTCTTCCAACAAAACAAGTTGTAGTTTGTTGAAGAGAACAGCCCAAAGATGGTGTTGCCAAATTGAGATATACTTTGTGACAAGGATTCATTGCCTTTTTATATGAAGTGTTATTATTGACCCTCCCAGTATTAATATACAGTTATTAGAATATGCACATGCTCAGTAAGATGATTAACTTGAACATTTCTTATGAGTCACAAAATTTATAGCGCCTTTCATGTCAAAGTGCTGAAAAGTCAGGGATCCTCACCTGAGCTGGCGGTTGGGATCAGAAGGGTGGAGGACCTGGAGGATAGGGGTAGGAGGGTGAACTTTCCAAAACTGGAAGTACAAACCCTGGAAACAACAACAGATCCAGCTGTACAAATATTTGCAGGATTTACCTAAATTTTTCTATAATTATGAACCAAGGCATATCAATGTGATATCAAATTCAAACTTGCAAATCCTGTTAATTCCCTTCGATGCCAAACCTCCACTGACAGAATAAGGATTATTGAGGAACAATTCAATAAAATTGCACAATGTTGTAGCTTGCTTCTGGGCCCTGCAAATCTCCTCCTACACTTGCACGAAGGAGCAATGGTATCGCTGTATTCTAATTCTAATTCATTCTAATAATATAATTATTGATCATTTATATACCTTTTTGAAAATGGACGATTCACTGATTTCATTGGTTTAAACACAGTACATTTACGAATATGTTGAGGGGCTTTGGCAAATGTCTGATCCAAGAATGTGAACTGAAAAACACATTTCTTTTCAAAATTGTGGTCTTTACCAATTTCAGATTGGTTTATTTGACAATGACAAACCTGGCTATATTCCAGCATCTGATGCACACTTTTGTTTCTCCCATTTTAGTAGAGAGATATCTATAAACATCTTTCAAACACTTAAATATCCATGTGATGTTTTACAGCAACAACTTGGATTTATATAGTGCATCTCAGAGCGCTTCACAATAACGGATCCCGGGGCCGAGCCAGGATGAGGGGGAAGAAGGTGACTGAAAGCGCAGTCGAAAAGAAAGGTCTTTAGCCGAGACCTGAAGAGTGGGGGAGAGGTGTGGGGAGTGAGGAAGGGAGTTCCAGAGCCTCGGGGCACAGTGGCTGAAGGCACAGCCGCCAATGGTGGAGGGGGGGATTCAGGGGACAAGGAGGAGGCCAGACCCGGTGGATCAAAGGCAAATGGGTACTGTTGTGAGGAGGTCATAGAGGTAGGGGGGTGCAGAGGAGTGGAGGGATTTGAAAATAAGAGTGAGGATCTTGAAATCGATCTTCTCCGGGTCAGGCAGCAGTGCAGTCTGGCAAGGACTGGGGTAATCAGGGAGCGGAGTTTGGTACGGGTTAGAATGTACCTTCATTGCTTTATAATTTGGCAAAATTTGACAAGCCATTTGAAATTTGTACAAAGACTTGCAAATTGGAATTTGGCATAATAATAATCCTTGCATTTGATATAGTGCTTTTCACATCCTATCGACGTCTCAAACCGCTTCACAGAATATACTGTAAAAGTGAATTGACAGTATATTTGTGGGCAGCCAATTGTGCACAGCAGTGTCCCACAAACAGTCGTGGATTGAAATGACCAATTTCAAAAAAAAAAAATTGGGAGGGATTATTATTAGGCATGTGGAGTAAGGAAACTTGTCCAAGGTTTCACTCTGATCTGCCTGGATTCAAAACACAGGTCTCTCGCTTGTAAGGCAAATGCTCTAACCATTGAGCTACAGGAGCTCCACAAATATTGAATTCCAAAGTATAACATACTCACAAACTATTAACAATTACATTTTGGAGTGATATAAATGACTATTCAATTAATGCAAGAGACAATTACGTTATTTGGAATATTTATATCTTTCATGAATACAGAAATCTTTACATTTGATATAATAGGGAGGATGTCTCAAATACCTTCACAGGTCTTTACTGTAAAATGTAGTGACTATGTATGTTGTACATGAAAGCAGCAATCACCTTTCTTATGGTATGCACAAACATATTTCTACTGTTCTGTAATCTAAAATGGCTCGTGTCAGGATTCAATCACACAACCTTTTTGATCTACACTGCCTGGAATTTTATTTTGTACTTGTCCAAATGTCACGTTAATTTAATATGTAATATGGTACAGTCTCACTTGCTTTGACAAATGGAACATCAATCTGGTGACACAGAAGACATTATCCTTGTCTTTGCAAGATTAATTTTTTTTGTCAACACTTTGTGATGATCCCAGTAAATTGTAGTGTGAGGAGCCTATTCCATAGGGTCATGGAACAGGTCACAGCGCAATGAGAGGAGGGAATGGATAGTTTGATATGGGGTCGCAGAGGTAGGGCAGAGCAAGGCCATGAAGAGCATTGAAGGCGAGGACAAGGATTGTGAACTCGATCCTCCGAGGATGAGGAGCCGGTGAAGCCGGGTGGGGTGATGGGGTCATGGAGGTACAGAAGCCAACTTCAAGATTAAAGCTGCAGTTATGAAATTTACACATTCTGTATGCTTTTAAATACTAAGAAAATCAAGTAATTCTAGACGCACTCTTCCTCCAAGAGTACTTATTTTTTAATTGATCTTGAAGAATTTACATTTTTATAGTGACCATCATGTCAGTATATCTCAAGCCACTGTGTGAAGTACTGTAAAGTGTAGTGATTCTTCTTGTAGACAAATCCCAAAGCAATTTTATGCACAGCAAAATTCCACAAACATTCAGCAGGTGAAACAGTAATTAATCTGGACCATTGTTGGCTTTGACCTGTTCCATGACCCTATGGAATAGGCTCCCCACACTACAATTTACTGGGATCATCACAAAGTGTTGACGAAAAAAATGAATCTTGCAAAGACAAGGATAATGTCTTCTGTGTCACCAGATTGATGTTCCATTTGTCAAAGCAGAAGAAAAGCCATCTTTTTGAATTGTGCTTATGTTTTCCATGGAGTCGAAAAAGCAGGTTCAGGTTTAACATTTCATCTGAAGGGTCATCCAAACACACAGCTCTCTGCAGTGATCAGCCTAGACTGAGCTCAAGATCCAATCCTCTGGCTGAGAGGTGAGAATGCTACCAGTTGAGCCAAGGTGAAAGCCTGAATAGATACGGCAAGATTTGAAGCTAGTATCATTTGATCTCCATTTCATTCCTCAATAGACCGGTTCTTACAGGAAGTTAGCTTCCAGGTAAATTGGTGAAGATTTCTGCAAAGTCTGCCCTCCAGTGATAGCACAGTGACATCGCACCGCAAAATAACTGGCAATCGCATTATAATGTGATTTTTTCGACTATTGGAAATGCTAGAAATGGACAATTTCCAGGTTACCAGGTCACCTCTGATATCACTTGTGTTAAGTACACAAACCTCTATTCTTGTCACTTTCTTTGCAAAATGATGTGAGGAGAACTTCCTAGACTTAGCGCACATGCTCAGTGGACAGGAACTAACTTTAGTGGTTTCCCTGTATTTTGATATTACCCTGTAATTACCCTAAAACCATAATTGGTTTCAGCTGCTCTCCCACCTCTCTGCCTCCCCCATGCTCAGGTCCCAACCCCTGATTGTTCAGTGCCTTGGGACGTCCTCCTGATGTGAAAGCAGCTCTATAAATGTACGTTTGTTGTATGTAACTTATATTCACTGTTTATCTGAAAAATGGCTGCTTATACTTTTGGCTGCAATTGAATATGAGTAGGAGTGTATTAGATCAATGCTTAATTTCATTGCCAAAGCAGCGACCATAAATCATTTTAAAAGAGATGAGATGGAGGCTTGAAAAAGAGAAATATTAAATGAATTGGGGAGAGAACAAATAATGGGATTAAATATGTACTTGTGTGAAGAAAACACCAGTGCAAATTTGATGGGCCAAAAGTCCTGCAAAGATTGTATGATTCTGCAACAATTTCTGTTATGGATTGCAATGAGCTACATCCTGACTATTGGTAGCAAGAATGAATAACAACTTAGTAATGGTATAAGTTACAGGCTTCTGGTAACCATGTTCTTATTGCTTATTATTATTAATATGTAAGTATTGCTCTGAATAGAATTTCAAGAACACCAAAGAAGAATCAATTTGTTTCTTTCAGCTGGTCACAATAGTAATAATCCTTGCATTTGATATAGCACTTTTCACATCTTATCAACGTCTTAAAGCACTTCACAGAATATACTATAAAGTGAATTGACTGTATATTTGCGGGTGAAACACGGCAGCCAATTGTGCACAGCAGTGTCCCACAAACAGTTGTGGATTGAAAATGACCAATTTTCATTATTGTGGTTTTTTTTTTGAACGGATTACTATTAGGCATGTGGAGTAAAGAAACTTGCCCAAGGTTTCGCCCTGAATGCATTAATACTGTTAGCATCTTGTTGAGACTTATCAAAGCGCTCCACAGAATATATTGTGGACTGATTGCGTGTATATGTAAAGTGGACTAATTTTGTGGGTGAAATTGCCATATTGAAAGCAGAGTAACATGTCACACTGATGTGCAATGGTGGGCTAAGCACTGATCAGAGAGGAAGGAGGTGACTGTAGCCATAAATCAAAGTGGAAGGATTTAAGAATTTAAGCTGTGTTTGAAGACAGAGAGGATGTGAACCTAGTGACTGAAAGGGACAGACATTGCTGAAAGGCTTTTAAAACAGATAAAATGAAAGAAATATTTTAAATAATGTGAAAAGCATGTCCTGTGAAGAAATGTGATATCTTCACGTACTCCTAAGTAGTCAATCATTTGTATTTATCATAGTTGATGCTACAATAAAAATCCTGCTCAGTCAGTCTTTTCAACGGGGTAACTCGTCATATAGCTCTTCCGTATTTCAATAGAATGTATTGTTCCTCAGCTTTAATACTGAAATTGCATTAGGAAGAATTATGATTTAAACAGACAAATGCTTAACTCTTTTGTCAGAAATCCTGAGCTTGGATATCTACAGCTTGTACATAGTACAGTTCTGCCAATAAAAATGTGTGAATTATTCGAAGCGCTGCTGCTAATGCCACTTTGTTTTGTTTCTTCAATCTACATCTTCACTGTTACACATATTGCAAATGAGTCTTTTTGGCTTTATACTTGCAGCAACTAGCTAATTGTTCACGGTTAAATCCTGTTTGCAACAACACCACATTACACTTCACTGTTAGGAAAATACTGGCATCAGTTTCTCCTTTTAGCAGGTGTCAATGTGTTTGAGTAAAGTGCTTCCAACATATGTTGCTTACATCCTTTGTTGAAATTTGCAATTTGTGCTTTTCTTGTCACATTTAGCTTGTAGAATAGCTGCTGAGCTACAATCAAGAGTTGTAGAGACAATATTTGAACAATTACTCAATTGTTTTGATTTGCTGGACTTTATTTTTCTGGGCCCATATCAACAACAACAACATTGCACTTATATAGCGCCTTTCATGTCAGGAGGACGTCCCAAAGCGCTGAACAGTCTGGTCGGGACCCGAGCAGGGGGGGTGGGTGGAGGGTCGAAGTAGGGGAAAGGAGAGTGAGAGAAGGGGAAGAGCTAGTGGGGGGTCGAAGAGGAAGGTCTTGAGACCGGCCTTGAAGGAGGAAAGGGAGGAAGCAAGGCAGAGGGGCTGCGGGATGGAGTTCCACAGTGTGGGAGCAGAGAGGCTGAAAGCACGGCCGCCGATGGTTGGGCGGTGAGCGCGGAGCAGGCCTGAGTCTGCTTAACGGAGGGTGCGGGCAGAATGGTAGGGAGACAGTAGGTCAGAGAGAGCTGTGAATAACGTTGTGCATAATTCAGTACATCTCAGCCATTTAATCTTGGTGAGAAAAAACTGGTGGTTTGCACTCCTACATATTGTGGGAAGAACCATTTACCTTACTGTTTCACGTGCAGTTGGTTTTGAAGACAAACCTACCTCAGGATATAAAAATAGCCTCCTCTGGGACCTGGGTCCAATTCTCGGCAGGGCAAATCCTTGGGCAACTTTCCTTTCCACACGCCTGGTAATAATCCCTCAAGTAAAAAAAAAAGCAATAATAATTTGATCATTCATTCCACAACTGTTTGTGGGAAAAAGCTGTGCGTGATTGGCTGCCGTGTTTCGCCCACAAATATGCAGTCAATTCACTTTACAGCAGCCTGTGAAGCGCTTTAAGACGTCTAGAAGATGTGAAAAGCGCTACATCAAATGCAAGGATTATTATTATTTAAAATGATGCTTTTAAAGTACTGTACACCAGAAAACAGATGTTGGGATCTTGGTTTAATATCTCAACCAAAAGATAAAATGTCACAACTTTTGTATGTTAGAGGCATGGTGGGGGAGTGCTGCATTGTTGGAGACTGAACAGTCACAACCACGTTGCTGATTGAAAAGACGTCATTTGAATTCTGTTTAGTATCTAGGTGTTCTGTGTTGTAATATCAGTCATGATTGTTATGAGAGGTAAGAATACCTGGGGATTGAAAATGTATTCTTTCTAACTGTTCTTTCAAAAATATTTAAGCTTGTCAGCAAAGTTCCTAGTGGGTGCAAACCTATAATTGTGGCTAAGTTGGCAGTCTGACTCAGAGAGGCCATATTGATGGTTCTTAAGGGATGGAGAACTGTTGCACTAATGCAGTATAAAGTGCACTTCCAATGCAGGGTTGAGAGAAACACCACTGAGATTATAATAGAGGGAGCTTTGCATCCGACCAAAACTGGGGGAAGAGGGGAACGGCAAAAGGCTTCAAGCTATATTAGATGTTGAAGGTGATAAATTCTCAATTTTCCTGTAATAACTATCATCCTGATAAAATGATGACAGTTATTAGACAGGAGAATCTTATTAGGAGAACGTTTAAGACCAAAGATTCTAGGTTTCAGTCAACTCTGATCTATCCTACTCTCACCATAAAATAGAAGATATATTGCTACATATTTATAAACAGATTTGGCAACAAACAAACCTGAAAGGTATTCCAAATTGGGCAAGAACTATGCCTTGTTACCATTGTCATATTGCTGTGTCAATGGATTATTTTATGAGAATAATGTGAGTGATTTGACAGAAAAAGGGAGTTTTACAAATGGTGCAGGGGTATATTTTGATATTGTGCAGGAGTAAGTATGTGTCTGGCTCAGTTGGTAGCATTCTAAGCTCTGAGTAACAAGGTTATGGGTACAAGCCCCTCGTGAGGAATTAGAATTCCTATAGTTTATGCTGACTCTCCAACACAATGCTGGACGGAGGGCAGTACTGTATTTCAAGAGCTGTTGCCCTTCAAATAACACTTTGAACTGAGGGACCGTTTAGCCTGTTTGTGATACTAATTGAAAGTAGAAGGAAGTTTTCCCCAGTGCCTCGGCCAACAATCTCGTGGATAAAATTGATCATTCACTTTGTGGCTGTTTGTGGCACATTACTGTGTACAAAGTAACTGTCATGTTGGCTCACAAAATTAGTCACAACAACAACAACAAAATTACATTTGTATAGCGCCTTTCATGTCGGGAGGACGTCCCTAGGCGCTGGAAACACAGAGTCACTCCACTTACCAGGATATCCTGTGAAGCACTTTGACATATCCTCCTTATGTGAAAGCTATTTATTATAATTTACCTGTCTAATTCTGAAGTACGTTACTAAATTATTTTAAAATAAATTTCTATTTTGATATTTTATTTCTTTAGGCAACTCAAAATTAATTTAAAGTACATTTTTAATTAATTTGGAAATTAAATTTACCCACATTGCTTCATTTTTAGTTACTCTTCTTAAAGCTTATCCAGATGTTTTATATCTTCCCTCTTTGATATTCTCTTTTTAACAGCAGAAAGGCTTAGAGGAAACACCGGAGGTCGAATCTGATTCTGTTATAACGACCTGGGAAAGCAGCTCTGTGTGTGAAGTAGAGACGCCAAAATTCTGGAATAGTGCGATTGGCCACAGGCAGTTATTGGGGGCTTTAAACAACAAGACAGATTGAATGTCTTTTAGCACTTTAATCAAATTGACAAGAAGCTGTGAAAACTGTCTACTCTGTTCCTGATTTGTGCCATGCTTTCTGCTTAACCATTGGTCCAATTAGTAAAGACATTTCAAAGAAAAAGACAAATTTTTACAACTTGAGGGTTGGCAGACTATCTAAGTTTTACTGCAGGCCCTACGTGATGTACTCAAGCATCTTCACACTCTACAGATTTGCCCTGATTGATCCATCATAGTGTCCGAATCAAATTAAATGCCCCCAGCTGCTTTCATGTACAGATCCTCTGTTGCTGAGACCACTTGACACCTCATTCTCCCAACGCTGTTTTCACTGAAAGCCATGGTGTAGTTCATTATTTGAACAAATAGAACAGAACATATGGATTCAGAAAAATCTATTTGACTCATTCAGTAGCTTCTTTCCCTTTAATATTACTTGTTTCCAAGCACAATTACATTTATGCAATTCCCTTCAGAAACCTATGGACCCAACTTCAACAGTCATGGAAATCGAGTACGGTGGGAAATAGATGGATAGGAAGGAGTGGATTGAAAATTTACGATTGAAGAGGTAGGTTTTTGGAAGGGGGTTGAAAGAAGAGAGGAGGGATATGAAGTAGCAGGAACAGAGTGCCTGAAAGCTCGGCCAGTAATAAATTGGAGAAGGCAAGTGAGGTGCGGATGGCCCAAGTGTACAGAAAGGAATAGGTGAGAGAATGGGACTGGACAAGTTTGCAGAGCTAGAACAGAGCAATGATTTGGTGTATTCAAAACTCAGCAAAAAATTCTGAATTTGATCCACTGGAAAGAGAGGACCCGGGTTCAATTTCCAGGCAGGGCGAAACTTTAAGAAAGTTTCCTTACTCCCCGCATTTCTGTTTACGTAGCAGTTAGTAGGAATTTACAGTAGTTACTAGTCATTTGGCAGATGTTTTTTCATCAGTTGACATTTTTTTAAAATTGGTCACTCAATTCACAACTGTTTGTGGGACACTGCTGCGTACAATTGGCTGCTAGGTTTTACCCATGAAATTTACAGTCAATTCAATTCACAGTGATTTTTATGAAGCCTTTTGAGGCATCTCAATTACATCATTTGGTGCCATATCAAATGAAAGTATTATTATTATCGGAGTAATAGGCACACATAGCCTAGTGCAGGAGAAGATACAAGCTGCAAAATTCTGATGTGCTGGAGCTTATGAAGAATTGAGCTAGGACGGCTGCTGGTGAGTGTAAGAGAAATTAAGTTTGAGTGTACCACAAAAGCATGAATGAGGCTTTCAGCTGCATTGAGATTAAGTATAGCACATCGACTCCAAGAAATGAGCAGAGAGGTTGACAAAAATCCACCCTTTATATAAAAATAAAATTTCCACTTGTTTCTTTCAGAGAAAAATGTAAATATTTAATCCGACTGTGCATTAATGGTGTTTACTGGTGTGGATTTTCATAATGCATATTAAGAGTATCACAAATAACAACAACAACAAAATTACACTTATACACTATAGTGCCTTTCACGTCAGGAGGACTTCCCAAGGTGCTGGACAGTCGATGTTTCAGACCTGAGCTGGGCTTGTGATCAGGGAGGGTGGATGGGAAGGAGCAGAATTGGGGTGACCGATAGGGCCGTCTCAGAGGAGGGTGCTATATAAATCGATGTGGTTGTTAACTGTGGGATGGAGTTCCAAAGTGGCTGAAGGCTCACCCACCAATGGTAGGGTGGATGGGTGGGTCGGGGGCCACGGAGCAGGCTGGAGCTTGCTGAGCACAGGGGGTGGGCAAGGATGGTAGAGGATTTAGGAGGTCACAGAGGTATAGGGTGGAGCAAGGCCACGGATGGCTTTGAAGGTGAGGACCAGGATCTTGAATCCTCTGGGTGACGTGGAACCTATGGAGTCAGGTGAGAATGGGGGAGATGGGGTTATAGAGCTTAAAATGATAGAGGACATGAGACACAGAGTTCTTGATGATCTGCAGCCTGTGGAGAGAGGAGTTGGGAAGGCCGACAAGCAAGGCATTGGTGTAATCGAGCCTGGATGTGATGAAGGCATGAATGAGGGTTTCAGCTGCCTGAGGGGTGGGGTAGTGGTAGAGTCAGGCAACGTTGCAGAGGTGAGGGAAGTCAGAGCGGGTCATGGCTTGGATGTGGGGGAAGGAAAGACAATTGAGGATCAAACAAGACATCTTGGTTCCTGACTGGCTTTGTGAGGTGGAGTATTCGACCATGGAGGTTGATGCCGCCAGTGCCTGATGTGTGAAGCCCTTGGCGTGAGCCAATCAGGAGGGCCTTGATCTTGTTGATATTCAACTGTAGAAGGTGAGCTCTCATCCAGGACTTGATGTCTGATAGGCAGTCTATAGATTAGCGGACAGGAAAAGCCCCATTAAAGAAATCTGTGACTATAGTTTGTTATAATTATTTAGCAATTCTGCCATTTTTAGTGTTTGGTACTTACTGCTAGTCTTCAATACATAGGAATCAGACTGGGTCAGTTGTAATTACTCTCGCCTCCGAGTCAGAAGGTTGTGGGTTCATGCTTCATGTTAGATTTGGAATAAATTTTTACAAGCGGTTTCTCAAATGTAATCAATTGAATTGTTCAAAAGCGAACTGGATAAGTATCTGAGCAGCAAAAATGTGAAGGATATGAGAGACAGCTGGATAGTGGGTTTAATTAGAGCAGGTTACAGAAGTACAGACATGATGGACTGAAAGGACCAGTTCGGTGCAGAAAAAAGATTTATCTAGCTCGGTAATGCCATCGCAAGCATGAGGTCAATTTCTGGATCTCTTTCTCTCTGCCTCCACTGTAGACTCCAGGACCACTGCTGTCCCAGCAGATTGTCTTTCTGACGTCAAGTCCTGGGTGAGAGCCAACTTTCTCCAGCTGAACATCGACAAGATGGAGACTATCCTGCTTGGCTCACATCAGTGCCTCTTCACTCCAGGCACTGACAACATCACTGTTTGCAGATGTACACTCTACGTCACAGAGACAGTTCAGAATCCCAGGCTCCTGTTCAACTACCAGCTGTCCTTCGAACCCCACATCCATGCCTAGCAGCCTTCCCCACCTCTGCAACATTGCCCACCTCCACCAATGCCGTTCCCCTCCCTGGGTCTCTGAGACCCTCATTCATAAATTTGTCACATCCCGGCTCAACTATGCAAACTCCTTGCTCATTGCATTCTCCGACACTTTCCTCCACAACCTGCAGATTATGCAGAACTCTGCAGCACATCTCTCCTGTACCAAGCTCCACAAATTAATCACACTCATCCATGCCCGGCTCCCCCCCTCCCTCAGAGCATCGAGTCGAAGTTCCTCATCCTCATTTTTAAAGCCTTCCACCACCTTGCTCATCCCTAGATCCGGGACTTCTTAACACCATACCAACCTGTCCACTCCTACCCCTATCCCCCAAACCCTCTTGATTGCAACCCCCAGCTCAGGTGTAAACCCTTAACTATCCACTCCCTTGGGACATACTTCCAACGTGAAAGACAGTATATAAATGTGCTTTGTTATTGGATTTAAAAACTACTGGTTGCATTGTACCACATCTCTTGGTTTAGAATTTAATGCCATGTGATCTATAAACTGACTTGCACCAATACTGACTGCTTGTCTCCCTTTGTACCAATATTTACCTTTCACAATTGAGTTCTCAAATGTTCTCTTTCTCCTGTTGAATTTGCGACACAAAGGTATAACATGAGGAATTAAAATATAAAAAAGGGATAAGGTACAAGCAGTGAAAATGGTGTAAGAGTAGGTAATGCTTCCACACCTCAGGCACTAGCAGCATCCACAGATGCACACTCCTCCTCACCCAGTGAGTCAGGAACTTAGGTGCCTTTTTGGGCCCTCAACTATCCTTTCTCCCCCACATGGAGTTCTGTAGCTCAATGGTTAGAGCACTCACCTTGCAAGCGAGAGACCAGGGTTCAGTTCCAGGCAGGGTGAAACCTTGGGCAAGTTTTCATACTCCATGTGCCTAATAATAATCCCTCGAAAGAAACACAACAGTAAATTGGTCATTTCAATCCATAACCGTTTATGGGACACTGCTGCGTGCAATTGGCTTCTGCGTTTTGCCTATAAGTATACAGTCAATTCACTTTACAGCATATTCTGTGAAGCGTCTTGAGATGTTTAGAAGATGTGAAAAGCACTATATCAAATGCAAGGACTATTATTATTATTGTTTTCTGTGCCATGACCCGCTCTAACTTCCCCAACCTCCGAAACATTGCCGAACTCTGCTGTTGCCTCACTATTTAAGAAGGGTGGAGGAGAAAATATGGGGAACTATAGACCAGTTAGTCTGTCAACAGTGGTAGGGAAAATTCTCGAGTCCTTAATTAAAGATGTCGTTATGGGATACCTGGAAAACCACAAAAAGATTAGGCAGAGCCAACATGGCTTTACAAAAGGGAAGTCATGCTTGTCTAATCTTTTAGAATTTTTTGAAGATGTATCCAGCAGTTTGGATCGAAGGGAACCAGTAGATGTGGTATGTTTAGATTTTAAGAAGGCGTTTGGTAAAGTGCCACACAAAAGGCTGTCGCACACGATCAAGGCCCACGGGATTAATGGGAACATATTAACATGGATAGATGAGCGGCTAACTGATAGAAAACAGAGAGTAGGGATAAACGGGTCATTCTCGAATTGGCAGGATGTAACTAGTGGAGTGCCACAAGGATCAGTGCTTGGGTCTCAGCTATTTACAATTTACATCATTGATCTAGATGTGGACATTGAATATAACGTATCTAAATTCGTGGATGACACTAAACTAGCTAGGAGAGTGAGCTCTGAGGATGATGCAACAAGATATAGATAGGCTAAGGGAGTGGGCAGGTAGGTGGCAGATGGAATTTAATGTGGGGAAGTATGAAATTATTCACCTAGGTAACAAAAATAAAAAATTGATTATTTTCGAGAGGGGGAGAGGTTAGATAGTGTTAGTATTCAAAGGGATTTGGGTGTCCTTGTACACCAGTCTCAAAAAGTTAGTTTGCAGGTACAGCAAGCAACTAAGAAGGCGAACAGCATGCTAGTGTCCATTTCAAAAGGTTTAGAGTACTAGAAGAGTAGGAAAGTCTTGCTGCAACTATAGGGTTTTGGTGAGACCGCACCTAGAGTGTTGCGTGCAGTTTTGGTCTCCTTATTTAAAAAAGGACATACTTGTCTTAGAGGTGCAGCGTAGATTCACTAGGTTAGTTCCTGGGATGAGGGGACTGACCTGTGAGGATAGGTTGAATAAACTGGGGCTGTATTCTCTAGAGTACAGAAGAATTAAGGGGCATCTTATTGAAACATGTAAGATTCTTAAAGGGATAGATAAAGTAGACACTGAGGGACTGTTTCCCTGGTAGGAGAATCTGTAACCAGGGGTCACAGTCTTAAAATTAAAGGTCAGCCTTTTAGAACGGAGTTGAGGAAACATTTCTTCGCTCAGAGGGTAGTGAATTTATGGAATTCACTACCCCAGAAGGCTGTGGATGCTCAGTCCCTGAACATTTTCAAGGCTGAGACTGATAGATTTTTTAAAAAAATAGAGGGATTAGGGGGTATGGGAATGGGGCAGGTAATTAGAGTTAGGTTAGAAGATCACCCATGATCTTATTGAATGGCGGGCAGGCTCGAAGGCCCAAATGGCCTACTCCTGCTCCTAATTCTGATGGTCTTAAGCCGCTGAAACCCTCATACATGCCTTCATTACATCTATACTCGATTATGACTTGTCAGCCTTCCCAAATCTTCCCGCCACAAATCACACAGAACTCTGCACCTTGTGTCCTCTCCCGCATCAGGCTCCATGACCCAATCGTACCCATCCCCGCCCGGCTCCTCTGGCTTCCCATCCCTCAGAGGATTGAGTTCAAAATCCTCATCCTCATCTTCAAGGTCCTCATTGGCATTACTCCTTCCTATCTCTGACCTGCTAACCCATTTTCATCCTCTCTGCTCAGCAGGCTCCAGCCCGCACCATATCCCCTGACTGAGCCCCCCCCCCCCAGACCCTCCCCCCACCCACCATTGCCTTCAGCCTCTGTGGCCCCCAACCTCTGGAACTCCATCCCAGATTCCCTTCACCTTGCATCTCTCACCCTCCTTTGGTTACATCAAGGCATATCTCAAGACCCTCCTCTTTGACTGTGCCTTTGTTCACCCTCTCTGGCCTCCATCCTCCTTGATCCCAACAGTCTCTAATCTCTGACTGTTCAGCATTTTGGGATGTCTTCCCAGCATGAAAGGCACTTTACAAATGTAATTTTGTGTGGTGTGAAGGCATGCATGAAGGCATGTATGAGTGAAGCACTAATAGTTTCCAGTGTGATTTTGTATGTCCACAAGCACTGTTTACTTGTTGGAAACTACCAGGATTTTTGAATGAGATCAAATCCACATCAACATTTCTAATTGTTTGAAGAAGATTCCACACATTAGCCATCTGGCCTTCAGTGAAATCCTGCACTGTAATAAAACAAGTAACTGTGATTAGTGACTGCAGAGAGCTAGTTAAAAGCTGCACTGTTTGTTTCCATGTACAATTATCCATGCACTCCTGTTTTGCTGCACAATGTGAAAATATGTAGAAACACAGTGCTCCCAAAGGAGGATACTGTATGCTTGTATTTATATAAGCAATTAAAAAAAATTCTACGTTTGTTGAAAACATGTTATTTAAATTTGTTTTCTTCCTATTCCGAGTGTGTGTGGTAACCGACCCGCGAAAAGCTGGGCAATGAGTCCTTTTGTCCACATCCAATAGCAGTGTTTTTGTGGCCTTGTGAGTGCTTGAGAGCAGCTGGCAGATCTTTGGCACAAGAACTGATATCATTGATATCTACCATATATCATGGTTCCCAGGTCCATTCGCCTAAGACATTGCTTTCAGAATCTTTGTGATGTAATTTAATGCTCCGTTCTGACCTTCTTTACATTCATGAATTGCACACACAGAATATAAATATATACCAATTTGATTTGCATAATGATAAGAGCACTCGCCTTACAAACGTGAGATCCGTGTTCGAATCCAGGCAGGTGAGGGCGAAATCTTGGGCAACTTTCCTTACTCCACATGCCTAAAAATAATCCCTCAAAAAAATATTTTCATTGGTCATGTCAAACCACGATTATTTGTGGGACACTACTGTGCGCAATTGGCTGCTGCATTTCGTTCACAAATATACAGTCAATTCACTTTACAGAATATTCTGTGAAGCTCTTTGAGACATCTAGAAGACCTGAAAAGTGCTATATCAAAATGCATGGATTATTATTATCATTATAAGCAACCTGCGTTCAATTCCTGGGCAGGACAAAACGTTGGGCAAGGTTTCTTTTCACCACACACCTCTGTTTACCTAGCAGTAAATTGGCATACAATTTTCATTGATTGTCAGATTGCTTTTTAAGGAGTAATAATCCCTTTAAAAAAAATTGGCCACTCAAACCATGACTGTTTGTGGGACAATACTGTATGCAACTAGCTGCCGCATTTCTTCCACAAAATATACAGTCAATTCACTATACAGTATATTCGGTGAAGTGCGTTGAGGCGTCATGAAGACATGATAAGGTGCCATATCAAATGCAAGTACTGTATTATTATGCATATGAATATTCCATGATTAACACCTAGATGCTAAATATGATCAAAATAGTGCATGCAAAACTAACACATCTATATAGGGAAAAAATAACTGCACAGTTTGCAAGGTGCATTTCAAGGTCTTATTATTTAGTTTGAAAGAATTCACAAGATTTCAGATGAAGAAAACTGTCCAATATGATTCAATCAAAATATTAATCTACCAGAATATCAATCTTGCTGTTTTACCACTATTGCATCAAACTATTTCTTAAATGATTCCAGTATCTTGATTTATACATTCAATAGGCATATGCCAAGTAACTTCATAATTTGCAATTAAGTTTGAGTTAATTGGATCCAATCCCCATATCCTCCTCTTATTGGCTAACTGATGCTTTTCTAAAAGTACTCCTTCCACTTTATATATCAGATGACAGCAAGAAGATGTATTAAAGTGCTTCACAATGTTTACTGTGTCGTTATTGTGTACAAAAAGAGAAGGGAGTTTCTTCTGGTGTCCTGGCCAATAATCCCCCAAATAAAATAATTGGTCATTCATCCCATGGCCCATGGGTGTTTGTGGATCATTGCAATGTGCAAATTGTCCGTCACAAAAACACACAGTCAGTGCACTTTACAACATATTCTGTGAGGCAAATTGCGACGTCCTTCTACATTTAAGGCACTACTACAACAACCGCAAAAGTACATTTATAGAGCGCCTTTCACGTCGGAAGGATATCCCAAGTGGCTGAACAGTCAGGGTCAGGACCCGAGCATGGGGGGTGGGCAGGGTGGGTGGGAGGGGCAGGGGAGGGGGAAAGGTGGGAGGGCAGCAGAAGGCACGATCGAAAAGGAGGGTCTGGAGACTGGCTTTGAAGGAGGCAAGGGAGGCAGCGAGGCGAAGGGACTGGGATGGAGTTCCAAAGTGTGGGGGCAGAGAGGCTGAAAGCCCGGCCACTGATGGTAGGATGGGTCGGTCAGGAGACCTGGAATAGCCCGCTGAATGGAGGGGGCAGGCAGGTTGGTAAGGAGTCTGCAGGTTGGAGAGATAGGAAGTGGCAAGGCCGTGGATCGTCCTGAAAGTGGGGACGAGGATCTTGAATTCAATCCCCTGGGGGATGGGGAGCCAATGAAGCTGGACGGGAGTGATGGTGCCACGGAGCCTGGTGTGGGAGAGGACATGAGCTGCAGAGTTTTGGATGATCTGCAGCTTATGAAGGGAAGAGCTGGGGAGGCCGACGAGAGAGAGTTTCGATCGTCAAGCCTTGATGTGACAAATGCATGGGTGATGGTTTCGGCAGCCTGAGGACTGAAGCAGAGGCAGAGTCTGGCAATGTTATGGAGGTGGTGGAAGCCAGTGCTGGTCATGGCATGGATGTGTGGGAGAAACGTCAGTTCAGGGTCAAACAAAACACTCAGGTTCCTGACTGGCTACATGAAGTGGGGTGAGCAAATGTGGATTCTGATTCTGCCAACGCTTGAAATGCGGAGGTGCTGAGGCAAGCCAATCAGGAGAGCCTCAGACTTGCTGACATTCAGCTGAAGAAAGTTGTTCCTCATTCAGGACTCGATGTCAGACAGGCAGGCAGTCAAGACGCCGGTAGTCCTGGAGTTGGAAGCAGAGAGATAGAGTTGGGTGTCATCCACGTAAGTGTGGAAATTTACCCCATGTCGGTGGATGATGTCACTGAGGGGGAGCGTGTGGAAGATGAAGAGAAGGGGACCAAGTACAGGGGCCTGAGGAATGCCGCATGAGACATTGCGGGGGCTGGAAGAAAAGTGGTTGGCAGAAACAAAGTGGATAGGACCTGAGTCAGTCAGGACAGATCCTTGAAGGTTGAGATTGGAGGAGAAGCAGTGGAAGAGGATTGAATGGTTCACAGTGTCAAAGACAGCGGATAGTTGGAGGAAGCCCTGGTCAGAAATGGTCAGGATATCATTTACGGCCTTGACACGAGCAGTTTCCATACTGTGGGCAGCACGGATGCCCGATTAGAGTGGCTTGTAGAGGGAGTTGGGACGAGAGAAAAGAGCAAAGCTGGGAGGCAATAACTTTCAATGACCTTGGGCAAAAAAGTGAGGTTGGAAATGAGCTGGTAGTTGGAGAGCTGTGATTCGTCAAGAGAAGGTTTCTTCAGAGTAGGGGTGATAGCAGCTGTTTTGAGGCAGGTGGGAATGGTGCCGGATGAAAGGGGTTGATGGTGTCAGTGAGTAGTACGGCAAGGAGGTGGAGCAGATGGGAGGTAAGAAGAAGGGTGGGGATGGGGTCCAGGGAGCAGGTGGTGAGCTTCATGGTCGATATAGTGGTGTTGACAGAGGAGGGAGTAACAGGTCCCAAGGTGTGGAAGGAGTGATGGGTAGGAGTCTGGGGAATTATTGGTCAAAGCAATGAGAGAATTTCTTGTCCCTTTTTAATGGTGTTATGGGATCTTTAACATTGTTGTGAACAAGCATTCTGGGCAATCCTCATTTAATGGATGGCAGTTCCAGCAACACAGCACACTCCCAGCGCTACAATGGTATGTCAGACAAGACTATATGAGTTCAAAGTCCTGACATGTACAACCTTCTACCTCAAGTTTGCTGACACTCTTTGGTGCATTGGCATGAAAGATTTATCACTGCGATAAACCTATGGTGAAATTTGCAAACTAGTTCTGCCGCTGTCTGAAGCAACCCAGCACCGAGAATGGCAATTGCCGTGACTGGAAAAAATACCGACTGTCAGAACAACAGTGTCATATCTTCTCAGAATACTGAAGATGCTAACACAGAAACATAACAGTCTCATCTTAATCTGCTTTCTAGCAATAAAATCTAAAAAAAAACCGAGATAACTCACTCTTGACACCCTGACTGTGATGGAAAATGCATTATTTCAAATTTGTACCAAGGCTGTAGATGGCTCTGTTGGTCCTTCAGTTGTATAACATTATAAAGTATAGATGGGAATATTTATAAGGAATGCATTTTGGTAGCAAAGCAAAAAGTCCCACCAATTGGCATTCGTGTGTGAAATTCAGGTGGACTTAATAATAATAATCTTTGCATTTGATAAAGCAATTTTCATGTCTTCTTGATATCTCAAAGCGCTTCACAGAATATACTGTAAAAAGGGAATGATTGTACAGTATATTTGTTTTGTTTTGTACATACACATTATTTTGTGTACATACTGTCTGTCGGGGAGTAGAATGTTTCCAGAATGAACTACCCCGTAGTGTACATGGACTAAATGATGTTCAATACTGTTAAATAATAGGTACTACACATAGGATCTGATAATAGGAAACAAAGTACTCTATGAATGGGACTTAACTTGCCAAGGAGAAAGCTGAAAGAGATCTAGTGGTATTAGCTGACTTGTCGCCCACTATGTCAAACCTGTGAGAAGCAATAAACAAGGCAGTTGAGTTTAGATCACCAAATATCATACTCAGGCTGTATAGTGCTCTGGTCAAACTGAACCTTCAATACTGCATCAATCCTTTTTTTTTACAGTCTATATTCTGGGCTGAAACTCCAATGCAGTGTTGGAAATGTGATTTATTTTTGGAGGTGCTGTCCTTTGGATGAGACATTAAACCAAGGTGTATTTGCCTGTTCAGGTGGATATTAAAGACTCCATGGCCCTGTGCAAAAAAGAGAAGGGAGCGTTTCCCAGTGTGCTGACCAACAATCCCCCACTAAAATTGGTGATTCACTTCATGGCTGTCAATGGGATATTGCTGTGTGCAAATCAGCTGTCATCTTCTTCCACATGAACACATTCACTTTACTTTACAATATATCCTGTGAAGTTGTTTGAGACCTCCTGCTGTATCAAATGAAAGAATAATATATGCTAGGATTATTATTTTAAATTATTTTTCCTTTTGAATTACTCTAAATGTGGAGATTGAGAGACTAGGCACTCATCAATTCGAGACCCACCAACAATGTAGAGCGTACACAGATTCCAGTGGAGAACATAAAATAGCCCATACTCAGCTCTCATAGTCATGAATTGTGTGAGGTTAGCTGCTGTAGGAAACAGAAAACGCTTTTCAGGCTTTGGCCAGGGTTTAACACATTGGGTTTGAATTAAACATGAATGGCACAGTTGCCTTTTGTTGTCATCTGAGCAATATTATGATTCGCTTGCCATTTTACAGCTGTAATTTAATTTGTGTAGGTTTATATTGGCTTAATTGGTTTACCGATTAGTAAAGATCTCAAAAAGGAGACGTTGTCATGTTTAAATACTACCACATGGTATTCAATTCCCTTATTAAGGAGGAAAATGTCCTATTATTCTTCTTCCACCTATAATTAAGACTAAGACACAATAAAATCAGCTAATTAAGCACTGAGGCATTTTAAAAAGCCACTGCTGTTAATTTTATCATCCTGTGAGGGCACAGACTTGTGTGTCAAGAACCCTGCTGTTTGGCTTAATAATGGGTTTCAGTTTGATTTCCAAACTGTATGTTTCTGCACGAGTGTGGTTTCTGCCTGGCTTACTGGAAAGCAGTTAGTGTTACAAGCCACATTTGTTGCGATTCAGATTCCCATGTTTGAACAGATTGATTGACACACACTCATTCCAGCTGATGCATGTTTCACCGTTTAAAAAAAACACAAAGCGTCAGATCCTGAAACACTGAAATCAAAGCAGAAAAATGCTGGAAACACCCGTCAGGTCAATGAGCAGCTGAAGTAATTAAATAAGAGCACACATTTTGGGTTTGGCCTTTCACCAGAAACCAAGTCCTTCACCCTGAAAAATCCATCCGATTGGTCAATCACCTCACGAACAGTGAAATCATCTGACAATCAGCTGATGCTCTCTGCTGCCTTCAGTTTATTTAGGCGTGTTTGTTCTGTGCAGATTTCAGCTTCATGTCATGCAATCTTACAGGTCTTGTCATAGCAACAAAGTCAAAAATTATAGACTTTCTTGCAATCATTACAAATACAATAAATAATTCATACAAATTTTAGATAAGACTGACAAATTAAATGCAAATGTTCGGCATTAATGCGTTGATAAGCAGTTTGTTTTAGGCTATTGATCAGACAAATATGCATTGAATAGAAATATTTCAGCTCTACCAATCACGAGATTATCAAAATTTACTTCAACACGAGTACAGGATTGAAGACCATTGCTCAGTGTCAATAGTACATTTATTCAGGAGCAGTAATCATAGAATCTTACAGCATAGAAGAAAGCCGTTTGGCCCATTGTACCTTTGATGGCTCTTAAAAGGAGCAAACCAACTAGACCCAATCCCCTGTTCTTACTGCATAGCGCTGCAAATTTTTCCTTGTCAAGTACCTATCCAATTCCCTTTTAAACTTAATCTTCTCCCTTGAACCAAGGTTTTTCAGAATAGCCAATTCCTCTTGTTTCAACAACAACAACAAAACCTTGCACTTTTACAGTATCCTCCACGCAGGGCAGTGTCTCAGTGATAGAGCCTAACTCTGAGCTCAGGGTGGGTGGGGGAAGGTTTTCAGGCAAGACTTGGAAAGGGGGTGAGAGGGGGCAAGGTGGAAGGATTAAGGGAGAGTGTTTCAGAGTTTCAGGGTGTTTCAGCTGAAAGTGTGACTTCTGATGGTGGGGCGGAAGGTGCGAGGGATGGGCAGGAGGCTGGTGCCAGTCGAGCAAAGGCGCCGGTTAGCGGATTGGGGATTCAGGAAATCGGAGAAGTAGGGAGGTGCCAGACAGTGAAGAGATTTGAACATAAGTGTGAGTATCTTGAAGTCAATCCATTCAGTGATGGGTAGCCAGTGGAGCCTGGCCATAACTGATGAGATGTGGGTATGGAGTTTGGTCCGGGTCAATATATCACTTGAATCTTACAGATGCCCTAGCAACAATTTCAACAAATAACATCTGTATAGCACCTTTCACATCGGGAGGATGATCCAAGGTGCTGAAGGTCAGGGATTTAGACCAGGGGTAGCACTTTTGAATTTTGAAAAAGAATATTCTTCTGGTGACCGGGGATAAAATTCTTCCCGAAACCAAAATTTAAAAAGTCATTCATCTCATTACTAGTGCAGATTAGCCGCCACTTTTCAAAATCAATCATACAGCACATGCTGAATTATTATAAGAATAATCATTGCATTTGATATAGCACTTTTCACAGTCTTCTAGACGTCTCAAACCACTTCACAGAATATACTGTAAAGTGGATTAACTGTTTGTGTACGAAACACGGCAGCCAATTGCGCACAGCATGGATTGAAATGACCAATTTATTATTTTTTTCTTGAGGGATTATTATCAGACGTGTGGATTAAGGAAACCCATGGCAAAAAAGAAGTGGGATTTTCCTGTTTTCCTGACCAACAATCCCCAAAATAAAATTGGTCACTCACTTCATGGCTGTTTGTGGGAGATTTGGCTGTGATGTTTGCCTATCAATTGAAATTACCATTTTTTTTGGAGGGATTGTTACCAGGTGTGTGGAGTAAGGATTCACCCTGCCTGGAATTGAACACAGGTCTCTCGTTTGTAAGGCAACTGCGCCAACCATTGAGCTACAGGACTCCACGAACGATTGGTGTTTGACCATCATTACAAAGGGATATTGGCACACGGAACTCAGATTTCTCCCTCCTACACAGCTCCTGTTAACTCAGCAAGCGCCAAATCATTGGGTGGACCCAGTTGGAGAAGCAGCGGGGACCTTGGTTAAGTGTACTTGCAATAGCAAACTGCATGGTTAAGATGGCTATCAATATGCCAAATCATACTCTTGGGTCTCTACCTATTCTTACGTGTCAGCCTGGTTCTTCTGGTAATACTCTCACCTCAGTGTTTGCCAGAACTTTAAACTCACAGTTAAAGCGAACTCTCTATTACAGTGCAAGGCCATCGCTATAATGTGAATTGTCGGAAGTGCTAACCTTTGGATGATTTGACCCATTGCTGTGGTATTTGTCATCCTATGAAGTCATCGATTCTAGTTCCCTGCACCATTTTTGGAACCTTTCGTATAAAGCTTCTTATGCATTTATTTTAAATACCCTGAGTGCCTACATAAAGAAGTGGGATTTTCCTGTTTTCCTGACCAACAATCCCCCAAATAAAATGAAATCATGTACCTACATCAATTCATTTCAAAATAACTTACTGTGTGAAGTGATTTGAGATAGTTTCACCCTGCCTGGAATGAGGACAACAACAACAAAATTACATTTATATAGCGCCTTTCACGTCGGTAGGACGTCCCAAAGCGCTGAACAGTCAGATCGGGACCCGAGCAAGGGTGGGGAAGGGTCAGGGCAGAGGAAGGGGAAGGAGAGTAGGAGAGGTGAAAGAGTTAGGAGAGAAGCAGAAGGCCCAATCAAAGAGGAAGTTCTTGAGATGGGCCTTGAAGGAGGAAAGAGGGTAAGTGAGGCGAAGGGATTGCGGGATGGAGTTCCACAGTGTGGGAGCAGAAAGGCTGAAAGCCCGACCACCAATGATGGGGGTGGTTATGGCGGTGGACGCGGAGCAGGCTTGAGCCTGCTGAGTGGAGGGGACGGGTGGGTTGATAAGGAGACAGCCAGTTGGAGGGATAGGCGGGGGCAAGGCCATGAATGGCCTTGAAGGTGAGGACAAGGATCTTGAATTCGATTCTCTGGGGGAATTTGATCCAGTGGAGACGGGCGAGGGTGGGAGTGATGTGGTCACGAAGCCTGGTACGGGAGAGTACACGAGCTGCAGAGTTCTGAATGATCTGCAGCCTGTGAAGGGAGGAGCTGGGGAGGCCGACAAGGAGAGAGTTCCCGTAGTCGAGCCTGGAAGTGACAAAGGCGTGGATGAGAGTTTCAGCGGCGTGGGGGGTGAGGTAGTGGCGGAGTCTGGCAATATTGCGGAGGTGATGGAAGGCTATACCGGTCATGGAGCGGATATGGGGAAGAAGGACAGTTCAGGGTCAAACAAAACGTCCAGATTCCTGATTGGCTTTGAGAGGTGGAGAGAGCAGCCTTGGATGCTAATGTTGTCAGCCCGTGAGGTGCGGAGGTGCTGACGGGAGCCAATCAGGAGGGCCTCCATCTTGTTGATATTAGCTAGAGGAAATTGGCCCTCATCCAGGACTCAATGTCGAACAGATATGCAGTCAGAACGCCAGTAGTCCTGGAGTCGAGGGTGGAAGCGGAAAGATAGAGTTGGGTGTCATCCGCGTACATGTGGAAGCTTACCCCATGTCTGTGGATGATGTCGCCCAGGGGGAGAGTGTAGAGGGTGAAGAGCAGGGGGCCCATGACAGAACCTTGGGGAACACCGCATGTGAGTGTGCGGGGGCTGGAGGAAAAACCGTTGGAAGAGACTAAGTGAAGGTGATGGGAGAGATAGGACCGGAACCATTCGAGGACAGAGCCTTGCAGGTTGAGGAGGGAGGAGAGGGGGTGTAGGAGGATTGAGTGATCAATGGTATCGAAGGCAGCGAATAGGTCGAGGAGGACGAGGAGGCAGAGGGAGCCCTGGTCACAGATGGTCAGGATGTCGTTTGTGACCTTGACCAGGGCAGTTTCTGTGCTGTGGGAGGCACGGAAACCCAATTGGAGGGGTTCGAGGAGTGAGTGTTGTGTGAGGAAAGAGCGGAGCTGGGAGGAAGGGGAGGTTGGAGATGGGCCGGTAGCTAGATAGCTGCGACGCATCGAGGGAAGGCTTTTTTAGGATGGGGGTGATGGTGGCGGTTTTGAAGGCAGTGGGAACAGTCCCGGATGAGAGGGACAGGTTGATAGTGTCAGTGATTGGAGGGGCTAGAAAGTGGAGCTGGGTGGTGAGGAGAGGGGTGGGGATGGGATCCAGGAGAAGATCCAGGAGGTGATGGTTGGTGGTGGAGAAGAGAAGCCGGGGGTTGTCCTTCACCTCCAGGATTATCTTGGAGTAGAAGGACAGTTTGGCGGAGGATAGGGCAGAGCAATACGATGATGTGAGGTCCAGCCAGATGTGCTGGTGAACTGGATTTGAGCCAGGTGCGTTCAGCACCCCGCACCTGGCCCTTGGGGGAGCCGAAGTGGGTGGTGAACCAGGTTGAGGTTCGGGAGCAGGAGGCAGTTTGGGAAGTGAGGGGGGCAAGAGTGTTGAATGTTGTGGAGAGGGTGTTGTGGAGGAGCAGAGTGCAGAGGAGGTGTCGGTGCAGGAGGTGGGCCAGAGGGAGAAGAGTTTGCAGGACTCCAAGGCAGAGGAGAGAGTTTGTGGGGGGGATCTTTTTCCATGGAGTCCTGTAGCTCAGTGGTTAGAGCACTCGCCTGATAAGCATGAGACCTGTGTTCGAATTCAGGCAGGTCAAGGTGAAACCTTGGGCAAGTTTCCTTACTCCATACGCCTAATCCCTAAAGAAAATTGGTCATTTCAATCCACGACTGGTTGTGTGACACTGCTGTCTGCAATTTGCTGCAGTGTTTCACCCACAAATATACAGTCAATTCACTTTACAGTATATTCTGTGAAGCGCTTTGAGACGTCTAGATGATGTGAAATAGCGCTACATCAAATGCATGGATTATTATTATGGTATGACATGAGAAAACGTTGTATCAATCATGTATTTATTTGTTATCTTGGCAAGATGAATACTGAATAGCAAATAATAATTATGAAATGTGATTGATTTCAAGCCACATGACCATGGGAAGTTCCAAGATGTTTCCAAGATGTATGATAAAAGGCTAAAGAATCCGTGGCTGAATTTACCAGAGCTTGAATGGTTATGTGGAGCTCTATAGGTAGAGCTATTAGGAGATGGAATTATCATAAGTGGCCTTTGAAGCAGAGTCATTACAATATTAGGTGAACTCATGAAAGGAATTAGTTGAACGCATGAAAATTAAAGCAATGAAAGATGAGGGCAAAAAGCAGGAAGCTCATTTATCATATGATGTTTAGCTCAGGTCTCGCCTGATTGCTCAGGTGAATGTTCAGGATCCCATGGTACAATTTGAAAACTAAGAGAATTTCTCCAGTGTCTTGGCCAAGAGCTCTCTAGATTAATCGATCGTTTATCCTATAGCTGTTTTGGGTCCTTGCTGGCACACGTGACTGTCATATTTATCAACACTAAAACCCACTTTATTTCAATATAATTACCAGAAAAGTAAGTTGTGATGTTTCAACATGACAAGATATTATAAAAATTATAACTTTCTTTTGATTGATTAATCCAACATATTTCTCATAGCTGCTCTATCTAAATATCTGTGTTGTATTGGTCAGGTAGTCCCTACCATTACAAATTAATATTGCCACATGGAACTCAGATTTCTCCCTCCCACTCAGCTCCTGTTAACCCTGCAGGCACCAAACCATTAGTTGGACCCAGTTGGATAAGCAGTGGGAACCTTGGTAGAGTTTACCTGCAATAGCAAGTTGCGAGGTTTACTCTGGAGTCATACTCTGGGATCTCCACACTAACCATAGGTGTCACCATGACTCTGCTGGTAATACTCTCAACTCAGTCAGATGTTATGGGTTGAAGCCCAAAGCCAGGACTTTATACTCACAGTCAAAGCAAACACTCTATTGCAGTGCAAGGCCACTGCTGCATTGTGAACTGTTGGAAGTGCTTACCTTTTGAATGAGACATAAGACTGAGGTGCAGTTTCCTGGGTCAAGTGGATGTTAAAGTTCACGTGGCACTATTTGAAAAGAGAATGGAGCTTCTCCTGGCATTCTAACCATCAATTCCCAGATTAAAATTGGTCGTGGCTTCATGGCTACACAATACACAGTGACGAGACTTCATAGTAAATCCCGTGAAGCGACTTGAGACATCCTCCTGATGTGAAATGGTGTCAATTTAATCCCTTGACTCTGATATGCTGCCCTCCGTGGAGCGGGGGTAGTGAATTGGAGTAAGTACAAGTCGTTATATGAAGTGCAAAGATTAGTTATAACCTTTGGCTAAACTCTCCAGAATATGTAAACAAGACATATCCTGCCGGGAACAACAACAACATTACATTTATGGAGCACCTTTCACATCGGGAGGATGTCCCAAAGCCCTGAACAGTCAGGTTGGGACCCGAGCGGGGGAAGGGTCGGGGTAGGGGGAAGGAGAGTAGGAAGAGTTAGGAGCGGAGCAGAAGGCACAGTCGAAGATGAAGGTTTTGAGACCGGCCTTGAAGGAGGAAAGGGAGGAAGTGAGGCGAAGGGATTGCGGGATGGAGTTCCACAGTGTGGGGGCAGAGAGGCTGAAAGCCCGGCCACCGATGGTGGGGCGGTTAGAGCGGTGGACGCGGAGCAGGCCAGAGTCTGCTGAGTGGAAGAGACAGGCGGGCTGATAGGGAGACAGCAGTAGAGATAGGCAGAGGCAAGGCCATGAATGGTCTTGAATTCGATCCTCTGGGGGATGGGGAGCCAGTGTTGACGGCGAGGGTGGGAGTGATGTGGTCGTGGAGCCTGGTGTGGGAGAGTAACAGAGTTCTAAATGATCTACAGACAAATGGTATGTGGAATTCTGTTTTGGTCATTTTGGATACTCTGTTTTGGATACTCTTAAGCATGGTGATGAGTCCATGTGCCCAGCTAACCAAACAAAATGGGAAATATGGTACAGTACCTTCCAACATTACCAGTTTAGTGAAGTAAAGTGCAGTGCAGCCGTCAAAACAACAGTTTAGTGTTGTTTAGTTTGCATGTTGTGAGGGCTGAGTGATTACTCTTCAAATTTTAGTAAATAATGTTGTGTTTACATTACTTAATACTTGAAATCATATTAATAATCCTTGTATTTGGTGTAACAACATATCACATCTTCGAGATGTTTCAAAGCGCTTCATAGAATATATTGTAAAATGAATTGACTGTATATTTTGTTGGTGAAATGCCGGGGGCCAAATACACACAGCAGCGTCCCACGAACAGTTGTGGATCGAGTGAGCAAATTATTATTATCTAATTGAATCCATGCAGAATCTCTTCTCCAACAACTCCACCAAACATGGTCATTGAATGGACCTCAATGTGGATTGGGGCAGGTTCACATTCCCATTCTTCATCTTATTAATCCCACGTTGACACAGTTAAACCACACCTGAAATTTAATAGTTTTCCATTCTAGATTCATGTGCACTGCAGCAAAGGCTGATACGGTCAAAATGTAATTCATTTGTCAACCCTAATGGTTAGCTGGGACACAAGATCAGCATCTCCTGATTCAATTTAAGTCCAACAATAAAAATAAAACATACTACAGCAGCCTCTTGGAAAGGTTTATTCAGGGTCAGTTTTGCCAACATTCTCCGAACACCAGAAACATCCTCTGTACAAAAATATTGAACATATTTTCTGCATTGTAGTAGAATGTTTCACTCATAGCAATACTACCCGTACAATGTTTACCCCAGCCAAAAGGTATTCCCTCAGACTCTGTGAATTCAATGGGAATCAGAAATGTTTTAAATATAGAACAATTCACAATTGCCTGAAAGACGACAGGTTTTATTTTTTCCACTGTTTGTGGCTTCCTTTATTTTCCTAGAAGTTCCTGTATCTTTATATGTTAATGATATTTCATACATTTTTGTCCAGATTAACATGTTTTCCTTTGGGCAATTTCCTTACTCCACACCCCAATAATAATCCCTCAAAAAACTCTAATAAATTGGTCATCTCAATTCACGACTGTTTGTAGGACACTGCTGTGTGCAATTGGCTGCAGAGTTTCCCCACATATACAGTCAATTTATTTTACAGTATATTCTGTGAAGCACTTTGAGACTTCTAGAAGATGTGAAAAGCGCTATATCTAATGCAAGGATTATTATTATTATTCAATTGCCAGGCAGGCTAAACCTTAGGCAAGTTTCCTTACTTCACACACCTTTGTTTACCAAGCATTAAGTAGGCAACCGGTTGTCAGTCAATTGATAGACTGCTTTCTGAGGGTAATAATACCTTCGTCCTCCCTCAGAAAAAAATCTAGAACCAATCTGTGGGACATTCCTGTTCGCAATTGGCTACCGCATTTCACTCACAAAATACATAATCAACCCACTTTACAATATATTCTGAGAAGCGGTTTGAGATGTCTCAACTACTTGATAAGATACTAATCAAATGCAAGGATTATTATTATTATTACTTGTGTACTCTGTCCTTCAAAGAGGCTTATCTGATAAATAATGATTCCTCTGAGTTTACCCGTGAGAGAACCCTTGACCAGCATTATTGGTAACAGGTTGACTGCCATTGATGACAGTGAGTCAACATTTATCCCACCCAAAACCTTTCTTAATACACGTTTTCTGAAAAATACCTGCATTGTGCATATTTACTGTTTGCTCTTCCGCTGTGCAAAACCTTACATTTATCTACATTAATATCCATCTGCCACTCCTTGGCTCATCTGCTTAATTGATTCAGATCTTCTGGAATGCTATTTTTCTTATACTGTATTCGTCACCTGCCCACATAGCTTGGGATCATTAGCAGATTACAAGACATACTCTTCTCCAATTTGTTTATCAATTGTGTGCATCATGAACCACAAGAGTGATGAATGTCACCAGAACCCTGAGGTTAACGTATTGCCATAAGTCATCAGCGTTTGTTTGTTAATATTTACAGTACATAGCCAGTGACCTTCTGCTACTTTACCAAAGTGACAATTTTCATTTACAAACTGAGCCAAAAAACATTTTGGCAGGTCTTCCATCCCCTTGAGTCATCATACCTGAGACTGATGTTTGTCTATCTGCACTCTAAGTTGGCATTACTGAGCAATGATCAATGACTAAATGTCATTGATGAAATTTACCTTCTCTGACTCAAAGCACCAAGTCGACTTGTACCGCCATTGACACCTTTCAGAGACAGCTCCACAGACAAGAGATTTTCAGAGCCTTGGGACTTCCTCCCGTCGTGAGTGGCGCTATACAAATATAATTTTGTGGTTTTGTTGTTGTCGCTGCTGAGAGCTTTCCAATATGCAATGGCTTCATACCATACTAGCACTACAGCATAATGTCTCCAGTGTCCTGGTTAAATCTCATTGAATTGGTTCCTGTACTATAAATGTCCATAAGGATTCTAAGATTTGCTCTCTTCTATCAATCGCCTCCTGTTTGCATTTTCATCAATTTATTCAAAAGGAGACGATGCGTATGTTAGGAACAAGAGAATTGAGGCATGTGGGAGTTGGTGGGGGGGAGGGGGTTGGATGGGTGGAGGCTTTTGTTGCGTATAAACACGAGCATGGATTATTTGGGCTGAATTGCCTGTTTCCATGCTGTATTATTCTATGAATGTTTATGAAATCTGCTTCTCAATTGTTATTTTCAAACCATTTTTCATTCATTTCCATGTTGGCAGTGTACATTTGCATCTCTTTATATTCTGATTTGATTGCTTTCATTTTTCTGGTCTATTTATTCCCTTCATTTGTTTTTAATGCCTTTGGCTGGCAAATGGCATTTGATAATATGTAGGCTCTGCCTCCACATCTGTGTCATGTTTATTCTTCACTCAACTCTAGGATTGGGCTCAACATAATGAATTGTGGGTAATTACATGTCCCAAGTTCTGCCTAATTATAATTAATTGGAGTAGGATGGTTTAACTGTTTCATCTGATCGTCTTCAGAAATTCCAAGCAGAACGGTTAAATCCATCTCTTTTATTATGTAGGACATCTACAGGATCAATTACCATACAGGTATTGCTTGGGGCGCCAGAGTGAAGCTACCAGCGTTAGAAATTATAATAAAATCACTTTGGTGTTTGAAGAGCAGGCTGATTGTATCACTGACGATATTTCCCTTTCTCTGACTCAAAGCACAAAGTCGACTTGTACCAACATTGGCACCTTTTTGAAAGGTGACAAGGAAGCTCCCGAAATGTATTCATTTATTTTGGGATCAGCCAGGGGTCTGACACGTGACGCATCATCATGCTTAAGAGTATCCAAACCAAGCTGAGAAATCCAGGGATAGATTGTTGGAATGGAATGCAAACTCTCTCCTGGTTACTTAATTCCAGAAAGTATCAGGCGGAGAGTGGCCAGAGCAAAGGCTTGGGGAACCCAGAGTATGTGTTGGGATACTGCTGGAGTCTAACCAGCTAACAGCCGCACCATTGATATAGCTGTCATTGCTATCTCATTGCTTAGTAATCATCTGACAAGTGTGGGTTTGAACTCCCTGTGAGCTTCCTGGTGGACAACGCATCTCAGCACGAGAGCATTACCACCAACTTCCTATCCGCATCACAGCACAATCCCTTCCCATTGAGAGATGGTTCCACCAATTATCTTAGCCCCCACGCTGCCGAAATACTCGTGCACGCATACATCACCTCAAGGCTGGACTACGGAAACTCTCTCCTCGTCGGCCTCCCCAGCACCTCCATTCACAGGCTGCAGGTCATCCAAAACTCTGCAGCCCGTGTATTATCCCGCACCCGCCTCCGCGACCACATAAACCCCACCCTCGCCCGTCTCCACTGGCTCCCCATCCTCCAGAGGATCGAGTTCAAGATCCTCGTCCTCACCTTCAAGGCCTTACATGGTCTTGCCCCGCCCTACTTAACCAATCTACTCTCCCCCTACAAGCCCACCCGGACCCTCCGTTCAGCAGGACTTGGCCTGCTCCAAGCCCCCCGCCCGAACCGCTCCACCATCGGAGGCCGGGCCTTCAGTTTCTCCGCTCCCACCCTGTGGAATTCCATCCCTCAATCCCTCCCTCGTTTCTTCCCTTTCCTCTTTCAAGGCCGGTTTGAAGACTTTCCTCTTCGACCGTGCCTTTTGTTCCACCCAGAATTTTTCGACCTCCCCTACGTGTTTCACCCCTCCCCGTACACTCCCCTTCTAGCTCGGGTCACACGCCTCCTGTGTAGTGCCTTGGGACGTCCTCCCGACGTGAAAGGCGCTTTATAAGTGTAATTTGTTGTTGTTGTTGTTGTTGCTAAGTTTAAGCTTCTTACTTTCCTGCAAGCCAATCAGGGTGGATTCCAGGTCCTGAGTGTAGAAACATGTGTTCACAAGCTCTCTCCAGGGCATGCCTTCCGGCAATTGTCACCCCAAGCAACATCGACTATCTGGTGGGCATCTGCCTTCAGTGTGGTGGGAGAACCTTCACAGGACAGCTGATTTTTACGAACATACAAAAGCTGTACAGATGTACTTTTGCACAGGAAAAAAGAACATGAAGAGGTTATTCAGTGCATCAAACCTGTTTCACTAGTTTAGATTTTGACAGATTATTTATTCTCTCTCTTACTCTCCCTATTGATTCCATGTCTACCAGCTTTGTGGACCAGGGCACACCTCTGTGTGAAGAAATAATCTCAGTGTTAACTGTATTGTCTCTGAAGTTTTCCAATACAACAACAACAAATTACATTTATAGAGCGCCTTTCACGTTAGGAGGACGTCCCAAGGCGCTGAACAGGAGGCGTGTGACCCGAGCTGAGAGGGGAGTGTTTGGCCGTGGGTGTGGGTGGCAGTGTTGATATGAAGGGAGAAGTTGAAAGACGAAAGTAAAGAGGAAAATTCAGAGGAAATGGGGCAGGAGGGGGTGAAATGGAGGTTGAAATCGCCAAGAATAATAAGGCGATCAGAGGAGGCACAAAGGGAAACTAATAGTGAAGAAAAGTCTGAAATGAAAGTGGGGGAGGGTTTGGGGGGGCGATAAACTAGTAGGATTTTGAAAGAACTGTGGGAGGAGTGAGAAAGGGTGAGATGTTCAAAAGAGGGGAAGGACCCGGAGGAGTAGGGGGATAGGGCGAGGGATGTCTTTGAAATGAGGGCCACGCCACCGCCACGACGGTTGGGTCGAGGAGCATGGTGGAATGTGTAGTTGGGTGGTGTGGCTTCAACAAGGGGGAAAGTGTCGCCTGGGGTGATTGAAGTCTCCGTCAGGGCCATGATGTCAACGTTCTCATCAAGGATGAGATCGTTGATGGCCAGGGTCTTGTTGCAGACAGAGCGGACATTTTGGAGGCCGATGCGGAAAAAAAAGTTGGTCGAGGGGGGGCTGGGATGGTCAACGGGGAGGGTGGGGATCTGGATAAGGGAGGAAAGGTTGACCCCCCGGGTTTGTGTCCGGTGGGGCTGGCGGTGATGGTGGGGGACAGGGCACTTGGTGTGACTGCTGTTGGACACTCAGCGCCGAGTTCCACGGTGAGCCCGACGGAGGATTCCAGTACTGGAACAGAGGGAAGCGGTGGGAGGGTCGAGCAGGGACAATAAACGAGGAGGGTGAAGAGAAAGAAGGGTAGAGAAGGAATAACGAAGAGGGGGGGTTGGTGGGAAAACTTGAGGAGGGGGAGGGAAGCTTGGGTCATGGCGGCAGCCATATTGCGCACGCGGGGGACCAGGAGCGAGGGTCAATGGGGCGGCATCATCCCAAGGGATGTGAGGCCGCGGCTGGGGGATGCAGAGGCGCTGCGGTCTGGAGCCTGGCCGGGGCTGAGGCCGAGGCTGGGGTTGTGGGTTTCAGGGCCAGTTGCCGGCCCTGAAATACAAACTACTCCCCGCATGAACACTCACATGTATATTATTTATCATGTACTTTATTACAAGTAAAAGATGTAACAGTGGCAACAGACGATCCTATCCATAGCAAAGTGATACACCAGGCCCTCTTGGCCACAAACTCCCTTTGTGTTGATTTGGGAATGAAGATACCAATCGTGTTATCTTTCTACGCTTCAACTGGTAATGGTAGGTTGAATGTAAACTAAGCAAACAATGACAGAACTAAAGTTCCATTCATTTCCACTAACTAATGGAGCCTTTGTATGTGTGACAGGCTGCAGATAACATCTGGGATTACTCGTTGAAGAAGATGCTTGGTTGAACACAAAGGTGTCAGCCTGGTTCATTCTGAATCAAAGGTTGTGGGTTCAAGTACCTTGTTTGAGCTCATGGTCGAGGCAGAAGATCCACTCCAGGTGGTGCTGTCCTTTAGATGTAATGTTAAAAGGAAAGTCTCACTGTTCAGGTGAATGGTCAAAATGTCATGGCTCTATTTGGAAAGAGTTTCTTCTGGTTCCTATCCAAGAATCCCCTAGATAAAACTGTTCATTCTCTTTGTGGATGTTTGGAACATTCCTGAAGAGAAGCAAATTCATTTTCATGTTCTGCCCGAAATACCCCAAATAAATAAAATTAGTCATTCACTCGATCGCAGTTTGCAGGAAATTGCAGTGCGCAAATTGGTTAGCACTTTCACCTAGAAAATAGTCACTACATTTTACAATACATTCTGTGAAGCGTTTTGAAATGTTGTCACATTACCAGGCCCACATTATGATTAATATCCCCGGAAACCGATCCAGCAATTAGTTAACAACCGAGTTCCTTCTTGCTGCCCGTCAAACAAAAATGTGTGGATTAAGACAATTTGCCTATGGTTTCGCTTTGCCTGGGATTTGAAGTGAGTGCTCTAACCAATACACTACAGGGTGAAAAGTTGTGATAAAAATATGTTTCGATAATTTGAGTTTCTTTCAGGAGTGTTTTATTTCAACCTGTACTCAGAATATGACATTTGAAATGATTTATTTATGAAAGTGCAAACTGTGCCTTTGTGTTTTGGGAAACCTGAGGTTCTGATCACCTGCCCACATGCTGTCTGGAGCGCTCTGAGACGCTGTCCGGCGTGGAGGGCTATACAAATATAGCCGGCCGGCGTGGAGGACTATATAAATCGAAGTTGTTGTTGTTGTCTGTTGGTTCCTGGAAATTTGGAGAGTATAGGATTGGGATGGCATGCTGCGATTTTTCCATAATGGGTGTGAAAAATATGTGAAGAAGGAAACCTCAGATTTGAAAGAAAATAACACTACAATGTGTTCAGTCTGGTTTTTTATTTTTCCTAGCGATCTTGTACAGGTAGGTTTCATGTTAAAACTTAAAAACACAACTGTATGGCACAGGCAGCTGTGATGATTAGTCATGAAGCATCGACTGCACTGACTTTCCACACTGAGAAAACAAACTAATGACTTTTAAACAAACAACAACAACAAACAAAATTACATTGATCGAGCGCCTTTCACGTCGGGAGGATGTCTCAAGGCGCTGGAAACAAGCAAACAAATAAAGATTATGGGACACCCAAGAGTGAGTCATAAAGCTACCATTCCAAATGTCATTCGAAATTAGATTACAATACCATTTAGTGTCTGATATTTGCAAGTTCTTAAGTTCTTAAAAAAAACGCTTTCTGGCTTTCTTTTTTTACTATTGTCAGGAAACAGTAGCGTGTAGCACTGACAAGAAAAGTATTAAACTCCCCTAATCAGTTGCCCACCATAGAACTCCATGGACCTGAATGTTACACAACAAAACACGATATTGAAGGAAAACTTTAGGGAAGAACAGCGCTGCTTACGTTCTTCTATAAAGTTGTCAACAATAAGATAGCAACCCATTATTTCTCTTTCGTATGCTTTGAGATGTCGATAAGATGTGAAAAGCGCTATATCAAATACAGCAACAACAACAAAATTACATTTATAGAGCGCCTTACATGTCGGGAGGACGTCCCAAAACGCTGAGACGCTTGGTTTATTGCAATGATTATTATTATTATCATCAGACTGTAGCGTGAAGCACAATAATTCACAAAATCCACATAAATCTCCACGCCGCCTCCATTATTCAGAAACCAAGTCTCATTCAAAAACATGAGTCAACGTTTTGCCATTTGGGTTTGGAAATTTTTGTTAAAACAGTTCAAGTTTCTCTTCCAGAACAAAAAAACTTGAAATCAACCATCGCGCCAACCATTTCCAAACAAAAGGCGCGAGACAAATGGAAATTTGCTCTTGTTGCTGTTATAATAATAATAATAATAATCCTTGCATTCGATATAGCGCTTTTCACATTTTATCGACGTCCCAAAGCGCTTCACAGAATATACTGTAAAGTGAACTGACTGTATATTTGTGGGCGAATCGCGGCAGCCAATTGTGCACAGCAGTGTCCCACAAACAGTCGTGGATTGAAATGACCAATTTTATTATTGTGGGTTTGTTGGAGGGATTATTTTTAGGCGCGTGGAGTAAGGAAACTTGCCCAAGGTTTCGCCCTGACATGCCTGGATTCGAACACAGATCTCCCCAGCTTGGTCTCCCCAGCTTGCAAGACAAGTGCTCCAACTACTGAGCCATAGGAGCTCCAAAATGCTGTTGCGTTTTGCTCACAAAATACAGTCGTTGCTTATAGATGCGAAGCGCGTTGAGCTGCCTGAGCACCGTGGTGATGATAATAACCCTTGCATGCGATACAGTGCTTTTCACGTCTTCTAGACGCCTCAAAGCGCTTCACAGAATACACTGTAAAGTGAATTGGCTGTACGTTTGTGGGCGAAACGCCATAATGTGGACGGAGTGACCGATTCAATGTTTGTATTTTGAGAGATGATTATCGGGCTGTGATAAGGCTCCATATCAGGTGCCTGGGTGATATTATTATTATTGTTATTGTTATTGTTACTGGCCCCTCCCCCTCACCCACCCACCGCTCCTTGCATGTGCACTCGAGAAGTAAAGTCAGTCAGAGAGCGCATGCGTACTCCGCCAGCGGTGATGTCACCGGGGAGGGTGTGTCGGGGTGGACTGTGTGGCGGCGGAACGATTGTCCGGGGGTGGGGGGGTAAGTACGCGTTTCCGGGCGGCTTTCCGTGTTGCACGGGTTTCCGGCGGCGCTGAGGGAGGCGGACGGGCCGCGGGCTGTGGTTTGTTGTGGGCCGTCAATATATTGAGAGAAACGCGGTGAGGCCCAGGACCGTGTGAGCCTCGCCGAGGGACCGTGTGAGGGAGGTGAGGGACCGGGCGAGGGAGGTGAGGGACCGGGCGAGGGAGGTGAGGGACCGTGTGAGGGAGGTGAGGGACCGTGTGAGGGAGGTGAGGGACCGGGCGAGGGAGGTGAGGGAGGGAGATGGAGTTCGCGGAGCTGATCAAGACCCCGCGGGTGGACGGCGCGGTGCTGCACAGGCCCTTCCTGCCGCGGGTGGAGGGGACTCTGTGTCTGACCGGCCATCACCTGATCCTGTCCTCGCGGCAGGACAGCAGCGAGGAGCTGTGGCTGCTACACTCCAACATCGACAGCATCGACAAGAGGTACAGCCCCCCCCCCCACACACACATACACACATACAGACACACACACACACACATACATATAGACACACACACACACACACACACAGCCCCCCCCCCCACACACACATACATACATACACACATACAGACACACACACATACATACATACACACATAGACACACACACAGCCCCCCCCACACACACATACAGACACACACACACACAGCCCACACACACACACACACATACATACACACACACATACAGACAGACACACACAGCCCCCCCCCACACACACACATACATACACACACATACAGACAGACACACACAGCCCCCCCCCCACACACACATACATACACACACACACACACTTCGCGTGATCTTTCAATGGAAGTTTAGAGCACTCGCCTCACAAAGCGAGAGACCTGGGTTCAGTTCCAGGCAGGTCAGGTTTAGGGCAAGCTTGGGCAGGTTTCCTTACTCCACACACACACACACAAACACACACACATGCCTGATGATAAACAAGATAATAAACATTCATTTAAAAAGAATTATGGTATTATCAATCCATAACTGTTTGTGGGACGCTGCTGTGTGCAATTGGCGGTCGCGTTTTGCCCACAAAATATACAGTCGATTCACTTTACAGTATATTCTGTCAGCGCTTTGAGATGTCTAGAAGACGTGAAAAGCGTGATATCAAATGCAAGGATTATTATATGTAAAGATCCCATGGCACTATTTAATAGATATGGATGTTTCTCCTGCCAACAATTGGTTATTTACTTGATTGTAATAATAATGATTCTTGCATTTTATGTAGCGCCATATGACTCTGGGATGTCTCAAAACACTTCTCAGAATATATTGTGAAATGTATTGACTATATTTTGTGGGTGAATCGCAGCAGCCAATTGCGCTGAGCAGTAGCCCACAAACAGTGATCGATTGAGGAACCAATTTTTCCTTGATGGATTATTACCCACTGGAAAGCCATCGGCAATCGTCTTAACCGACTTCCTACCTATTGCTGTAAACAGCCGTGTGGAGTAAGGAAACTTTTGTCTTTTGCCAAAATGATTTTGCCCCACCTGGGAATCAAACTCAAGTCCTCTCGTCTGAGAGGCAAGCGCGCTATTCACTATGCTACAGGACTCTGCAAAACTACTGCATTCCCCACATGTCTGTGTTGTTGTGTTTCAGGTTTGCCGGACCACTGGGAACAATAACTATTAAATGTAAAGATTTGCGTATTATCCAGGTTGACATTCCTGGCATGGAAGAAAGCTTGAACATCGCCAGTTCTATTGAAGTGAGACTTTTTATGGAATTGTTTGCTAAAGTGTGTTGAGTGTTTTAGGGTAGCATGAACCAATATATATTTTTGAAGTTTAATGTTCTCTGTGTGTTGTTCATGTTTAGTGCTGACCTAATCAAATGTCTCTGTTCACTTTATTGCTTAAATTACTGCAGATTATGTAACTTTCTATATTTGCCATCTTTGTGAGTGTTCAATTGAGACAGGTAGAATACCACAGTATTTACATAAACTTTGGAACTAGATTTAAATCACTTGAATTTATTTAAGAAATTAAATTGTAACTCTAGATATTAATATGATCTTGCATTTTTGCATTTATTGATCACTTCAGTACAAATGTAAGGATTATTTTATACATTTTCACAAATTTAGATGTTGTTAATCCTTGTTTAGATAGTGCTGGTGAATCTGTAAACTATTCTAATTGACAGATGGATCAGTATGGAATTTTAATAATATAATCCTTGTAATTGATATAGTGCTTTATGTCTTCGAGACATCTCAAAGTGCTTCACAGAATAAATTGTAAAGTGAATTCACTATATTTTGTTGGTAAAATGCTGCAGTCAATTGCGCACAGCGGTGTCCCACAAACAGTCGTGGATTGATGTGGATAATTTTTTTTGACAAAGCATTATTACCTCCGGAAAAGTAATCTACCAATGACCAGGTTCCTACTTACTGTTAGGTAAACAAAGGCATATGGAGGAAGGAGACTTGCCCAACATTTCACCCTGATGGCAATCAAACCCAGGTCTCTCGCTTGCGAGGGGTGTACCCTAATCACTACAGAATCAAGTTTGGTCAATTGCAAAGAACAGTTTTAACTTTGAACTGTCGAGCACCACTTGAGAAGTTACTGAAAGTTGTATTCACTGTACAGAAGTATGTTAATAATAATACTTCTTGCATTTGACATAGTGCCTTATCATATCTTCCAGACGACTTGAATCACTTCACAGAATGTATTATAAAGTGTATTGACTATATATTCTGTAGGCGAAATCTGGCAGCCAATTACGCATAGTTAGAATGTAATACACTTAAAAGGAGTGAGTGAGATATGTTTACAGTAACTGCTTAGTCAGTTCAAACCTTGTATTAATTTAGTAAAACAAAAAGTCCCCATTCGATAAACCGGAACGTATCCGGAACAACAGCGGTGCAGCATTTGTAAATGCATAAATAATAACAGATACTAACAATATTGTATTGGTACTTATTGTTAAAACTACTCTTGTGCGCTTCTCACCTTTGCTGGTAGATGCTGCGGTTGAGGTTTATAGTCCAGCGATTCTTTTTAAAATGGAGCACGCCAAGCGGGTGAAAAAAAGGAGCGCGACTTTAAAGCCTTAACCCTAGCCGATCACCCAAATTGTCGCGCAGGTGCAGTATTTCGGTTTGCCGCTAGTAGAGTCTAGGGTTATCGGCTTTCCACTAGTAAAATCGCGCTGCCGTTTTTTTCACCTGCACGGCGTCCTCCATTTAAAAAAGAATCGCTGGACTATAAACCTCAACCAGTAAAGGTGAGAAGCGCAAGAGAGTAGTTTTAACAATAAGTACCAATACAATATTCTGTTATTATCTGTTATTTAGTCTGGTGTGTATGGTGTGTGTTAAAAGAACTTTAATTTTTTTGTGGTGGGTTTTTCGGCCACGGGCCTCCCGAATATCCGGCAGGAGCTTTAACCGGCATTGGCCAGGTCCCGCGGGTGCCGGATAAATGGGCTTTTACTGTACTATTTAAAAAATAATGTCAAACACTTGAATAGCAAACATTTTTGTGAATACATTTTGCATGCTGAAAACGGTATTTTTGATGTATTTTGGCCTACTAGCAAAGGTATTTGCTCTCTGCGTAACTAGGAACAGCAATTTATATTTATATAGCACTTTTCACATCAGGAGGACATCTCACGCATCTAAGCCAACCAAAGTGCTGGTGATAACAACAATAACAAAATTACATTTGTATAGCGCCTTTCATGTTGGGAGGACATCCCAAGGTGCTGGACAGTGAATGTTTCAGACCCGAGCTGAGGTCAGGATCAGGAAAGGTAGAGCAAATAGAGGGGATTTGGGGTGACTGATGGGACTGTCGAAGAGGAGGGTGTTGAAGCAGATAATTCTGCATTCACTATCATAATTTTACAACACTATCTTTTCCTGTTTCTTCACTTCCTCTCCCCAACTTGATTGCTTTCAAATAATCCTTCAATGGGCCAACTAGTAGGGAAGCTGATAAATTTGTCTGTGAAATGGGGCAAGATGCAATGGAATTACAAAGGTCCTTCAACCTTTTCTGAAGGCATTTCAAAGAATTTGTTGTAAACTCTGTAGTTTGTAGGTGAACATTAAGTGTACGGACTGTTTTGTAAGCAAACACCAAAAACATTTTTGCCAGCGAGGCCCACAAAATTTGACAAATGACCGACTAATCTGGAGGATTGTTGACAAGGAAAACAAGAGAAATCCTCCCGTCTTAAAAGAATGTCATGGGATCTTTAACCATTCAAGTCACCCGAAGAGGCAGATGGGAACTCCCAACAATGTGGTAATAATACTCCATTATTATTCCTCAGTGACTAAGACTTTACATAATTTGAGCTGCCTCCCCTTTTATACCCTAAATTTCTTGACAATGAAGTACCCTTTATTTTCTAGGTTCTTACATTCATGATGTGAAGTTCCTTTTACCTATATTTTACCTCATCAGTGTATGATGATTTTTAAAAACTGATACTGTGCTTAGTTGATATGATGTGCTTGTAGCCCATTCATAACTGAAGAAAATCTAGAAATTGATTTGTACATTTTAAACTCTGTTTTCGCCTTCTGTTTTTTTGTAGCCCTTTTCTGATGGTTCACTGTAAACCAAACAATAGAAAAGTTTTATATGTTGGTAATGTTCAGAATTTAGCTATCCGAGCTGTGTCTGATATTTGTAATAATATGATGAGAATGTGACCCAAGTTATTCATTCTGTTTGGAATTAAAACATTTGTTGTTTTCCAATAATTATTTTCCTCTGCTGTAATAATTTTGCTGAATATCTTTGGTAGTGATTATAATGTTACTTTGTCCTATCTAGGCCTTATCGACTCTGGATTCCACCACACTCTTGTATCCTTTCTTTTATCGGCCAATGTTTGAAGTCTTAGAAGATGGGTGGCACTCCTTCCTTCCAGAACATGAGTTTACTCTGCTTTCAGAACTGGTAAGTTCAACAACAAGTTACATCAAAATAGTCAGGAGGACTTGTCAAAGCACTTTACACAGCTGATTAGGAATTGGAGCAGGAATTAGAGGAAAGTTGAGGAGGTGGACAAGTGGTGAACAGAGCCGGCTGTCGCTGTATTGCTGCAACCTACCGGGTTGGAAGATAGTATGCTGGATTCATTTTCAGAGAAATATTGTCACAAATAGTTGGTACTGAAATTCATTCTGAAGTTGCTTATACTGTTCAAGACCTTTAAGAGATAATTATGTGAATGTCAGTTGATGACTGTTTTCAAAAGCTGCTATACATTCTCTTGATAAACTGCCTTCTATATAATTTTTGGATAATATGAAAAGTACAATTATGTAGACATGTACAAAGTATAAACATTATTTACTACAGTAAAACCTTGATAATCTGGCACAGTTGGGGCCACTTGCCTCCTGGATTCCGGAGTTTTCCGGCACTTAGAACCTACCCTAAAAATGGCTGGGGAAGCCCCGCCCCATACACCACGTGTGCTGTAAACCCAGCACTGAAGCCCCCAAAAGCTCAAGCTCCACCCACAGCGCTGGGTGATAGAGTGACCACTCCGGGAACTACAAGCAGCTGTTCCGAATTTTGGGAGATTTGCCTGACATCAGAAAAAAATCTTAATACAGTATGTATCTTGAAATCTCACTGGTTTTAGGGAGTTGCCGTCTTTTGGAATGTCGGGTTATCAAGGTTTTACAATACAGGTACCCCGCCCCAATCACGCCCTCGACAACCACGAAACTCACGCATCCATGGTTGGCTCGTTGAGACAACCCTTGCTAACCACGCAATGGTTATTGCTTAACTCTTGCTTATCAACGGGTTTTAACACTAGTGTTTGGTGCTAGGACCCAATTGCATCAACCAGCTTCGCGCTAGCGTCTGGTGCTAGGACTCAGTTGCGATGTCGCAATCAACCAGCAAGATGTCTCTTCTCTCTTAGGATTTCTCTCTCTCTTTCTCTCTCTCTGTGTCTGTGTCTCTCTGTGTCTGCAGATCCTGGCAGCCAATGCCCCCAAACATGTCACCCACCACACCACTTTCTCTGTTGATTTCTCTCACCTCCGTGTCACCCACCACACCACCTTATCCGTTGATTTCTCTCTCTCTGTGTCTATGTGTAGATCAGTCAGTCAGTCAGACAGCCTCTCGGATTGCTGCAGATACTGGCAGCCAATGAGCCCAAACTTACTCTCTATCCCCACATATGTTATAAATGTGTATGTGTTTTTGTGTTTAGTTCTATGAAATGCGAACTTACTCTCCCTATCCACATGTTTCCCATAGGGTCCTGTATCTTCCAACCGCAGTTTTACCAACCACAGAGGTTTTCAGGAACGTATCCCCCGTGGTTGGGGAGGGGTACCTGTATTACATTTAGCTTTCTTGAGACCCTTTTAAACTTATGTTTACATGTAAATAGCATCTTTCATGTCAGGAGGACCTTTCAAGGCACTTCACACAACTGATTGGAAACCGGACATAGGGGAGAGCTGAGGAGGTGGGCAAGTGCTGAAGAGAGCAGTCATAGACTAGTCCTAAAGCGTGTTTGAAAGAAGCTGAGGGAGGGAACAAAGCAGAAGGCCTCGGGTTGCAGAATAGCTGAAATCTTGCCCACCAACAGTGGAGCAGGGCGAGGGACATGAGCTACCTGACATTGCTCAGTGGAGGGAGCGGCTTTGAATAGAGGGTTGCAGGAGCTCGTAAAGGGGTGTTGCCATGGAGAGATTTGATAGTGAGAATGATGATCTTGAATTTGATTTCCTTGGGGGATCAGGAGCCACATAATGGCTCATCCAGGAATTATATGCAACAGACAATTAATCAGAACTGGATTGGTCCTGGAATCAAGGATTCATTTGGAAGTAATTGGTGCATATAAATGGTGGAAAAGATGAGAACCAAGGATAGCGGCCTGAGGAGCACCACTTATGACCGCAGGTTTGGGTGGAGAATCAATTGGAAGATAAAATGCTGGGATGACAGAATAAAATCATACTTAATGTTGCTAGAAAACACAAAAGTTAAAGTAGAAGAAGTTAAGTGATTTTTTTAAAAGCTTTTTTTTAAAAAAAATCATTATTATGTAAGGTCTATTTGTGACCTGCACAGCCTCAGACATTTTAACAAAATATTGACACATTCAGTGATCCCACAAAGTAAGACCATCTCACTGGATTAAAAGTCCATTTCTTTGACCACTTATTTGGCCAGATTGTTGGATTCCAGCAGAGACCCATCTGATCTTTGTTAAATGAGGAGGTTCCAAGTATGGTTTATGATCACAGTCAGTAAATGCAGAACCACTAATATTCCATTCTCCATTGCTTAAAAAAAATGTTTCAGTAAAAAAAAAGCACTGTAATGTTTTCCAGTTATTGTGAGGCTGATCTATGTAGAATGAAGTGCTTGCATTTTTTCGTTGACCTTCTATTGCTGACTGTGTGGGAGGAATAATTGTTTTAAAGATGACACATACGTAGAAGTAAGAGGAAGATCACATACTTCAAAGAATTTTATTTTGTACATGTTTCCATTTAGCCTCCCACATCTCCAGCATGACTCACTTTCTTCACTGTTTTAATCTTCCAAAGCCTTTATCATTTCTTCAGCCTTACATTTGCACCAGCCCAGTTGATTGTGTATTTCATATTTGCATTGTGATGGATATGATCCATTAAAACAATGTAAAGAAATTGAAGTCCATTTGTTTACAATTTAGAATTAGTAATTAAGAAAACTGTCCCCTAACGATTCAGAAATAAACATCAGATTTACATATACACATGCTATTTCTTAGGCTCTGGATTATTTCTGAGCATGATGATGAAAATGCTGACAGACTTTTGAATCTTTTTGATATATTTTGTCCAGTTTTTATGAAAGGAAGGGACTATAATGGCTTCCTGGAGCCAAATGTTTCTCATCTTTCCAGATGCCCCTTGGTTCACATGAAGCTCTCACAAACCAAGTGCTTCAACCATACTGATATGATGTTGTAATGATATGAAAATAATTCTTGTAGACATGTCACTTCCTATTTAGTATAGCCTGTTATCATGTGGGTTATCACCAATAATGTCGCAATGACCTTCTCCTTTTGAGGAGCCAAGTTGGCAGCTCCTTGACTGTTAGGAAGCCTAACATTTCTGCAGTTTTCCTTTTTTTTCTTGAAGGATGTGACTTACTAACATTCAGAATTGGATGGATAACATCCGGATACAGTCTTGAGACTATAAATTTTATGTTTTACACACTGCAGAATGTACAAAGAACCATTTTCCGCTTTACAAACAACCCACAAGTGTTGTCCTTCCAGTGCTAAAGAAAAGGCAGAGCTGGTACAGTAAAAGCCTGTTTATCCGGCATCCTCGGGATTTGGCCAATGCCAGTTAAACCGCGTGTTGGATATTCGGGCGGCCAGCTGCCGAAAACCCAACACACACTAAAATATTTTTAAAATATATAAAATATTAAAATTACTTTTTAAACATACCATATTAATAATAGACTAAATAATAACAGAATATTGTATGGATACTTACCAGTAAAGCAATAAATATCGATTACAGTCCATAAACACAGCACACAATCAAAGGTTTTTTTTCTTTCTCTCCCTCCTTCCCACTCTTTCACACACACACAACTCAATGGCTGCAAAACTAACCCCCCTCCACTCCTTTCATTTTCCATCTAAATTAATCAACTCACCCCCTCTCTCTCTCTCTCCCCCTCTCCCTTACCTCTCTCTTTCTCCGCCCCCTCTTTCCTCTCTTTCTCTCCCCCCCCCCCCACCACCGTCTCTCTCTCCCACCTCTCTTCCCTCTCTTCCTCCCCCTTCTCTTTCTTTCTCCTTCCTCCCCCTCTTTCTCCCCTGCCCCCACCCCCTCTTTCTCTCTTTCTCTCCCTACCTCTCTCTCGAACCCGGAAGTGTAGCATTCAGAGGTAATCATACTGTACTCTGTGAGGAAAAAAACGGCAATGCCATCTTCAGGCACTAGTAGCAGCATACCGAAATACTGATACGAGAGAAAAAAATGCGATTGTGTTGGATAAGACCCGGTTAATCAAATGGGGACCTTTTTTAAGTGCCGGTCATATGGAAGTTACAGTTGATCGGGTCACGGATAAACGGGCTTTTACTGTATTAACCATTTGGTCCTTTTCATATCCCAACTAACACCTCAATTAACTGTACGTTTTTAATTGAAAATTAGACGTTGCCTTTTCTATAATGAAATGTGGAGTACATAAAGCTTTTATGCACTTATTTTCTCAGACCGATGAATGGAGACTGAGTTATGTGAACAAGGATTTTACAGTCTGCCCATCGTACCCTCCCATTTTTACTGTGCCAAAGTCAATTGATGATGAGACGCTGAAAAAAGTTGCCACATTCCGTCAAGGTGGCCGCTTTCCTGTCCTCAGCTACTACCACAAGAAGAATGGAATGGTGAGTCCATAACAAGAAGGAATTTTTTTTCCCCACATTTGTTCAATCACTGCATAAAATTTGAATTTTCTCCATACTTCAGTGGAGCAGAAAATCGCAAGGGATTCTGTCCCCTTCAGTAATTTGTTGTAAATTCAAGGAATCTGCTTGTTATTGAATGTCTTCTGTTTAAAGTGCTGATGCTCTGTGGTTGGTAGTTCAATTCCTATGCCAGGCAGGTCTGCAATACTGCTTATGACAGCCAACGGCTCATCGTTGGACTTGGAAGGACAGACCAGTCACTGGGTGCAGCTTTTCTTCACACTCGGCTCTCATTAAACCAGCAAGCCAAAGCCCTAACACTATGCCTTTGTTGGCAAGCTATTCAATTTTAGCTGGTTAAACTCCAGTTGTACTCTTAACACATATTCGGTGGTCTCCAAGCCTTGGCTCTTGCTAATTTGCACCTAATGCTTTCCAGAATTAGGTAAGTAGGATGCATTGCGCCAAGGAGAGAGTATTTATTCCGATTGAATAAATGTCTTGAGAATTTCCCGTGTAGGTGAGATGCACGGAACCCTCAATGTCCTTTGGATATTCTTAAGGGTGATGATTGGATTCTGCAAGTATCAGACCGAAACAAAACTCGTTAGGGAGCAAATAAGAGCAAGAATTATGTTCCTTTCAGTTTAAATGATCCAGCCTCAATACTAAAACCTGCCTTGCATCAAGAGATCCAGGTTTGATTCCCAGCAGGGCAAGACCTTGGGCAAGTTGGGCCGCATAGCTGATAATAATTCCTCAAGAAAAACAATAATAAATTGGTCACTTCAATCTACGACTGTTTGCGGGACACTGCTGTGCGCAATTGGCTGCCGTGTTTCGCAAATGTACAGTCAATTCACTTTACATGCATTCTGTGAAGCGCTTTGAGACGTTTCGAAGATGTGAAAGCGTTATATCAAATGCAATGATTATTATTATTATGTATGTAGACCTCCTCTTGGCTGAGCTGTAAGAAAGCTACCTGGAGCAAGTTCAGTTGTTTCTAGCATTGCTGCCTTGACTTAACTACTCCAATAAAAAGTGTTTTTGTTTGGTTCTGTTCTAACTAGCTTGCAGCTATGAGTCCTCAAGGGTCTTGACTATAGTTTCTGATGTACTTCCTATTTGTATTTTAAGATGGAATGAATGAAGAAGGCTATGTTATTTAATATAGGTAGTCTTCATTCTTTGAGGCTCAGTTGTTGCAAACAAATATTTTCTAACCTCTCATTTTCCTGCTAATTGAAACGACTCACATGTTGTAATATTCACTTTTTCTGTGCTATTATACTGCGGTGTTTCATCATAAGTGTTAATTATTCCTGTGCCATCCAAATTTAATTGGATTTGGTTCCCAATTCCCAGTGTGCTCCTGTTGTTGCCCTGTTGGGCACAGAACCAAAAAGGCTGCTTCAAAATGAGGCAATAAATTTGCATAACTATGGAAGTGATTATCTGACTTCCCCAAATTATAGTTATCTATGAGATTGAAATAATTCCTACTTTAATATGAAGATTTCTGTAGTGTGTGAGCTGCTATTCCACTTCGATTTGAAGACGCCAACAGCCCTTTTTACAATCAATAAAAGAAGTAAAAGATTAATAACAAATGGAGCCATGTCAATGATATGAATCTGTCAATATCTGACATGGTATTCCACTATCCATTAGGGCCAACCTTGCCGTCAGGGCTTTGGTTTGCAGAGTTAACAAGAGCTGAGTGGGAAGATTCTCTTTCCCCATTGATTGTTGTGCCCCTCCTGATGAGCCAGGCATCAAAACCTATCAACAGCAACAAAATTACATTTATAGAGTGCCTTGCACGTCGGGAGGACGTCCCAAGGCGCTGAACGGTCAGGTTGGGACCCGAGCAAGTGGGAGGGGCAGGGTAGGGCGGAGGGGGGTGGGGGAGAGAGTTAGGAGCGCAGCAGAAGGCACGATTGAAGAAAAGGGTCTTGAAACCAGCCATGAAGGAAGCAAGGGAGGAAGCGAGGCAAAACGACGGTGGGATGGAGTTCCGGATTGTGGGGGCAGAGTGGTTGAAAGCCCTTCCACCGATGATAGGGCGGGTCAGGCGGGGGACATGAAGCAGACCGGGGCCCGTTGAATGGATGGGCCGGGCAGGTTCATAGGGAGAGAGCAGGTCGGAGAGGTAGAAGAGGGCAAGGCCATGAATGGCCTTGAAAGTGAGGATGAGGTTCTCGAATTCAACCCTTTGGGAATGTGGAGCCAATGAAGCAGGGCGAGGGTGGCAATGATGTGGTCGCGGAGCTTGGTGCGGTTGCTCCAAACACTCTAGTGCAGTGATCCAGCTGAATTGTCCTGTCTTTCTCTTTTCAAATGATGATTTACCTACTCTGCGTTTCCGGCTTTTAATTGCAGAGTTTTAGCAGTGGACATTTTTCTTCTTGTCAGCACTTCAAGATAAGATAGTATTTATCATCATGAAGAATTTTTACATTTTCTATTTTGGTGTTTCTTATCTCTTTTAAGTTCCACTTTTTAAATGTAGATCATGACTGAGAAATGTTGTCTTTTCAGCTGTTGTATCTCAAAGAGGTTGGTTGTCTGCAGGCTATTATTTATTGATCAGTCCAACCACTTACACATTAAAATGAGGTGATCAGTCACTTAGCTGTGATGTCTTCCTGCCCTTTTCTTTCATCTGCTCACTTTCACTGGTGCCATTATACCAAGGTGCTGCAGGGTTCAATTATCTAGGCTTTGCACCTTTTTTTTGTAATTTGATCCAACCAATCTTGTCTTTTTTTAACACTTTCCATGTTTCCTTTCCTCAGTCTGCCCAAGTCTCATTTAAAAGTATAAAATTAAAAGACCATAGCTGAAGCAGGAAAGTTCAAAACAGTTTTTCCACTCAAAAAAAATTCAGCAAAGCTGCATTTCTTCAAATTTAGTTTTACTCTTTCGGGCCAGCATGGGACATTTGGATCTGATTGTGAAAGATTTGTTTTGAATAACTGTTCAAATAATTTTGTTTTAGAAATATTGTAATTCTGTGTTATAATTTGCAGTATTGCTTGAATCCAATTTTGCTAAACCGTTCAGTGTAATTTCAATTGTGTAATGGAAATTGTGCTTTTCAATGGTGAAATACAGAATTTTTTTGTAGAAAATCAAATCTACTATAAAAAGTATAAACACTCCTGCCATGGCATTATTGGGTATGTTTTTCACATAAGCTGCTATGTGAATTGTCATGCTGTTAATTAGTCTTTGCATTTGTACAAACTATTGGTTAATTGTGGAGAAGATATCAAGAGAAGATATTTGTATTTGATATCAAATCGTCAACATCTCCGAATGCTTCACAGGATTTTGTTAACTGAAGTGTAGTGACTATTTCTATAGGCAACCAAGGCAGACAATTTCTGCACAGCAATGTCTCACAAACAGCTATGAGGTGAATGTCTCATTTTGTCTAAAAGATTGTGAACCAGAAAATGTCATGAAAAAAGCTGTTCGCATTCGAATAGTGCCATGGCATCTTTAATATTATTATGGGGAGGAAGAAACAAGTTCATTTGAATGTCAGTGGTTCTAAAAATACATTATTGCTTCAATAGGTATTCAGCCTGGGTTTGAGTGATAATGTGAAGCTTGACCCCAAAACTTTCTAATCTTCCATAAGAATGATGACAACAAATGCTATGAGATGGGAGACCAAATGCAGATCTAATTCACTGTTTATAAACCAAGAAAATAAACGCTGGATCAACTAGGCTGCAGTAAACAGGCTTGTCATTTTGTCCAGTCCATCAGGTTGCAGGTGTGCTGTTTCAGCAGTTGATCAACAACAATAAAATTACATTTGTATAGTGCCTTTCCTGTTGGGAGGACGTCCCAAGGCGCTGGACAGTCCATGTTTCGGACACGAGTTGGGGTCGGGGAGGTGGAGGGACAGTCGAAGAGGAAGGTCTTGAGGCAGGATTTGAAGGAGGCTAGGGAGGGGGTGAGGCGGTGGGACTACGGGATGGAATTCCGATGGTTGGGGGCAGAGTGGGGCCTGCCGATCGTGGGTCAGGGACATGGAGCAGGCTGGAGCCCGTCGACCAGAGGGAAAGGACAGGTCGTATATATTGTGAATACTGTATATATTGGAAAACTCATCAGATATTTTAGGAGGGTTTTGAAAGCAAGGAGAGACTGGGTGAAATTGATTTGGACAAGCAAGCATTTTGAATTAAAATACAATAGTACTTTTGATGAAATACTATACAATATTTCTAAATACAGCAGAAACCCGTTTTTCCGTGACTTGATGCACCGGCACTTCCGTATAACCGGCACGCAAAAAAAAAAGGCCCCATTCGATAAACCGGAACATTCGGAATAATAGCAGTGGAGCATTTGTGAATGCATAAATAAAAACAGAATATTGCATTGGCACTCAATGTCAAAACTACTTTCCTGTGCCCCCCACCCCTGCTGGTAGATGCTGCGCTTGAAGCCATGATGCTGTGGTTGAGGTTTACAGTCCAGCGACCCCTCTAAAAATGGAGCACGCCAAGTGGGCGAAAAAAACGGAGCGAGTATGACTTCAAAGTCATACTAACGGCAAGCCGATGACGCTAGCCGATAACCCACATTGTCACGCAGGTGCAGTATTTCAGGTTTGCCATTAGTAGAGTCTAGGGCTTTGGCTTGCAGCTAGTAAAGTCGTATGACTTTAAAATTGCGCTGCTGCTTCTTTCACCTGCCTGGCGCCCCCCCATTCAAAAAAGAATCGCTGGACTGCAAACCCCAATCAATAAAGGTGAGAAGTGCAAGAGAGCAGCGTCCCACGAACAGTCGTGGATTGAAATGACCAATTTTATTATTGTGGGTTTTTTGGAGAGATTATTGTTGAAAGAACTTTAATTTTTTTGCAGTGGGTTTTCGGCTGCGGGCTGCTCGAATATCCAGCAGGAGCTTTAACTGGCATTGGCCAGGTCTCGCGGGTGCCAGATAAATGGGCTTCTACTGTATACAGATTCTTGTAGTAATACTATAGCTGTTGTATGAATTCACATTTTAGTTTCTTTAAATCAATTGTTAGGGTTGTACGTGTATATTATAATTATATATCTATTTTATACTAACAAAACCACAATGTCTGTCTGTGCTTCAAAATGGATCTCAACATCGGTTTAACATGATTTATGCTTCATTGGAAAGTTCTTGCATCTGAGAGTACATGTTTTCTGGTATCTCCTATCGTTCGTGAGTTAGGACCTAAAATATATTTCAGTTTTTAATTTTTTGCTGCAGTTACACCTGATGGCTGCCAAGTCAAAGTGGCGCTGTAGCATCGTGTGTCATGGATCATGTACGCACGCACGCACACACGCATTGCAGTTACACCTGGTATCTGCCCCGGCTCAGCAGAGATCTGTGGCGTCCTGCATCACAGAGCACGAAAGTAGATGGAACAAGTGAAGGTGGGAACAAAATATAGAACAGGCTAATCTGTGGAAACAAAAACAAAATTACATTGTTAAAGCTCCTTTCATGTCGGGAGGATGTCCCAGTGATTATAAATTATACATAAATCGGTTATTACAAATATGCTTAAGCAAAAATCAAACCTTTCAAGTTGTGTGTCTCTGTGTGCGCCAATCTACTTTCCATGTTGGATACTGTACTTTGGTTGCAAGTGCAGCTGCAATGGGTACAGCTAGTATATAATATATGTATGTACAGTATATTTAATGTATATACTGATTGATGGTGCTAGAAATGAATAATGATTATAACATTACAGCTCTCAACATGTTTTTTTTAAATTAGCTCACAATTCCCCAGATTTGATGCTGGATTATAGATGAGAGGCACATTAGTTGAACAATGTGGGAGGTAATGGGAGACATCAGATTAAGTTTATCTTCAGTAAGTGCTTTTTATTCCCTTTCCAGCTCTTTTTGCAAGCCTGCATCCAAGATGCTGAAAATCGTTGTGAATGACATAATTTAGCTAGAAATAAATACAACATCCTGAAAGATGAAACAACCGGAAATAATTGTGCTAATAATAGGTCCATATTGGTAGTTGCATACAGCTTGCATTTTTGCGTTTGTAGTGATCGATTTAAACAGACAAAGATGCTGAGTTAATACGTCGTGGTTTTCTCCCTTGACTACTTTGAGCTTTTAACCATGAGAATTCAGTTTTTTTCTGTACTAAATTAATTGCACATTTTTATTGACCAAAAGTATACTGCTTTCTTCTGTTTATAGCTTTACTCTTGGTTTACTTGAAACTATGGATCATAATTGTCCACACATTGTGTGGCCTGCTTAGAACACACCCAGGTTGAACATAGGATATACTGTGGACCATTACACCCTGTTTCCTGTGTTTAATTGGCAATTGTTTTGTTGCATGGGTCCAATTTTGGGAGTATGTCTGATCTGCATAAATCGTACTAAGGTGTACAATTTAGGTAATTATACAATTTATACAGATCAGATTTACAGATTTGTATGTGATGTTGAATTTCCTACAAAATCCGTTTAAATTTATTTGTATTAGTCGTATTAACAATCGCAAAACTATTTTATAGTTCAGATGAATGATGGCTTCAGATGGCTTTTATGGTTACTACAGATGAATGAAAAACTGGATTATTATTGATATGCATGCTTCCATTTGAAAGTTCTGTGATTACATACAGTAAAACCTTGATAATCCAATATAGGTAGACCCCACTTAATGAAGGGATTATTGACTTTAAAATCCTTCGTTAAGCGAGAGTTTAACTGTATTACTGCATTTGGCCGCAGCCAAAATGCCACACCGACCCGAGCCTCCCCGCTAAAATCAGTTTAGTTCCTAGCGGTTCCTAGCGCTAACATTTTCAGTGTACAGGTTGAGCAGCCAAAAGTCCTGAATTCCAGAATCCGGAATGTGACAAACATTGCAGGAATAAAAACGCCAATCCTACCTGCTCCAGACCAGGTCTTCACAGTCACCACACTGAGATATTGCAACCTGGGCCCAGGCATTTCCGGACTCGTGATGCACTTCTTTCCTCCTCCCTCTCCTCTCTTTTCTCTCTACCACCCCCACACCCTCCTCCACTCCTCTCTATCCCCCCCACTCTTTCTCTCAACACCCCCCCCTTTCTCTCTACCCCCCCTTCTCTTTCTCTCTAACATCCCCCTCCTCTCTATTTCTCTATCTCTCTATCCCCTCTCCCTTCCCTCTCTATTCTCACCTCCATCCCCCTCCTCTCTATCCCCCTTCCCTCCATCCCCTCCCTCTCTATCCCCCCCATCTCTCTATCCCCCCTCCCCTCCCTCTCTATCCCCCCCATCTCTCTATTCCCCCCTCCTCGCTATCTCCCCCCCCTCTCTTGACTTACTATTATTGAAGCCACGAAGCATCCTGCTGCTTAAGCTCCTCCCATATGGGAGGGGCTGCACTGCACTGCTTAACTGAGGCACGCTAAAGACTGAGTGTGCGTTGCTGGGTCAACCAGAGAGAAGCTGCGCATGAGAAGCTGCGCACGAGAAGTCGCGGACGAGAAGCCTGCGAGATTTAAAGTGTGTGTAAACATTTGTTATAGCGAAAGCAGCCTTTGTTAACCGGAAAAGTGATACAAATAGAAATCCTCATTATAGTGAAGTTCGGTAAGTGGGGTTTACTTATATTCCGAAAGCCGGCAACTCCCTAAAACTGGCAAGATTTCAAAATACATACAGTATTAGACTTTTTTTCCGTTGTTAAGCAAATCTCCCAAAGTTCAGAACAGCTGCTTGTAGTTCATGCGTCGCCGCTCTGTATTCTGGCGCTGTGGGTGGAGCTCAGGAATTTTTCTCTTCAGTGCTGTGTTTACAGTGCATGTGGTGTATGCTGTGGCATTTCCCAGCCATTTCTAGGTAGGTTTCTACATACCAGCAAACTCCGAAATCCCGCAGATTCGTGGGCCCAGCCATCCTGGATTATCAAGGTTTTACTGTAAAGCCAGATATTAACTATGAATTTATTGCTCAGTCTGTAGAGCTGCTGAAACTTCCTACAATGTATTTCAAAAAGTGATTACCAAGTGATTTCAATGCCATAAGTGAAATTGTTGTGTGGTATCACCATTAAGTATTTTTGTTACGTATAGTATTTCAACAACAACAACTTTGATTTATTTAGTGCCCTCCACGCTGGATGGCATTTCAAAGCGCTGCACAATAACGGATCCCGGGGCGAGCCAGGGGCAGGGGGAGAAAGGTGACCAAAGGCGTGGTCAAAGAGAAAGGTCTTCAGCTGTGACCTGAAACTGGAAAGAGAGGTGGATAGACGAAGGGAGTAAGGATGGGAGTTCCAGAACTGCGGGGCATAGTGGCTAAAGGCACGGCCTCCGATGGTGGAGCGGAGGATTCGAGGGACAAGGGGGAAGCCAGACCTGGTGGAGCGAAGGCAAAGGGTGCTGGTTTGAGGAGAGAGAAGGTCGGAGAGGTAGGGGGGTTGAAGAGGAGTGGAGGGATTTGAAATCAAGGGTGAGGATCTTGAAATTTCATACATGTCCCTTTCCTAAAATAATGCAAATGGTACAAAACTTGCAATTATATAGCGCCTTTCACACAAGCAGTGTCTCGAAGCTCTGTACTGCATCTTTCCCATATGTATATTATACAGTATATACTGTATTATATATAAAATAGAAACCTGACCACATTTAAGATAAAAGCATTATTGTTGTCGTTGTTAAATAGCTTAAAAGGGAATATGTTGTCTAACTTGGCTAATAATCAACATACCTTCCAGGTGATGATGCGTAGTGGACAGCCGTTGACTGGAACCAATGGGAGACGGTGTAAAGAAGATGAAAAATTGATTAATGCCACTCTGCGGGCAGGGAAACGTGGCTATATCATTGACACCAGATCAATTAATGTTGCTCAGCAAGCCAGAGCCAGAGGAGGCGGCTTTGAGCAGGAAGCCCATTATCCTCAGTGGAGACGTATCCACAAGTCCATAGAAAGGTAAGAGGCGATCGTGGCTGTTCGACCTGTTGTGTCATTATTACCTCCCGTGTTCACATGTCAGAGGGCTCTGCTGCATTTGTTCCAACAGTTGTATCACATGGAAAGAAATTTACAGATCACTGTATAGGATTTGGTGGAATATAAAAAGGACATGGTTACATTTGAATCAAATTGTACGATGGATTCTGCGTAAAGTCAGTGGAGGATGGGGGGAATGCAAGTCTTTTCACCTCATATTCACAGACTAACTAACCCAAATCAGTGGAATCCTACGGGACCAGATGCCTTTTTAAAAAAAGAAAGTCCAGTTGTCTTGACGTTTGCAAGGCTGCACGTTTATAAGTTTATATCCCTAACAATGCGGATCAGTGGAGTCCTGGTGTACAATCTAAATTGCTAGTAAGTTACAATTTGAGAAATGTGTCCTCTCATGTTAGGGCATTTTAAATATAATATTAGTTAGAACATGCTTTTTGTCTGAGCTATATTTACCTTATTACACTTTGGTCTTCCTTATTACACTTTGGTCTTCTAAATATGAACATTAGAGTGGGTGGAGGCTTATAGGACCTCCTTTGTCCGGCGTGGAGGGCGTTATATAAATTGAAGTTGTTGTTAATTGATATCACCTTATATTTGGAACAATATGGTAATTTTCTGAGTGAAAAGCAGTTCTTGTTAAAGTGGACATTTCAATATTGAATCTTTCCTATTGTTAAAGTGGATAATACAATAATACAAGATTTAATATTGAATTTTGAATTGTCTCTAGTTCAAAACATTTTAATAAAATGCAGCCAAAAATATGTTTTGAACGTAACAAAACAGAAATGAAATGGAGAAAAATTATTGCATTTGGATCAAACAACATCAACTTGGATTTATGAAGCGCCCTCCACGCCAGACAGCGTCTCAGAGCGCTTAACAAATTATGTAAGACTTTTAAAAAAAATACTGGAAATAATTCACAAATAGATTGAGCAAAATGTGTTCATCATGATATTTAATTCCATTGGAATTAAAGATGCCTCTATCTTACTTGAAACAAAAAGGGAGTTTCTCCTTTTGTCCTGGCCAACAATACCTCAGATAAAATTGATTATTCATTTCATAGTTGCTGACTACAAAATCAGCTGCTGTGTTCATCTACAAATACATAGAAACAGGAGTGGGCCATTCAGCCCTTAGAGCCTGTTCTGCCATTTAATTAAATCATGCCTGATCGACGTTTCTACTAATCCTTTCAATTCCAGTTTCCTGCTTTCTCCCCATATCCCTTAATAACCTGAACTACAAGAAATCTATCAACCTCATACTTGAAGGTGTGGATGGATCGAGCACCCATAGCCCTTTGGGGGAGAGAATTCCAGATTTCTACCACACTTTGAGTAAAACAACGCTTCCTGATTTCACTCTTAAATGGCCTGGTTCTAATTTTAAGACCATGTCCCCTTGTTTTAGATTCACCACCAAAGAAAATAGCTTCTCTATCTACCCTATCAAATCCATTTATCATCTTAAATACCTCAATAAAATCACCCCTCAACTAAATCACCTCTCAACCTTCTAAATTCGAGGGAATACAATCCAAGTTTATGCAGCCTTTCCTCGTAATTTAACCCTTTTAGGCCTGGTAACATTCTGGTGAATCTATGCTGCACCCCCAGCAGGGCTAATATATCTTTCCTGGGGTGTAGTGCCCAAAACTGAACACAGTCTCCAGCTGGGGTCTGACTAACACTCTATACAGCTGAAGCATCATTTATTCCCCTTTGTACTGCAGGCCCTTCACAGTCACAATGCACAGTCACTAACTACACTTTACTGTGAATCTTATGAAGCCCTTTGAGATGTCTACCAGATGTGAAACATGCAATATCAAATCCAAGGACACTTTATTTTATTAGTGAACAAGTCTACAAAATGTGCCAAGCATTCTAATACGGTAATCTCCTGAATTCGAACCTAGGCTGGGTCAAAATGGAATTTAAAAAATCAAAGAATTCCTAAGGTCCAAGCGTGGATTGACTCACCAGCTCACACTCCAGGTATGCGCCCCCACCTCACTGTCCTTTCTGTTCTTTAGTGGCCAGGGTTATTCATTCTGACTCGATTTGAATTCCACGAGCAGGAAGTAGCTTATTCACTATCTTTTGCTTGAGGGATTCAAACAATTACATACTGGCATTGTATTTACACTTAGCCAAAAATTCGAGTAACAAACTGGATTCCCCCACCAATTCCCCTCCCACCCAATTAATCCAGCCAGGGTTTTAGTATTTTCCAAATTTATTTTGCATATTCCTTTCAAATCAACTTGTGTGTTCCAAATTTTCCATGGTTGGATTTGCATGAAACATTGTAGGTTAACCTAACTCACTGATACTTCAATAAAATGGTGCGATTGAATGTACTAGGTAACGGGGGAATTTGTCTTTTGCAAGACATTTTCAGTTTTAACTGTATAATAGCCTGCAGGTACATTCATTATATAATGGTACAAAAATCTTTGCAGCCTTCCTTTTGGTGTGCAATGTTGGGTTTAATATCATTTTGATCTGCCATGAAGTTCAGCATCTTGATGAAGCCCTAAGGCTGTGTGATTTACTTGCGGGATCCATGTCTGCATGAGTCACTTGTGTATTCATTGGTGGTCCTGAATGAGTCATTTTTGCAATCATGATCAGCTTGTGCAATCAGCCTCATCAAGACCACCTTGCTAAATTTAGCAGTTCACAATAGACCAATTTAATTCCTTTGAGGAATATCAAATGCATTTTTTGCATAAACATTTGTATCGGTCATGTCAAATCTCTAATCGTTTTTTAATGAAAACAGTTTTTTTTAATAAAAAAGCAAATAATGATATCTGCATAATATTCTTTCCTTTGTACTGTCTGAATAAACTATTTTATTTTAATGCTGCATTAATCCAATTATTACTTCTCTTCATGTGTTTGGTTACATGTGCTCACAAAGGTGTGGGTTAATTACTGTGTTAGAAACTGTTGGTGTCTCAAATCGCTATCAAACATCTCCAGGTCAAGAATAATGTGGATCAGGTACCAAATGGAGCTCTTGCGATTTTATCACAGCAATAAATCATCGCACCATCCTGTGAACAGCACCCTCTAGTGAGGTATCTCCTACAGTAGCTGTTTCTATTGTGTGACATAGCCAATTTGTGTTAACTTACAAGTGTATTTATAAAATAGTTCTTGATCCCAAATCTGTCTCAAAAGGGCCAAAATGGAATTTTAAAATGTTAAAATCTGTCTTAAAAGGAAAAGCTGGCAATGGTATGAAATATGGCCACTTGATGCAACTTGCAATAGTAGAACGTATTTCTGTGGGAATGGAGACTAGACCACTGGATAATAGCCGTACCATCAGTCACTGCGCCCCGAGGCTCTGGAACTTCCTTCCTCACTCCCTTTGTCTCTCCCCCTCTCTTCCCAGTTTCAGATCTCAGCTAAAGACCTTTCTCTTCGACCGCGCCTTTGGTCACCTTTCTCCCCCGGGATCCGTTATTGTGGAGCGCTCTGAGATGCCTTCCGGCATGGAGGGCGCTATATAAATTAAAGTTGTTGTTGGATATTACTTTGAGGTACATTGCTATGTGCAAATTGGCTGTTGCTTTATACCTCAAATACATAGTTACTCTGCTTTACAGAATATCCTGTGATTTGATTTGAGACTTCATCCTGATACAAAATACACTATCAAATATAAGTGTTGTTATTTGAATTCTTCCTGATAAGAAATATACCAAGTTTAGTAATTACATCAAAGCTATCTTATTGTCTTCAGACAAACCTCCTGTATATACACTTTCCCTTGTTTGTAGTTTTCTCCAATAGGAAAGGCACTAGATATTAGTCCTGAATGGATGCAAAATAACCTTTATAACCTTTTTATAATATGGAGAACTCCCATTTTCATTGCCACAAAATAATAACACAGTAATGGGCTTTACAATAATAATAATCCTGCATTTGATATACAACAACAACAAAATTACATTTATAGAGCGCGTTTCACTTCCGGAGGACGTCCTTACATAACACCTTATCACGAGATTGAGACGACTCAAAGCACTTCACAGGATACAGCAATGTAATAACAAAACAACGTTGACCAAAGTAACGTTAAGCGATTATTACATTGCTGATACATAGGGGAACATATATCCATTTAATGTTGCAATGTTCGCTATTCCGTCGTTCACAAGGGTGGAAACAAACTACTTTGGGTAGTGTAGTATACTTAGAGGCTGAACGTCCAGGATACTTACGCAGGTTCACTTAATGTCGTTTCGCTTAAAGTTGCACTTTTCAAGAACACAACTGCGATGTTAAGCGAGGATCTAAGTGTATTCTGTAAAGTGATTTAACTGTGTATTTTGTGGGTGAAATGCAGCAGCCAATTGGCGCAGCAACAATCCCCAAACAGCCATGGACCAATTATTTGGGGGTTTGTTGGCCAGGACACGAGGAGAGACAAAGTTCCTTTCTCTTTTCGAGCAGTGCCATGGGATCTTTAACATCCTCCTGAACAGGCAGACAGGACCTCGGTTTAACATCTCATTCAAAGGACGGCACCTTCGACAATGCAGAATATCCCTAGCAAAGTATTAGAGTGTCAGCTTAGATGACGTGATTCTGCGTACTGATGTGGGACTTGAATCCTCGACCTTCTGTCTCGGAGGTGAGAGTGCTACCATTGAGCAAGCTAACTAATTTTATGTTGATAAACTATCATCGGATACTTCGGGTAAAGGAAGATTTCCAAATGAGATTTGGAACTGGATTTTTTTTCTCTCTGGTGTTTAATTGTTACCAAAGAGGGTGTGAGGTTGCAGCTTGCTGGACATGCATGTTATATGAGAACCTGTTTGTGTTCTATTGCAGGTGCAACATTCTTCAAGAGAGTTTGATTAAACTGGTTGAAGCTTCCAATGACCAATCCCACAGCATGGACAGATGGCTCAGCAAACTGGAAGCTTCCAACTGGCTCACACACATCAAAGAAATATTGACCACTGCTTGCCTGGCAGCTCAGTGCATCGACAGGTGAGGAGTCTATTTGTCAGGACAGTTAGGTATGTGTGGTACTTTTTGCTGTGTGTGCATTCTCTTGCCTGTGTCATTCAATACCCGTATTCTCTGATCTAACATAAAGGGGAAAGAAGTTGCATTACAATTTCCGTTTGTTATTTCACTTCAAAACAAGTTCAAATTTTCTCAAGGTTCAAGCTCAATTTATCTGGCGAGGCTTCAGACATATTTAATTAAATGATTATAATGTGTTTCTTTACTTGAAAATGAGACGCGTAGCCATATTTTATGCAGCTTGATATTGCCTCATCAACTCTAGTTTATTACACAAGTTTCTGGTTCACTGAGAATTAACTTGAAATACTGTATCACTTAAGCAAGGTATTTTAGGAAATTGTGGAAAGATTTTAAAAATCCTTTCTACCTCAGAGAGTGTGCAGTTGCACAATCCAATACTTAAGGCTTGAACCTTAGTTGATCTAAAACTAGTATGAGCTTCATGTCGAAGAGAGATGGAGTTGGATCACATTACCCAATCTTTCCACAAACTGCCTCAATTTCCACTGTACTATTCAGAAATCTGTATTTAACATAAAGAACAAAACAATCACACTTCTAGCGCTTTTTAAGTTGAACATCTCAAAACCAATGTTTTTTTTCCCCCACTTCCTGTTCACAATTTGGCTGCTACATTTTCCCATAGTCACTGTGCAAAATATACCGTCAATTAGGGAACGGCGATATGGGATTTTTCCGGATATGGATATATCGGTTTGCTCATACCTGCTTAAACCGATCTATCGAGTTTTTATACTGCGCATGCGCGTGCATTCGAAGTGCGCGTGCATTGATGGCGCGCGCGCATTTATGGTGCGCGCTCAGTCGCGGTGCGCGCGCATTGACGGTGCGTCCGCACTGACGATGCACGCGCAGTCGCGGTGCACGCACATTTCGAAATGCGTGCTCTAGGTCCAGAAAGTTTGTAATGTTGGTGTCAAGGTCTGTTGAATTATACGATGTTGTTTGCTCCCTACCTCCCCCTCTCCTTCTCTCCCTCCTCTCCTCTCTCCTTCTCTCCCTCCTTTCCCCTCTCCTTCTCTCCCTCCACTCTCCCTCTCTCCTCTCCCTCCTCCCTGTCTCCTCTCCCTCCTCCCTGTCTCCTCTCCCTCCTTTCCCCCTTTCCTTCTCTCCCTCCCTCCCTCCCCTCTCTCCTTCTCTCCCTCCCCTCTCTCCTTCTCTCCCTCCCCTCTCTCCTTCCCTCCCTCCCTCTCCTCTCTTGCTCTCTCCTTCTCTCCCAACTTTCCCCCTCTCCCTCCCTCCCCTCTCTCCTTCTCTCCCTCCTTTCCCCTCGCTCCTTCTCTCCCTCCTTTCCCCCTCTCCTTCTCTCCTTCCCTCCCTCTCCTCCTCTCTCCTTCTCTCCCTCCTTTCCCCTCGCTCCTCTCCCTCCTTTCACCCTCTCCTTCTCTCCCTCCCTCTTCTCTCTTCCTCTCTCCTTCTCTCCCAACTTTCCCCCTCTCCTTCTCTCCCTCCCTCCCCTCTCCTTCTCTCCCTCCTTTCCCCTCGCTCCTTCTCTCCCTCCTTTCCCCCTCTCATTCTCTCCCTCCCTCTCCTCTCTTCCTCTCTCCTTCTCTCCCAACTTTCCCCCTCTCCTTCTCTCCCTCCATCTCTAAACACAAAATAGGACACACACACACCAAAAACAAAATCTAGAGATTTATTCTCCTCCATTTCTTGCTTGAAACTAGCATGTAATGTCCACGTGTAAATGAGATCTATTACAATAGAAAAGAGAGAGACAGACAGTCTGACTGTTAGAGTTAGAAGCCAGATTATCACTGCTGTGTGTGTCTGACTAGACACACACATAGAAGCAGTGATAATCTGGCTTCTAACTCTCTCACATACAAAAATAACACTGACAGCCACAAAATGCCACTTATTTTTATGTAGTCTGAAGTCTGAATTAATGTCCTTCGCCATTGGCAAGCTCTCCTTTGCTATGCAAAAAGTGACAGCGTTCGTGATACTTTGCCACTTTTTGTCCCCTCTCTGGTACAATGTTCTCCTCTTAAATAAAGCAGGAATTGTTTGATCTGCACTGGCCCCACTACCTGTCGCTTTCTCCGAAGCGCTGGTTCGACTTCCTGCTGTTGTCGACAATGATTTTGCTCTGAGGGCAGCGTGCTGGGCGGGGTGGTGCTGCTTAATGTGATGTCGCAGGTTGCTCGTGCTCGAATCAGATGTCTTAACCAAAACCTTGCAAACTGTACATCTATACACACCATTACTGACTGCATTGTTTTCAAAGTAGTCCCATACGGGGCTTCTTTTCCCCATGATGAGAAAGGTAAATCTTCAAACTACAATTTTCAGCGATGCGACTTTGTTAAGACGCCACGACTCACGTCGAGTATACACAGTAAAGTGTGCGCGCGCATCGGATGTGCGCGCCCGTTAATTGTGCGCGCGCACCGAATGTACACGCATTCCATGCTCTAGATCTAGGAGGTTGCAATGCCGGCGACAAGGTAAGCTGGAAAAGATCGCATTACACTGATAATACCAACAATATTGATATATTGCCAGGAACGATATTAAAAATATATAGATGTATATTTTTTAAATCGAATCTCTCGATATAACAGTTTTTTTAGAATCACCATATCGGCATACCGATCTGAAAATCATATCGGGTTTAATCGAAAAACCGATTAATCGCCGTTCCCTACTGTCAATTCACTTTACAGTATATTCTATGAAGTGCTTTGAGACATCCCAAAGTCACAAAAAGGCGCTTCATCAAATGCAAGGAATATTTTTATACAATATTGTTTGAAGTGCTTTGGGACATCTGCTCTGAAAATATGAAAATGATGCAAGCAAGGTCCTGTATTTGGTGATTAATAATAAACAATCCTTGCATTTGATATAATATCTTATCACGTCTTCTAGACATCTCAAAGCACTTCACAGGATATGGTGTCAATGAATTGATATATATATATATATATATATCTGTACCTTTTTGTTAAAAAAAGAATATTGCCCTGATAGCATTTTGTGCTGTTACTAGGGAAGGAGCATCGGTGCTTGTTCACGGCAGCGAAGGGGTTGACACCACTTTGCAAGTTACTTCTATTGCCCATATTATCCTGGATCCACAGTCTAGAACAATCCGTGGGTTTGAGGCCTTGATTGAACGAGAATGGTTACAGGTAAGTTTGTAGCAAACTGCATTCACTTGCCAAGGACATTGATGGAATATTTTCTTCACAAATATTCTTACATATTCTTTTATTGCCACACTATTTTCCATCAAAAGCAAAAGGTGATAACATTAGCAAAGAATTTTAGGTGAACAGCGATTATATTTGCAGCATTTTTCATCCTAAATTCTTTGCTAATGTTTTCACTTTGAACACAGTTTGATAACAAAACAAATTGTCTGTTTGTAAAACCTTTTGTCAAAAAAAATGGTTTAGAAATACAGTACTTTTGGTTTGCATTATAATTAAATCAGAACTTTAATTAGACACCTTTAATTAGTAAAGGGAAAGTTAAAATATACACTTTTAAAAAAAAAAGGTTTTTACACCTTTGCAGCCAGTATTCCTGGCTCAATATTCATAAGCGAGATATGAAACCATTGCTGGCTTTTGGATTGTCAAGTTGCTGCTAACGCCACTTCCTGTGCAATATCAACAGAAATAACTGCTCTCTTTGGATAGTATGTAGTCATGCTATGTTGAAGGGAGTCATAGTTTTTCCTTATTTGTGTTTTTTTTAAATCAATTGAGTTGCTTTGGAGAGAGTTGTTGTGATCATTTCTTCTAACGCTTGGTGCCAGTTAGCTGAGCTGAGTGTTTTCCGGGGGTAGGTAACAGGAGATGTTTCAAACAATACTTCTGTTTACATTACCCTGTTTACTGCTCTAAACAGGTTGTAAATCTATGCAGTGACACTTATTGCAAATCGAGTGACTGGTTGCTGTTTTCAGCATTGCTGTACCCTTTCTTAACTCTTGCCACACAATCTTTGTTTAAGCCGATGATCCCCTTGCAGGCTTCTGCACCACACCAAAACTGGCTAGTTTGTGTGAGTCAGCCAACTAACTCTTGATTTCCTTCATTTTCCCTACCCCTACCTCCCAAAGACAAGATGATGGTTAGTATTCCTGGTAATTCGCTGATGGATGATTGCAGCCTTCAGGGTGCTGCACACTGTCATCCAGCACCACAGGTTTTGTAATGAGTGGGCAATGTAGAAAATAACTGATTTTCTTTGTTAAGTGTTTCATGAGATCCTTGACTTGAAAGCACACTCTTGAACCTCAGTGGGGACAGTGGAAAAAACTAAATGTAATATCCATACTGGTTTATTTCTTACAGGCCGGTCACCCTTTCCAACTGCGATGTTCTCAGTCGGCCTATTCCAATTCTAAGCAGAAGAATGAGGCACCTGTATTTCTCCTCTTCCTCGACTGCTGCTGGCAGATTCAGCGCCAGTTCCCATGTTCTTTCCAATTTAATGAACAGCTCCTGATCATGTTGTTCGAGCATGCTTACGCCTCCCAGTTTGGAACCTTCTTGGGCAATAATGAAAATGAAAGGTTGGTGATACTGAATCATTGTGTTACCATGTGTTTACTAAAGGAGGGAAGACTTTAATCAAGGAAGTGAGACGGTAGAAAATCATAAGGTAGTGATCATGGGAGAGAGTTCAATGTTCCACAGGTGAAAATCCTAATGTGATCATGGAGCAGGTGACTGTCCCAACAATAAAGCTGTCAGAACAGGTCAAAAGAGAGGGATATAAACAATTGTATACAGTAGTTAGAATCAACGACTGCTCCTTAATGTATCATGTGAAGCTAAGAAATCGGGCAGCTGCTGTAATAGATACAGCATTTAGCAGCTGGTCAAGCTTATAAATAGGTGAACACTTAGATTCCAGTGATCATTTATAGCTCAATATTATGTAGTAATTAAGACTTAAGACTAAAAATTGCAAATCAAGTTATAAATAAAGTTTAGACTAGGGCCCATCGATATGGGAAATTTCCAAATGGATATATCAGTTGGCTGATATCGATATATACTGATATATTGATATTTTCGGGTTGTTTTATACTACGCATGCGCGCGCATTCGGAGGTGCGCATGCATTCGGGGCCTATCCTCAAGAGGTAAATATCTCTCTCCCTGTGTCTCTCACACTCACTCTCTCCATCTCTCTCTCTCTGTGTGTCTCTCTGTCTGGTCTCTCTCCCCCCCCCCCTTCTCTCCCTCCCTCTACCCCCCCATCTCTCCCTCCCTCTCCCCCCACCCCTTGTATACCTGTATATTGTATTCGAGGACTACGAATACAATATGGCGGCTTGCACCTCGGTCTGTGCATTGTGTAGAGATGAGCATTCTGGGTCTTGTAGTTCAGTGTGCGCGCATTCGGGGTGCGTGCGCATTTGGATGTGCACACGCATTCCATGCTCTAGGCCCAGGAGGTTGCAATGCCGGCGACAAGGTACCGATATTTTTTATATCGCATTTTTCGATATATCGATATATTTTAAATTCCGACATGAAAATTATATCAGATATAACCGATATATCGACGGGCCCTAGTTTAGACCAATATGTGATTCAATTGTGAGAGGATGAAGTGGGTGGTAGAACAAGAAAAGAAAACTGAATAGAGGTGGGTGACAAGGGGGCAAGAGATGAACAACAACAGTCTTTTTCAGTGGTTGGATCATTTTGCTGGATGGTTTGTAAGTAATGTGCTGCATAAGTAGCTTGGTGTAGGAGAGCACAACGACAACGCATTAAAACTACACTGCATTCTGTAAAAGGAAAAAAAAGGGGTGCTGTATTCCCCTCTCCACCAGAGGGAGTAAGTAGTTAAGAATTAAGTTACTTGTCACCATCAGTAATTATTCCTCGCATAACGTCGTAGTTGAGTTCTTGAAAAGTGAGACTTTAAGCCAAACGGCGTTAAGCTAACCAGTTTTTCTCATATAAGAATTAATGTATAAATTGGAGTTGGATTCTTTTGGACATTTTTCGTCAAAATTTTCTTTTAAAAAAAAATTAGACTCGCTCTTGAGACTACATGCCCGGTTCACTCACTCGCTCCCTGGCTGCCTGCCCGGCTCACTCACTCGCTGCTGGTCTCGCTCGCTGCCAACTTGCCTGGCTCTCTCGCTGCTGGCCTGGCTCACTCCCAGCCTACCAGTCACTCTTGATGAGCAAGCCGTACCAACGTCGTGCCCCCTTTCCACCTGCTGGAGAATGACGTAATAGCAAACATCGCGACGTTAAATGGATATATGTTCCCTATGTTTTCAAATCTCTCCACTCCTCTGCATCCCCCTACCTCTATGACCTCCTCTCTTCCCAACACAGCACCCGTTGCCTTCGCTCCTCCAGTTCTGCTCTCCTTGTCTCCCAAATTCTTCGCTCCACCATCGGCAGCCGTGCCTTCAGCCACTATGCCCCAAACCTCTGGAACTCACTCCCTTCGCCTCTCCCCCTCTCTTCCTAGTTTTAGGTCTCAGCTGAAGACCTTTCTTTTCGACTGCGCCTTCCCCTGGCTCAGGCCCGGGATCCGTTATTGTGAAATGCTCTGAGGTGGCGTCCAGCGTGGAGGACGCAATATAAATTAAAGTTGTTGTTGTATCAGCAATGTAATAACGAAACAACGCTGACCAAAACAACGTTAAGCAGGGTCTACCTGTATATTTCTTTGCAGGGTAGCAATTGAAATTTAATCTGGAAAGTTACACAGCCAATTGTTGAAAACAGTTGATAACCCTAAAAAACCAATGTGTCAATCAGCTTAACAACTGGGTTCCTACTTACTGTGAGGTAAACAGGCATGTGGAGTAAGGAAACTTTCCCAACATTTAAAGAATATTGGAGAACAAACTGGATGGCTGTTGGAAGGTAGCTTTCTGCTTTGGCATTCCTTTGAATGAGATGTTAAACCAAAGTCTTGCCTGCCTGTTCAGGTGAATGTTAACATTGTTAATACTGCTCAAAAGAGAAAGGAGTTCCTCTCCAGTGTCCTGCCCAAGAATCCCCCAAATAAATGTTGTTGTCATTCATTTCTTGGCTATTTGTGAGACTTTGCTGTATGGCCATTGGTTATCATTTTTGGCCAGAAATCATAGAATTATGCAGCACAAAAGGAGTCCATTCGGCCCATCTAGTCTGTGCCGGCTCTTTGAACAGAGCAACTCAATCCCACTGCCCAGCTTTCTCCCCATAAGCTAACAGACCTGCTCTTCCTAAATAAAGGTCTAGTTCCTTTTAAAAGCTGTTATGACATCTGCCTCCACCACCTTTTCAGGCTTTCAATAGTTACTACACTTAACTATAAAATTCTGTGAGGCATTTTGAGACATTTCCACGTTAATAGGAGCTGCAGCAAATGCAAAGTTTAGCATTACTTTGGAAATGGCAACTATTGCTTCTCATCTAACTGTTGAGTGCTTTGAGACATCCTCCTAATGTGAAAGATGCTATATAAATGTAAATTGCATTGTAAGTTTCAGTCACTTAAACTTGTAGTGTTCAGCTATAATTGAAAATGTGTTACTGCAAAAAATGCTCAAGACTGTTGTGAATTACAAGCACAACTGAAGTGGAACCAATAAGTGAGTTTATGATTCAATTCATCAGTCAGAACTATAGTAAAATGATGGTTAACTGAAGTTTGACTTCATTTTTTCTGAAAGGAAAGAAATTAGCAGACAGAATATTATTTTCCTTCAAATTCTTACTTTGAATGCAAATGCAAGGATTATTATTATTACTTCTAGGCGAAAATTAAAGCTTCAGCAGAAAACTGTCTCTCTGTGGTCATGGGTGAACAGACCAAAAGTGTTGGAGAAGTTTCTGAATCCTCTCTATGAAGCTAATAGTCTGGTTATCTGGCCTTCAGTGGCACCACAAAGCTTGCAGCTCTGGGAAGGTGAGTGAGTGAATTTGTTGACCTTCAAGTTGACATTTTACTATACATGGTAATGTCAGCGACATTTTAGCAACTCCAAAGAATCTGATGAAACATGACATTGTGAAATGACATTGTGAAATATTCCTTTTCATCAGACTGTAATGTGGGAAATTAGTTGTTTACTTACCACTAACTTTGAGTGTGGGAGATTTCAACACAAGTGGATTTAAAAGAAATTTCAACATGTCTTCTATGTTATTTTATTTATTTATTTATTTAAAAATTAATGCCATTTTCTTCTCACTCCACAACCCCTCACAGGAAACTCCTGACAGTTGCTCAGAATATCATTCCTGAGGTTAGGAATTTAGCCATGTGGAAGGGGTCAGACTGCCTCCCACCCTGCAGATCACAATGCTGTTTTGGCCAATGTTAAAACACGGATCCCAATGGCTACTTCAGTTGGTACCGGGATCAAACGATGCCTGTGGAACCTCAGGAAAGGACAGTCCGATCAGGAGCACAATGTGTCTATTAGGAGCAATACAAGTTGATATAATTTTTAAAAAATCATTTAGCTATTCTATTTAATATGCATTGTTCATAGAATCTTATGGCACAAAAGGAGGCCATTCGGTCCATTGAGTCTGTGCCAGCTCTTTGAAAAGAGCAATTTAATCCCACTCCCCAGCTCTCTACCCATAACCGTGTGAATCCGTCCTCCTAAATCAATGTCTACCTCGCTTTTAAAAGTTGTTACAGAATTGGCCTCCACCACCTTTTCAGGCAATGCATTCCAGATTCGAACAACTCAAGTGAAAAAATGTCTCCTCACCTCCCCTCAACTTCTTTTAGAAACTACAGGTATCCCTTCCCAACCACTGGGGATATGTTCCCATAGACCTTCACGGTTGGAAAAATCGCGGTTGGGAAATGCAGGGCCCTATGGGAAACACGGTGATAGGGGGAGTAAGTTCACGTTTAGTAAAACTAAACACAAAAAAAACACAGTTATAATGTACATGAGGATAGGGGGAGTAAGTTTGGGCGCATTGGCTGCCAGGATCTGCAGCAATCCGCGAGGCTGTCTGACTGACTTACAGAGAGAGAGAGAGACACGGAGGGTGGGGCAGGGGGGGGTGTTGACACAGAGGGCTGGGGGCACTGTCTGACTGACTGGTACAGACAGACACAGAGAGAGGGGGAGTGGAGGGAGGGGGAAGAGAAGGTGAAATAGAGAGAAGGTGAGAGAGAAGCGGGCCTGCGGGAGGACGGGGCGGGGGAAGATAAGGTGAGAGAGACCTTTCTAAAGTCCGAGATGCACTCACAGAGAGAGAGATCTGCAGATCCTGGCAGCCAAAGCTCCCAAACTTACTTGCTAGACTGCGGAGAAGTGACAATAAATTCATGTTACTGTATTTACCTTAATCCTAAGAGAGAAGCGTTGTCACTGGTTGATTGCAACATAGCAACTGGGTCCTAGTGCTATACTCTAGCTGTTCGCACACACACAATACCTGTAGATTCACGAGTGTAGCGAGACCACATGGGCTAGTAAAGATGCTGATAGGTGGGAAACGCAGATGAATACACACCAATACTCGGATGAATGTGGTCCCTTGTTTGGAAGAGTGAAACTTGAAAATTTAAATCGCGGTTTGCGAGGGTTATCGCATTTAGCAAACTGTGGATACATGAGTTTTGTTGTTGGCGAGGCCGCGGTTGGGGCGGAGTACCTGTATTTTAAATATGTGACCTTGAATCACTGACCCTATCGAATCCCCTCATGATCTTGAAAACCTCTGTTAGGTCTCCTCGTAACCTCTGCTCCAATGAGAATAAACCAAGCCTCTCTAGCCTTTCCTCATAACTGAAGTTCCTCATTCCTGATACCATCCTGGTAAATCTCCTCTGCACCCTTTCCAATGCCTTAACATCCTTCTAAAGTGTGGTGACCAGAATTGAACACGGTACTCTAGCTGAGGCCTAACCAAAGTTTTATAGAGGTTGTATATTGGATACTCCACAATAGCTGATTTGATGTTGATCAGGGTTTTGTAACAGTTTGATTTTCTCTCCCAATTTTCTGAAAGCGGTTTTGTTTTGTTCCTGGGTACATGGATGCCAATAGATTTCTGGTACATCATTCAACTGGCCACTATTCATATGTAAGCCCTAGTAGCCTAAATTGACTATTTGGGTTATTGTAGCAAAGCTGAACCCTATCGTAACGTGTACTTTCATTAACAAAGAATGAGAGATAAGAAATTGCTTATGAAGATTGAAACATCAAATAGTGTTAAATTATTAAAAAGCCTGTTACATAGAAACATCAGTTGCCTAGCATTTATTTCAGCTCTCAGGTAAGTGGAATTCCGATGCTACCATAGTGACTAGTTACACAAGGATATGCTACTCAATTCCTTTATAAATATGCACTGCTAACTCCTTAACAAACAGACTGCACCTGTGTGTCGGAGTACAGGCAATTGCTTTATTCAGTCTTGGTGGCTGAGTCATGATCATTTTATTCCTCTCCATTTCCTCGATCTTGTTCGTGGAGAAGTTGCAGATCACAAGCATTTTCCCCAAGTTCAGGGCAATTTATAAGACACTACAGTTTAGTCCAATCTGCTTCTCCTGGGTGCACTGTGGACCGGTCTATACCACAAACACAGACTTGCGGTGTTGACTGGCCAGCTTCCCATGTTTGAATAAAAGTCAGTCTTCTGGGTTATCAGGTTGTCCCTGATGTCTGTTGTCCTTACTTTGCAAAGAAAGTGTTATCATCAGCACTATGTGCAGGAAGTAATGTCCTCAGCTCTTGCCCATTCTGGTGGTGTATCTCCATGAATGTTCTCTAATACCTCAACAAGTTGCCATTTTTCATATGTAAGTCTAGACATTCATGGTTAGAGGGCTATTTGATTGTGGGTGTGTTACAGCCAAGTCTTGATCCTGCCCTTACCAGACATTCATACAGACTAATTCCATCGTTGATTTTTGCATAAAGATTAATAGCAAGAACGAACCATGGCTGAATTTTCTCTCTCTGGCACAGAGATACTGAGATCAATTGTCATCTTCTGATAATACAAAATTAAATGAGTCAAATAGTACCATTATGGTGACCTGCTACACTCATGATCCCTCCATCCTCATCTTCAACTCCAAGTGCAAGATGATAGGACTTCCTTATGCAGCTTCAATCAGTTGGATCCTCTAACCCCCTCCTCCACCATTCTTCAACATCTTTGACCTCCCCCTGTGACCTGAACTCACTTTGCCTCCTTGTTTGCCTTGACCAGATGCTGCCTTTGAGATCATCAACTACTTCAGCGCTAGGATGATGCAGCCAAGCGGATATTTTCAATTTTTCAAAAAAAGTCTAGGATCTCTTCCCACTTGGCATCTGATGTGAGGATAGAGGGAGTTTGAGAGGTTCCACAGAGCAGTTGATGGACGGTGGCAATCAGTGTATTTGGATTGTTTCCAAAGTTATCTTTGCCTCCAAGATGTCTTTGGAGTAAAAGTCAGTTTTTGGGTGTGAAAGGAAGAAGCAGTAGGTTTGGAGGTGCTTGAGCCATGGCTGGTGGTGAAATGTGAGGCCAAATTTCTGCCACTTGTACTTGAGCATCCGGGTTTGTGATTTAACGACTGACTTGTTGATTTTTCTTCAAAAAAGGTGTCTTTCTCCGGTGGAATCGCACTTCAAAATACTTGGATGAAGCTTGGGATGAAGTTATTCACATCATTGAGTACAACAAGGAGCTACAGACCAAAGTGAATGCCCTTCAAAGACAGCTGGCAGAGCTGCAAACAGAAGATGGAGAGCTGGAGAGTCCTTGAAGGAATCTTTTAAAAAAAAAAAAAAAACTTCAGTATTTTCCAATTACTGTACTGAAAAATAGCAATCGGTAACACTTAAGTGATGTGTGCAAGTCTTATTCCCATATACACTGGTACACAGTTGCACTACAATACAATTGAATTCATTTAAAAATGTTATACAAGGTTATGCAAGTCTGAGGATAGTATGTATTTGTACAAGATAAACTTAAAATGAACTCGACCTTCCACCTTAGAAGAATAATATGCTTTCACCATTGGAACACTTCCATTTCAACTCTAGTGGCTCCATATTTGTTGCACCAAAGGCAACTTTGTGTTGTGGGCAACTTCACCAGGAATTTGGCAATTTTCTTTCACGTTTTACTGTTACTATTTTACGGATGACACTAGAACAGCATTTAAGCAACACAGAAACATTGTCAAGTAGACAGCGCTTGCATTGTGCATTTTTAAAATTATTTCATTCTAAACGCATCATTACAAAACCGGAGATGCGAAGAGAAAGAAACCTTAGTCTGTCCTCATTGTGTGGTCTAAAATTTGACGTGAACCTGTAGAAATACACTGGTGCTGCAGAGGAAAATCATGTTAATATAGAGTTTAGGTTTATTTATTTGGGATTGGATCAGAAAATATCTTATGTAAAACGCATGATCATGCCAAGTAATTTATCCCATGATTGTGACCGTGCGCCTGTCCAGGTTTGCCTTTAGAACGCGAGGGAATTTAGTATCAATGTCAATGTGCTCGCAGTGGCATTTCCGCATTATAGTTATGCATTGTCAATGTTGTTTCATTTCCAAGCGAGCACAAAATAGTTGCCTTGGCTAACTTCTAGAAAATAACATTTCAGTTGATTATTGAATCATTAGAGGCATCAGCTTTTTTTTAACTAAATATAAATTGTTTTGCTTTGATATAGGGATACAAGACTTGCATACATGCTTCTAAACAACATGTGCTAACAACATGAACGAGCGTCTGTTTCGTAAGTTTTAACTAAATTGTGCTTTAACTAGAACTTGCTCAACCCAACAAATCTGCAGGATTGCAAATCTTCATAAATTCTTAATTATACTCAGAGCAACCGTTTTTAAGTCTGAGCATCTTGTTGGTCACTAAGATGGTAAGGAGATAAACGTGTATTCTCTTGATGCTCAGTGATGGCCATAGTTTTGCAGGTGCTTAGTGCCTTTCAAGATTATGATGCATTGTTCATTAATACGAACTAAGATTGTAACCATAACTAGCATGACACATGCATGATCTTATATCAACTTAATTTTCCTTGTCACCGTTCTATTTAAGTGTATTATTTTACATCCTGTCTTGTGAGGTTGAGGGACATTGAAAGTTTACTGATTTCATGGATGTGTTGCAAAACCAAAGCTGTGTTTTCAGTCCTTATTTGGGGTTGCACTCAATCATTTCACATTAACCTCCTGTTGGAAAACACCATATTTCCCCCAATATTAACTTAGACCAGGGTCTCCTGAGGGCTTAATGAAGTCACCAACTGATGTACCGTTGTGGACATCCAGACAGGAAAGGTGCACGTTTGATTTCCAGTCGGTCATTCCTCTCAACTAAATAGAGCAACTCCAGAATCCATCTAACCTGTAGCTCTACATCACCAGAGCTACCTGGGAGGAGAGCATCCCAGCAGTTCAATAAATGTGATTTTCTCACAGCAGATCAAAAAAATTGTACCGATTTTATCATTAAGGGCATTATTAGTTGGAGCGCTACAATTTTCCTCAGCACCAGCTGAGTGGGCGGATATCTTAGAAGCACGGATTAGTCTTGGCTATAATGTCCCTTGAAGCTAAATGGCCTGCTCTAATACTCACTGTCAACACTCTAATATGAATGATCCTTTGGGCAACTTACCAAGGGCAACTTCGATGGAATCTTATGTCAGAAATAAAATAGTTTCAGGAAAGAAGTATGAAAGGAAAACAACATGAGCCCTGAAGCCTACCCTGCTCTCCTTGTACGAGTTAGCTGGTGGCAGTAGTCACTGAACCTGCAGAGCATGATGTGAAGGAAAGTAATGGTAACGATTGTTCTTACATTTATTTAATGCTTCTAACGTATATTAAACATAGAAAGGCATTTGGAAACAAATCTGTGAATGATTGAAGTTCATTGATCAATTTGAGAATGTCTTTGATAGGTTGAAAGTTGTTTAGTAGCAGCTAAAACACAATGCACAAAATTGCTTTTGGATTACTTTCTGTTCTGGATGCTGTGATTCAATCCATGTTGGAGCTATTTTGCAAACTGTGGGAGCGGTAACTCAGGCTTCACACAGAAATCAGATGAAGTACCAGCACCTGTTTTGTATTTTCTTTACCTTTTTCTCCCTGACCCCCTGTTTTGTTTTAAATGGGGGCTTCTTATTCCATTTGCCCTCAAGGCCACTCTTCAGATACCATCTTTAATCCAGAAAGACTGGGTGGTGGATGGACTGTGGACTTCCTCATGACACTTTGTACTGTCCTGTGAGATTGACTTTCCGAATACATGAAACAACATATAGTGGGAGAAAGAATTCTACCTCGGATTCATTGATGGGGTGGAATTTTGGTAGCTTTAGGAATTGCTTACATTTAGTGACTGATTTTGAGGCTGGTGTTGGATTGCTCCAAAATATGTTGCTGTTTACAAATTGATCCCGTTGCTTTTCATTTCACTCTATTGTGTAGTGATTCCCTTGCCAGTGTAAATGGGCTCCAGTGTGAAAAAACATGTCATTTAATCTGCAAAACCAATTTCAAAAGAACTTGAATACTGATTTACATATTAAGGTGTTGCACTGACATAAAATATATGCTTTGTAATGTAAAACCTTTTACCCAAAATCTGGGAATTCAGTGAAATTGTTGTATGCTAAAGTACACTTATTGCATGTGTAGAAGAACACTGCTGGCTTCAGGTCTGTCTGGTTAGGTATTGGATGTAAATCAGATGTTTTTGTATATGGTGCAATATAAAGAATGTTGTAAACTCACTAGACAAATTCACAAATGTTTCCACAAATTCAGGTTGGGATTTTTTTGTTTACTAAAATAGTGAATTTAAGGAGAAAGGTTGTATCAATACTGTTTAAACTAATGCACTCTGTCCTGTGTAAATTGTGCAATGCACTCTTTACTTGAAATTTTGTATCGTTTATGTCACAGAAATTGTTTAGAAGGTATATTTAATGTACATAGGACTTTAATCAGGTCTTATTGTTCAGCAAAACAATCATAACATTGTTAATATGGAATCTGCATACTGTAATAAATTAATTAAAATGTAAAAATGTGCAAAGTGTTTTCAAACGTTACAGTATTTTAAGTATAACTTCCACACAGTACACAATTGAAGTAATATATACATTATGCATTTATATATATATACCATATGTATACATAAATTATATACTAGCTGTATGTAAGGTGTTGCAGCTTTGCTTGCAACTAAACAATCCAATATGGAATGTAGATTGCCACACAGACAGAAACATAGGCAGACATTTCATCTTTTTGATTTTTTTTGCACATCTTCTAGACGTCTCAAAGCGCTTCACAGAATACACTGTAAAGTGAACTGACAGTATATTTGTGGGCGGAACATGGCAGCCAATTACGCACAGCAGTGTCCCATAAACAGTCGTGGATTGAAATGACCAATTCCCCAGGTTACATTGATTGCCACTTTTTTTTTCCTGCAAAGACTTAACTCCATTCAGTTTCTCTTGTCTTTGTCATATCGACGTCACGTCTGATGACTCCACTTTCTGTATTAGAACTAATAAAACACTTGCAATTTCCTCATCAAATGGCTCCTCTCACTTGTGAACAAGATAGTACTTGATCGTGTGCCAGTCTCCACCTTTTACGCCCTGGTCTGTGGCTGAGTGGCTGCTGCGTTTGCAACCGCAAAGTTTTTGGAGCCAGTCCGAGCACAAGAAGAATCTTTCCCAGTCACTCCCTACCTGAAACCAGATGAATTCCTCTAACGCTGATGCTGCTACACCTAATTTCTTTGTAGTATATTTCCTTAACTCAGTTATGTATTCACTATTATATTGACAGGTCTTGAAAATGTTAACTTATTCTTTTTGATTCATTTAACTTCACTTTCAAGTTTCCAAGATCTGAAAGGGAAGAGGTATCGATTCATCCCCCATCCTACAGTGAGGATTTATTAAGAAAAAACAGTATGCAAAGCCTTGACCACTTCTGCATCAGGATCATCCATGTCCATCCACCATCACTTTCACTTTTTCCTGTTTGGCTAAACTTGTACAGTAAGCGGATCACACACAAATCCACTTTGCCTCCTCCAGTTCCAAACCCGGGTCTGCCGATGTTCTATCAGCTCGTAAGGCAGACATCAATCAGGGCCTGGAAAACTTCCTGCAGCTGAATATGGACAAGATGGAATCCATAATCCTTGGCTCCCGTCAACACTGTCACTCCTGTGGATCTAAACTCCTCACTGTCCCTGGGCCCCGGGCCCTCTCCAACACTCACCCAACCAACGCGCAATCCAGGCGTCTGGTTTGACCCCCAACTGTCCTTCCTGCCCCACATCCAGTCGCTGACCAGGACCTCCTCCCCCACCACCAGTTCTGCCCAGACTCCGCTGGCTCCCCCATCACCGAGTGGATCAACTTCAAGATTCTCACAGTCGAGCTCAAACCTATTCACCGGCTGGCACCTCCCTGTGTTTCCGACCTCGGTACAGCCCAGTCCCGACACCCATCGACCCACTCGATTAGCACCAGCCACCCCCCTGCTCCACCCACCCCACCATCGGAGGCTGCACTTTCAGCCAGTACGTCCCCAAACTCCTGGATCCCTCCTCCTCGCCCCCTCTCGTTTTTCTGTCGCCTGAAAAACTTCCTCTTTGACGGTGGTAATGGCTATTTCACTCCCCGCCCAAACCCAGCTCAGAGTCAGGCCCTACCCTGGGTGGAGGGCGCTATGTAAATGCTGTGTTGATGTTGGACTCGCTTCAAAAACATTTCAATATAAACAATTTCAGATGACCCAGATTGCCCGAGTTTTTGTTAAAAAGAAATCCGATTGAAAACGTAGATTTTTTTTCTACAATGTCCCTCTGTGGGTAATAATAACACTTGCGTCTGACACGGGGTCTTATCGCGGCTTTGAGACGTTCTCAAAGCGATTTACGGAATATATACTGTAAAGTGAATGGACGGTAGTAAGTATAGTGGATTTCCAGAATTCACCTTTATTTTGGTTTCAAAATCCTAAAACTCCCCCACCCCTCCCCACCCACAACCTCCCCAAACACTGATCTCATTGTATACAAGACACATGCCCACATTAGTCATAATAATAATAATCATCTTTGTATTTGAGATAGGGCTTGTCTCGCCACAGTGAATGTTAATGTAAAGTGAATTGACTGTGTGTATATATATATATATATACTTGTGGGCAAATAGTGTCCCATTAACAGTCAATGGATTGAAAGGGACAAATTATTATTGTTTGGTTTTTGTTGAGGAATTATGACCAAAGTGTGTGTGTGTGTGTCGGGAGTCGAACCTGGGTCGCTCGCACGCGAGGCGAACGCTCTCCCCACTGAGCCACGGCCCCCCCCCCACTCCTCAGGTACCTGCAGCTCACTGACTTGACTCCTGAACTCCTGCTGCAGGGAGACATTGCCTTGAGCTGCCTACAGACTCTCTCACTCACTCAGCTCCACCACATCCTGCCGTGTCTCGGAGAGCCCATTGTGACGTGTCTCATCGATGCCGGCACACCTCCGGCTCCGCCAATCGGCCGCGGGGATTTAGTGGAATCGGCCAATCGGAGGAGCCGCCCGCCTTCTAACGGGAGCGAATGGTACAAATACAGCGGGTGGAGCGGCTGATGCAATCCCAGCAACTCACTGGGCAGCAGATCACACACACACACACACAAGCAACTCACTGTACAGCAGATCACACACACATAGACACAAGCAACTCACTGTACAGCAGATCACACACACATAGACACAAGCAACTCACTGTACACACAGACACACAGACACACACACACAGACACTTACAGACATAACCTGAGACACACACAGGGAAACCAGACATCAATATAGATATAAACATACAGAGGGCACACAGACACAGACAGACAGACACAGACACAGACAGACACAGACACACACAGACACACAGAGACAGACACACAGACACACAGACAGACACAGACACAGAGACAGGCAGCCTAGAGTAACTGGATACCCAGTGAGAGGGCGATCGGGATTTGCCAACAACTAAACCTCGAGCAATCTGTGCGGCCCCAGGGCGAGCGAGGCGAGGCTCTCCCCCCAGACTCCAGACCTCCAGACACCCAGACTCCAGACACCCAGACTCCAGACACCCAGACTCCAGACACCCAGACTCCAGACACCCAGACTACACGGTGCGGTGAGCACAGCCCAGGGCCGACTGCAGGCTGACTGAGGTGAGAGCCACACAAACACACTCAAGTTATTTCGCCCACAAATATACAGTCAATTCACTTGACAGTGTATTCCCTGAGGCGGGTTGAGACTAGATGGGCCGAATGGCCTCCTTTTGTGCCGTAAGATTCTGTGATTCTGTATGAGATGCACGGATTATTATTATTAGTAATACTGTGGTCTCTGTCTGCTGAGTGTGTGTCTGTGTGTGTGTGTGTGTCTGGGATACAGACTGTGTGTCTGTGTGTGTCTGTGTGTCTGGGATACAGACCTGAGTGTCGGGAGTGACTTTGCAAGTGGAGCTATCGTTTTCACTCATAAATGTTTTAAATGTTCTCTGTCAGTTCACTTTGTGTTAATGTTCTGTGAAGCCAAGCCCTCTGAGGCGTCTGGAAGCCGTGAATAGGGCTATCTCAAATGCAAGGATTATTTTTTTGTTAAAAAAAAAAGGAGTTTGACATGCCCCTGTGAATTACCGTAAGCGATTGAGCGAGAGTCTGAAGCACGGGAGGATGGCATTTAAAATGCCTCCATTTACGGGGAGTAAAATAGTTTTGTTCGTCTTGCGTTCCTGCGCTGGTGAATGCGGAAATGTGTGCCTTGACGTGTTGAGCTGAGCTGCACGGTTGGTACACAAGTGCGATACAATCGGCACACAGCCTCGCCCCCCCCCCCCCCCCCCCCCACTTCCCTTTCCTCCAAAACCCCTTTAAATTTCGTAGGTGGAAGCTTGCGGCTTTCAAAATGTCACTTGCACGCAGAGCCATAGGTGTTTAAAGTTTGCGGCTGTGAAAAGCTATGACCTTTTGCTCCCCTATGGAGGTTTGTAAGTGTTTGATCAGCTGTTAGGAGGAACTAGATTGTATTGTAGCATTACCGGTGGCGCACAATTTCTTGTAAAGTAGATATTCTTGTCACTCCTGAACTGCTGGAATGCCACATGGATTTTGCTTTGGAATATCTGGTTGGTTGATGAGAGAGCAAGCGTAGACCTATATTTGAGGGTGGGAAAGAAATCACTAGCTTTTTTTTAAAAGAAACTCGCTAACTTCTCCTCCCCCCCCCCCCTCCCCACCACTCCGCGCCACACTTACAAAAGGAATTGTATTCTGGTACAATCTGCTTCCCCGAGGAATCCCTGACTCTTCAGTGCCTTGGGATGTCCTCTCCACGTGAAAGACCGTCTACAAATGTAATTTTGTTTGTTGTCTGCACTTCAAGTTAATACAGCATTGCTGGTGACAATTACGACTGCTGTGAATTTTAACCCTAATGTAGTTCAGTTGCCCAGTGGTTAGAGCACTTGCCTTACAAGCGTGAGATCTGTGTTCGAATCCAGGCAGGTCAGAGCGAAACCTTACTCCACACGCCTAATAGCCAATCCCTCAAACATTATATAATTGGTCCTTTCAATCCACGACTGTTTGTGCAAATGGCTGCCGCGTTTCGACCACAAATATACAGTCAATTCACTTTACAGTATATTCTGTGAAGCGCTTTGAGACGTCTAAAAGACGTGAAAAGCTCTGTGCCAAAATGCAAGGATTATTATTATTATTATAGTTGTTCACTCAGCTGTCATCAGGGCAATAACTCCATCTGTGATCAAGATAATGATTCTCTGAATTCTGCAGTCCAAGGTGTGAAATAAATTGAAAGTGTATTGCAGGTAATGGTGAATCGAAAGGTGTTTTCCAAGTGTACTTTTGTTGCTGTGGTTGAATCACCAGAATCAGATAGATGGAACAGTGACGGGCACCTGATCCTGTCCTATGTTGTATTGCATCTTTGTTCCGCTCCCTTCCATCTCTCACACACACATCCCCCCTCTCCGCCAATACCTCACCCCAAAAGCTGCCAAAACCTGCTTTGTGAAGCGCTCTGAGGCGCCATCTGGTATGGAGGGCGCTATATAAATCCAAGTTGTTGTTGTAGTCAGCCTGGTGTCTGAAACCCATTGCCATAATTAAGATTCTCCAAACTACACAGAGTTTTATCTATGCAAACCACTTGCTGTTGAAAATTTCTCTGTCTGGAGTGGAATGCACACCCCACCTCTCCTACTTCTGGAGAATACGAGGCACAATTTGTGGAGAGCCAAAGCTTGGAGACTCCACAGTTTGTGTTGGGCGTAACTGCTGGCGTTTGACTCATTGAAACTTGGTGACATCATCCACAGACATGTATGTAACTTCCACATGTATGCAGATAACACCAAACTCTATCTTTCTGCCTCTAGCCTCGACTCCAGGACGACCACTGTCCTGGCAGACTGTCTGTCAGACATCAAGTCCTGGACGAGAGCTAACTTTCTACAGTTGAATGTCAACAAGACTGAGGACTTCTTGATTGGCCCGCGTCAGCGCCTTCTTGATTCAGGCACTGGCAGCATCAACCTCCATGGTTGCACACTCAATCTCACCAAGCCAGTCAGGAACCTAGGTATCTTGTTCGACCCTCAACTGTCTTTCCTCCCTCACATTCCAAGCAATGACTCGCTCTGCCTTTCCCCACCTCCACAACATTTCCCGACTCTGTCATTACCTCACCCCTGAAGCCGCTGAAACCCTCATCCATGCCTTCATTACATCATTACATCCCAGCTCGATAATGAAAATGCCTCGCTGGTCGGCCTTCCCAATACCTCTCTCCACAGGCCGCAGATAATCCAGAACTCTGCAGCCCGTGTCCTCTACCATTCCAAACTCCATGACCCCATCTCCCCCATCTTCGCCCGACTCCATTGGCTCCCCATCATCCAGAGGATCCAATTCAAGATCCCGGTCCTCACATTTAAAGCCCTCCACAACCTCACCCCACCCTACATGTGTGACCTCCTATCTCCCTATCCACCTGCCCACCCCTCCGTTCAGCAGGCTCTGGCCTACTCCACGTCCCCCGACCCACCCGCCCAACCATTGGCAGGCGAGCCTTCAGTCACTCTGCCCCCAACCTCTGGAACTCCACCCCGGAGTTCCTCTGCCTCACCCCCTCCCTGGCCTCCTTCAAGTCTCTCCTCAAGACTCTCCTCAATGGACCCATTGGCAACTCCTTCCCCCCCCCCCCAGTTCGCAGCACTAGCCGTTCAGAGCCTTGGGACATCCTCCTGGAGCGAAAGGCGCTATACAAGTGTAATTTTCTTGTTGTTGTTGGTGAAACCACATAGCTTACCAATGTTTCTTTGGCAAGTTTCCTGCTGTCTGTATGTCTGTACACCTCTGCCTATTAGGGACTTTGATTTACAGAGTTCACACGAGTCAAATAGGAAGAATCCTTGCCCCCCCAGTGACATCAGTTTGCCCCTCAAAACCCTGCCAATGAGCCAGACTGGCTGGTCTGTCAGCAGTGGCTTTGACTACTGCGTCCCAACTGGCTCGTAAACCTGATGGCTGAACCCACCTCAGACTCAGTTCTGAACATTCTGTTGCCAAGTCACTCCCATCTTGACAGAGGTGCTCCAAGCCCAGCCAGGGATTGCATTTATGAATGCTTATTATTGGAATATTAAAAATGTACACAATCTTTAGGAATTACACTGAAAATTAAATTGGTTTGTAAATGCCATTAACGTACAATAAATTGAATTGGGATCTGGGGTTTGTGATGATTTCTGGCTATAACTTATGGGCTATTAAATTGGATCAATCCTCTTAACACTGACTTTTGAGTTAGGTTTTTTTAGTTGAAGGTCGGGGCTCTTGATATAAGACATCACTAAGGTTCTTTTTATGTTTTTATAGTCTCTCAGAGCAACTTTGTAACATTCTCAGGCCAATAACACATGTGCATAACATTTGGAACATGTTTCCACCAATGTCACCAGCCACTACTGAATCCATTGTCACTACCTCAGCACATTTTGTTACGGGGACTTTATGGGGGAGAAAAGGGAAATCTAGTTCCTTGCTACGTAATCATCATCACTTCAAAAAAAAAGAGTTATGGGTTCGAAGAAAAAAGACTTCATATCATCACAAGCAGCTTTCAACATTGCGAATTCTGCAATTTGGATTGGGACAGCTTTTATCAATCAAAGACATGAGTTATTTGTCAGTGAGTGGGTTGGCGTGTAGCCTGCAGTCACAGGCAATTGGGCTGCCTTTCTAGCTTTGCGGAACCTGGGAAGAACTTTGCAGATGCTGTATAACGCTGTGCGAGAAATAGTGTCCGGCCGGAATGTGTGTGCCCCCCCCGAATGCGCGCGTACCTCTGAATGTGCGCACCCCCGAATGCGCGCGCACCTCCGAATGCGTGCGCACCTCCGAATGCGCGCACCTCTGAAAGCACGCATCCCCCGAATGCGTGTGCACCCCCGAATGTGTGCGCATCCCTCGAATGCGCACGCATACCAGAATGCACGCGCATGTGCAGTATAAAAAAAAACCAGAAATATTGATATATCAGTATATATCGATATGAGTCCACTGATATATCGATATCGGAAAATTTCCAGATCGACTGACCCTAGCGAGAATTTGTTCAGATTATGTAAGTAATTCTCTGGGTCTGGAGATCCGACTGTTATCTCTTCTAAAAATAAAGGGAACTATGCACTTATCTCCAGTGCACAGCCTGTCAACTGATCAACATATATTTTTTCTGTCAAAAAGAAACCTAGTACTTTGTTGCACTTTTAGTACATTTGGGGGCTATATAGTGGAGATGTCAAACATACAGGCGGCCGCAGAGTGATATTTGGCATTCTACCTGTGAGTTTCTATATTTGCTATACAAGTATAATTTTGTTGTGGTTGTTGTTGCATTGTGCTATACAGTACTAGAATTTTTCTTCAAACCAACCCTCCTCTTTTTAATATAAGACATATATTCAAACCTGCGTGTTCTGTATTGCACGAGTGACTTTCCCATTCAGCTAAATGACAGCTCACATGATGAGCCTTGATTGGCCTCACTGCATTTCTATGAGATAATAATTAATGATAATCCTTGCATTTGATATGTCTTCTAGACATCTCAAAGCTCTTCACTCCATTCTACAAAGTGAATTGACTGTATATTTTGTGGGTGAAATGCGGCAGCCAATTGCGTCCCACAAACAGTCATGGATTGAGTGACCAAATTATTATTTTTGAAGGGATTATTATCCCCAGAAAAGCGATCCACCAGTCGACTAACAACCAGGTTCCTAATCACTGCTGGATAAACAGAGAGTAAGGAAACTTGCTCAACATTTCACTCTGTCGGGAATAGATCCCAGGTCTTTCGATTGCGAGGCAAGTGCTCTAACCACTGAGCTACAGAACTCCACTGTGAGATGAAAGAGCTGTGTACCATCGTCCACTCTGGGAACACCCTAGCCTCTGAATACTGTATCAGGAAGTTAATGAATACAGTGGGTATGGAATTGATCATCGGGTGAACAGTACCTCAGATCTGAAAATGTACACTGTACATGAGCTCACTGTACTTTCTTTACTGAGGGAGAGAGAGGATAATTGGAATACAACCCTTTGGGATCAGGTTGTATGTCTGTGTGTATATATAGATTGTTTTCTTGGGTGATTGAAGGTTTGCTGTATTTTTCCCAGAGAGTGCTTTGGCTTTGTTAGCCTGGTTCAGTTGGCAGCATTTGATTTCAAGTCCGAAGATTATGGATTGTGAGTTTCTTCCAGTGCTATGGCCAACAATTTCCAAGATATATTGATCATTCATTTCATAGCTGTTTGCGGGACTCTGCTATGTACAAATTGGTTGCTGGGTTCACCTATAAAATACAGTTATTGCACTTTACAGAAACGGAATTACTTTTGACGTGCTATATTGCGTGAAGGACGCTATGTAATGCAAGTTCTTGTTAAAATATTTTAAATTGATACAACACTATATCAAATGCTGTGTTTAATTTACATATTTGTTTCTGATTCAGCATTTCTTGCAGGCTTTCGCATGTCAAATGGCTGTTGTTTTTTCAGACTTGTTGTTCAGTGAAATTAGGATTGGTATGTTTTGTGCTATGGTGGAATTTAATTACTTTGTTAGGTGTGTATTGTGCTAAATGTCTTGAATGTCATTCTTGGGACTGAGTTGACACCAAGGTGAAGTATGTGGAAATGGAATGACAAAGCTGAGTCCATCATCCATTGCAGTCTCAATAGTCCAACCCTAATGTGGAGCCAGGTATGTACACAATAGTCCAAACTACTGCTCATGAAGCACTATCCAGCCACTCCTTTCACTCAGCAAACACTGGCCTGTTTCACATCCTCCAACCTAATCTGCCCCACCATCGGCAGGTGGGTGTTCATTGTATTTACCTCTCAGGAAGTACATGGGCAGTGGGATTGAGTTGCTCGTTTCAAAGAACTGGCACAGACTAGATGGGCCGAATTACCTTCTTTTGTGCCATAAAATTCTATGATTTTGGTGACTCTCCAACTCACTCTCTCCCTCAGCTTGTTTGTGCAAATGCTTTTGGTCACCATTCCCCTCTTCAACTCCCATCAGCTCCCACCCCAGCTCGGGTGCCCGGATGGACAGTTAAATAATTTGGGACATCCTTCCGATGTGAAAAGTGCTATATAAATGTAAACTTGTATTACAGTCAGGAGTTTTAAGGGCAGGCCTCCTATTGGGAGGAGGGATTCTTCCAACTCAGCTTGTCTTAATCCTGCAAGCCCAAATCCTAATGGGCAGGGTAGTCCTAGCTGGACAACTAGTTGGAAGCTTGCCAGATGATGCTTTCAATGACAAACTGTGTAATTTTAGCTGATTAAATTCCAACCTCCACCTTATACATTCCAAAATTTGATGAGCAGGGTATGTGGCTTCAATGCGACAATGATTTCAGACTCGGGGACAGCAACAACAATAAAATTACACTTGTATAGCGCCTTTCACATCAGGAGGACATCACAAGGCACTGAAATTCCCAAACTTGATGAACCTCCCTATCTGGTTTGGATGCTCTCCGCATAGTAATAGGTTTCTGCACATTAGACACCCAAATAACCAAAGAAAAATAATTGCCTGACTTCTCCAGAGGCCAAGCTGGCTGTAAGTTCCTGAAAAGAGCACACAAGTAACCTTTTAAAGTGTGACTCATTTTATAGCATCGCACGTGTCCTTCTACCTCTAGGTGCTAGCAATCAGCTCCCACAATCTCACTGTCTTCCCCTTCTGTCTCTTGACCTTCTTTCCCTCCAAGCTCCATTGTGGCTTCTACACCTAATAGGTTTTAGTTGCATCTGAACCAACAGAGGAACTGCCACAGTATTTCTTCAAACATGGGCAAGCCATGTACCATTTTTAACATTGTTGCAACGTGAACTCTTTTTTTGAAAAGTTATCTGATAAACAGATGTATCTTTTTCTCTCAATCCTAATTGTGTTAATAATAGACAATGTACAGCATTGTGAAACAGATTCTGTTTTTTGGACAGATTCTGTCCAAAACCCCATTATAGGATAGTAATTGGGGTTCATAAAATCTCAGTCAACCTTGCAATTGACTGCAGTTGGCAGTCAACCTTTGGGGCAATAATTTCCACTGACTTCACTTTCTTTGGGAATGGATGGATTTGCAGGACTGTGAAGCACTTTAAGATGTCTCAACGATGTGTTAAGGTGCTATATTGATTGCAAAGATTATTATATTATAACCAGGCAGGAATTTTAACAATTTGTTTTAAAAGAAACAAATCTTTCTGGTCATAATTTGTGTCAATCAGTATGAGGTGGGTTGGCAGACAAGTTAGACTTGTATTGTTTTTGCATTGCCTATATTAGGGACGCTTGATTATTCACTGAATGTATATTTAACCTATCCTGTCAGCTTTCACCGGATGCTTCCAATAAACAGGTATAATGTGTAACCCACTGTCATTTGTTCTCCAGACTTGCAAAATGCCTATCTTCAGGAGTTTAGCCAGAGCAGCCAAACAGGTCCTACTGAGCCCAGGCTGTAGCTGTCAGACTCCAACATTGACTGTGGCCGTCAGAGGCATGAGCTGGTCACCCCGTCAAGTAAACACAGACGCCAGCTTCCACTCTGTCTCTTTTGCTGAATCTGATCACCCTCGAGTTCTGATCACTGGTACGTAGGCGCCCACTAATTATGCTTAGTCAGTGTGCAGAGCCCCGCCTCAAACCCACCCCACCCCACCCTGCTGACTGGGTTTATGATTGTGTATCAGCTTGGCTTTCTGTGTGCATCTGTGTGTGTGTGTGTGTGTGTGTGTATTTGCCCCACCTCTACCGGTTGGCGCCCACTAATTTCCATTCCTAGCTATGGCACTGCACATTAACAAAAACACACACGTATATTTGAATCTATTTATCGGCCTGGCTCAGTCGGTATCACTCTCTCCTGGTATCCTGGCTGACAGCCTCCCCCCAGGCAGAATTTCTCACTCACTCTATTCCACTGTACTCCATGGGTGAACTTGGCAGCCAATTTGCACACAGCAAAGTGCCACAAACAGTCGTGAAGTGAGTGACCAATTTTGCTTGGGAGGATTGTAGGCCGAAGATCTCTGGAGTGCTCCCTTCTCTTTTCGAGTAGTGCCATGGGATTATTGTTGTCACTTCTAACACTGGAATCTTGTAGCTCAGTGGTTAGAGCACTCGCCTCGCAAGCGAGAGACAAGGTTTCGATTCCCAGCTTGGGCGAAACTTTGGGTGAGTTTCCTTACTCCACACGCCCCGATAATAATCCCTCAAAAAAGAAAGCAATAATAAATTGGTCTAATCAATTCACGACTGTTTGTGGGACGCCGCTGTGCGCAATTGACTGCAGAGTTTCGCCCACAAATATACAGTCAATTCACTTTACAGTATATTCTGTGAAGCTGCTTGAAATGTCTAGAAGACGTGAAAAGCGCTATGTCAAAATACAAGGATTATTATCATTCTTATCCTGCAAATTGGGTGTTCAGTGGACGAAAATTAGAAATAGCCCATACAATTACTGTAACAGGTTGCTTTTCAATATATACATACTTATGCAAATTATGTTATTAAACCATTCAATCACTTTGTGTAGCTGTGAAAAACAATGCCTTAATAAACCTGTTTGTGGAGTATCTGTTCCAAGATTATGTCTTCAAAAGCTATTTTGCGTTGAACTGCACACAACAACAACAAAATTACATTTGCATAGCGCCTTTAGGGAAATTGTTGTAAATATAGTAGTCTTTAATATTGCCCTGGCAATGCAGAACCAGCATCATTTTAAAAGTGTCTTCTACAGTTATAGATTCAGATGCTTGTCCAGAAAACTTGACATATAAAGTGAAACTTAACTCACAATGGGAGAAGTCACCAACACCACATGATTCATCACTCCTTCAATAAAACAATGTTTCCATGTAAAATATCTCTGATAACCTGTCAATGGACAAAGGAAATCCTCCATTGCAACAAAGTGCATAAAGTGCCCATGACCACACTTCATGATTGGATGGCAAACAAAAATATGATACTCAGCGTTGTTGAAAGTGTATTTCTCCCCTACATTTAGATATTGCTGGACAGCATTTGGCTCCTGACATTAATTTCAAATTGTGATGTACAATCTGAAGAATTAGTTTCTGAGGTCAAAGCCATGGAAATTATGAAAGTGTGTTCTCATTTTCAGGTGGTTTAGGCCAACTCGGAGTGGGGCTTGCAAGCCTACTAAGGTATGTAAACTTTCCACTTTGCATACAATTCAATATCTTGTATAAGCAGCTGATAGGAAAGAAAAATTGCCATGTGGGAGTCTGAGATAGGTCCAGTATTTATGTGTGTTCAATGGTGTGTGTTTCATAGATAAAAGCAAAAGTGATGCTTGGCTCTAGACTCCACCATCCAAATGGAATCACAATTTTAATGTTGAGCAGTATCTTCAAATAAAATGGAGGGAGAGACTTGGGAGGCGAGGGAGAGAGTTAGGAGGGGAGGGAGAGAGTTGAGAGAGCAGCAGAAGGCACGGTCGAAGAGGAGGGGACATTCAATATCTTATCAGAAATTTCCCAGCAGTTTGAGAGTTGTCACAAAAGTCAAAGAGTTAACTCATGTCATTTTTCCACAGGAAAAGGTTTGGTAAAAACAATGTAATTCTGTCTGATATCAGGAAACCCCCAGATCATGTGTTCCACAGTGGTAAGTTCTCAAAGCTTAAAATCCACACTTTAATTTAAAAAAATTCCATGAATACAAAATATTTATCCAATCTTATCCCTGTTTCAGGGCCATTTATCTATGCTGATATCTTGGACTACAAGAACCTGCGTGAGATTGTTGTCAATAACCGCATTACGTGGCTCATTCACTACAGTGCAGTGTTGAGTGCAGTTGGGGAAGCAAATGTGCCTCTAGCACGTAATATTAATATAACCGGTAAGTTTGCAGTTGTAATTAAACAAAGCTGTTTCCTTTGGAGCTGAAACCATTTTCCATTTTTTTTTGGGTGGGGAGAGGTGGTGGGATAGAATCTAAAACATTGTATCACAATAATTTGCCTGCATGCTTATTAAATTAATAAGGTCTTTGATTGAAATTTTAAAAAAATTATTGATTGAATGAATATCAAAGTATATCCATTGAGAGTAATTGCTTTTGCACCATTTTCAGGTCTGCACAATATCTTGGATATTGCTGCTGAGCATAACCTTCGCCTGTTTGTTCCCAGCACAATTGGTGCTTTTGGACCAACTTCACCCAGGAACCCAACACCCGATCTCTGTGTCCAGAGACCACGGACGATCTATGGGGTTTCCAAGGTCCACGCTGAGTTGATGGGCGAGGTAAACGGATCTCTCTACACAAATGAATATACACACAAAAAGGACCCCTTATATCATTGTATTTTGCAGCATTTAATTTAGCAGTTATTCAGCCGTGAAGAAAGGCAACTTAATATCGCCTTCAGAATATTTGTAGCTTAACTCAATTGAGGCCTTACCCTAGTAAAACATCCACTCCATCAGTACTCAAATATATTGGCTACAATATATTTAAAAGGGGCTTGGATGAAAGTCTGCAGATAAGGATATTCTCTCTGTATCTCACCATAAAGGTAGGTCAGGAGTATAGGAACCTTGAACGTGGGGATCATTCAGAGGTGGGAGAATTATGATGAGCTGAGGTTGCATGGCTTGAGTTCAAAATGGAATAAGTGAATAACCTTTAGATTTGTGTCCCTCTTTGTGGGGATGAGGGGGAAGCTACAATGTTTTGACCATAAGATGTCTCAGGTGTGAAATTGCTCACAGTATATTGTAGATTTTTAATAGATTTCGAATCAAATATTAATAATTGGTCATTGTTGGATGTTGTAAAAGTTTAAAGTACCTTGGCTTTCAGCCCCCTCACCATGAGTTAGTTAACTGCTTGCCAACAAAATATACTCACTACACTTCAAATCTTGCAAAGCACGTTTGAGTCCTCCTAACTTAAGACTATCAAACGCAATGTTTTAAAACAATTCAAAATAATTGTTTTTAAAATACAACTATTGTTGTTATCCGCAGTATTACCATCAGAAGTATGGTATGGACTTTCGATGCCTAAGGTATCCTGGCATAATTTCTGCAGACACTCTGCCTGGTGGTGGCACAACAGGTATGTTGTAAGGGAACACTATATTTTCTTGCATTTACATCTTTCCCCCTTTGGTTTCTGAATTACTTTATTGGTTTAATAGTCTTTTGTAGTGCCCCAATTTGGGAGAATCAAGCATTAATTACTCTGAGCAGGTGAAGAGAGATTTACAGTACGCTAGAATATTTCTTTTGACATCACTGAATGAATGTACTACATGAATGTACTGAGCCAAGTGTACCAGAAGATCCCAATGTTGACGCCAGTCTAAGTTGAGTTGCTGATTTCAGCAGATAGCTATACTTGGGTTCCTATGTCTTGTCTCTATTTCGTGGCCCTGAGGGAAAGTTCTGCTTAGAACTGAGACCTCTTCCCCCGTAGCCAAGCAACCTGTCATCAACACACTGTCTAGGTTTACACATGAAGAATAGCTCAGTTGGGTGAAGAACACAAAGGCTTCAGGAAGTACAGTACACAACAGCATAAATATACATGAGATGAGATATCGGTAAATTTTCAAAAGCTAGCCAATTACATACTGAGCCAGCATAGAGTACCAATAAAACTATATCTCGACTGTAAATGAGAGGTAATGAGAGACTGCAAGGCTGAGTGTGTGGCTAAGTTATTTTAGGAAGCAGTTAATATCATGTCTCACAAAGCATCATATTTTATTTTGAAGCTTCTTTCTGTTGAGCAATTTTAAAGTACAGGTTTTAAAATTTGACCACAGCAACATTGACCTCATCAATGTGAATACTCTTTCCAAGTAGAATTGTCTCTTAGATTTATATTGTAATGTATTCAAATTTATAGTTAGGGCTTTTTTTGAGGGGGGTAGGTGTGGGGTGGGGATCTAAACAGGTTTAAGTCACTGGGGTGTTTTTGTTTGGTTTAAAATTTATTTTAAAGTGTGTGTACCACTAACTCTTTTTGCTCGGTCTTGTTATGCAAGCTTTCAGTTTGACTTCACTCTATCTGCTGTGCAATTTAAAGCAAAATGTCACCATTAGGAACTTCAGTATTTGGGCTAAAATGTATTTCAGTTGCTCCAAGTTGAGTCAAACCATCCAAATTGAGCTTAATTTAAAATAAACATTTCCTCAACTGGGAGGCCACTGCAACAACCCAAAGTCCCTTCACCTCACTCCCTCCCTTGAGTCCTTCAAAACATTTGTCAAGACCCTCTCTCTTCGACTGCGCCTTAGGCAACCCTCCTACCCCTACACTCTCTGCCCTTCTCCTGATTCCAAACTCCTGCTCAGGTCCAAATCCCGAAGTATCCTTCGCCTTGTGACATCCGCCTGATGGGAAAGGATTTATCCATCTTTCCCCAGCTGCTTGACTCAATCCCAGCTTGGGTACAAACCAAAACTTTCCAGTGCTTTCAAATATGCTCCCAACCTGAAAGGTGTTATATAATCCATGAAGCAGGAAATAAAGCCTAGCTTCTTCTTGTGTGGATGAGATTCCTAGCTTTCCAAGAGGGATTGTTGTGTAGCCAAGGTGACCAGTTGGATTGGTCCAGATGAACAATTCCTTGCTGAGGTTTCTTTAACTGAAACTGGAAGGTAGTCATTTAAATTGATCCTGTGACCCCATTTTTCCCTCCCTCCCCTCTTTCAAGATGCATCTTAAAATGTACCTTTTTGAAAATGTTTCCCCTCCTCACCCCCCTTCAGCTCACGCTTACCACTAAACTTGGGTGCCATCCATCTCTCTGAATGTGCTTTGCAATATCCTTCCATTATGAAAAACTCTTTACAAATGTAAACTACTGTTCATTGATGATGTGAGCCCTGTAGCTCAGTGGTTAGAGCATTCGCCTCACAAGCGAGAGACCGGAGTTCAATTCCTGGCAGGGTGAAACTTTGGGCAGGTTTCCTTACTCCACATGCCCGATAATAATTCCTCAAGAAAATACAAACAAATAATAATTTGTCACTCAACCATGATTGTTTGTGGGGACACTGCTGTGAGCAATTGGCTGCTGCACTCCACCCACAAAATATACAGGTATAGTCAATTCACTTTACAGTATATTCTGTGGAGCGCTTTGAAATGTCCAGAAGATGTGAAAAGCACTGGATCAAATGTAAGTGTTATTATGATTGCCTTGCTTCTCTATAGACTATGCAGTCCAGATTTTTCATGATGCTGTCAAGACCGGGAAGTTTGAGTGTTACCTGGATCCCAACACAAAGCTTCCCATGATGTACATAAAAGACTGTTTGCGGGCAACACTGGAAATCCTCGAAGCCCCTGCAGAGCAGCTCACAATGAGAACTTACAATATCAGTGCGATGAGCTTCACTCCCGAGGAGCTAGTGACTGAAGTCCGGAAGAACCTGGCAGGCTTCAAAGTCACTTACAAGGTTGATAAAGTGCGCCAGGAAATTGGTAAGTGTGGGAGGGGTGTTCCTTCTGGTTTAACTGTTATATTAATAGTCGGGGGTAATTTCTAACATGAAAACAGAACTTGGCTTTAATTTAATTTATTCAGTGTCGGACACACGCGGAAAAACCATCACCATGTTTAAGGGAATCCAAGGCAGACTGAAAGTTCTATGTTTGAATGGAGCGAAGCTAGGATGCAACAGCTCATTCCAGGGCCTCAGAGAAGATTGGGAGGTTAGAGATGGGACAGTAGAGTGGGAAGGGGTCCAGGGAAGACGAGGGTGATGACCGCTGTTTTTAGAAGGATGGGAATAGTGCCAGTGGATAAGGAGAGGTTGATGATGTCAGTTAGGATGGGGTCTACGAGGTGAAGCTGGGAGATGAGAGAGGTGGGGATGGGGTTGAGAAGCAGGCGATGGGTTTCATTTTCTACTTAGCCTAGGTCCAATGTAGACCCAAGCTATAAATGGAGCGGTACTTTAAATATTTATATTCTAATTTAAGTTGGTGAATTTGTGTACATTCTACCCTTGCGAACAGGACAACTGTCTGAATACTAAAATTACTTTTCTGATGCTGTCAGTTTTTCAATGCGTTGCCTGATGGAGCTGATGAGATTACTGATAACTTTGCTTTCCGAAGCTGCATTTGCCCCGGTGTTAATGCGTGTCCTTTGTCCTTTAGCCGACAGCTGGCCGATGGAATTTGATGACAGCAATGCTCGCAGAGACTGGAACTGGAAGCACGAGTATGATCTTCCAGAGCTGGTGTTCACAATGCTGAATTTCATTACGAACGACCAGGAGATGTTGCGAGCAAACTGACTATGTAGGAAAGATTTGAAGAACTAGAAACAGTAGAGGAGTCAGTGGACATAAGTATATGATGGAAAGTCAATCTCAATTTATGTAAATAGTTTTCTTTTCAGTACTTGAACTAGACAGACTTACAAACTGATGGAACTTGATGTCCTTCTCGTGTGAAGGCAATTTTTGAACTTTCTTTTTTTTTGGTTAACTGGTGCGAAGAGCAGTAATACAAACTCCATTGACTCAATGGCTGAAGACATCTGACTTTGTTAATGATTGCTGGCACCAAAGGGCTTTCAACCTTGTTTTACTTCTAAAGATTCAGAAGGGGAAATGTTTTTGAAAGATTTCATTACTTCTATGAACACTGGTACCAGTGACTTTTTTTTTCCCACTGGATGGTGATTGAACAGGACAACGAATGTGACATTAATTTTACAATTAAATTGCAATCTTTTGTCCACATATATACAGTCAATTCACTCTACAGTATACTCTGGGAAGCTCTTTGAGACGTCTAGAAGATGTGAAATGTGCTATATCAAATGCAAGGATTATTATTATTCAGTTCAACCAGCAAAAAATATTTCTTTAAAATGTAACCTGTATCTCAAAGTGATTTGCACATAGAATTTTTCATCTTTAACCTTTGAATACTGTGTATATGTGTTTTGCTAAATGCAGTTGGATAAATATCAATTGTAGTCTTTGTTTAATTACAATTTTTCACTTTGAGGGTTTTTTTTTAAAAAAAAGACCTAACTGACCTCGTTGACAATTTCCAGAATGTTGAGATCGGTGAGTGTATGCTGAATTTGATGCTTGGCTTTTTGTAGAACGTCATAATGTAAGAATAATTCCCATTTCATTACCTCCAAAATCCAATGGAGTTGAAAGGTAGAGTCTCTAGATTGAAATAACTTATGGGGGAGTTGGGGAAAGAGCAAGTAAATGGGACTGAAAGGGTTTCTCTGAAAAGAAAAACACCAACAGAAAGACTCTTCTGTGCTGTAAATTACTATTCGTTGATAATTGACTTTTCAATTGGAAATGCCACCTGCAATACAATTCAAGGAATGGTATGTTAGCAGCTACCTGAATTTCACTCTGTATCAAGTGTCCTTTGTTAAACCTTCTCTTCTCATATTTTTTACTTCCATAAATAAATGTATTGGCATGAATGTGCAAATCCTAGAATTTAGAAAAAAGCTACTAGTGGAGTGACTGATTTTGTTTCTTGCAGCTCCTGTACTTTTTTTCCCGCACTTGACACAATCTGCAGGTTGTCTATATTTTTTAGTCCTAGCCATTTTTTAAATAAGTATGTAAGTTTTCATTGGATAAATTCATAAACCCTTCAATGTCTTTTTGGGGGGGGGGCTACTTGTTGCTATAAAATTGTTACACAGAGACATTATTGCAGTGTGTTTGTTGCAATTGAATCAATTCAGACATCCAAACTTCATTGTGTGTTCATTTGGGATTTAATATTAAGTGAGGAAGCTTTCTTCTGTATATGAGCAAGAAAATAAAAGGCCAATGTTAATTACATTTTGATCTTGTTACTTTTTCCTTTCCCTAGCCCCTCCCCATCTTTCCCAACATCTAGCAGATTGCATGATTACATAGGCAGAATGCTGAATTATTCAGGATAAACATGGTGATGGGTTTCAGCATCTGTCAGACACCTGGCTGACCACAAAATAAATAAAGTTTCAGTGTTGTCTGATCAGAAGACAGGATCATACAGTACAATAACCTTGTTGCACTGAGAATTTCCCAATGAATTATTTGGGCAGAATATTTTCTGCAGTGTCAGCTTAATGAATGACACTATTCAGGTTAAGTCTGGCTGAGCAGGAGACAGAAGGATCCTAACCATGTTGCATGGTGAATTTCCCAATGCTTTTTAATTAAACGAAACTCAACACTGGTAAGGTTGTACCTTCTTGCTGTTTGCTATTGGCATTGCTGTTCAGTGGGACTAGCAGAGAACTGAGATACAAACAGTGAAAGAGTTGAGGTGTGTATCTAGATTCGCAGGTTAATCTAGTTGGTGATTTTTAGAGTGATTTACATCAAGGAAGGAGATAATTCAATCTCCCATTACAGAGAAAAGTTGCCTTTTGAGGTTTTGTCCAAAAAAAAATCCAGTCCTCGAAAAGGGCTGAACACTGCAAAGATGTATAATAATAGCAATTGGATTTGATGTAGATATAGAGCAGTATCACATAGTTGAGATGAGTCAAAGCACTTTACAGAATATATTGAAAAGTGGATTGACTGCGTATTTGGGAGCGAAAAGGCAACAGCCAATTGCGTGCAGCAGAGAAGTATTAGTAGTCGTGGATTCTTTTCTTTTCAAGGGACTATTACCCAGGGAAATCGATCTGCCAATTGACTAACAACCGGATTCCTATGTACTGCCAGGTAAACCAAGCCATGTGGAATAAGGAAACTTGCCTAAGGTTTCTCCCTGCCCAAGAATCAAACTAGAGTCATCTTGCTTGCGAGATGATATCGCCAACTACTGCACAAGTTGTTGGATTGTGTAGTTGGAAAGTGATTCAGTCTTTCACATAATGTCCTTCACCCATCATTTACTTCTTAAAATTATCAAGATGTAGCCTTTTCATAAAGTACAAACTGTCCTCGACTGTGCATTGATTGTAGACACAGAGCATGTTCCCCCACTCAGATACACAGCTGTTACTGAAGCTTTCTTGAACCTCCAATCAGTGAAAGCATTATGGAGTTGAGGGCAGGAGAATGGTGGTGCAGGATTTATGATTTATGAATAAATCTAATGTCAACACAAAGGGGGTCAAAGTCAATCACAATTTTTTAATCAGATTGTCAAATAACCGAACAGCATTGGTCGATATCTGATATCTATTTGAAAAAACACCACCAAGTCCACCTAATAATGATCCCTCAAAAACAACCTATAATAAATTGGTCGTTTCAATCCAAGACCGTTTGTGAGACACTGCCGTGCACAATTGGCTGCCGCGTTTCGCCCACATATACACAGACAATTCACTTTACAGTGTATTCTGTGAAGCGCTTTGAGACATCCAGAAGACGTGAAAAGTGCTATAATCAAATGTAGGGATTTAAAAAATTATAAATCAAGTGTACCTTTGCTCTGGAAGAGATTTGGGGTAAAAATCCTTTTATATACCCCCAAATCTAGGCACATGAATATTGCAGGGAGGGGTGGCGTGGAAAGTCGGTACATCCTATCATACATCAGAACCAATTTGGTCAATCAGAATACAGTACAAAGGTGGTTTTCTCAAATGATTTTACTACACAGGGCAGGAAGGGTAGTATTTACTAATGAGCGGAGTCAAAAGGTAAAATCAGCAATCCATCACCATAATAAACACCTTAATGCCATAAAACACTCCAGGATGCAGCAACATTTCTGATTACCCTCCAGTGCATCCTCTCAGATACCCAGATATACTGTGGAGGCAGTGATAGTCTTTGACCATTTGTGATTTTAGCTCTTTCTGTACATTCCTTCCGCACTTCATGCCGAGCTGTGTTGTCCACCAGTAAATTCACTCAGACCTGCCCTCCATCACGGGGGCTCAAACCCACACTTATTGGCGTCAAATGATCAACTGGTGACTGAGCATTCCATTCCGACAATCCACTGCTGGGATTTCTATGTGTAGATGGGAGACCTGGAATTCTCAGCTTGGTTTGGCTAGTGAAGCGTGTTGATGGGTTTTCACGTGTCAGATACCCGGCTGACCAAACAAAAAAAAGGTCAAATCAAACCCATCTGTCTGACAAATGCTTGTTGAAACAATTTCCAAGCCTGAGCAGCGAATTTTTTCATGTGTTGCCAAAATGCACACATAAAAGAGAAGGAAATATATGGCTAGTGGATGATGGAAGCTCATGTGGAGGACAAACTCTGGCACATACTTCATTTGAAAAGCAACTTATGTGATGTGAGGAAGGGAGGATGGGTGGGTGAACTGAAAGGATGAGGTCAGATGTGCTAAAGGGCCATCTAAACCAATCTGTGTGTAGTACAGACTAAGCAGATAAGCTTTGACAGCTTCTGTACTGACATTGTGCTGATGTGGCATTTTACACAATGATTGAGCTTGAGGATCATGTTGTAAAAAGCTTGTGTAGACTGCAAACACGTTGCAACTACACAACATCACAACTCAATCGTTGTCTACTATTTCTTCATCAATCATTTTTTAGGGGTCAGCTGTGTGTCTGACAATTGGCGAGAAATCATGTTTAAAAATATCCAAACCTATGTCCTCTATCTTAGTGCAAACTAAAGTATTATTCCGGTTCACTTTCTCAATCCCATTAAAAATGTCGCATTCCTCTATAAGGTCTCCTCTTAAGACCTTTCAGTATAAAAGGGGCAGTACAAATGTAAGCTGTTGGTTTTGAAAAAAGACATGGTGAAAAGATTAAAATAAATGTAACCTAAACCCAGTAATTAAATCCACAACTCCAGCCGATCTAGGTTACATATGGAACGTGAGCTATATTCTGAATACTTGCTTATGAAATTTCCCAGAATCAAAACATAGGGGGTGTAAAATGCTTGTGGGATGGCAAAAATAAATAAACAGGTGAATGATTATAGTATGGAAAGTTGCATGTTTCACCCCTTTTACATTGTGCAACTGTGCAAATAATTTTTTTAACACGTCCTTACTGCAGTATATCGGTGGCTTAGATCAACTAATTCAGCGCAGTCTATGTGGGTTGAATTGCAAGATTTCTTTGAGAGAATGAGAGCAAAGTACTGTATCAAAGTTTGCTCTAATAAATCTGATAACATTTAAGGACAGTGCAAAGAAGCTTGTGCCAAATACATATTCCATTTAGTCAGTCTGAAAAGATATGATTGGTGTCTACATTCATAAAACAAATCAAGTTAAGTCCCTTCCTGTTGAGCCCGATTCTCTTAATGAATATCCTACACGTTATGTAACGTTATAATGTTTTCAAGTTATCACTGTTATAGAGTTTTTAAAAACTTTTAAGATATATATTGTGGGATCATTGGCAAACAAATGTCAAAAATTTCAAATATAGTAATAATCCTTGCATTTGATATAGTGCTTTTCACATCTTATCGACGTCTCAAAGCGCTTCACAGAATGTACTGTAAATTGAATTGACTTTACATTTGTGGGCGAAATGGGGCAGCCAATTGCACACAGCAGTGTCCAACAAACAGTCATGGATTGAAATGATCCATGTTATTACTGTGTTGTAGGGAACGGCGATATGGGAATTTTCCGGATATGGATATATCGGTTGGCTCATATCGAGATATACCGAAATACCGATATTTTCCGTTTTTTCGTACTGCGCATGCGCGCGTGCATCGGAGTGCGTGCGCAATCGGGGTGCGCGTGCATTCGGGACCTATCTTCTCAGGAGGTAAATATCTTTCTCTCTCTGTGTCTCTCACTCTCTCCATCTCTGTGTTTTTCTGTCAGTGTCTCTCTATGTCTCTCTCCCTCTCTCCTCTCTCACATCCCCCCCCATCTCTATCTATCTGTATATTATCACATCCACCCCGTCTCTCCCCCCCCCGCCGTCCCCCGCCGTCCCTCTCTCGCACCCCCCACCCCCGTCGTCTCTCTCCCCCACCACCTCCCCAGCCGTCTCTTTCTCCCTCCCCCCCCCCCCGCCGTCTCTCTCTCCCTCCCCCTCCAGCCATCTCTCTCCCCCTCCCCCCAGCCGTCTCTCTCCCCCTCTCCCCCCCCCCCCCCCCCCGCCGTCTCTCTCTCTCCCCCCCCAGCCGTCTCTCTCCCCCTCTCCCCCCCAGCCATCTCTCTCCCCCTCTCCCCCACAGCCATCTCTCTCCCCCTCTCCCCCACAGCCTTCTCTCTCCCCCTCTCCCCCCCCCCCAGCCGTCTCTCTCCCCCTCTCCCCCCGCCCCCAGCCGTCTCTCTCCCCTCTCCCCCCCCCCAGCCGTCTATCTCCCCCTCTCCTCCTCCCCCCAGCCGTCTCTCTCCCCCTCTCCTCCCCCCCACGGCAGTCTCTCTCCCCCTCTCCCCCCCCCAGCCGTCTCTCTCCCACTCTCCCCCCCCCAGCCGTCTATCTCCCCCTCCCCCCAGCCGTCTCTCTCCCCCTCACCACCCCCCACCCCAGCAGTCTCTCTCCCCTCACCCCCCCCCCCCACCCCCAGCAGTCTCTCTCCGCCTCACCCCCCCCACCCACAGCCGTCTCTCTTCCCCCACCCCTTGCATACCTGTATTATGTATTTGAGGACTATGAATACAATATGGCGGCTTTGCACCTCGGTCTGTGCATTGTGTATAGAGATGAGCATTCTGGGTCTTGTAGTTGATTGTGCTCGCATCCCGATTTTTTACCTCGATATACCGTTTTTCGATATATCGGTATTTTTTAAATGTCTATATCGGCATATCGATATGAAAATCATATCGGGTTTTACCGATATATCGCCGTTCCCTACTGTGTTGTGTTTTTTTGGGAGGAATTATTATTAGGCGTGTGGAGTAAGGAAACTTGCCCAAGGTTTCTTCCTTATCTGCCTTGATTCGAGCACAGGTCTCAACAACAACAACAACTTCGATTTATATAGCGCCCTCCACGCCGGACGGTATCTCAGAGCGCTTTACAGTGGCAGATCCCGGAACCGAGCCAGGGGCAGGGGCAGAAAGGTAACCAAAAGCTCGGTCGAAGAGAAAGGTCTTCAGCTGTGACCTGAAACTGGGAAGAGAGGGGGCGAGGCGAAGCGAGTGAGGAAGAGAGTTCCAGAGCCTCGGGGCGTAGTGGCTGAAGGCACGGCCGCCGAGGGTGGAGCGGAGGATTCGGGGGGACATGGAGGAGGCCAGACCCAGAGGAACGAAGGCAACGGGTGCTGGGCTGGGGGGAGAGGAGAACAGAGAGATAGGGGGGTGCAGAGGAGTGGAGGATCTCACGCTTGTAAGGCGAGTGCTCTAACCACTGAGCTACAGGAGCTCCAAACATGACCTTACTGAGTCAGGAATCCTTTTCACAATTAAATTTCCTTGCCCTGTCAAAATAAAAAGTACATCAATGATACAGTATTTTATAGGAAGCTGCAGTACTGCCAACATATTTCAAGATCTTGCCAGAATATCAGAATTAAATTTGCGTCTTTAGTGACTCACTCCTGAAACACAACACTTGCTCTCACAGCCCATTGGTCTGGGCTCAGCTGAGGATATGGAACAGGAGACGGTCTCCAGGCATCAAGTGCAGCACAATGTTATGAGACCAAGATGAGATGACGTGTGGCAAATGGAGAAACGGCACATTTAAAATCAAAAGTAGAGCCAACAAGCTCTGTGGACTGTCGTCCTGAATTCCAACTGATCCAAAGCTCAGCAGCCGGTTTGCTCACCCGTACCAAACTCTGTATCCCCATCACTCCTTGCCAGGCAACTCCGGTTGTCTATTGCAGAATGGATTCGTTTCAAGATCCTCACACTTACTTACGAATCAATTTACACCCTAGCACCTCACTACCTCTCCAACCTGCTCATACCCCACTCCACTACCTGTCTCTGCTCGGCTGGCTCAGACCTCCTGCACATCCCTCATCCCCTCTGCTCCACCATCAGTGGCCCATGCTTTCAGCCACTATTCCTTGAAACTTTGGAACTCTTGCCCAATGGTTTCGACTTGCGCCCTCATTGCACGCTTTTCTTTAACCTTGTTTGTGGTCACCTCCCCTCTCTCCCCAGCTCAGTGTCAAGCTCTGCCATTGTTAAGTACTCTGAGATGCTACCCGGTGTGAAGGCGCATAAAACATATCAATGTAAATTGTTGTTGAAATGGAAACAGTTTTTGTTGTGTAACCTTGCCTACTGATGGACACAAGTTTTGTTGGTAGTGTAGTGGAAAGCAGCTACAAATTACAACCAGACCACCAGTTGCTCAATGTACTGATAAGCCCACATTGGCAAACCCTGAAATCAGAGGCCTGAAATTCATACTAACCCGCAAGACCATTTACAATAGCGCAGAATTATGGAAAACCCTCGAATTCAGTCTTAATTATAAATAGAGTTCTTTTGAAGAACTATCGTAAACTGTTTTCCAAATAAACACCACTGTCACTCTAAGTGGTTCAGCGCCAGAAAGATGCTATAATTTTGACTAAAACTATTTTTGAAACGGTTGTTATTGTTGGTCAGTGCTGACCTGATGATTTCATCTTTGCTGTAAAGTGCACCAATGTTAGATCAGGAGGTCTGCCTAGATTTATGTCTTAGTTTTCGACCGTTTCTGTGGTGCTGTGGAGGTTTCTACAGGAAGTGCCCTGGCTTGAATTGTGGGCATCTGTTTCACCAGACTTGGACAGGGCCCAGCTTGATTGCACTGCCTCATATAATTGGCTGCTGTTAATTTGAGTGAAAGCTGCGTTTATGTAATAAGTTTGGTTCATTGAGGTTCTAGGTCTATTTACTGTGGTGTCCTGCAGCTCAGTGGTTAGAGCACTCACCTTGCAAGAGCTGGGCTCGATTCCCAGCAGGGCAAATCATTCGGCAAGTTTCCATACTCCACACGCCTCTGTTTACCTAACAGTAAGCAGGAAACCTCTTGTTCGTCAATTGGTGGATCACTTTTCTGTTTGTAATGATTCCTTTAAAAAATTGGTCACTTCCGGGCCTGTTTATAGGAGACTGCTGTGCGCAATTGCCTGCCACGTTTCATCTGTAAAACATACAGTCAATTCACTTTACAATGTATTCTATTAAGTGCTTTGAGATGTCTCAAAGACACGATACGCCACTATAACATATGGAAGGATTATTATTATTTTCATATACAGTACTCCTACTATTTCTATAGCTGCTTGGGTGTTGGGTGTTGTTCTGTTTTGAAATACTTGCTCATTGCTTCCTTGTTTCTGAGACTCTCTACACCGCAGATGACCTGAACTTAGCGTCAGAGCGGTTGAAGTATCTTGTCATCATAGCAGCCTGTTTTGTGTTTGTGTGATTGATTCACTAGTAGGCAAGGTTCCCAGGAGCCAAGATCAACAGTTAAAAAGGAATATCCACAAGTAATGTTTATCTTACGTAGGGGAGATAAATCAAATACACCAACAACAACAGTTATAAAATTGATATAGTGCCCTTTGTGCACGGCAGCATCTCAGACTACTTAACATATCAGATTGCTAGATAGGGTAGCATTGTTTGCTGTATGTAGAGTAGCTTTATTTCAGTTTTATATTATTACACTAAACATATTGATGCAGCACCTTACCATGTCAACAAACTCTGCACATACTGGGGTAAAGTGTGTGGCATTTTCTGTATACAGTACAAGGCAGCGGGATATGTGACTCCAATTAAGATTTTCTGAATATCAGTGCTGGGAAAACTGGCAGATCTATGTTACAAGTTGCTTTCCACAGCTGGTCAATAACAAACATCAAGTGAAGCCTTACGTGAAAGGCGCTCTATAAATGTAAATTGTTGTTGTTGTTGTCTCGAAGTGCTTCACAGAATATACTGAAAAGTGAATTCACTGTATATTTGTGGGGCAAAACGAGGGAGACAATTGCACACAACAGTGTCCCACAAACATTTATGGATTCTAGTGACTAATTTATTATTGTTTTGGGGGTGGAGGTTGGATTATTATCAGGTCTGTGGAGTAAGGAAACTTGCCCAAGGTTTTGCCCTGATGGGTATCAAACCCAGGTCTCTTGTTTGGGAGGTGAAAATTTTAACCACTGAGCTACAGGGGCTAGCTGTTAATACATTGGTTACACTGAGCTAGATGTTATGATTATATAATAATAATGATGGTACTTACATTTGATATAGTGCCTTATCATGTTATTGAAGTCTCAAAGCACTTCACAGAATATGGTGCTCCAATTCAATTTATGCCCCAAACAGTGCTACTGCAGTGGAATAATCTCTGTTTACTTCATTTATTCCTGGCCCTCCGGCCTTCCCCCAGACTGGCTCTGCCCCTCTCCCACCCCTCTTCCCAGCGTAGCTCTGCCCCTCTCCCACCCCTCTTCCCAGCGTAGCTCTGCCCTTCCCACTATGCTGGCTCTGCCTCTCAACCCCTCCTCCCAGCCCGGCTCCAACCCCCAAAAAATGGCTTTGGTTAGGTACAAGCAAAATGCAAAATACTGCAGATGCTGGAAATCTGAAACAAAAACACAAATCGCTGGGAACACTCAGCAGGTCAGGCAGCATCTATGGTGAAAGGAAAGTGAGTCAACCTTTTGGGTCCACAATCCTTCGTCAGAACTAAGTTTAACAATTATAAATGTTAAACCTGCGGAAGGTTGTGGAGCTCCTGAAGCTCAGTGGTTAGAGCACCCGCCTTACCTTGGGCAAGTTTCCTTACTCCACACGCCTAATAATCATCCCTTCAAAAAAGCAAAAAATTGGTCATTTCAGTCCACGACTGTTTGTGGGACACTGCTGTGCGCAATTGGCTGCCGCGTTTCGCCCACAAATATACAGTCAATTCACTTTACAGTATATTCTGTGAAACACTTTGAGACGTCGATAAGATGTGAAAAGCGTTCTATCAAATGCAAGGATTATTATTATTATTTAGTATTAAAATGTGTTTTTGTTTCATTTTGAAGACCTTCTCTTGCACTGTTTCAAAAGCACTAACCAAAATTTGCCATTCTGTTGCCGATAGGAGGCAACACATAATGTTTGGTGGTGTTTGGGCTACCATAATAACTTCTGGTTTACACTGATGCTGTCCATTCGTCTGACTGCAATATGAGAGTGACCCTAATGTCTCCTCCATGGAGTTTGAGTGGGTAACAATTTTCATGCCATTTACAATTAATAATACATATTTTCCTTGTGAAATTGAAAGTTCACTGTTACCCATACAAACAATACAAGGTGACATCACTCAGATCCGTGGCTAATTATATCCTATATCTCTATGTAAGAAGATTTATTTCTAGCCCTCGTATGGGAATGTTTGCTGCCAGTCTGGCGAGCAGAAGGATGGGGGAGGGGATTTTATCCAAATAAGGAGAGAATGGATAGCAGAGAAGTGAAGACTGAAAATATTTATACAGTATTATAATCATAAGAATTTAAATATTATGAAGATTTTCAGTGTGTAATTTGTGATATTTCCAAACCAGATTTGTTTTATTAATTGTCATTTCCAGGCTGAAAATATCAGCAACAGCAAATATACATTTAGTATATCGGGATAATAATAATAATCCTTGCATTTGATATATAGCACCTTAGTGTGCCAATTGGACTTCTCATTTTAAACATTTTTATTTTAAACATCGGGTGTCAATTAGTAAAAATGGAAATTTTAAAGTTTAAAAAATGTGAGGGAAGGGACAAGTCATAGAGACTCCAGGATGGAGTTCCAGACAGTGAGGTGAGGTAGAGTGAAAGACTGATGCTGATGGTGGGGCAAGTTTGGGGGATGTGAAGTAGGCCTATCTTGAGCTCTGCATTTTATCGGTTGAGAATTTCCCAATCCAATGTTTACAAACTACCTTTAGCACTTATTACTGTTGTACTACTACTGATAATCCTTACATTTGCTATAGCACTTTTTATGTCAATAATACTTTATTGTATTGTGTAACAAGTAAATAATTTCAAGTCACCCTCTTTCTTCAAATAATAACAGTAATAAATAATAAGACCGTGCATTTATACGTATCATATCAATTTAATCGAAAAAAGAACCTTCTCAAAGTGATTGGAAATGAAATATTATATAGGCAAACCATGCAGATAATCTGCGCCAGAAATACCCGTGAGCAACAATCTGTTTTGTGCTTTAATTGAAACCTGGAGTCAATAGAGCAAATGTGCTAAAGTTATTGCAAACATATCAGTATTGCAGATCATGCTTTTTTTGGTAAGACGAGTGGCTGACACTTGCAGAAATTTGCAAGGTGAACTGAGTGGGATGATTCTCTGCCCCCAGTAACAGGTTTGACCTTCCAGGTCCCACCGATGAGCCAGGCTGGCTGTGCTGTCGTCAGCAGATGCCTCATTGACAGATCATAATTAGATAACAGGCTTTAACTCTGAAAGCTGGCATCCACTCTCTAAACATGAATCCATTTGTTCTCAGGTGGTGCAATGGCTGGCAACAAAGTTTATCCAATTTTAGGAGTTGCTCTAGAAGTGTGTGTAATTTGTCTGTTGTGCTAACACAATACATTTAATATTACACCTTTCACATTGGGCAGACAATTCAAATTGCTCACAGAGGATCCACTTTAAAGTGAAGAGACTGTTTTTTGTGGGTGAATGTGATAGCCAATCTTCACAAAGTGATGTCGCACGAACAGCCAGAAATGAATGAGTGGGTAACATAGTCTTAAATTTCCTGTAGCAAGTTTTCACACATTCTCCTCACAATTTCTTTCACTCACAATACTTTACTTTACACTATATTCTGTGAACCTCTTTGAGACGTCTAAAATACATGAAAAGCACTACATCAAATTCAAGGATTATTATTATTATTATTATTATTATTAGCTTCATTGTTTAATACTGTGTTGTATTCTTTGAAGCCTCTTGGGCTCGATGGAATTTGTGGGGAACGTAAACCAGGTTAACCATGAACTGGTTAGATCAGTTGCCAATGCAGAGTATCTGGAAGCGCTCTTATGACATACCGATTGTGCCGATCGCATTTCAGATGGCAATGGGGTTTGTTGTATTCAGAAATATGTTATTGCGTAAATATATTGTTTTAGTTCAATTAGAAATGCTTTGTTTGTTCGTCTGTATCGGAATGATTTGTAGCCTATTTACATTGAGTTGAATTGTAGAATTCATATTTGAGTGTGACATATGTTACAGGGTGAAAGGCGAAGTCCTGCAGATGCTGGGAATCTGATATAAACACAACAGTGGGAAATGTTGGGAACACGCAGTTGGTGAGGCAGCATTCATGGAGAGAGGAAAATGAGTTAACGTCTATGACCTATCATCAGACTGAACGCACTGTTTTAATCGGAGTCAGCAACTAGGCACTAGTATGAAGTGGGTGACATGCAGATTCACACAGACCATCCAAATAATGTTAAAAAGAAGGGATAATGTTAAATGGGTATATCTAAACTGTACTTTTTTCATTCAGAATTGGTCATACTGTGTACTCGGTCTGAGTTGGTGAGAATGAGTACATCCCGTGCTCTGTGGCTCCAGCCACTCCACCTCAACTGTTGCAACGATTGCAGAAACATCAGAAATAACAGAGAAGAAAAAAATAATAATAATCCTTGCATTTGATCGAGTGCTTTTCACATCTTATCAACATCTCAAAGCGCTTCACAGAATATACTGCAAAGTGAATTGACTATATTTTTCGGCGAAACGCAACAGCCAATTGCGCACAGCAGTGTCCCACAAACAGTCATGGTTTGAAAATTAGCAATTTTTACTATTGTGTTTTCTGTGGAGTGATTATAATTAGGCGTGTGGAGTAAGGAAACTTGCCCAAGGTTTCGCCCTGACCTGCCTGGATTCAAATACACGTCTCATGCTTGTAAGGCAAGTGCTCTAACCAGCGAGCTACAGGACTCCACAAAGTAGGTTAATTTCAAGTCATTTTCAATATTTTAAATACAAATTAAAACATATTTGATTAAAAAAAATGATACAGGAATACAACTGAAACACAACTGCTAGAGACAAGGAATTTTGGTTCCTCAATCTGATGCCTGTTATTTATCAGCATGTTCCGGAGACAATGCTCGCGATGTCCAGTTTCAGAGATGATAGAAACAAGCGAAGCAAGAGTTGTTCACAAACTACTTATGAATTTATGAACTTTGATATTGTCAATGCAGAGATATTGCTACACATGAGCATAACCGCCAATGTTGTCTGTCGTAATCCTGCTTACTGTAACTATGTTTAATGAACAAATGCAAATTTATATGTCACCGCCTTATTGAGTAAACAAACTTTAAAATATAAAATACAGGTGACTTTGGCTCCTCTATTCATGAGTTCCTGATAGGCAATATGCATGTCTCATGCGCCCAGGGCAAGAGTATTTCGCGAGCCTTCAGAAGCGCCCCCTAGTAACTTTTGATAAGCTGATGTTAATACTAAACATTTATACGAATGGCTTCCTTCGTCTCTCCCCCACCACCCCCAACCCTATAATGGTTGTTTTATTTGTCTCGTGCTTCGAGATATCTATATAGAGTAAAAGCCCATTTATCCGGCACTCGATCAAAACTTCCATATAACTGGCACCTCAAAAAAAAGTCCGCGTTCGATTATCCGGAATTTATCCGGAAAAATACATTTAATTTTTAATTTTTTAAATTTATTTTTGCGTTTTCGGCCGAATATCCAGCACACGCTTTAACTGGCATTGGCCAGGTCCCCAGGGTTCTTTGTGGGAATAGTTTAGTTTTTTCCAGTTTGTATATTGTAATGAGGATGATTGTTCTGAAGTAGGTCGGGTTGATTTGTTTTGAATGCCTTGGCAAGCGAAAAAACAAACCACAGTTGCTTAGAAGGTTGTAATTACACGACAGTCTCTGGAGTGGAATTGTTTTCATACTTAACCGTGTGCTCACAAATTACCAGGTTTGAAGATCTTAATAGATAAATAAAATCTATTATTTTAGAATAAAATATTTGAAATATTTAAAATATACAATAGAATACACAGTTGTATATACTGCAGTATATATTAGAATATACAGTAGAATATACACTTAGATTTTTTACTGTATATGTATAAGGGCTGTGTATATATATGCCTTTTACTGTATATGTATAATTAGTATTTTATTTAAAAAGAAGTGAAGTTACCTTATTAATTGATTGGGTCAATAGCAGCCTTGAGGGCAAGTCGTTAAAGTGAACTCAACGTAACGCGTTGGCCGGACGTGAACGGCGCCCGTCTGATTGACGCGAGTGGCAAGCAAAGGGACGCCAGGTTGACGTGACTGGGGGCTGTTAGCCAATCAATGTACAGAGAGCAAGAGGGGGGTGGGAGTTCAGGAACTATCCCCCAACAGTTGCAACTGTTAATATGTTGATCAGGGTCGTCGCCCCCCCAAATTTTGGCGCCCTAGGCGACCGCCTAGTTTGTCAAAAGGTAGTGTTGGCCCTGCTTGCAACTGTTCACAGAAATGGAATATCGTATCGGTCTGGCTCAGCTTCTGACCTCTGAGGGTTCAAGCTCTACATCGATACTTTGAACCCACAATCTACACTGATACTACAATACAGTGTGCTCCATTGTTGGAGGTGCCAAGTTTTGGCTGAAATGGTAATCTGTTCAATCATTGTCTTGATCTGTTGACGCAGGCACAGAAGAACTTCATTTCCTGCGATTCAATGCAATTCAATGCTTGCCGGTAAATGCGCATGGAACAACAGGTCATTGAATCATAGTCTTGACCTGTCACCACATGTGTACTTACTGCCTGCAGTGATGAAATACCACATGCACACTTACTAACCGCATTGAATTACGCATTCACAATATAGATTATTGATTAAATTAATCAAGTTTACTTGTAACTTAGGCTTTGCTTAAATCATATTAAAAGTTATGGCCTCGACTGATACGACTTAGGTGAGTTTTACTGTATTAAATGCAAGGATTATACCCTCCACTTGACAATTACTACTGTAAAAAATGTTGAGACTTTGCTGTGATAAAGCGCTAGAAATAGACAAGTGTCTTTTCTCCCCCTCTTCTTGTTAAGACTCTTGATTGACAATTAATGGTCAAACCTGTTCTCAGATTGAAAATATGCACACCTTTTTGTAGAATGTCTTAATTTAAATTTGGTATTGAACTGGTTGAAAGTATTACTGAGGTTTCCAAGAATTGCCCCTCAGATGTAGTTATTCCAAGCACATTTTGAATTTATAGTGTAAAAGCTCTTTGGAAGTATCTCATTAATACAATAGATACAAATTGCAGCTATAATAACAGCATGAAGAGGCTTTTTCAAGCAGATTCTCCTTGATAGCTTTGCAAGAATGGGTCAGGCAATAAATGCAACTCATTAGAGCATATCTAATTTTGTTCATGACACCCAAATAAATTATTGCAAGATTGCTTTGTCTGCAATATAGAAAGAGACAATCTTAATAATAATTCTTGCATTTGACGTAGCGCCTTATTATATCTTCCAGACCTCAAAGTATTTTATAGAATATACTGTAAAGTGAATTGACTGTACATTATGTGGGCGAATTGCATACTGTAGTGTCTGACAATCAGTCATGAATTGAATGACCAAATTATATTAAAAATTATTTTTAAAGGGATTATTACCCCCAGATAAAGTGATCTGCTAAGTGACAAGCAACTGGGTTCCTATTACTGCTAGGTAAACAGAGGTATGTAGAGCAAGGAAATTTGCCTACTGTTTTGCTCTGCTTGCGATACATGTGATCCCACCAATACTCTAGAGGGTTCCATCTAGATTTACAGCCATTATCATGCCAGTTCTGCCTTTCTGAAAGTTATCTCTTTGGTCCTGTTTTGAGGTCATTTTTCCTTTTATATTTTTCTTTTTCAGATATTTATCTAATTCTGTCTTTAAAGCTCATGAATTTTGTATCAAATCACTCTTCTGTGTCCTAATCACCCTCTGAGCCACAAGTACATTTTTCACTACAATGGTCAGAGTAAGAATTCCATTGAGTGTCATATAGATTGCCTTTGGCAATGTTGGCCAATAATGGAATTTCCCATTAATGCAAATATATTGCATGTTGTTACTGCATCGTTTGGTGAGAATTGCCAAAGGCATAGTGTGTAACTCAATGGAATGTTTTATACCTTCATCTCCAATCTTACAATGTAATATTGTAGAAACACACAATGACTAGACCTATGCAATGGATAAAAAGCTAAAGATTAAGAATGGTTCAATCGTACAGTAATATGTAAATCTCTTGTACAAGAATAGGATTTCTACATGCTATACTTTGTGTAGATAACAGAGCAGTAACATGCCTTTTTCAGTCTTTGTAAATCCATATGCTCTAGCAATTCCTTTGCATAACCCCTCCACAGACAAAGCACCAAAGGCTCCAGAAAATACACTGTAACATTTGGTGGTGAACCTATCGAGAAGACTATATGTAAAAAGTTAAAAGACAGTGACATTTAGGATTACCTTAGACAAATTATCTACACTTCTTGGGTAATTTGTATGCCAGCTTCCAAAGTGAAAGCCTGTTAATCTTGGTATATTCTGCCAATGATAAATATTGGGTACAATCATTTTGTTCCTGTAATAAAACAATCTCACAACATCCAAAACACATGATCTACAGCCCAAACATCTTATTTACAGTGCGGTTAAGCTTGCTGTAACTTTGGTACATTTCCTCTGTTAACTCTGAGTTTCAGTAAAAGTTCAAAATAGACTTCAATAAAGATAACCACAACATACTCTTAAAAAATGTATTTTTTATAAGATAATATCTCAATGCACTTTACAGAAACGGATAGTGTCGGAAACTGGATGAGAAGAGAGATGGCCAAAGCCCTAGATAAAGAGACAGATTTTAGATGGATTTTGAAAGCAGAGAAGGAGGGTGCAAGACAGAAATCTTTTTGGGAAGAGAGTGTTTCAGAAAATGGGGCCAAGTGATTAAAAGCTTTTCCGCCAATGCTAGGTTGGAGTGAGGATATAGGGGATATGTGTTGTCAGAGCAGAGAGAGTGTGCAGCTGAATGTTTGTCAATCAGAGCAATGGATGTTGTACTGTATGTACAAAACACTACCAGGATGGAATTAACAACAACAACAACAACAACTTTGATTTATATAGCGCCCTCCAAGCTGGACGGCGTCTTAAACTTAAAGATGTGATATTGGCAACTGAATCACACAGATTGAGAACAGCGAATGTCACATTCGCCTAACTAATTAGTAAAACTTGTTTTAGATCGTCCCAAAATTGAGTGTCTAAGAATCATTCAAGGTACCCATTTTTTTTTTACTGAAGATGTTAACTGGAACAAAAACATACACCACGCTTAGGAAAAATATATAACAATATCAATTTTATTTGTTTATGTTTGTCTATTGATTCACGCTTCTTGCAGTTGCATTCCGTTAATTCAGTTGAGAAGGCTGTGTGTTCTATATTATAGGCTTGATCACACAATGCATTTAGTAGTTAGAAATTACCCACAATCAGTCTGAACAGTAAATCTTTAATGTAATAATATATCTTAAGTGCATTATGAGTAATAGAATATTAAATCTTTTGTGGCACAGTGATAATTCCTGGCCTGAAGCTCTTTCAGCACTGATAGTGTGAAACAAACCAAGGGCACCAATCATTTATGACATGAAGCACAATAATTCAGTGCAATAAATGGACCTATCTAGATTTTCATCTTGTTGAATTAACTTTACACTGAACAAAAGCAAGGAGGAAACATATGGATTCTTGATAAATACTCTGAGCACCAACATCTAACTCCCACTACCGACTGGAAAGCACTAGATCCAGAATAGATTTGATGGAAAATCAGTCAGTTGTAAATTATAATTCATTTGTAAATGAAATGGATTTAATTCACTAGGATGTGATTGGTCAGTGAGACAGTTTGTTATTTATTATGATCAGTGTGATGGACTGCCAACAACTGAAGCAGAACGACAGTGCAAAGCAACTATACTGGTCTTAAAGATCGGAAATTTGATGTTTGATCCCATCACCAGTGCTTGAATTTAAGTCCCTCCACTCCTCTGCACCCCCCTATCTCTCTGATCTCCTCTCTCCCCAAACCAGCTCCCGTTGCCTTCACTCCTCTAGGTCTGGCCTCCTCCATATCCCCCGAATCCTCCACTCCACCCTCGGCGGCCTTGCCTTCTGCCACTACGCCTTGAGGCTCTGGAACTCCCTTCCTCGCTCGCTTTGCCTCGCCCCCTCTCTTCCCTGTTTCAGGTCACAGCTGAAGACCTTTCTCTTCGACCGAGCTTTTGGTCACCTTCCTGCCCCTGCCCCTGGCTCGGTCCCAGGATCCGCTACTGTGAAGCGCTCTGAGACGCCGTCCGGCGTGGAGGGCGCTATATAAATCGAAGTTGTTGTTGTTGTTGTTGAATACAATATCCCTGTTCTCACTTTCAAATCCCTCCATGGCCTGTCTGACCTTCTGCAGCCCTATTGCCCCGCTGCTCCCTTTGCCCAGCAAACACTGGCCGCCTTCATTTCTGTTGCCCAATTCACCTCACCAGCGACAGATGGGCTTTTATTGATTCTGTGCTTGCTGTCTGGAACTCTATCCTGGAATCCCTCCACCTGCCCCTCCCTCCTCACCTTTAAAATCCACTTGAAGATGTATCATTTGGATTTTGCTTTCAGGCATTTTCCTTGCCTTCCCCAGGTCAGACTCTGAGTCAGTTTTGTGAATACTGTACTATCAACCACAGCTTCTGATAGAGCATTCCACATTCTCAGTCTCCATGTTCTCAATCTGTGTGATTCAGTTGCCAATATTACATCTTTATGTTTAATTCCATTCAGTATTTCCTACTGGATCCAAATAAGTAGCTATCTTTCTTTTGCTGCACTCATGCATTGTGCTAAAGATTTCTCCTTCCTCTCCTCCATGCTAAGTGCTCCCTTATGGTTTCTTCAAGAACTCTGAGATTTTCATTCTATGTGAATGGCAACATGTACAATACAAAACAAAGTTCCATTTGTATAGTGTCTTTCACACTGAGAGGACGTCCCAAGGCCGAGGACGCCCCAGCCAGGGATTTGCACCCGAGTGAAGGGATTAGATAAGGGAGGTTGGAGGGCAGGGAGAGTAAGAGGGTGGCCTAAGGAGGGTCAAAGCGGAGGCTCTTGAGATGTGCCTTGAAGGAGGCAAGGGAGGGAATATAGTCCAATATAATGCATAATTTAAATTTAATTGAAATAGTTTAATTTAAACTGCAGTTAGATTTTCTGTTGATTGACCAACAGTTGCCTACAAATAATTCATAGTAAGACAGTAAATATAGATAATAAAGTACAGTAAGCAAGACACAGACCGCAAAACATTTTCCTGTGTAACTTTTTCACTCTACATGTCTGGTGGTATCAGCGGGAGAAATTAAAATAATCCAATCTCCATGGATTTCGAGGTGTAGTAATAAGCAATAAGCACATTCCATCCCTTAAAACACTAATCTGTACGGATGTTTTTTATACAACAACAACAACAACAACTTCGATTTATATAGCGCCCTCCACGCCGGATGGCGTCTCAGAGCGCTTTCATTTTATGCACAGTTTATTCAATTTCTGTTGACCCATTCTCATTCTCTTAATCTACGTCAGTACCAGTTTACTGTCTGTTGATATTAATCTAATTGAATGGCAGCCAATGTTTGAGTAGGCAGGTCTAATATCTCCACTTCCTATTGCAGGAGCATTGGGGGTGGGATAGGGGAGTTGTTGTTCAAACATTCTGAGCTCTCCACGTTACTTCTTAATTTAGAATGATAAACAGCGTCAGAATTGCACAAGGTTTGCACCAGCTCAGATAGGTGATATCCTGTATTTACAACATTGGCATGAAATTTTATGTAGCTGTTGGAACAGCCAGTTATATTTAGCTAAGAAAGATTAATGCTTCATAAGGACTTAGCACCGTTTCAGCCTGTAGCGCTGCCTCATGGATTTGACAGTAATCAACGTATGTAGACTCTTGTGGCAAATTGAGGATAGATTAAGTGGCTGAAGGTCAGAGACAGTTCACACACAGTTCATTATTGCATTGACGTCTTACCTAATGCATCATTCTATCTCGCTTGACAAATGTTTACCGTCTCACAAAACCACCAATATGATTCCGATGATGTCAGGTGGTGTGTGATGAATTCCAGCATGGTTTTCTGCAGTCACAACATTCAACAATAGTCCATGGCTTTAAATGGCACACATGGAGTTGTTTGAAACTCCACATGAAAATGAGTACTGTACACATATATAAACATAGCTCTCATACATTCCACCGTTCTGCCTCCAGACTCCAACTGATCATCAACGCCCACATAGGACTACGTCATTGTAGAAAATGTATATTGCTGTGTGCTAATTGGCTGCCACGTTCGCCTTCACAATACACCTTAACTACTACACTTTACAGCCATATAACTTTAAATCCTCCTGATCTGAAAAGTGCTAATTGAAACATAAGGAGTATTATTATTATTGTCTCTGCTTCTACCCAGCATCCACGGATGCACACTACACCTCAACAAGCCAGTCAGGAACCTAGGCATCTTTTTCAACCCTCAACTATCATTTCTCTCCCACATCCATGACACAACCATGGAGCTCCTGTGGCTCAGTGGTTAGAGCACTTGTCTTGCAAGCTGGGGAGACCAAGCTGGGGAGACCTGTGTTCGAATCCAGGCAGGTCAGGGTGAAACCTTGGGCAAGTTTCCTTACTCCACATGTCTAATAATAATCCCTCCAAAAAAACCACAACAATAAAATTGGTCATTTCAATACACGACTGTTTGTGGGACACTACTGTGCGCAATTGGCTGCTGCGATTCACCCACAAATATACAGTCAATTCACTTTACAGTATGAAACAAAAACAGAAGTTGCTGGAGAAACTCAGCAGGTCAGACAGCATCCATGGAGAAAGGAAAAAGAGTCAACGTTTTGGATCTACAACCCTTCATCAGAACTGGGGCTTGTTTTAGACAAGGGTGGAGAGATCGGGGAGGGTGGAGGGAAAGGAATGGACTTGGGATGACCAATGGGACTGAAGAGGAGGGTCTTGAGCTGGGGTTTGAAGGAGGCTAAGGAGGGGGCGAGGCGGAGGTACTGCACGATCGAATTCCAGAGGTTAGGGTCGGAGTGGCTGAAGGCTTGCCTGCCGATGGTGGGCGAGGGGGTCAGGAGATATATGACATCTGGAAATCACTTGAGAAATGCTCTGCATTGCTTATTATGAGGTTATCTGAACCTTACGGGAAATACAACAGTCATATTCCTCATTCACAGATAAACACTGTTCTAAATATCCGTTGCATATTGCTTTAAGGATCTGTGGCAATTGAATGTGGATGATGATGCAAGGATAAAAGTATTCTAGGAACAGACATGAAATCTGGGCAGATTTGAAAGAGGTTGATTTGCAAAATTGGAATGAAAGGACTGAGTGAATCTACATTGCGTTTTGTGGATTGAATAACATTACCTGGTGTGGCAAGTGAAAATGGAACCTGGAGTAAAACTGACTATGGGAGGGAATACAGATTGAAAAGCCAGATGCAGAGAGAAACAGAATTGAATTTCATACCAGAGTATGTGCAGAAGCCAAGAACACTGAAGTTGGTTAGAAGTATAAGGCACAATTGGCAATGGTTTGATAGAGACTTTAAAATTTGGGGACTAGGAACAAACATAATGAAAGTGCCACAGGAACAACAGTCTGTGATATTTTTAATGTAGTAGGTGAGGAAGCAAGGGAATATTTTGCAACCCTAGAAAAAGAGTTGGACATGCCATTGAAGGAGATGGTGAATATTATGATACATAGATGTTGTGGAAAAAATAATGTGATAATTGACTGGTTGAAGTTTGGAACAAGGAAGCAGGGACCCACAGAATCATTCAATCAGTGCTGTGTGCTACTAAGAACACTAAGTAAAAGTTGCATCTAAGGAACATTAAGAGGCAAAATGATACGTGACCAGATTGTAGTTGGCATAAAAGATACATAATTTAAGAGGAACAATTTTGAAAAAAGGGGATCGATGTTAGAATCAGCAATGGATGCAATAAAGATTGAACAGGCGACAAAAATAAATATGAGAGAGATGGAGAGAGAAACAGAAATGGAAATAGATGAACTAATCAACAGGGATAGTTGGAATGATACAGATCATATGAAGAATATGGAGTGCAGGAAATGAACAGGCTAAGAGGGAGGCCAAACAGAATGGACAAATGCGGCAAGTGTGGATTAGTATATCTTTTGAGGAGATGTCCTGTGGAAGGAAAATAATGCTATCAATGCAGAAGCTATGGGCATTATTATGCAAGATTATGCCTGAATAGATGTAGGGAATTGTAGCAGATATAAAGCACAGGAAAAAGTTAAAGAGAAAGAAAAGAGTACAAGAGTTAAATCAGGGAAATGTGAAAGGAGAGCAAGATCAGATATAGAATCCAGCGGAAGTGAGCAACAAGGCGAGTACAACTTTAAAGCAATGGAACTCATAAGAGCGTACACACAAAAGAAAAAGAAAAAAAATAGTGTATGGTATATGTATGGTGTAGAAAAGAAAGGAAAGTAATTCAGTAAATTAGATACAGGAGCACAGACCAGTGTAATGGCATGGGAAGAATATATAGAATTGGGAGAACCAAATAAGGAATAAATGGAGACGGAAAGGTAAACTAATGGTGTATAACAAAGAAACAATTGAAACAGTGGACAGAGGAGAGACAGAAGTGATATACAAAGGGAGACAATATAAAATACAATTCTACATTGTAAAGATAAAAGCTGATACTTTATTAGGATTGGATAATTTAATAAAAATTGGAACGTTAAACGAATTGGGAATGTGAAAAGAGAGGAAAGTGAACCAAGGGAGATGGAAGAAATAGTAGAACAATATATACAGGTATTGGAAAAGACAGGATTAATGAAAGGAGAGTATTGTACTGTATACAATAAAGTTAAAATAGACAGTACCACCAGTAATTTAGCTATTAGGGAGAGAATCAGGGGCAATGGAAAAAAGACTGAAAGAAAAATTGAGACCACTGGTCAAAAAAATGGAAAGAAACAAGGGCAAGACACAGAAGGAAAAAACTTTCAAAAAAGGAGAAGCCGTATGGTTTTGGAGGAAAAACATAAAAACAGAAGGCTTGATCAAAGGAAAACATTGGGAAAAAGATAAGAACCCCAGATCCTATTAGGTAAAAGATGAAAAAGGAAAGATATATAGATGAACATTATAGAGGATCAAACAAAGAACAATAAAGGATACACAGGAGAAAAAGATAATGTAGAAGGAAGAGCAAGGAGTGGCAGAAACTATGAGAATAACCAGATGTGGAAGAGAAATAAAAAGACCACAAAGAATGGTAGCACAGATTGGAAAACAAAGGAAGAGGAAAAACTCAAAGAAGGAAGATGTTGCATATTGCTTTAAATGGCAATTTAATATAGATGATGCAAGGATAAAAGTATTTTGGGAAGGTGACTGAACAGATTTGAAAGAGGTTGATTGGTAAAGTTGTAATTAAAGGACCAAGTAAATCTACATTGTGTTTTGGATTAAATAACATTACAGGTTCTTTGAAAATAGTCTTGCTAAAATAATTCGGCACTAATGGGAACAGCAACAACTTGTGTATGTTTATATAGATATATATATATATATATATTGTTGGAGTTGTAAAATGAGATTTGAAAACTGTTTAGTCATAAAAGACTGAAAGACGACAACTTCAAAATTCACAGGAGTCACCATTCACTTCCCAGATTGGCAAACCAGAGGTACAATAAACATAATTGAGTCTAGTTCACAAATACTCAGATTTAGACACAAGGTCGATATGTTACACTTGTTTTAAGTAGAAAAAGGATTTTGATGAATGTTCTGCAGAGTTGATGCACCTTTCAGTGAAGCCTTTGGGAAGTTTGAGACTTCAGCAGTCTTCATTCCCTGGAATAACAGTGTGATGGTGTATTTATGTCTGGAATGTGACCTATGTGCATTGCACATACAGGCAAATAACATTCTTCCTCTCAGCTGAGTAACTGATTACGTTCGACATGCTTTTCTAGGACCAATTCCCATGGAAAAAATATTGGAAACTCAGATGGCTGTCACTGAGACATAGCTCTACTGCATTAGCTTCCATGATCACAAGAGATAGCTCGAAGCACATTTCATTTGTGTTTTAGGAACAAATGTCATTTCCACCTTCTATAATTATCATTCACCTTCTATAATTACCAATTATTTCCCGACAGTGTTATGGGATCGACATGAACAAGCTAATGTCACTAGGTGTCAAGGGCAAGACATGGACATGGATTAAATGGGTGCCTCAGAGGTCTGTCCTGGGACCCCTCTTCTTCATTGAATACATTAATGACTTGCTTCACAGACTCAATGTAAGATAGTTCAATTTGAAGATTACACCAGTTAGTGAGAACTGTCGAATCAGAGAAGACACTGAGATCTTTCAAAGGGTATTGAGATCGACTGATAACTGGCAACTGAAGTTGAATAGGGGCGAGACCCTAGAGGGAGTGGAGTACAGCGGAGAACACCAAGCACAATAATACTTTTATTTATAATCATAATAATAATAATCCTTTGATTTGATATACAGCCTTATGACATGTTGAGATGTCTCAAAGTGCTTCAGAGAATACACTGTAAAGTGAATTGAATGTACAGTATATTGTGTGGATGAAATGCGGCAGCCAATTACAAACAGCAGTGGGCCACAGACAGTTGTGGATTGAGTAACCAACTTTTTATTTTTTTGATCCCTTAATATTGGAAAAATAGCCTATGAGAATAGGCCTACGGCTATCCAGTCTTCAGAAAAGGCACGTAGAGAGACCTTATAGAGTTAAACATTAACATTTTTAATGGGATTGAGAAAGTAAATCCAGAATAATACTTTGAGGATTTGTAAAGCATGGTTTCAGGATAGACATCAGAAGGGTGAGTAAGGCCAGGACACTGGACACATTTTTAAAAAGAACTTGATACTGTGGTGAGAGGCGGATATGGTGGGTGCAAACCCTTGACTGTCCAACACCTTGGGATGACCTCCCAATATAAAAGACTGCAATTTGTTGGTTGCTGTTATTGTTGTCTTGGTGCTCATGTCCTCTACCGCTCCAAGCTCTGTGACCCCCATCTCCCATTCTCGCCCGACTCCATTAGTTCCCTATCACCCAGAGGATTAAATTCAAGATCCTGGTCCTCACATTCAAAGCCTTCCATAGCCTCGCCCCACCCTACCTCTGCAAACCCCCTACCAACCTGTCCGCCCCCTCCGCTAGGCAGGCTCTGGCCTGCTCCATGTCTCCCGACCCACCCGTCCCATCATCAGCGAGCGAGCCTTCAGTCATTCTGTCCCTAATCTCTGGAATTCCATCCCACAGTCCATCCACCTCACCTCCTCCCTTACCTCCTTCAAGTCCTGCCTCAAGACGGAAAGGATAAGATCAAATGGCTTTCTTCAGACAAACCAATCCTTGTGATCTTTAATGTCTATCTTAACATTACTTTGAGTAAAAATGTCATCACAGCGTCTTTGATATCGCAACTTTTCCTCCACCACCACATAGACATACAAAATCCTGAACTGGAGTGTTAGCCCGAACTATGAGCCCAAGTCTACCATTGGGCTTCAACACACAACCTCTTACGCGGAGATCAAAGTGCTACTAATTGAATCACACTCTAGACTAAGGGTGGCCAGCTTGCAGCCCTCCTGAGTGTTCTACATGGCTGGCTGCCCTTGGACCACAAGTTAGCCCAAATGGGCCTTAACTATGAGCTCAGATCCTGGCATGAGGCTTGTTCCAAACAGGCTCTGACAGCCAATAAACTGACAATCAATAAACTTTATTTCTGGCCACTTGAAAGATTCGCAGCATTCTCTACTGTTTTCAAGCCAATGCATTGTACTTTTCTAATGCAAATATTGTCAAGAAAAACAAACAATGTGTGCAGCAATGTATGACATTTGATGTTATGCAACTAATAAAGCAACGGACATGATGTGATGGGGCAGATCATTGTGACAGAACTGTGGAAACTTTCATGTGACGGAATGCACTCTGGATCATTGGGTTCAGCTCCTTTCCAGAACATCACATCTGCTTCATCCCCAGCCAGAACAGTTAGAACTTTATAAGCCAAAGCTTCTTATGTTTTAAATTTTAAAAAAACTGCAAACCTCAGAAGACACTTTATTATTTTTTCCCCTCCAACATGCGCCTTACATTGTGCAACCTCATAAAGGTCAGTTTGCAGAAACTGTCATCTTTCAGTATATACAAAAATGGGGATATACTGGCTGGTGTGGGTGGTGGGTGGTGTGGGTGGTGGTGGTGGGTGGGGAGTTGACATGATCCTGCAATCCATGGAGGGAAAAAAGGGGGCGGGAGAGGTACGTCCATTGATCTACTGTGGATATTGTATTATGGAATCTATGTTTAAACCTATATGTACTAAGAGAATTACTGATGATTTAATTTAACAATTTATATCCAACAAAAGAGTTGTTTAGAACTATTCTTTTTGGAGGGAAGGTAAACAGGATCTCTTTGGAGTTGCATTTGCTGCAAGGTAATACATCTGTCGTCCTGTTCCTGAGTTAAATGGACCTGCAGTACTTGGCATTGCTGATGTGTATGGACCAGCCAGCCCAGCTTGTTAACAGGACTTGGTTCTTCCCACTCTGCTCTGTTAACCCTGTGTGCCAAAAACCTAATAAGTCCCCTGTGGATATGTAGTAGGAAACTTGTCAATAATAATAATAATCCTTGCATTTGATGTAGCACCTTATCACACCATTGAGACAACAACAGCAAAGTGTCATTTATAGAGCGTCTTTAATGTCGGGATGATGTCCCAAGGCACTGAACAGTCAGGGGTCAAGACCTGAGCATGGGGGAGGAGCAGGGTAGGGGCATCATGGAGGGGAGGGGAGGGGAGGGAGAGAGTTGGGAGGTCATCTGAAGGCCCGATTGAAAAGGAGGGTCTTGAGACTGACCTTGAAGGAGATAAGGGAGGAAGGGACTACAGGGGCGAAGGAACTGTGGGATGGAGTTCCAGAGTGTGGGGGCCGATGTTGAAAGCCTGGCCACCGATGGTAGGGTGGGAGACATGGAACAGACCGGAGCCCGCTTAACCGAGTTGGTGGATAGGTTGGTAAGGAGGGGGGGGGAAGGTTGATATAGAGAGACATCTCAAAGCACTTCTCAGAATATACTGTAAAGTATAGTGACTGTGTGTTTTGTGGGAGAAATGCTGGAGCCAATTGCGCACAGCAGTATCCCACAAACCGTAGTGGATTGAGTGACTAAATTATACATTTTTTGGATGAATTATTACCTCTGGAAAGCAATCCATCAAGCAGGTTTCTACTTACTGCTAGATAAACAGAACCGAGCAACAACAACAACAACAACAACAACAACAATTTACATTTATAGAGCGCCTTTCACGTCGGGAGGACGTCCCAAGGCGCTGAACAGGAGGCGTGTGACCCGAGCTGGGAGGGGAGTGTTTGGGAAGGTGTGAAACACGAAGGGGAGGTAGAAGAGTTCGGGGTGGAACAAAAGGCACGATCGAAGAGGAAAGTCTTCAAACCGGCCTTGAAAGAGGAAAGGGAAGAGACGAAACGGAGGGATTGAGGGATGGCATTCCATAGGGTGGGAGCGGAGAAACTGAAGGCCCGGCCTCCGATGGTGGGGCGGTTCGGGCGGGGGGCTTGGAGCAGGCCAAGTCCTGTTGAACGGAGGGTCCGGGTGGGCGTGTAGGGGTAGAGTAGATCGGTTAAGTAGGATGGGGCAAGGCCGTGTAAGGCCTTGTAGGTGAGGACGAGGATCTTAAACTCGATCCTCTGGAGGATGGGAAGCCAGTGGAGACGGGCGAGGGTGGGGGTTATGTGGTCGCGGAGGCGGGTGCGGGATAGTACACGGGCTGCAGAGTTTTGGATGGCCTGCAGCCTATGAATGGAGGAACTGGGGAGGCCGACTACGAGAGAATTTCCGTAGTCCAGCCGTGAGGTGATGTAAGCATGCACGAGTGTTTCGGCAGCGCGGGGGGTAAGATAATTACGGAGCCTGGCAAAGTTGCGCAGATGGAAATAGGCGGTGCCGGTCAAGGCCCGGATGTGGGGGAGGAAGGAAAGTTTTTGATCAAACATGATGCCGAGGTTCCTGATTGGCTTTGTGAGGTGGAGAGTGCAACCTTGGATATTGAGGCTGGCAGCGCCCGATGTGCGGAGGCGCTGGCTTGAGCCAATCAGGAGGGCCTCGGTCTTATTCACATAGCATGTAGAATAAGAAAACTTGCCAAGGTTTCGGCCTGTCCAGGAATTGAACCCAGGTCCTCTCGCATATGGTTAGATTCCAGCAGTTACTCCAAAGCATAGTCAATGATAATGACAAGTTGCTATATCAAATGCAAAGACAAAGAGGAGGGCCGTGGGGTGGGTCTTGAGGAGGCAAGAGATGGGGCATGTTGGAGGAACTGCAAGGTGGAGTTCCAGAGGGTGGGGGCAGAGCGGATGAAGGCCCGTCCATCAATGGTGAGGTGGGCAGGGCGGACAAGGCAGGGGATGTGAAGCAAGCTGGAGCTGGCTGAGTGGATGGAACAGATGGGTTGGTAGGGGATTAGGAGGTCGCAGAGGTAGGACGGATCAAAGCCAATGGAGGGTTTTGAAGCTGAGGACCAGGATCTTAAACTGTATCCTCTGTGTGATGGGAAACCAGTGGAGGTATGCGTAGATGGGGATGATAGGGTCACAGAGCTTAGTTCGGGAGAGGACACTGTCTGCTGAGTTCTGGATAATCTGCAGCCTGTGGAAGGAGGAGTTGCAGAGGCCGATAAGCAAGGGGTTTGCATAGTCAAGCCAGGATGTTATGAATGCATGTATGAGAGATTCGGCGGCCAGCGGTATGAGACAGTGGCGGAGCTGGGAAATGTTACAGAGGTGAGGGAAGGCAGAGCAGATCATGGCACGGATGTGACATCTAAAGGATAGCTGAGATGCTAATAACAATAATAAGAATCATTCTTACATTTGATATAGCGCTTTTCATGTCTTCTAGATGTCTCAAAGCTCTTCACAGATATATATTTTGTGGGTGAGATGCAGCAGCTAATTGCACACCGCAGTGCCCCACAAACAGTCATGGATTGAAATGACCAATTTTTTGTAATGCAAAACCAATCATTTGACTTTGTAAAAGTAAAAAAGATAAGCCAAGGTACTGGGCTGGTTCAGTGAGGTGGAGTGTGCAATCACAGATGGTGATGCTGTTCAGTGCCTGAGGTGTGGAGGGGAGGCAAGTGTGGTTTTGTAGGTAAACATTACAATTTATCCTAACACTACAATTGCAACTACAAAAGTCCCTTCCTGTGCTTCCTGTACTGAATTGGAGTATTAGTCTACATTCTTAAGACCAGACTTTGTGCTTAACCATCTGATCCAGAGGCAAGAGTGCTACCAGTACCAACATGAACCAAACAACTGTTTTCGAAACCCTGTAATTTCCAACTAAACTGTAAATTCAGCCCCTTTAAAAGGTCATTTAATAATAGCAAAAAATTCCTTTCATCAGCCCACCCATAAAGGTTTGCTGATGGCGATTAATCTGACTGAAATAAACAGTTGCCTTTTTTCTCTGAGAGAGTGAATGATTTAATGAATGATGGTGTCAGCATCTGCCTTTAATGTTGGTTTCATCTTCTCTTCCAATCAGTTTGAATGTCGAGTCCTACTGATGTCGAAGGCAGATGGCTCACAATGTGCTGAGCCCTGAGCCATACAGGGCTTCGGGTCAACACATCAGGTTATAGAGATGCGAGTTATGAGGCAAGTGTCATTGTGAACTATTCACTAAGCACATCTGAGACTGGCTGTCACAGAGAGTCTTTGAAAGGCAAGCTGCAGTGTTGCACAGTTTATGAAATGACAGTGGATATATTTTATTTTCGAGTTTCGATTTGATCTGTACTTTTATCATGTCGCTTACAATCTGGACCAATAGAAATTTGCAGAAATATTTGCCCCAAATTGGAAGGAAATTGGACAAACTTTGCGTAAGATTGGGGTTGATTGATTGGTGCTATGGAATGGCACATTTTATTGGTTTTCGCAGGGGTTGCTGCACTTTCTAATTTCATTTCACATTCATAGTTCCTTGTTTTATTTCTACTGGACTAGCAGCAGAGAAATATAATGCCTTTACATTACCTTAAAAGAACGGTAGAGCTGACCCAGGTGCTGAAAAGCTATTAACCTTACATCAATAAGAAGCAAACTAATAGATCCTGGAGGAGCAATTACTGAATCCCAGGCATTTTTCCCCTAGGAAAAGAAGATACTATAGTAATGTAGCACCAATAGTTCCGTGAAATTGCTTCATTTTAATGGAGTCCTTACATTTGCTGAAAGGTTATTAGTATAACTTTCTGCCTTTGTTTTACTGGAATTGACTCTTCTATAACTAGTACCGAATCTGAGTAAGAATCCCAGAACCTTTACTACTAAGATTATCGCATTTGACCCATCATGCTTGTGCTAAGCTGTTTCCCCATTGGAGCTACACTTGAAGTCCAGCACAAAAGGTACACTGATATTACAGTTTATATTTATCCTTACATTTGATGTAATGCTTTATTATGCATTAAAATGTGTTACAGTGCTTCACAAGATTACCTCTAAAGTGTACTGACTGCATTTTATAGGCAAATTCGGCAGCCAGTTTGCTCATAGTACATTCTCCGAAACACCGAAACAGATTTGAACAGGCAGATAGGACCTTGGCTTAACATCTGATCTGAAGGATGACATCTCTTATGAGGTTACATTGTAGGGAGGAGATGGGGGTCTGGCAAGCAAAGTACGACTTTCTGACCTAGAGGTGAGAGCTCTCCTACTGAGCCAGCATTGCAGTAGAGCATCAACTTGGACAACAAGCTGAAAGTCCTGATTTATATCTTGAACCCACAATCTTCCGACTCAAAGGCAAAAGCCCTATCAACTGAGACAAGCTGACAACTATAATAATATATAATAATCCTTGAATTTGATATAGCGCTTTTTCACGTCTTCTGGACGTCTCAAAGCACTTCACAAAATATACTGTAAAGTGAAATAACTGTATATTTGTGGGAGAAATGTGGCAGCAAATTGTGCACAGCAGTGTCCCAAAAACAGTCATGGATTGAAATGACCTATGTTTTATTATTGTAGTTTTTGGGGAGGGTTTATTATTAGGCATGTGGAGTAAGGAATCTTGCCCAAGGTTTCGCCCTGCCTGAATTCAAACACAGCTCTCACACTTATAAGTCGAGTGCTCTAACCACTGAGCTATAGGACTCCACTTAGCTACAGGACAGCTGACAAGTATCTAACACAACGTAACATATCATAGAATCATAGAATCTGACGGCACAAAATGTGGTCATTCGGCCCCTTGAGTCTTTAAAAAGAGCAATTCAATCCCACTCCCCAGCTCTCTCCCCATAACCTCGCAAACCTGTCCTCCCCAAATAAATATCTACCTCTCTTTTAAATGTTGTTATCGTATCGGCCTCCACCACCCTTTCAGGCAATGCCTTCCAGATTCGAACAACTCGCTGAGTGAAAACATTTCTCCTCACCTCCCCTCTGCTTCTTTTTGAAATTATTTTAAATCTGTGACCACGAGTCACTGATATGCCCACCAGTAGAAACAGTTTTTCCCTATCTGCTCTGTCGAATCCTCTCATAATCTTAAAAACCTCTATTAGGTCTCCTGGCAACTTCTCTGTTCCAATGAGAATAAAGCTAGCCTCTCTAGCCTTTCCTCATAGTTGAAGTCCCTCATTCCTGGTACCATCCTAGTAAATCTCTTCTGCACCCTTTCCAATGCCTTAACATCCTTCCTATAGTGTGGTGACCAGAATTGAACACAGTACTCTGGCTGAGGCCTAACCAAAGTTTTATAGAGTTTAGTCAGAACTTCTTGACTTTTGTATTCTATGCCCTTATTTATAAAGCCTAGTATCCCATATGCCTTCTTAATGGCTTTGTCTACCTGTCCTGCAACCTTCAAAGAATCACTCACACAAATCCCCAGGTCTCTCTGTTCCTTCACACCCCTTAAAATTGTATTACCTAGCCTATATTGCCTCCTCTCATTTCTCCTCCCAAAATGCATCACCTCACATTTCTCTAATTCTATATAAAGAATTACTTTTATATTTCTTTTGTTGTCATTAATATAAAATCATTCAGTAATAAATGATTCTAGAGTAAATCCAAATAAATCCTGACTACCCTGAACTGTAAGTCAGTTAGTTAGTCAATCATCATTCCAATGAAATGAATGTGTTGAATTAAGTTGAAATAGGTCGAGTGTCTGCTAAAAATAGAAATCCTTTTCAATGGAGGAATGAATACTAGTTAGTTCAGTGGGTAAACAACACATGTTGCTTCAATCTAATGTTGTTGGCTGACTGACTAATAGACTGACTTACTGACGAACAGACTGACTGTGCCTGACTAACACTGCTGGACAAATAAAAGATTAATGATGATATCTGGTCCCCTCCAACCACAAACAATATTCTTGTCTTCCGTTTAAGTAATGCCTCAGGATGGCTCAGCTGGGAGTCCTCTCAACTCTTGCCAGATTCCCAATCTCCTCCCTGCATGGAGTACAGTAGAAGCCCTACTGATTGTCTCACGCCAGTGCATTCATGCATCAGGCACTAGCAGCATCAACCTCCATGGTTGCACGCTCCACCTCACCAAGCCGGTTAGGAACCTAGTTATCTTGTTCGACCCTCAACTGTCTTTCCTCTCCCACATCTCCCACACTCTGCCTTTCCTCATCTCCGCAATATTACCCGACTCCGCCACTAGCTCACCTCCAAACCCGCTGAAACCCTCATTCATGCCTTCATTACATCCCGGCTCGATAATGAAAATGCCTTGCCTGTCGGCCTTCCAAAATCCTCCCTCCACAAGCTGCAAATAATCCAGAACTCTGCGGCCTGTGTCCTTTACTTTTCCAAACTCTGTGACCCCATCATCCCCATCCTTGTCCGACTCCATTGGTTCCCCATCTTCCAGAGGATCCAATTCAAGATCCTTGTCCTCACATTTAAAGCCCTCCACAACTTCGCCCTACCTTACATCCGTGACGTCCTATCCCCTTACCAACATGCCTACCCACTCCGCTCAGCAGGCTCTGGCCTCCTCCACATCCCCTGACCCACCCTCCCCACCATTCACGGGCCACTCTGCCTCCAACCTCTGGAACTTCATCCCACAGTTGCTCCGCCTCAGCCGTCTCCTTGGCCTCCTTCAAGTCCCACCTCAAGACCCTTCTCTTCAATGGTCCCATCAGCAATGCCTAATCCCCCCTTTTCCTCCACCCACTGTCCCCAGCTCGGGTCTGAAACAGAGCCTTGGGATATCCTCCTGACGTGAAAGGTGCTATACAAGTGTAATTTTGTTGTTGTTGTCCTGCAGCTCAGTAGTTAGAGCAGTCACCTTACAAGCGAGATACCTGGTTTCAATTCAAGGCAGGGTGAAACCTTGAGCAAGTTTCCTTACTCCACACGCCTGATAATAATCCCTAAAAAAAAAATCAATAATAAATTGGTAATTTCAATCCACGACTGTTTGTGCACAATTGACTGCTGCGTTTCGCCCACATACATACAATTTAATTTACAGTAAATTTAGTCTTCGCTTAATGTTGCAGTTGTGTTCACGAAAAGTGCGACTTTAAGTGAAACGCCATTAAGCAAACTCTCGTAAGAATACAGGATGTCTAGCGTCTATATACGCCTACGCTTCCCAATGTAGTTCATTTCCATCTGCGCGAACGACGTAATAGCGAACGTCGCGACGTTAAATAAAGATGTTTCCTATGTAACAGCAACGTAATAACAAAACAACGTTGACTGAAGCAACGTTAAGTGAGGTCTACCTGCATATTCTGTGATGCGCTTTGAGATGTCTAGAAAACCTGAAAAGCGCTATATTAAATGCAAGGATTATTATTAGGATTATTTTATTACATAATATGCAGACCATCTAGAGTGCTGCATCCTGTGCCCTCCCATTCTTGATCAATTCTTCTGATTCCACGTTGATTTCAGGATTCTTGTCCTCACTTCCAATTGCTTCTGTTGGGTTCACCCCACCCTACCTCTGCAATCTACAGAAACCCTACTACTCTGCCCATGCTATCCTCTCCGCAAACACCAGCCTACTTTGTGTGTCTCACCTCCTCCATCCCAAGTGAGAGCTTTAGACAGGCTGCGCTTCCCTCACCCTCTCTCTGGTACTCCATCTCGGAGCCCCTCCACCTAGTTCCTAATAACTGCCTCTATTTTTGTCCATGTCAATGTTTTTCATGTTGCACCATATGCTTTTATTCTGTTTGTTATGTTTTTATTTGCCATTTAAAGTAACTTAAGTGCTTCTTGTTGGCTTTTTGGTCTTGCAACAGTGGATACTTTGGGGGTGGTATACATCAAGTGCCGTAAATACAGATCTAGTCATTACTTGTCTATAATGGAAACCCATTATAAACGTTTCTGTTGACTTTTCTGGCTGTGGTGCACTAAAATCGACACCGGCTGTCGGCTGTAAGTGCTTAGCTTTTCTTTCCCTGGAATTACAACTTGTGATTTTGTGAACTGTATAATTGTGTTGAGTGCTGCAGGTGAAAATGTAGGTTTCTGCTCTCAACGTCATTTTCTGCTGTTTCCTCTGTGTGGATTGCAACAACACATTGCTTAGTGTAAGTCAAGGCCCGGTTCCAGTAAAGTCAGTCATTGTCAGTTATCATAGTTCAATTCAGATTGATCATATTATTTCCTCTGCCAATGTAACTTCACCATGTGGCTGTGGTAGATAACACAGTGCAGATGGCAAATGGAAGTCTTCCCAACTCCAGCTTTTTCTCCACAACTCAGATGATCTGGACACAATAAGTTAAGGAATGCTGCAGAGAAAACATTTGAAAACTACCCCTAAAGAAGCATTGAATCCTGTTTAAAGCAATATGATTTTCAATCACGTATTCTCAAATGCCCGCAGTGTGTTTGGAAACCTCAGCTTGTGAAATGATCCAACTTGTCATTTTTTTAAAAAACAGAGGAGCTGAGGTGAGTGGTGGGGGACAAAGGAGGAAAGTATTCATAGCCTCCTAACCTTTCCTTCCTCCAAATGTTTTATCGCTCAAATAACATACTCTGTTTGTCGTGTTTTGAAAACAATATGAAATAACGATAGTTTCCTTTCTGAACAATGGCGTAATTTCAAATGTGTGATTTTCTATTGAGTCAGTTTGCTCCATGACTTAATCCACCTCTTCTGGTTGTTTCTGCCAGACCCTATTAACTATGATTGACAATAGTGGCTTTGGAAATCAAAACACTGTTTGTTCAATTTACAACCGAACAAGAGCGATAAACAACCATTCAATGAACTGCTTGGAAACAATGGCAAGATAATCAATGCTGTTATTTAATAACCACTAGATAACATCTGGTAATAATAATCCTTGCATTTGATATTGAGATGTCTCCAAGTGCATCACAGAATACAACTATAACAAAATTATATTGTGTAGCGCCTTTCATGTCAGGAGGATGTCGCAATGCTTCAGAGCTGCACTTGGGAATAGAGTGGGGGGATGGAGGGAAAGGGGCGGATTTTGGGGTGACCAATGGGACCATCGAAGAGGAGGGTCTTGAGGCGGGAACTGAAGGAGGCCGGGGAGGGGATGAGAAACAGGGAATGCGGGATAGAATTCTAGAGGTTAGGGGCATGGTGGCTATAGGCTTGCCCGCCAATGGTGGGGCGAGTGTGTTGGGCGGGAGGCTGGAGCCTGTTGAGCGGAGGGCAGGATGATAGGGGGTTAGGAGGTCGCAGAGGTAGACTGAGGCAAGGCCATGGAGTGCTTTGAATGTGAGGACCAGGATCTTGTATTGAATCCTGTGGGTGATGTGGAGCCAATGGAGTTGGCCGAGAATGGGGGAGATATGGTCACGGAGCTTGGGGAGGTTTAGGACATGGGCCACAGAGTTCTGGATTATCTGCAGCTCATTGGAGGAAGGAATTTGGAAGGCCAACAAGCAGGGTGTTGGCATAGTCAAGCCTGGATGTGATGAAGGCATGAATGAGGATTTCAGCAGCCTGAGGGGTGCGGTAGTGGCGGGGAGTATTGCGGAGATGAGGAAAGGCAAGTCATTGCTTGGATGTGGGAGGAAAGACAATTGAAGGTTACACAAGACACCTAGTTTCCTGGCTGGCTTAGTGAGGTGGAGAGTGCAACCATGGAGGTTGATGCTGCCAGTGCCTGATGTGTGAAGGCACTGGCGTGAGCTAATCGAGAAGGCCTCGGGTTTGGTGACATTCAACTGTAGAAAGTTAGCTCTTATTTAGGACTTCATGTCTGTCAAGCAATCTGTTGGGACAGCAGTGGTCCTGGAGTCGAGGGTGGTGGCAGAAAGATGGAGTTGGATGTCATCTGCATACATATGGAAGTTGACCCCAGTCTGTGGATGGCCACTTCAATCCATGACTTTTTGTGTCACACTGCTGTGTGCAACTGGCTGTCACGTTTCACCCATGTATATAAAGTCAAATCACTTTACGGTATATTTTGTGAAGTGCTTTGAGACGGCTAGAAGACATGAAAAGTGCTATTTCAAATGCAAGGATTATTATTATTAGCCACAAATTTCAGCTGATCCAAAAATCTGCTGCCTGCATTCTAACCCACACCAATCTTTGTATCCCGATTACTCCAGTCCTTGCCAAACTGCACCGACTCCCTATCACAGAGCAAATGTCCCAAAAAAAGATCCCTGAGGAACTCCACTGGTAAAAGTTTCCCAGGCTGATGACATTCCCTGTACCACCACCCTCTGGGTTCTATTGATCAGCCACTCATCTATCCATTGTAAGATATTACCTCAATTCAATTTGATCTGCCACAATCATAGTCTGTATTAAATAACAGTATCAATAATCCTTATGTTTACTACTGTATTCTACCTATAGTGTCAAAATGTCTGAAATAGTTTGAAGCGAAAACAACAATTGAATTTACCGGTACTCTGTTTATAGGCTTAAATATTATAGATTTTATTGGTACAATCAAATAAAAACACATTATTAAGATAAATTTTAACTGTACTGAGTTTGGCAACATCAGGTTCAATAAAAAGGCTATGTGTAGTTTTCTACTGCATTTATTTTAGTTGGCATTTCAGGAATAGCGGGAGCTTATTTACAAAGCAGCAGGATGAGAAAACTGCACGTCTGCCCTGTGCGACTTTTTTGAAGAATTTTGCCTCTGGGTTCATAATATGAATTCCTGTTTTCTGGTCATCCGCAAATGGTCTGAGATAATAACATAAACATGCTGATGCAGAGATTGTGGTCTTGATTCATTCATAATATTCTGCGAAGAGTATACTGTGTTCATGTGTAAATCTGTAAAAATGAAAAAAGTAGCAATTATTGTTTTTAAAAGAACTTAAGTGCCACTGTACATAGCTGTACAATATCCAGTGATTTCTAACAGGATTCCTTATTAAGGAAATTGGAAACGTTACTCTCCAATGTGATATGAAATGTAGAGGTTATAATTTCTCTATTACTTTTGTTACATGGAAGCAGTGCTCTCTTAGATCCCTTATTAAGGAATCCATTAACTGCTACTGGTTGCAGACCAAATTGACTAACTTCCTCCTTTCCGATACAATACTTTCAGCAGTAGAGGAGTCAGTGACAAGGGGCCATGGTTTATAAAATAGTCACAAGAAGAACTAAACAACAACAAAATACAACAAAATTACATTTGTATGGCGCCTTTCACGTCAGTAGGACGTCCCAAGGCGCTAAAGGAGATTAGGCACATTTATTTTTACTCAGAGAGTTGGGATGTGAAATGACCATTGTGAGCAAAGACTACTGTGGGTTTCAAGAGAGACGTAGACTTAGAAAGAAGAGATATCTGAAGGGTAAAAGCTCGAAGTGTTTTTCAATAAGATTTCTTTGATATATATTTAATAGAAAAGATTGTTTGAAAGAAGGTTAGTGAACAGCCATCTATTGGATACTGTCTAAAGTCATGCTCTATATGAAGAATGTTTGACATACTGGGATGTGCTTCTCTGTGTGGAAATATATCAAGGACAAAATTGCTGAATAAAGGGGTCAATACCAGCCTGAATGCCAAATAGATTAGATTTAAAAGAAATAATACCAGGAATACAATAAGTGACAAGGAAAGAGTAAGAGGGAGGATTGCTTATTGTGCCAAAAGAGAGATGAAGAAATATTGTTTTGCTCAACAAACTAGACTGTGGGTTAAAGACAAAACATATCCTTAACAGATAAGACGAGTAGAAATATTATAGATAAACAAGAAATGGCAGCTGTGTTGAATGATAATGTTACATCAGCTTTCACTGATGACAATCCCAGACAAATTCCTAAAATAGTCATCTTGGCATAGGAATCTATAACATGAAGCGTTTGTAAGGCTCCATTTCAGAGTGTGCAGCCTTAAGGCAGTAATTCCATTCAGTCATTAATGAGCCAATTGCCCTTCATTTCCAATTCTATGGGCTTTGGATGTTGTGGGATAAAATGAATAAAAGACAAAGCAAGAGACGCAAAACAATGAAACAGAAAGGACAATGATATATTTACAGAAGGAAACATGTATCTTGTAAAGACTGGTCAAACCTCACTCTGTCAACAAGTTAATGAAGATTGATGTATCTCTACACTGATTGATTTTGTGTGTTTTAAGTTCATGCACTGTGACGCACAATAAACCCAGCAATATTACAGGAATAATTTGCAGTCAAACAAGAGTTAGTCATGAAACTGTTTCCGTGTTGTGTGGTCCACAGAGAGCTCACTTGTTGTTTAAACAGTGACTGGAAGATTAAATGATCAGGATATTCACTCTACAGGGAGGAAATGAATAAGAAAACACATTTTATCCATATGCATTCCTTTGCTGTCCCAGTAGAGAATGCATGACCTGACATTAAGGATAGTAAAGGAAAGTTCATTAGTAATAGTGACATAATTCCAGGATTCGGATTAATTACTATTGGCCCGTATAACCTACCCATCCAATTCTCCACAAGATTTTTTGATGTATCTACCTCTAATCTAATAACCCTGAATTATTTCATTTCACCAACCTGTCTTCTCCCTCCACTCTGAAGGCTCTGAAGCCTGCTCCATGTCCCCCACCCTGATTGCGCTACTATTGGCAGTCGGGCCATCAGCCTTTCTTGCCCCACCCTATGGAACTCCAACCCAGAGCCTCACCACCTTCCTTCTTCAAGGCATATCTCTAGATTTTCTTTTCGACCATATCTTTGGTTACCTTCCCTCTTCCCTTCCCACGCACCTTGCCTTCCACCCCTCTCTGATCCCAACCTGCAGCTTGGGTGCATACACCTCCTTGCCATTGGTTTGGGACATCCTGCCAACATGGAAGGTGCTATATAAATGCAATTTGTTGTTGACATGAACATGTTTAATTATTTTTTTAAACTCTGAATGTCTTGGTAGTTTTGTAATCCACCTCCTGTGCACCTCCTCGTTCGTTAAATAAATTTAACTTTCGGCATTTCCCATTCTCTCTTAATGACAATATTTTCAAGGAGTAGCTTAGAATCCATAGAATCACAGAAATTGTTTTAGGAAATGAGGAATTTGCTAGGTTTAATTAAATAAAAGGAATATCATATGCTTGGAATTACTTCAAAATGGGAATCAATAAAGCAGGAAATCAGGCAAAGCATAAATGGGAGAGGCATGTGACAGCTTCAAGAAGAAAAAAGTATTAATTTAAATTTTAAACTGTATGGAGAAAACAGTGAAATAAATCAGTTGAATTGGAAAAACATATTGACAGACTAAACAGCCAGTGGGATTGTGTTACTGGAAATTTACACCCAGAGAATCAATAAATAGTTAAATATTTCTGTGCTGAGATAAGCCAAAACTCTGAGTGTTTCGTGGTTATAGTGGCTTAAAGGCTTCCTCCCTCTTCATTGACATCTCTGACTGCACTAATGAAATTCTGCGGTACAAAGCAAGAACTATATTGCCTGCTGTCTGTATGCCACTATTGCTTTACAAGTGGTTGCTATTTTAAAGTGATTTGGACTGTCTACTAGGCATGCACAATGTTATTTCTGTTGTCTGTGCATACATAGTGTGCAACAGACTTTGGGAAATGGATCATTGTATATAAGTATCTCTCAGAGTTTGTCCAGCCTTCCTCATTTTATAAAGACTCACAAGGGACACAAGACAGAGCAATTTTGCACTGAAATATGGCTGTGAATGGTTCTCTGGGGTCCATTATCAACGTGGAGTCCTGTAGCTCAGTGGTTAGACCACTCACCTTACAAGCATGAGACAATTCCAGGCAGGTCAGGGCGAAACCTTGGGCAACTTTCCTTACTGCACACACGTAATAATAATCCCTCCAAATTTTTTTTAAAAAATTGGTCATTTCAGTCCACGACTGTTTGTGGGACACTGCTGTGTGAAATTGGCTGCTGCGTTTTCGCCCGCAAATATACAATCAAGTCACTTTACAGTATATTCTGTGAAGCACATTGAGATGTCTAGAAGATGTGAAAAACGCTATATCAAATGCAAGGATTATTACTCATTCATTATTTACCCTGTAACTAGAGCTCAATAATCGCAAGGTGTGTCATTATATCTCATGCTGATATACAGGTGGATGTATCACTAGGTTGGTTCCTGGGATGAGGGGGTTGACCTATGTAGGTTGAGTAAACTAAGCTTATATTCTCAGGAATATAGAAGAATTAGAGGTGGTCTTATAGAAACCTACAAGAATCTTAAGGGACATGACAGAGTAGACAGAGTGAGACTGTTTCCCCTGGTTGGAGAATCTAAAACTATGGGTCACAGTCTCAAGATTAGGGGTCAGCCTTTTCAAACAGAGTTGAGGAAACATTTCTTCACTCAGAAGGCAGTGATTTTATGGAATTCTCTACCCCAGAAGGCTCTGGATGCTCAATCCTTGAGATTAATAGATTTCTAAAGGATATAGGGATTAAGGGATATGGGGATAGGACGGGTAAATGGAATTAGGCATGATCTTATTAATTGGTGGAGCAAGCTCGAGGGGCCGAATGGCCTACTCCTGCTCCTATTTCTTATGTTCTTATATAAGCAGAGTGAGTGTGGAGAAATACAAAGCACATTTGGAAAGAGAAATAGAGACAAAAGAGAGCATCTGTTTGGTCTGCCTAGTGTCTAACACACGCCGAAACCCATCACCACAAATTGCCCATTGACCAGAAGTCAAACCAGAAACATAGGCAAAGAGAGAATAAAAACATTTTAACAAGGATTAATCATATCTCAGTCTAATAGTCCCCTCACATTGATATATCTGCACCTTTCACATTTTAAAAACTTTACAGTTCAAAGAAATGACAAAGTAGAAGGAAGGCCATTTGGACCATGGAGCTTCAACTATATAATAGTAATAACACTTGCATTTGGTATAACGCCTTATCACAATGTTGAAACATCTCAAAGAACTTCAGAGGTTTACCTGTAAAGTGGATTGACTGTAATTTCATCTGCGAAATAAGGCAGCCAGTTTTGCACAATAATATCCCACAAGCAATCATGGAGTTGCTTTTCTTGTTCAAGTGTACATTTTCATAACAGAAAGGATATCAAATAGATGGAGAGGGTTGAGCATAGGTTCACTAGGATTAAGATAGGATTATATAATTACAAGTCTCCATTGAGACTCGTTCAAAAGGAACTGGTAGAGGATATGAGCAGTAAAACCCCTAAAGGAAATGGGGAGAGAACTGGAAATGTGATACATAAAATGGAGATTTAGAAAAATAGGTTATTGGGCTAAAGTTGTGGTGAGCTGAATGGGCCCTGGCGGCTTTCTGTGCAAATAATATTATGCCTCCATGCTTCATCTTCCATGCCTTGGCCCATTCATTTAATCAGCACAGATCTTCTTGAACGATGTTCTAAAATATTTTCAGAAAATTAAAAATGCCGATTTTGAAATAAATGGTTGCATGCTCGGGTGCATGAAACTGAAATGTTGAGTCACTTTTCCTTTCTCCGTAGATGCTGCCTGACCTGCTGAGTGTACCCAGCGATTTCTGTTTTTGTTTCAGATTTCCAGAATCTGCAGTATTTTGTGTTTTAGCTTTTTTTGGTCCCATGTTGCATTGGATAAGTTGGGTACAAACTCTTGCGTTGAATTCCAAAGTCAAACCCCTAACCTGTTGGATCTGCAAAAATCTAGGGCACTAAATCCTGTTGATGAGCCAGGATGGCTGGGCAGGATTTAGAAGGGCAGACCAGTCTCTGTGGACAGGGATTCTTCCCACTCCTTGTAACTCTGCTAGCCGATGCCTTAATGTGTATGGTGGTCCAAGCTGGACAAGCAGTGGGAAGCTTACCAGACAGTGCTGAGTCCAGCGTTAACCCAACTCACAATCTAGAGTCTGCAAACCGTGGCCCTAGCTAACTTGCATTTAATAATTAGGCAAGAAGGGTGCGTCCCTCCAATTTTCAGAGTGCGCATTCCATTCCATTAAACGTGAATTTCCACGTATAGGTGAGATGCATCAGTGTCAGGACATCCGAGTGACCAAAAAAAGACAAGGCAGTATTAAAATCCAAAGTGGATCTAATGGTGCTGTGCCAACAAGAACAAGACCTTTTTAAACAGATGGTCTGTTAATGAAGTTATGTTAGTACTCCGAGTTGATAGATTATTATTTGTTTAGTCTTGATATCACTGTGCAATGGCATCCATTACTGTTGCAATTTACTGTCACCTGCTGTTCTATACCTGATTCCTGTTCTTTTATAATCAATCCAGGTACCTTATCCTGAGTACATACTCTGAAACTCATGATCTAATTACTCATGCGTGTTAATACAGCATGTTTTAGAGGAAAATAGATTTGTGTGAGAGTTAGTTCATCTGGAGTGTGAAGAATGTTGCCCCCTATGGGTCGATATTTGCTTTGCTCATTAGTTTTGCAACATAAAAGGTGCACAACAATCTTGCCTTCTGTCTTTCTTCTTCTATCTCTCACAGGGAAAGATCTCATCCACTCTTATTCATGACTCACCGCAACAACAAATTAACATTTGTATAGTGCCCTTCACGTCAGGAGGACATCCGTTCAACATGACTTAGATTAAGATGTCAACACGGGGAAATGAAAATAATAACTTTTATAAAAATAATTTCAGAAACATTTCCGCATTTTAGAACAAACTTCCAAATTAAAAACAATCAATTATCTTAATTAGGAATGTAAAAATGTGAGCTACAAAGACAATTTTATCTTAAATTAGTAAGTTTGATCACGTTCTTATTGAAAGGTGGATGTGTTGTGTATTTACTAGATTGTCAACCTTAAGTATTAAGTATTTCTTTCCTTAGAGGGTAATGAATGACTGGAATAGGTTCCTAGGAAGGATGGCTATAATAATAATCCTTGTTCTATATTTGATATAGCGCCTATCAAGTCATCAAAATGTCTCAACGTGCTGCATAGGATATACTGTGTAATGTAGTGACTGCCTTTTTTTGGTCTTGTAGCAGTGGTTAGAGCACTCAGATTGAAAGCCAGCTGGTTCAATTCCAGCAGGGTAAACCTTGGGCAAGCTTCCTCATTCCATATGCCTGATAATAATCCCTCAAGAAAACCCCCCACAATAATTTAGTCACTCAAGCCATGACAGTTAGTGTCGGGAGTGGAGGGTGGGGGAGGTTGCACAGCTGTGCGCAATTAGCTTCCACATTTCACCCACAATTACACAGTCAATTTACTTTACAGTATCAAAAATAGAAGTCACTGGGAACACTCAGCAGGTCAGGCAGTGTCTATGGAGAAAAATGCTGGAGAAAGATGTTAACCCAGGTCCTTTCTCCATAGATGCTATCTGACCCACTGAGTGCTCCCAGTGACCTGTTTCTGTTTTTAGATTTCGAGCATCTGCAGTATTTTGCATTTTGTCACTTTACAGTATATTCTGTGAAGCTCTTTGTGACTTCTCGATGACGTGAAAAAGAGGTACTGTATATCAAATGCAAGGATTATTATTTTATGGGCAAAAACATTTTAGGCCAGGACACTGGACTCATTTAAAAAGTTTCTTACTATAAAAATAATAATAATCCTTGCATTTGAGATGATGAGAGGACAATGGTAGATACTTCTCCAGATCAAATGGGTCGAAGGGTCTTCTTAATCAGAACCAAAATGTCTGATTGTCTGAGCAATTAGCTTCGAGTTTCACAGTAGAATTTCAGGGCAACAACAACAAAATTACATTTGCATAGTGCCTTTCACGTCGGGAGGACATCCCAAGGTGCTGGACAGTCAGTGCTTCAGACCTGAGCTGGGATTGGGGAGGGTGGAGGGAAGGGAATAGAGTGGGGGTTGACCAATGGGAACAGCGAAGAAAACGGTCTTGAGGCAGGAATTGAAGGAGGCTAGGGAGGGGACGAGGCGGAGGGATTGCAGGATGGAATTCCAGAGGTTAGAGTGGCTGAAGGCTCTACCTCAGGTGCTGGCAACATCAGCGTTCAAGGCTGCACTCTCCACCTCTCAAAGCCAGTCAGGAATCTGGTCATCTTGTTCCACCCCATACTGTCCTTCCTCCCTCAAATCCACTCCATGACCGGTACAGCCTTCCACCATCTCCGCAACATTGCCAGACTCCGCCACTACCTCACCCCACACGCTGCTGCGATACTTGTCCATGCATTCATCATATCTAGGGTCAACTACGGGAACTCTCTCCTCGTCAGCCTTCCCAGTTCCTTCCTTCACAAGCTGCAATTATTCAGAACTCTGCAGCTTGTGTACTCTCCTGTACCAGGCTTCACTCCCACCCTCGCCCGTCTCCACTGGCTCCCCGTTCCCCAGAGGATCGAATTCAAGATCCTCGTCCTCACTTTCAAGGCCATTCACGGCCTTGCCCCCGCCTATTTCTTTGACCTGCTGTCTCCCTATCAGTTTGCCCGCACCCTCCGCTCAGCGGGCTCTGGCCTGCTCCATGCCCCCCGTCTGAACCGCCCTACCATCGGTGGTCGGGCTTTCAGCCTCTCTGCCCCCACACTGTAGAACTCCATCCCGCAATCCCTTCGCTTCCTCCCTTTCCTCCTTCAAAGCTGGTCTCAAGACCTTCCTCTTCAACCGTGCCTTCTGCTCCCCTCCTAACTCTCCTTCCCCCTGCCCCTACCCCGACCTTCCCCCACCCCCCTGCTCGCGTCCCGACCTAGCCGTTCAGCGCCTTGGGACATCCTCCTGACGTGAAAGGTGCTCTATAAATGTAATTTTGTTGTTGTTGTAGGGGGTTAGGAGGTCGCAGAGGTAAGGAGGGGCAAGGCCATGGAGGGCTTTAAAGGTGAGGACCAGGATCTTGAATTGAATCCTCTGGATGATGGGGAGCCAATGGAGTCGGGCGAGGTGAGAATGGGGGGAAATGTGGTCACGGAACTTGGTGTGATACAGCATTTGATACACGCAGTAAGACAGGAATGACATATCTCTTATGATCTGTGCTCAATTCAATTAATGTTTTAATTGCAATGTCAGTTACAAAATGCTTTATACTTGAGAGGATTTGTAAATCAAGTTTGGAATTTTGTTCTCGCATGGATGGAATAGTTGTGTCATGTTGCTACAGAATAATTTTATTGAGGAGACTGTGATAACAATGATGGTGTCCAAGAATGTGTAACCTATTGCACAACAGTGTCAAACAGTGGCGGTAAGTTACATTTAACAACATTGTACTGGCTGCTCAAAACTATCTGCATTACTCTGAAATCACATTTGTGTCAGCCCTGTTGGTTTCATTGTAAAATTCATTCCTGTTTTTAGACAAATGTTTACCAACTATTTCATAATGTGTGTCATATTTATAATGTGTATAAACAAAATAAATGTCAGAGACGAGTGTACACTGCATGCTCTAAAAAGTGGAAATACAAATGTTTAGTGCAATAAAAGTGAGGCAGGTCCATACTAGGACTTTAGTTCAGTGATGAAGAAGTCTGTATGTTGCTGGTGCTGTTTTTTTAGATGTTAAACCCAGGTTCTGTCTGGATCCAAAGGTATTATTTCAAGGAAGACGAGTTTTTCCGATTTCCTCTCACTCCTGTCTGGGGACATTTCTGTCACAGTTCAGCTGCACCATATCACCCAGGTGAGGCGTAGCACAGTAGTATACCATTCTTATGCCTTTTAGAACAAAGGAAACATTTCTTCACTCAGAGGGTAGTGAATTTATGGAATTCACTACCCAGAAGGCCGTAGATGCTCAGTCCTTGAACATTTTCAAGGCTGAGACTCATAGATTTTTTTTAAAAAAATAGAGGGATTAGGGGATAGGGCAGGTAATTAGAGTTAGGTCAGAACTTATCAAATGGTGGGGCAGGCTCGAGGGGCCTACTCCTGCTTCTAATTCTTATGTTCTTAGTAGTTAGAACATCTATGGCAGGGAGAAATGTTGGGCAAGTTTCCTTACTCCACATGTCTGTTTACCTACCAGCAAGTATGAAACTGGTTGTTAGTCGATTCAACTCTAACAAGGATGTTAAGGCATTGGAAAGGTTACAAAGAAGGTTTACTAGAATGGTACCAGGATTGAGGGACTTCGGTTATGAGGAAAGGCAAGATAGGCTAGATTTATTCTCTCTACAACAGAGAAGGTTGAGAGGAGACTTAATAGAGGTTTATAAAATCCTGAGTGGTCACAGATTTAAAATAGTTTCAAAACGAAGCAGAGGGGAGCTGAGGAGAAATGTTTTCACTCATCGGGTTGTTCGAATCTGGAATGCATTGCCTGAAAAGGTGGTGGAGGCCGATTCGATAACAGCTTTTAAAAGAGAATTAGATCTTTATTTAGGGAGAACAGGTCTGCTGGGTTATGGTGAGAGAGCTGAAGGAATTGTGGGATAGAGTTGCAAAGGGTGGAAGTATAACCCTACATTAGATTCCAATATGAGGATCATATTCCATGTGTCCAGTTTATAGGATTACTTAATGGGATTTCTTATTTAATATGGCAAAGTTCACCCCACTAATCTTCCTCTTCACTTGATGTTTGACCAGCTGTTTATTCACACTATTTAATGTTTTTATTTCTGATTTTAAGCATTTGATTTTTTGCTTATACAGTACTGTACTGTACATGCAATAATGTTTGGGGAAACATATTAAAGCCTATGTCTCCATCTATTGGTAATGTGTCGCTAATACACCATTCAGAAAAGGAGCAAATAATTTATTTTTAAAGCCAAGGCAATTGCCAGAATTTAATGTAAGTGCATTTGTAGGAAAACATAGCAGCCAATTTGCCCCCAGTAAGGTCTTACAAGCAGCGATAAAGTGAATTTAGGGGATTGTTGATCAACACACTGTGAGAAACTCCCTTCTCTTTTGTTTGAATAGTGTCTTTAGCGTTCACCTGAACATGCGGGGAGACCTCAATTTACCATCTTAACCGAAGGACGAGACAAAATACAAGGTAAATCAAAAGCTTGTTCGTAAAACGTACTGTTTTATGCAATTAAAATTAAATAATGTCCCTAATTCCATTTCCAAATTACTGGTATGTTACAATAATAATAATCTTTGCATTTGATATAGCACATTTCATGTCTTCTAGACATCTCAAAGTGCTTCACAGAAAATTCTGTAAAGTCAATTGACTGTCTATTTATGGATAAACATGGCAGCCAATTGCACACAGCAGTATCCCAAACACGGTGGTGGATTGAATGACCAAATTATTATTATTATTTTTTGAAGGATTATTATCCTTGGAAAAGTGATTCGCCAATTGACTAACAACCAGATCCTTACTGCTTGGTAAAATGAGGCATGTGGAGTAAGGGAACTTCCCACAACATGTCACCCTGTTGGAAATCTACCCAGGTCTCTTGCTTGCGAGGCGAGTGCTCTAATCACTGAGTTACAGGACTCCACAAAGTTACAATTCAATTAAAGTACTGTATCACAAAAATGAGCTATGAAAAATGATTGAAGAAAATGAATCTTAACAATTAAGAACAAATCTGGATGGGGAAAACATTAGCAAACTTTATATTATATTAAGTAGCCAAACAAAGTTACACCCAGCCTATTACTTTAAAGAAAATCAAGGAATTAAGACCAGGGGACATATATCAAATTAAAAGTACATATCTGGCAAATGTATTCACTCAGTGATTAATATTTAGAATAATCTAAGTACTGTAATAAAACATTAGGATTATCTGCAAACAATTAGATAATAATAATCCTTACATTTGTTATATCGCTTTTCATGTGTGCTAGACATCTCAAAAATGCTTCACAGAATATACTGTAAAGTGAATTGACTGTATATTTGTGGAAGAAATGTGGCAGTTGTGGATTCAAGTGATAAATTTATTTTGTTTTGTTTTCTTGAGGGATTGTTATCAGGTGTGCGGAGTAAGGAAGCTTGTCCAAGGTTTTGCCCTGCCCGGAATCGAACTCAGGTCTCTCATTTCTGAGGCGAGTACTCTAACCACTGAGCTACACGAGCTAGATGTTAGTTATACTGGCGAAACTGAGCTAGATGTTATGATAAATAATAATAATGATCCTTGCAGTTGATAAACATCTTATCATGTTATTGAGACATTTCAAAGCATTTCACATAACATAATGTAGTGTGACTGTATTTTGTGGATGAACGGCATGATATCATGTTATTTGAAAGCAATAATGTCATGATAAATATTAACTGAAGTTTAATATACCGGTACTATCAATAACATCCCTGGTACATCATTGAATCATAATGGGCCAGACACTTCTGGGTTTGAATCCAACCAACCAAGAAGAGGGCTTTTGGCATACCCTGCACGTGACCAGGTGGGACAGGGTGCCCATTTGCTGAGATGAAATGGAGGCGGTTGGTTAAGTAGTAGAACCATGTGAGGACAGAGCCTGAGGGGAGAGAATGGTTGACCACGTTGGACAGTAAGAGAGAAGAGGGAGTTGAGTGATCAGCAGTTGGATGGGGAGGGGATCGAGACAGCAGGTGGTGAACTTCATCTGGGTGATTGTGTTTGAGAGAGAGGTGCAATGGGGGCAAAGGAGTGTACGATGGTGGGGGGGGGGGGGGGGGGGGGGAAGTGTCAGGAGCATCCGGAGCCGTGGCAGAGGGAGAAGGCTGTGTGGATGATTTGGGTGGGCTGAAATTGAACGGATTTTGTTGTTGTTGTTGTCAGGACGATGCAGTCAAGTGGATATTTTCCATAAGATATATGTTATATGTTGTAAAATATTAATAGTTAAAATCCTAAAAATATAGATGTGAATTGAATACAATGCCAATGGGACATTGTAACTGTGTAATTATGGGACATCAGGAGTCCTGGCAGCTCAGTGATGAGAGCACTTGCCTTGTAAGCAAGAGATCTGGATTCAATTCCAGACAGGGTGAATCTGTGGGCGTTTCCTTACTCCACAAGCCTAATAATAATCCCTAAAAAAAAAATTGGGTCATTTCAATCCACATCTATTTGTGGGACGCAAATTGGCTGCCGCATTTCGCCCACATACAAGATGTGAAAAAGCGAGATAACAAATAATAATAATCCTTGCATTTGATATAGTGCTTTTCGCGTCTTCTAAACGTCTCAGTCTCACGGAATATATTGTAAATATATACAGTAAAGTTAATTGACTGTATATTTTGTGGGTGAAACGCAGCAGCCATTTGCGCACAGCATTGTCCCACAAACAGTCGTGGATTGTCTCTGCCATATATCTACAACAACAATTTACATTTATATAGCAGCACAGACTGTGGGTCGGATTCCCTGTTTGAGAAAGGTCCACAGTGCGATTCCAGCCGAGACCATCGGGCCACACCCGGCCTGGCCGGTGATTTGATGCATCGCAAGGCCGGCCATCTTCAACACTCCCAACTTCTGCTCACAGTCTGTTAGGAAGGCACCCCGTGTACAGCGCCCTCCAGGCTGGATAGCGTCTCAGAGGCTTGGCATTGGCAGAGCCAGACTCCGAGTCGGAGGTGGTGAGCGGGGGGTGTTGGGGGCTGGGGTGTGGGTGTGTGTGTGTGGGCGGGGGTGTGTGTGGGTGTGTGTGTGTGTGTGCGTGGGGGGGGAGTGGGGGGCTGGCGGGGGTGTGTGTGGGGGTGTGTGTGGGGGTGTGTGTGTGTGTGGGTGGGGGGGGAGTGGGGGGCTGGCGGGGGTGTGTGTGGGGGTGTGTGTGCGTGTGGGCGGGGGTGTGTGTGTGTGTGGGTGGGGGGGGAGTGGGGGGCTGGCGGGGGTGTGTGTGGGGGTGTGTGTGCGTGTGGGCGGGGGTGTGTGTGTGTGTGGGTGGGGGGGGAGTGGGGGGCTGGCGGGGGGGTGTGTGCGTGTGGGCGGGGGGGTGTGTGTGGGGGGGCTGGCGGGGGTGTGTGTGTGTGTGGGCGGGTGTGTGCGGGAGTGTGTGTGCGTGTGGGCAGGGGTGTGGGCGGGGGTGTGTGTGTGTGTGTGGGGGGGGGAGTGGGGGGCTGGCGGGGGTGTGTGTGCGTGTGGGCGGGGGTGTGTGTGTGTGTGGGCGGGTGTGTGCGTGTGGGCAGGGGGGTGTGTGTGTGTGGGCGGGTGTGTGCGTGTGGGCAGGGGTGTGTGTGGGCGGGGGTGTGTGTGGGGGGGGGGCTGGCGGGTGTGTGCGTGTGGGCGGGAGTGTGTGTGGGGGCGGGGGGTGTGTGCGTGTGGGGGGCTGGTGGGGGGGGGTGTGTGTGCGTGTGGGTGGGAGGGGGAGTGGGGGGCTGGCGGGGGTGGGGTGTGTGTGTGTGTGGGGGTGTGTGGGGTTTGTGTGTGGGGGGGGGGCTGGGGGGGGGTGTATGGGCGGGGTGTGTGAGGGTGGTTTGTGTGTGAGTGTGTGGGGGTGTGTGTGGGACTGTGTGCGAGTGTGTGTGTGGGGGGGGGGATGTATGTGTGTGTTTGTGGGGGGGGGGATGTGTGTTTGTGTGGGGGGAATGTATGTGTGTGTATTTGTGTGTGTGTGTGTTTGTGTGGGGGGAATGTGTGTGTGGGTGGGTGTGTATTTGTGTGTGGGGGGGATGTGTGTGTGTGTGTTTGTGTGTGGGGGGGGGATGTGTGTGTGTGTGTATGGGGGGGGTGTATTTGTGTGTGTGTGTGTGTTTGTGTGGGGGGATGTGTGTGTATGTGTGTGTGGGGGAGGGGTGTTGGCTGTAAGTACCTGATCCCTTGTTTGACCCTCAGCTGTCTCCGCTGACAGTGATAGCCGAGTGAGCAGTAACTCTATCTCTGTGCCTCCACCATGGACTCCAGGGCCTGTCCTGTGTTGCTCAGTGCCAGGTGTAGTAGTTGTTGTTGTTGTTGTGAGCTGCTCTGCTTTCCCCCCCCCCCCCCCCCGCCAACTGTCTCCCCCCCCCCACCGAGTGCAACGGCTCCTCACACCACGCGCACTGGACTCCTTGGGGGGGGGGGTCCTGCGCATGCGCCGATCCCGGGCTCTCTCCCCCCCCCTCCCCCCCCCCACTCCCACCGGCATCCAGAATCCCCCTCGCGGAGCGTGCGCACGCGGTCATCCCGAGCACGCAGCCGCGCTCACCTGACGAGCGTCTTTCTGTTGAATTTTTGAAAACGTGTGGCCGTTATTGTGACCTGACCAGTGTGATGTGTGACTGTTTGTGCCGGAAGCACAACCGACTTTCATACCTTGTCTCCGCGTTTTCTGTAAAGTGACGGTTGTCAGGACCCAAAATGGCGATGTTGGCAGAACGTGAGTGCTTTGAGATACAGCGAGAGACAGAAACAGTGAGAGAGACTGACAGAGAGAGACTGACAGAGAGACTGACCGTGAGGGTGTGAAACAGACTGAGTGACATTGAGATGGAGGGAAACCCGAGTGCGATCGTAACTGCCCGCGAGAGAGTACGGCACTGACAGAGAGAGAGAGACAGACAGACTGAGAGTGAGAAAGAGAGGCACTTATAAGTGAAAGAGGAGAGAGAGAGAGAGACTGAGAGCGAAAGAGATTGAGGGAGACTTGAGAGATAATAATACTTGCATTCGCTACAGCACTTTTCACGTCTTCTAGACGTCTCAACGCGCTTGAAGCAACCACATGTAATAGTAATACAGTAATCCTTGCATTTGATACAGCGCTTTTCAGGTCTCCTACACGCTTCGCAGAATATACTGTTAAATGAATTGACTGCATACATATGTGGCCGAAACGCGGAGGCCAATTGCGCTCAGCAGAGTCCCATGACCAGTCGTGGATTGAAATGAACAAATTTATTATCTTTTTCTTGAGGGATTATTATCAGGCGTATGGAGTAAGGAAACTTGCCCAATGTTTTGCCCTGCCTGGAATCGAACCCAGATCTCTCGCTTGTAAGGCGAGTGCTCTAACCACAGAGGTACAGGACTCGTATGTACTCTATGTACATCAACAACAACAACAACAACAACGAGGTTACATTTATAGAGCGCCTTTCATGTCGGGAGGACGTCCCAAGGCACTGTGGGACATTGCGACTGAGGGAGAGAAAGACACTTGTGCGCACAAAGTGACTGCGACACATAGAGAGACTGAACAAGAATAGGAGAGAGAGACAGACACAGACAGAAAGAGACAGGAGAGCGAGCAACTGTGTGTGTGAGAGAGTGAGAAAGACTGTGACGGAAATGACTGAGATATACATTAGACCCTTTCACGTTGGGAAGCTGCCTCAGAGTTCCTACTGATGACTCACCCTTTCCTTTAGTTGGACATTGTTCCACACCCATGAAAATAAAACACCCAGTGAACCTTGATCAAAAAAACTCTTTCATGCAAGGCTCTGTTTTGCAATAAGATCAACAACAACAAATTGACTTTGTATGGTGCCTTTCATGTCGGGAGGACGTCCAAGGTGCTGGACAGTCAGGGTTTTGGACCCGAGTAGCAGGTTGGGATCAGGAGGATGAAGGTCAGGCAGTAGGGATATGAGGGTGACTGAAGGAGGGTCTTGAAAGAGGCAAGAGAAGAACAAGGCATTGAGATGGTGTTCCAAAGGGTGGGCAGTACCAATAGTGGGGCAGAGGGAGTGGACAGGTTGATATTAGATTAACAGGTCACAGAGATAAGAAGGACCAAGACCGTGGAGGGCTTTGAAGGTGATTCTGAACTCTATCCTATGGGGGATGGGGAGCCGGTCGAGGATTTGGGATAATGGGGTCAAGGAACCTGTTGCAAGAGAGGGCACGAGCTGCAGAGTTCTGGATGATCTGCAGCTTGTGAAGGGAATGCTGACAAGTAGGGAGTTGGAGTTGTCAAGCCTCGATGTAATAAATGCATGGATGAGGATTTCAGCGACCTGAGGGGAGAGGCAGTGGAGGAGCCGCCTGATGTTGCGGAAATGGGGAAGGCAGAGCTGGTTGTGGCACGATGTGTGGAAGGACAGTTGAGGATCAAACAAGATACCAGGGTTCCCGACTGGCTCAGTAAGGTGGAGTGATGTGCTTCCATGGACTTGATATCTTGACAGACATTATGTCAGCAGAGCAGTGGTCCTGAAGTCCAGAGTTGTGGCAGAGAGATTGGGTGTCGTCCGCATACACGTGGACATTGACCACTGTCTGCGGTTGATGTTACCAAGTACATGTTGAAGAGGACAGAGCCCTGAAGAACGCTGCACGAGATGGTGCGGGGGCTGGATGAGAGGCTGTTTGTGCAGGGAAAAGTGGAAATGATATGAAAGGTAGAATCTGAACCAGTCAAGGACAGCACCATGAAGGTGAAAGGACAGGTGGTAGAGGAGGATAGAGTGGTCAACGGTGTCAAAAGGCAGCAGAGAGGTTCAGTAGGACGACGAGACAAGGAATCCTGGTCACAGATGAACAAAGTGGATATGCACAGCAAGTACTTTATGCTGAAGTTCACTCTACTTTGGGCTTTCAGGATGATGTTTACTATTCAAACTGCAAACTATTCTTTTAGTGCAGAGGGGCAGAGAATTGCGCTGAACAGTATTTGCATTTAATACAGGGATTGCACACTGCGAATATGGAAGTAGGAACACTTCATTATTGTAGCGTGTAACATAATAGCTAAGATTCCACATCATTGAGACAAATAATGAGGAATTTTTATATGTTAAGTATCTGGATTTTTTGAAGAAATTTATCAGGGTTTGTAGAATTTGCAATATGGTTTGCTCTCTTTCAGCTCGTAGAAAGCAGAAGTGGTCAGTGGATCCAAGGAACAACAATTGGAGCAAAGATGAATCGAAGTTTGGGCAGAAAATGTTGGAAAAAATGGTTGGTCAAAAGGAAAAGTGAGTACAGTTAACTGTATAGCTTGCATATGTGTATTTAGTGTACAGTCAACCTAGTCTGGACAGCCACTTTGCATACCGGTGAACCCTTACTCAGAGGCCACTCTTGGTATAAGATTTTGACCTGTCCCGAGAGGTTGTTTAAGACAAGTTTGATTATATACAGTATATGTAAACATATATGTAAAATGACCACAACAATATTTGTGCATTTATATACACAGAGTAGCCTCCCAGAGCGCTTGTCAGTGGCGGAGCAGGATGCTGAGGAGCGTGGAGTTAAATATACATTTTAAATGATGCACAGGAAGTTTGCTGCACATTGTATTTGGATTTGTACGATAAATGGTAACCAGAATGAAAGGCAAATTCATGGCTTGTACATTTTAGTTTTTTAAACCTACTAATTCAGTTTTAAATGTTATTAGAATTAAACATCATGTAAATCAACTCTATGATAGGCATTTTAATGGATTATTTTAACTTGTTTTTCTAAACTATAGAGGGAATGCATCTTGAAGTAATTATTGCACACAGTAGTGTGATGAAGCTGTGACCCACAAAGCAGCCTTATGGTGTAGTGGATAAAACTAGCTTACAGACCAGAAGCTCACTGGTTGAGTTTGCTGCACTTAGCTGGGGCTGCATGAGAAGGCTAAACTGGTCGTGTCAGAAGGGTGTTTGTTAGAGAAATTATCACAGTTTTCATTTTAATGGAGTTGCAGTGTTCTGGATATTTAAAAGATTATACTAATAAAAGCCACTGTTCAAGTCATGTGTCGACTACTAATCATTTTATTATAATAGAATTCCTTAGGTTTGATATAGTGTCTTCCCGTGATGCTGAAATGTTTCAAAACGCTCCTTAGCATATACTGCAGATTATAGTCTACATTTTTGTAATTGTATAAAAAATGGCAGCCATTTAATTGTACATTGTCTCTTTCATAGGGTCTTGGAGCTCAAGAGCAGGGGTCCACAGAGCACATTAAAGTCCTGATGAAGAACAACACGTATGGCTTGGGAACAACTACAAATCACGAAGTGAGTTTAGTGTTGGGACTTGAATGATCAGTTAAGTTAATAATATTTAGAGTTGATATAATGCCTTATCATGGTTTCGAGACATCTCAAAGAGTTTCACAGGATATATTATAGAGTGTTTTTTTTCGAAGTGCTCTGAGACCCTGTCTGGCGTGGAGGGTGCTATATAAATCAAAGTTGTGTTGTTGTTGTTTTTGATAGTGTATTCTGTGTGTGAAACATGGCAGATTCGCAGAGCTATGTTGCACAAACAGCCATGGAGTGAGTGACCCATTTTATTTGGAGATTATTTGCTAGAACACCGGGAGAGAGAACTCCCTTCTCTTTTTGAATACTGCCGTGGTATCTTTAATAGGCAGATAGGGCTTTGGTTTAATTTCATCCGAAGGCATGTCATGTCCGACAATGCACACACCCTCACCTCAGCACTGCAGTGGAGTGTCAGCTTTCAAATGTTGTCTAAGCACGTGACACAATGGCTGCAGTCACTGTGAGTTTCTGAACATATTGAATCAGTTACATTTTTAAAAGTACAGGTACCCCCGCCCCAACCGTGTTTTTTTCTACCGCTAGTTTCACTTATCCACGGTTGGCTCGCTGCGACAACCCTTGCAAACCATGGCAATGGGTTCTGCTTATCCACGGGTTTTAGCACTAACACTAGCGTTTGGTGCAAGGACCCAGTTGCAACAACCAGCCACAATGTCGCTTCGCACTAGTGTTTAGTGCTAGGACCCATTTGCGATGTCGCAATCAACCAACGACAATGTCACTTCTCTTTTAGGATTAAGGTAAATAACATGAATTTATTATCGCTTCTCCACTTCCCCCCCCACCCCTCCATGTCACCCACCACACCACCCTCTCTCACCATCCCCCCCCCCCCCCGCCCCCCACCAGTGTCACCCACTACACCACCTTCTCCATGATTTCTCTCTCTCTGTATCTGTGTGTGGGTCAGTCAGTCAGACAGCCTCGCGGATTGCTGTAGATCCTGGCAGCCAATGCTCCCAAACGTTCTCCCCCCTATCCCCATGTTTCCCATAGGGCCCTGTATTTCCAACTGCAGTTTTACTAACTGCAGAGGTTTTTCAGAAACGTATCCCCCACGGTTGGGGAGGGGTACTTGTATTAAAATATTCTGATTTATTACATAATTCAGTAACTGATGTGGTGACACATAGTGTCTACCAGTGTTATTGCTGAACTTGTATGAGAACATAATGGGAATGGGGCAAAGTCAATGAGAAAAGCTCACTGTCTTGTATACATAGGTAAAGCTGTTCTCAGTATCAGGAGATGCGTTGCACTGATTTTTGAAACATCTTTGCTTTTTATTTCTGGTTTCCCTCTTGCTGTGTTTTCTTAGGCCTCTGCCATTGTGTTACTCACTAGGATGAGAATGAAAGAGACCAGATCGCAAGAGAGGTTACAGTACAATTCTGATTTCTATATTATTAATAATAATAATTCGTGCATTTGATATAGTGCCTTATCACGTCTTTGAAACGTCTCAACGTGATTTGAGATATTTTTATATAACACATTTCATATTAGGAGAACAGTACAAAGCACCATCTCTGGGCACCCAAACTAGGAAGGGAGCTGAGGCGAAATAGGAAGGGGGGAAAATGACCTTAAGTGCAGTCAAAGAGATGTTTGTTTCTTAATATGCCTTGAAAAGGGGGAGAGAAGGAGCCAGTCAAAGAGGACCCCCAGATGAAGTTCCAAACAACACGACACAATGCCTGAAAATCCATCTAGTGGTGTGTGTGTGTGCCCGTGGGTCAGTGTGGGTGTAGTAGACAAGAAGCAGACAAGTGCCCTCTGAGCAAAGGGAGGGGCCAGGTTTGATACGGTTGAATAAGGTTACAGATGGAGTGAGAATGTGGAGCAATTTAAAGTGATCTTGAGCTTGATCCATTGGAGTATGGGGACTGAGCCTTCTACTGGAGAGCACATGGGTTGCAAAGTCAGCAGCTTATGTTGGAAGGAGCTCTGGAGTACAGCGAGTATAAGTTATGGTAAAGAAAGCCCTTGTTTGGTCTCAACCTTCTAGATATTTCTAGAAAATCCATTCTACCTGTCTTCCCGTTACAGTAGGGAACGGCGATATGGGAATTTCCCGATATATCCATATCGGCTGGCTCATATCGAGATGTACCGAAATATCGACATTTTCAGTTTTTTCGTACTGCGCATGCGCGCGCGCATTTCGGATGCCTATCTTCTCAGGAGGTAAATATCTTTCTCTCTCTGTGTCTCTCACTCTCTCCATCTCTGTGTTTTTCTGTCTGTGTCTCTCTATGTCTCTCTCCCTCACTCCTCTCTCACATCCCCCCCATCTCTATCTATCTGTATATTATCACATCCACCCCCGTCTCCCCCCCCCCGCCGTCCCTCTCTCGCACCCCCCACCCCCGTCGTCTCTCTCCCCCACCACCCCCCCAGCCGTCTCTTTCTCCCTCCACCCTCCCCGCCGTCTCTCTCTCCCTCCCCCCCCAGCCGTCTCTCTCCCCCTCCCCCCAGCCGTCTCTCTCCCCCTCTCCTCCCCCCCCACCGCCGTCTCCTCTCCCCCCCTCCCCCCAGCCGTCTCTCTCCCCCTCTCCTCCCCCCCCCCCCCCCCAGCCGTCTCTCTCCCCCCCCCCAGCCGTCTCTCTCCCCCTCTCCCCCCCAGCCGTCTCTCTCCCCCTCTCCCCCCCAGCCATCTCTCTCCCCCTCTCCCCCCCAGCCGTCTCTCTCCCCCCTCTCCCCCCCCCCCCCCAGCCGTCTCTCTCCCCCTCTCTCCCCCCCAGCCATCTCTCCCCTCTCCCCCCCTCTCCCCCCCCCCAGCCGTCTCTCCCCCCCCCCCCCAGCCGTCTCTCTCCCCCTCTCCCCCCCCAGCCGTCTCTCTCCCCCTCTACCCCCCAGCCATCTCTCTCCCCCCTCTCCCCCCCAGCCATCTCTCTCCCCCTCTCCCCCCCCCAGCCGTCTCTCTCCCCCTCTCCCCCCCCCTCCCCCCCAGCCATCTCTCTCCCCCTCACCCCCCCAGCCATCTCTCTCCCCCTCTCCCCCCCAGCCGTCTCTCCCCCTCTCCCCCCCCCCCCCCCCCAGCCGTCTCTCTCCCCCTCTCCCCTCCAGCCATCTCTCTCCCCCCAGCCATCTCTCTCCCCCTCTCCCCCCCAGCCGTCTCTCTCCCCCTCTCCCCCCCCAGCCGTCTCTCTCCCCCTCTCTTCCCCCCAGCCGTCTCTCTCCCCCTCACCCCCCCCCCCCCCAGCCGTCTCTCTCCCCCTCACCCCCCCCCACCCACAGCCGTCTCTCTCCCCCCACCCCCTTGCATACCTGTATATTGTATTCGAGGACTATGAATACAAGATAGCGGCTTTGCACCTCGGTCTGTGCATTGTGCATTCTGGGTCTTGTAGTTGATTGTGCTCGCATCCGATTTTGTACCTCGATATATCGTTTTCCGATATATCGATTTTTTAAAATGTCTATATCGGTATGATAATCACTAGAAA